>OX940987.1:31426592-32626592 GCA_954871275.1 Leptopterna dolabrata
AAAAAAAACGCTGCAAAGTCCTTGTCACATGGGTTTATTATTCTATTGGAGTTCTAGAGATTCTTGTTGGCAGTTAAATTTATTGTTTCTTTCATGTGGAATGATTGAATTAGCTATTCCTGATGATTTCCACCAATTTTGGCCCCCCAAAACATGAAATAGGTACCTACACTTTTTTTTTCCCCCAGATCATCTTTGATCATTGGTAGTGCGATTTAATGGTCTTGATTCAGCTGTTTACACTTTTTTCTAATGTTCGTATACACATTGATGGTGATTTCAGACAGTTTTTCCAGGTTTTGACTAAAAAAAACAATTTTGGGAGCTGAACCAATGGTAAAATCTCAATCTCCGCGTCTTGGTCAAAATCGACTTCATATTCGGTCTTCTCGTCCCCAAAAAACATGGAAGACGATACCTCAAAAGCTCATTTTACTAACATGTTGCTAAAACGCAAAAAGTACCTATTTTTTATACACATTTTCACTCATAACACCCCTGGGTATATTCCGATCGGGCTGAAAAGTTTCGGGACACAACTAGGGCCCAAATGGAGCATGTGTGCGAAAGAACGACTTTTTAGCGAATTTTCAAAGAAAATGAAGCTATTGCAATGGCTTCGAAATTTAAATAATATAAATTTTTGGAAATTTTCTTCATAGAAATCCGTTTCAGACCATTCTAAAACGATTCCTGAAATTTAACACTTTTTTATATGTATATATATATATATTTATTTTATATATGTGTCACTCCAGACGATAACTCTCGATAGAATTGAGATAAACAGCTCAAATTTGCACAAAAAATCTATCTTGGCAATCGAAAGGCTAAGTTCGAAGATGGGCGAAATTGGCCTACTCTAAGGAGGGTTTTGGCGCATTTAAAGTGCGCAAAAATTACCCAAAAAATCCCCAAAATGTTATTTTCCAACAAGTGACCCCTCATTTTAAAGGTTTTTGCACGCTGAACACGATGGTGGAATCGGATTTTAGATATCTTGATCCGTTCTCAAATTAGAGCATTTAAAGTGCGCAAAAATTACCTAAAAATCCCAAAATGTTATTTTCTAACAAGTGACCCCTCATTTTAAAGGTTTTTGCACGCTGAACACGATGGTGGAATCGGATTTTAGATATCTTGATCCGTTCTCAAATTAGAGCATTTAAAGTGCGCAAAAATTACCCAAAAATCCCCAAAATTGTTATTTTCCAACAAGTGACCCCTCATTTTAAAGGTTTTTGCACGCTGAACACGATGGTGGAATCGGATTTTAGATATCTTGATCCGTTCTCAAATTAGAGCATTTAAAGTGCGCAAAAATTACCCAAAAATCCCCAAAATGTTATTTTCTAACAAGTGACCCTCATTTTAAAGGTTTTTGCACGCTGAACACGATAGTGAAATCGGATTTTAGATATCTAAATCCGTTCTTAAATTAGAGCATTTAAAGTGCGCAAAAATTACCCAAAACTAGGATAATCTTTAAACTCTTACCCCCACCCCCTTAGAGTGGTCAGATTGAAAAATGTGAGAAGTATTAATTGAAGACGAGAGTTCGAAGCAAAAAAGGGGAGGCAAACGATTAGTACAACTCCTTGAATTTACCCACAGCGATCAAATAAATAAGCACTTAGTACAATTACGTAATAAACAAACGGTAGAATCAGGATGGACAAAACGTACAAATTAAAATAAATACGAAGAGAATATACATAGAAAACCAAATTTTAGACCGAAGTTTTCCTTTATTCAAAACCATAGCCATTAATTTCGTAATATTTCTTTGAAAATTCGCTCATTAAGTCATGCTGCATGACTGATTTTTTTAGATCTAAATGAAGCCTGTACACGTGTATACGGCGTACGACGTACGGCGGACGGCGTACGGCGGACGGCGGACGGACATTGCATTTTTGGAATCTACGCACCTTGAAACGGAAAAGAAAAAAGTTTGAGGGGGTGTTATAAAAATTTTTTGCTGAGCGAATACATAGGTGTATTATTTACAGAATAATAAACCAAAAACGGACGGTAGACCTACGGTTCTACAGTCAGATCATTTAATAAGGATTAACGTTTGTTTCGCCAAAATTTCCGTCACTGGAAACTTTGCAGCTTTTGTGGATTTTCGTAAAACAATAAGTGTTTAACGCTACTGTATTTTATTATTATTATTAACACAACTTTGCCAATTTTGGCGAATGTGGAGTGTATTTTTATAGGATTAGTGTGTCGGGAATTTAGATGGGGATGTTAGGTATGTTAGGTATCTTGCTAAGACGCAAAAAGTACCTATTTTTACACACATTTTCACTCATAACACCCCTGGTATATTCCGATCGGGCTGAAAAGTTCGGGACACAACTAGGGCCCAAATGAAGCATGTGTGCGAAAGAACGATTTTTTTAGACCGAAATTGAAGCCTGTACACGTGATACGGCGTACGGTGGACGGCGTACGGTGGACGGCGTACGGTGGACGGCGGACGGACATTGCATTTTGGTTTATTATTCTCTGAATAATACACCTATGTATTCGCTCAGCAAAAAATTTTTATAACACCCCCTCAAAATTTTTCTTTTCCGTTTCAAGGTGCGTAGATTCCAAAAATGCAATGTCCGTCCGCCGTACGCCGTATCACGTTTACAGGCTTCATTTTCGGTCTAAAAAAGTCGTTCTTTCGCACACATGCTCCATTTGGGCCCTAGTTGTGTCCCCGAAACTTTTCAGCCCGATCGGAATATACCCAGGGTGTTATGAGTGAAAATGTGTATAAAAATAGGTACTTTTTGCGTTTTAACAACATGTTAGTAACATGAGCTTTGGAGGTATCTTTTTCCATGTTTTTGAGGACGAGAAGACCGAATATGAAGTCGATTTTGTACCAAAGACTCGGAAATTGAGGTTTTACCAAAGGTTCAGCTCCCAAAATTGGTTTTTTATGAGTCAAAAACCTGGAAAACTGTCTGAAATCACCATAAATGTGTACAATAACATTGGAAAAAGTGTAAACAGGTGAATCAAGACCATTAAATGCCACTACCAATGATCAAAGATGATCTTAAAAAAAAAAGCGTACCTATTTCATGTTTTGGGGGCCAAAATTGGTGGAAATCATCAGAAATAGCTATTTCAATCATTCCACATGAAAGAAACAATACATTTAACAGCCAACAAAAATCTCTAGAACTCCAATAGAATAATAAACCCATGTGACAAGGACTTTGCAGCGTTTTGGAATCTAATCACCTTGAAACGGAAAAGAAAAAAGTTTGAGGGGGTGTTATAAAAATTTTTTGCTGAGCGAATACATAGGTGTATTATTCACAGAATAATAAACCAAAAAAGAAACACGGACGTGTAGAATCAGTTGGTAAAAAAATTATGAGTCAAAATGATTGAGATGAGTAGCAACACCTAATAGGCGTAATAGGGTTTTGACCCTATTCAAATGATAAGATTCAAATGAAATGCATGTGGTACTGTCAAAGTATTATTCCTTATCGACCCTCCAGGTTTGAATAATTAATTTCATCGACATTTAAGGTTGTGGTGGGCGTTTAAATTATTTCACGTTCGCGCATAAGTAGACAAAAGTTGTGGTAACCACTTTTCCATGATTTTGGAATGGGACCATCTGTGACCGAATCCGCACCTTACCTATAAATTTCATTCAGCTCATTTCTACCATTATTTTGGGTAGTTACGGGCTTTACAAGGACCTGACCACAGACTGACAGACATGGATCCAAAAATGTTCCTTGATATCTGAAACGACAAATGGCATTGGAAATTTTTATTGTGGACGACATAATTTTTTTTCTCAATCACGAATCCAAGGCTTTTCTACCCTTCGGTAGGCAAAAATTGGAGTTGGCACACTTTGGGTTTGATGCTCCAAATTTAGTTCCAGTGAGCGTAAGCATCGACCCACTCGCGACCGCTGTTAGTGCTGTATACATTTCTCAGAGGTTCCCACGGTGTATGTATTTCATGTTTCGTAAGCAGCACCGAACAATAATAATTCTCGTAATTCGAAATCAATTTGCGGCCGAGGGAGAGTGAAAAACTACCGAGTGGGGGGGTGATCCTGCCATGGAAAGAGCTACGACAGGATGAATACAAAACAGCCCCTCTGATGTAGTGGTGGGGGAGGTTTCACTGACGGTGACCGGGTATATCCATCATGAAGGGATCTGACCCTTGAATAATGACCGTTCGACCATTCCGAGCTCCCGGCTTTTCATATCTCGGACGAGGTTTTTATGAAGAGATCGTCGCATTGTGGCGGCAGCGGGGAGGAGGGTAAAAAAAAAGCAGTTCCGAACATATTTCATTAATACGGAGATGGACCCGGGGAGTTTTTGTCGTATTCTATCGGCCTTCCCTGATCCCAATCTCATTCACAACGTTAATCATTCATGCTGGCGCCGCGGAGACCAAAAAATATCTGAAAATCTGGCGCCGCGGAGATCAAAAACTCTGCCAATTCGAGTAGGCAGTATAGCTCCCTCACTTGAATCACAAGACCGTATAGAATAGTTGGGTAGGTTCGTTTTGATACGGGACCACCTGCGATACAACCCGCGTGTACCCTCAAAATTGCACCTCTCTACGACTATTTTTCGCGTAGTTAGAAGCGTTACAAGGAAACGGTCATTTCACGTTCGCGCATGCGCAGACGGAAGTTACAGTGCGATTCCTACGAAATTCAAATGGAACTATCAAAGTATTATTCCTGATTCACCCTCCATATCTGAACACATTTTAACGATAATTGGTGTAGTTATGGGCGTTCCAAGTATTTCACGTTTGCGCATGCGCAGACAGCGGTTTCCATGATTTTGAAACGGAATCATCTGCGATCTCACCCGCGTGTACCCTCAAAATTTCAGTTCTCTACGACTGTTTTTCGTGTCGTTAGAAGCGTTACAAGGAAACGGTCAACATTTCATGTTTGCGCATGCGCAGACGGAAATTACTGTACGACTCCAATGAAATTCATGTAGAACCATCAAAGTATTATTCCTGATCGACCCTCCGAATCTGAACTCATTTCAACGATAATTAAGGTCGTTATGGGCGTTCAAAGTATTTGACGTTTGCGCATGCGCGGACGAAACGATTTTCATGATTTTGGAACAGGACCATCTGCGATTCATCCCGCGTGTACCCTCAAAATTTCAGTTCTCTGCGACTGTTTTTCGTGTCGTTAGAAGCGTTACAAGGAAACGGTCAACATTTCATGTGCGCATGCGCAGACGGACATTACAGTACGACTCCAATGAAATTCATGTAGAACCATCAAAGTATTATTCCTGATCGACCCTCCGAATCTGAACTCATTTCAACGATAATTAAGGTCGTTATGGGCGTTCAAAGTATTTGACGTTTGCGCATGCGCGGACGAAACGATTTTCATGATTTTGGAACAGGACCATCTGCGATTCATCCCGCGTGTACCCTCAAAATTTCAGTTCTCTACGACTGTTTTTCGTGTCGTTAGAAGCGTTACAAGGAAACGGTCAACATTTCATGTTTGCGCATGCGCAGACGGACATTACAGTACGACTCCAATGAAATTCATGTAGAACCATCAAAGTATTATTCCTGATCGACCCTCCGAATCTGAACTCATTTCAACGATAATAATTAAGGTAGTTATGGGCGTTCAAAGTATTTGACGTTTGCGCATGCGCGGACGAAACGATTTTCATGATTTTGGAACAGGACCATCTGCGATTCATCCCGCGTGTACCCTCGAAATTTCAGCTCTACGACTATTATTCCCGTGGTCAGAAGCGTTACAAGGAAATGGTCAACATTTCATGTTCGCTCATGCGCAGGTGAATGTTACATACGATTTCAATAAAATTCATTTGGAACTTCCGAAGTGTTGTTCCTGATCGACCCTCCAAGTTTGAACCCATTTCAACAATATTTAGGGTAGTTATGGGCGTTACAAGGAGTTGCCACAGACAGACAGACGGACGAACAGACAACCAAAAATGTTCCTCGATGTCTGAAACGCAAAATGGTACAGGAAATTTTCATTTTGGAGGACATGCATTTTGGTTTATTATTTTCAATAATGAACCATTGGAATCGAGCATGAAAAAAAAAAAAAATTCTTACCCCCCCTCAAAATTTGATGGTTTACGTTTCAAGGTATGTAGAATCCAAAACTGCAATAAAAATATTTCTGTCTGTCCGCCGTACGCCGTACGGGCCACTTTTCTTAGTTACCATGAAAGAAAATTGATGAATATTATATTTTATAGACGGGTTATCTATATATAGAGCTGTGATCTGTAACTGAAGGGTATTCTATACAAAATAATAAACCGTTGTGCAGGGATTTGCAGCGTTTTTATTTTATAATTTTATGTGCTTTTATTTTATTTTATGTGTTTTTATTTTATAATTTTATGTGCTTTTGTTTTTAGTGTAAAAAATCCTTGAATAAATGACGTAGGAGTTGAGCGCCGAGGCATTGCCCGAGACGGGCGTTTTCAAAACGCGACAAACGGAGCGGGAGGGTTTTCAATTTTGTGGATCCATTTGTATTAATCAGGACTCGGCCTTGCAGACTCACTCAGTCTCCGCACTCTCCCGTAATCTCACCGTCACGTCGGATCCGAGCGAAAGCCCCTGTTGCAAGGCCTTTCCATCCTGGTAATTGCCGCCTTCCCAGCCTCGTTGTCTCCCGGACTGTCTGTCATCCCTCATTCCTTTTGGGGTTCGGAGGCTCCAGCGTTTTGAATGGGACTCGGCCCGATCCATCAACACCGTCTTCGGGTTTCGGCTGTTTTATTGTTTCCTGGGGCTCCTGCGGTGTGAGACGCTTTTCACGGGGTAATTGGTGAAGAGCGAGTCAACTTCTTCACCAGTAATATTTGCTTCATTTGTCGAAAACACAGAGTGCGTGGATAACTGTCAAGTACAAACTTACAAAACATCATGCCACTTACAAACAACCTGCGGGGGCACAGCCACCAGACTTCACTAGCCCTTATCCTCCGAAATGGAAGCCATTCTTTGTGATTTAGAATGAGAATCCGGTTCTGATGAAGTAATAGAACTAGTGACAAGTTCATATTATTTGAATAAGTCCTGGCTGCCACCAGAAGTTTCCAAACGAGCACACTATGGTGAATCCCTATTCGCCAAATTGAATCATGTTCAATTTCAAAGCAGTTTTAGGATGAGAAGAGAGCAATGGGGGCTGCGTTGGATGGCTCGTTGTGGTGGGAGGGGTTGAAAATAGCGGTAGAGGGGGGACCAGAGTCAGGTGCTTGACATCACTTGCATGCCTGTCTGAACCCGTCCTTAGTATTTCAAAGGGGAGGGGCGAGACTGCGACTGGACCTGACTTGACTTGAGCCACCTAACGGACTCCATTCTGATCAGGTCTGCATGGGTTGAGACCTGACTCCCGTCCCTTCACTACTGCGGTTTTCAACCCAACGAGCCATCCAAGCCCAGCCCCCATTGCTCTCTTCTCATCCTAAAATAGTTTTGAACTTGAACATCGTTCAATTTGGCGGATATGGTGTGAAATTCACTGTAGTGTGCTCGTTCGGAAACTTATGGTGACATCCACGACTTATTCAAAGAAAGAAAACTTGTCACTGGTTCTATTTCTTCATCAGAACCGGATTCTGATTCTAAATCACAAAGAATGGCTTCCATTTCGGAGATATACTCTTGTGACTTCTAAGAACAAACTGGACTGGTTGGAGTCCGGTGACGCTGCTCAAGTCAAGTCCAGTGGCAGTGTCGCACCCCTCTCCGGTCACCAGTCCGGTGGCTCCGGTCAAGTCAAGTCAGTGTCGCCGCAGCTTCTAGGTGCAGCGACACTGCCACCGGACTTACCTCACTTGCGTGCCTTTCTGAACCCAACCTTTATATTTCAAAGGGGAGCGGCGAGACTATGACCGGACCTGTCTTGACTTGACTTGAGTCACTGCATGGGTTGAGACCAGACTCCGGTCGCCCCTCTACTGCGATTTTCAACCTCTCGTACCCCCTCGAGCCATCCAAAGCAGCCCCCATTGCTCTCTTCTCATTCTAAAATAGTTTTGAAATTGAACATCGTTCAATTTGGCGAGTAGGGTGTGAAATTCACCATGTTCTACTCGTTTGGAAACAAATGGTTGCATCCACGACTTATTCAAAGAAAGAAAACTTGTCACTAGTTCTATTTCTTCATCAGAATCGGATTCTGATTCTAAATCACAAAGAATTGGCTTCCATTTCGGAGGTCATACTCTTGTGACGTCTACGAGCAAACTGGACTGTTTTGAGTCCAGTGACGCCGGTCAAGTCAAGTCCAGTGGCAGTGTCGCACCCCCCTCCGGTCGCCAGTCTGGTGACTCCAGTCTAGTCAAGTCCGGTGGCAGTGCTGCCGCAGCTTCAACCCATGCAGACCTGATCAGAACTGAGTCCGGTCGGTGGCTCAAGTCAAGTCAAGTCAGGTCCAGTCGCAGTCTCGCCGCTCCTCTTTGAAATACAAAGGTTGGGTTCAGACAGGCATGCAAGTGAGGTCAAGTCCGGTGGCAGTGTCGCTGCACCTTTAAGATGCAGCGACACTGCCACCGGACTTGACTTGACTTGACTTGACAGGAGCCACCGGACTCCAACCAGTCCAGTTTGTTCTTAGACCTTACAAGAGTATGTCTTCCGAAATGGAAAAGCCAGTCTTTGTGATTTAGACTGAGAATCCGATTCTGATGAAGAAATAGAACTAGTGACAAGTTTTCTTTCTTTGAATAAGTCCTGGATGTCACCATATCTTCCCGAACGAGCACAATATGGTGAATTTCACACCATATTCGCCAAATTGAACGATTTTCAATTTCAAAAGTGTCGTGAGTCCCTCCCGGGAACACTCCTCTAATTTAAGTTCTCACCAATATCCAAACGCTAAAGTTAAGTTTCCATCAATAAACGAATGAGTGGGGAGACAAGCCACAGAACATTGGGTACACAACCTGGGGCCCCACCACCAACCCCTAACAGGGGGTTGGAGGGAGAGGCCTCCATTTCCTATAAAACCCTGGATCCTGGGGCTTTAGCTTCATTCGACACTTCCTCTAACCAGCTCTCTCTTCTCTCCTCTACCTTGCTCTCTCTTCCTCAAAAGATCCTCGATGTCGGTGGATATCCGCCACCTGGGCAAATTCTACCTCTCACCTCCACCTTTTCACTCTCTCAAAAGATCGTAGATGTCGGTGATAACCGCCTGCGCATTTCCTCACGCCACCGTGATGAACCAATTTTAAATTCATCACAAAAAGTATTTTAGGATGAGAACAGAGCAATGGGGGCTGGGCCTGGATGGCTCGTTGGGTTGAAAACCGCGGTAGTGAAGGGACCGGAGTCAGGTCTCAACCCATGCAGACCTGTTAACAACGGAGTCAGGTCGGTGGCTCTGGTCAAGTCAAGTAAAGTCCGTTGGTAGTGTTGCCGCACCTTTAGAGAGAAAAAGAGTGTCAGAATTTAGACAGACATTCAGGTAGGTAGGCACACTGGCGAGGAACTGAGTGGCGTCAACTAGATAAAAACGTCAATAAGTAGGTAACAAATTCCACAGTACAACAATCACTGATTAATATAAAAAAACGCTGCAAATCCCTGCACAACGGTTTATTATTTTGTATAGAATACCCTTCTGTTACAGATCACAGCTCTATGTATAGATAACCCGTCTATATAATATAATATGTACTATTCTATGCATATTATGTAGATCGCAGACCCTCCGTAGGTTAGTACCTAACCCCGTACACGTTACTAGGTACCTACCTAAATCACGAGTTAAATGTTGCTAAAATAATTCTGCCGATGACAAACAGTACCTAACAAAAAGAAACACACATAATGAAGTTCTGAAAAGAAATTGTTGATGAGGAGTGAAAAAAGTTGCAAACGTACCTACCAACAAACTCCAGCCCCTTCTACGTAGATGGTATAATGAACCGTTGTGTAATAATTTACCGTTGAGTAATGATTTACCGTAGTAATACCTAATTTACCCATCAATAATACTTCAACGTTTGTTCAAGTTTCACTACCTACCAAAAAACTCCAAAAGAGCCATCATTTTTCAAATTAAATAATATCACAGAACAACCAACTCGACTTCATACTCCGCCAATATAATCAGGTGATCCCTACCAATGATTGGCCGTATTCACAAATTCCTATTGTGGGCGCGTCTCTGATTACGAGATTTGGTTTGAATTGTATACAATTTCATTCACACTGGAGTCGAAAATGCCTGTTGGTGCAAACTTCGGGGCCTTACTGTGAACGAACGGCTGGACGTACGATGCTCCGGATGGTCTTAAAAAACTCGCAAGTTCAAGAAATATTTAAAACCGTAAAAATATTTACGTAAAAAAATGGTATAGGCGTTTTGAAAATTTCAACCCCTATTTTGAACCCCTTAGAGGTGACTCACAGTAACGTCGAGCTTCGAGGACCAACTAGACGCCGAACGGAACCTATAACCCGAATTTCATCAATTTTTTTTCATGGTAACTAAGAAAAGTGGCCCGTACGGCGTACGGCGGACAGACAGAAATATTTTTATTGCAGTTTTGGATTCTACATACCTTGAAACGTAAACCATCAAATTTTGAGGGGGGGTAAGAATTTTTTTTTTCATGCTCGATTCCAATGGTTCATTATTGAAAATAATAAACCAATAAGCTCATATAAAATGCATCATCTACATAACATCAAAGACTAGAAAAGTACCTAGAAAACGCTGCAATTTATTACACACCGGTTTAATATTTATAGATGCCCCTTCTGCGTAGATCACTGTGTTCTGTGGTCAATACCTACCCTCGAGGTCCCCCAAGGAATCCAGTACTGGAGCCGGCACGGGAATTACAGTTTCACAAAAATGCGCGGGATTCGATAATTCGATCATTCATATTATTTGTAGTTATTAATGAAGCATAAGGTAAATAATAAATCGTAATAAATCATAATAATAATGTAACAATTCGCCCGATAACACTTCAACGTTTGTTCATGTTGCAAAAGTACCTATCAACAAAATCCAAAAGAGCCATCATTTTTCAAATGGCTTCATATCACAAAACAACCAACTCGACTTCATACAGCCATCAGTGATTATCCAATCAGGTGCTCCCTAGCGATGATATCTGGGCCGGATTTATACCGTTTGATCCACGGCCATGTTGACGAAGCTTTTCGGTGTAAACGAACGGCTGGTCGTACAGTGCTCGGGTGGTCTCAAATAATTTTAGTTCAAGATCAATTTAAAAACGTTAAAAAAACCATACCCTTCTATTGAAAGTTTTCGAGCTGCGGCGTTCTGAAAATTTCAACCCCTATTTTTCACCCCTTAGAGATGACTGACTGTAACGCCGAGCTTCGAGGAACAACTAGACCCCGACCGGGACCTATAAACCAAATTTCATCAATTTTGGTTCATGGGAATTAAGGAAAGTGCTAAATACGGCGTGCGGCGGACAGAGAGAATAAATTGTTTTATTGCATTTTATTCTGCATACCTTGAAATTCGAACCTTCAAAATTTTAGGGGGTTAACAAGTTTTTTTTCATGCTCGATTCCAAAGGTTCATTATTGAAAATCGTAAACCAAAACCAGTGTGGTGCCTGCTCGTGAAAATTCACCATAAAAACAATGTATTTGAAGTAAGTAACCAGATAGTTGCTTAATTACGTTTGTGTAACTAATTGTTACATTAAAAAAAACGCTTAAAAAAATAATAAAAATAGCATTAGGTACGTATAGGCCAAATTGAACGCAGCTGACGAAAAATCGATCCGTTCAACTTTCAATGGAGAGAGCCGTAAAATACGTGCTTGTGTCACGCCTCGTTTGTCCTGCTTATCCGAACGAGACGCGGGCGAAGTGAAAAAGTGTAAGCGACGCTACTAAATGTCCGTGTAAAACCTCTCCGACTGTTCATTCTTTTGGCGCGTATATAAATTTATGGAGAAGTGAGGGACGTGTGAGAAAAATGGGTACCCTAGTAAGGGTTCTAATTGTAAAAAAAAAAGGAAAAAAAAGGTAATGAAAGGGCACTTTTTTCGTGGTGGGGAAGGTGTGCTGTCTGGTTGGTTTTTTAGCAGCATCGCTCGTTTATCACCTCCCACCCCTGAACCTTTTTCTCCTGCTAGACCCCGACTGATTACTTTATGAAAAATGGATGCGCCGTCACATCCCCCTTTTCCCCCTCCACACCGACCGCCACTCTAGGCCTACCAAAGGACGACACTGTCCGTTTTTAGTAGGCAAACCCTAATGTCCTCCCTCGCTTTAATAACGGCTCTTTTGTTGGGGGGAGCAATAGGAAGGCGAGGACTATTAATTTGAAGGGAACGAGATTTTGATTAGAAATGAATAATTCCGCTTCCGGGCAGATTCATTTCCGGGGGTTGAAATTATTATTTTGCCGGATCCGGATTGGATGCTCGGTGATACATTTGTAATGGAATGGGTTGTTTGTGGGTCAGCAGAGACAATATCATTACCAGGTTGTGGCAATATCGTTGGATTGCCATCATTGAGATAAACAGACAGAGGAACTTCGTATTTATAGTGTTTAGTTCATTACTACCTGTGTTGTATAGTTCGCAGCATTCAGGGTTGCAACCTTGACGTCAGGGAAATTCGGAGCAGTTGGCCTTTTACGGTGTACCAGTTCCAAAAAGGGAAAATAACTTCGGCGTTCAAAAATACTGCTGCACGAGGGGTTCACAGTTTGAATTGCCTGTCTATCAAAATATTGCGCTTTCCAGTTCCAAAAAAGGAAAATAACTTCAGCGTTTAAAAATTCTGCTGCACGAGGGGTTCACAGTTTGAATTGCCTGTTCATCTATCAAAATATTGCGCTTTCCAGTTCCAAAAAGGCAAAATAACTTCAGCGTTTAAAAATACTGCTGCACGGGGGGTTCACAGTTTGAATTGCCTGTCCATCTATCAAAATATTGCGCTTTCCAGTTCCAAAAACAGAAAATAACTTAAGCGTTCAAAAACACTGCTGCACGAGGGGTTCACAGTTTGAATTGCCTGTCCATCTATCAAAATATTGCGCTTTCCAGTTCCAAAAAGGGAAAATAACTTCAGCGTTTAAAAACACTGCTGCACGGGGGGTTCACAGTTTGAATTGCCTGTCCATCTATCAAAATATTGCGCTTTCCAGTTCCAAAAAGGGAAAATAACTTCAGCGTTTAAAAATACTGCTGCACGAGGGGTTCACAGTTTGAATTGCCTGTCCATCTATCAAAATATTGCGCTTTCCAGTTCCAAAAAGGGAAAATAACTTCAGCGTTTAAAAACACTGCTGCACGGGGGGTTCACAGTTTGAATTGCCTGTCCATCTATCAAAATATTGCGCTTTCCAGTTCCAAAAAGGGAAAATAACTTCAGCGTTTAAAAACACTGCTGCACGGGGGGTTCACAGTTTGAATTGCCTGTCCATCTATCAAAACATTGCGCTTTCCAGTTCCAAAAAGGGAAAATAACTTCAGCGTTTAAAAATACTGCTGCACGGGGGGTTCACAGTTTGAATTGCCTGTTCATCTATCAAAATATTGCGCTTTCCAGTTCCAAAAAGGCAAAATAACTTCGGCGTTCAAAAATACTGCGCACGAGGGGTTCACAGTTTGAATTGCCTGTTCATCTATCAAAATATTGCGCTTTCCAGTTCCAAAAAGTGAAAATAACTTCAGCGTTCAAAAATACTGTTGCACGGGGGGGGGGGGGGGGGGGGTTCACAGTTTGAATTGCCTGTCCATCTATCAAAATATTGCGCTTTCCAGTCCCAAAAAAGGAAAATAACTTCAGCGTTTAAAAATACTGCTGCACGAGGGGTTCACAGTTTGAATTGCCTGTTCATCTATCAAAATATTGCGCTTTCCAGTTCCAAAAAAGGAAAATAACTTAAGCGTTCAAAAACACTGCTGCACGAGGGGTTCACAGTTTGAATTGCCTGTCCATCTATCAAAATATTGCGCTTTCCAGTTCCAAAAAGGGAAAATAACTTCGGCGTTTAAAAATACTGCTGCACGGGGGGTTCACAGTTTGAATTGCCTGTCCATCTATCAAAATATTGCGCTTTCCAGTTCCAAAAAGGGAAAATAACTTCGGCGTTCAAAAATACTGTTGCACGGGGGGTTCACAGTTTGAATTGCCTGTCCATCTATCAAAATATTGCGCTTTCCAGTTCCAAAAAGGGAAAATAACTTCGGCGTTTAAAAATACTGCTGCACGGGGGGTTCACAGTTTGAATTGCCTGTCCATCTATCAAAATATTGCGCTTTCCAGTTCCAAAAAGTGAAAATAACTTCAGCGTTCAAAAATACTGTTGCACGGGGGGTTCACAGTTTGAATTGCCTGTCCATCTATCAAAATATTGCGCTTTCCAGTTCTAAAAAAGGAAAATAACTTAAGCGTTCAAAAGCACTGCTGCACGAGGGGTTCACAGTTTGAATTGCCTGTCCATCTATCAAAATATTGCGCTTTCCAGTTCCAAAAAGGGATAATAACTTCAGCGTTTAAAAATACTGCTGCACGAGGGGTTCACAGTTTGAATTGCCTGTCCATCTATCAAAATATTGCGCTTTCCAGTTCCAAAAAGGGAAAATAACTTCGGCGTTTAAAAATACTGCTGCACGGGGGGTTCACAGTTTGAATTGCCTGTACATCTATCAAAATATTGCGCTTTCCAGTTCCAAAAAGGCAAAATAACTTCGGCGTTCAAAAATACTGCGCACGAGGGGTTCACAGTTTGAATTGCCTGTCCATCTATCAAAATATTGCGCTTTCCAGTTCCAAAAACGGAAAATAACTTCAGCGTTCAAAAATACTGCTGCACGGGGGGGGAGGGGGTGTCCACAGTTTGAATATCCTGTTCATCTATCAAAATATTGCGCTTTCCAGTTCCAAAAAAGGAAAATAACTTCAGCGTTTAAAAATTCTGCTGCACGAGGGGTTCACAGTTTGAATTGCCTGTCCATCTATCAAAATATTGCGCTTTCCAGTTCCAAAAAAGGAAAATAACTTCAGCGTTTAAAAATACTGCTGCATGGGGGGGAGGGGGGGTTCACAGTTTGAATATCCTGTTCATCTATCAAAATATTGCGCTTTCCAGTTCCAAAAACGGAAAATAACTTCAGCGTTCAAAAATACTGCTGTACGGCGGGGAGGGGGGGTTCACAGTTTGAATATCCTGTTCATCTATCAAAATATTGTGCTTTCCAGTTCCAAAAAAGGAAAATAACTTCAGCGTTTAAAAATACTGCTGCACGAGGGGTTCACAGGTTTAATTGCCTGTCCATCTATCAAAATATTGTGCTTTCCAGTTCCAAAAAAGGAAAATAACTTCAGCGTTCAAAAATACCGCTGCACGGGGGGTTCACAGTTTGAATTGCCTGTACATCCATCAAAATATTGCGCTTTCCAGTTCCAAAAAGGGAAAATAACTCCAGCGTTCAAAAATACTTAGGTGGGCCTTGAACGTTTGTCGATCCCCTCCTCCCACTCCTTCACGGACACCCCTATATAAATCTTCTGAAAGTGCAGCAGCGTCATTCTGTGGTCGCTAACGTGACACTGACGGTTGTTATTCGCTTCATGTGGTATCCCATCAGTGGATTTCTCCGCGTTCCGAGACCAAACGTTGAAATTCATCTTTCTTTCTCTTCTTTATTTTATCCATAATGGTATGTATAAATAACAAAATAAACACTCTGACAACACGTAAAAAACTAGGAAAAATAAATAAATAATGTAAAGTAAAACACATCTACACTGTGTAGAAACCAATCCGCTATGTGGTGTATAATATTATCCCCCCTCCCACCCAAACAAAAACCTACCTAATGGAATTTTGGTGCAACAAAATACCAAGTTGACTTATAGTGTTTTGTTGCATAATTGATATTAATGCAACCAAATTCAAAGTAAACCTAGTTTGTTGCTGCACCAGATTTTCTCAAAGTTCAGTCCTGACACGTTCCCCAGCAGCAGCATGGTATTGAATTTTGTTGCACTGAAATCCGGCACCTCAAGCACCAATTTGATGATACTATCTAATTTTCGGAAAAATTGACATCGGCGTTGCACCAAGGTACAGAAATAATATCGCTATTCGAGTTCAGATAAACATATATAATTGTGGAGTAATAATTACTACATAGTTAGATTCACATGTACATACATACTCAAGATGAGGAAGACAGGATGAGGTATGAAAGCAGAGAGCAAGCAGAGAAGCAGAGAAGCAAAACGCAGAAAAATCAAATACAAGCAGTATAGTTTAATGAAGTGGTGTGGTCCCAATATTGGTTGTATTGTCTTACTAATGGTTGAATGCCTTACCTACACCTCTTATTATATTTCTATATTTTTATCAACCTATTCGTTAATTTTCTCAACTAGTTTCCTTCCTTTTACCGCTTACTAGTGATTCTATCAAATTTCACCCTACAGGGTGAATATACGACAGTACCGTTTTTTCATTCTATGTATTCTTCTTTTTTGTCAGTAAAATGAATTGAATTGAATTGATCTGTATGTTTATGCTTGCACTTGGGCTTGCTGGTAAATTTAAAATAAATAAATATGTGTTAAACGTCGTTTTAATGGTCATCTAAGTTCAGGTTTGTTGTTTGGGGTCTTTGTCTCTCCTGAATGCGAATCGTTTTGGAAGGGCGAGGAAAGCACGAACTACTATAGCTAGGTTGACATGGAGACGCAATTCCGGACGGCAGTCCGGCACGGCTATGCGTTCTGCAATTTTATTGGCCAACGCAAAATGGATTATTGCAACGCAGTGCCTTGGATACTATGTCAAAATCTCCAGATATTTTCTGCTGTCGGATCCGTTGCCGTATCTGCGCAGAGGTTACTGCGCACACCTCTCTTGTTTGGTTGTTCAGCCGTATATTGAAATTCGACATAATGTGGTTGATTTTGAGGTTTCGAGTTCGAGCAATTGTTTGTTTTTTGCGATTGCGTTCCGGCAAACGCGTTGCCGTGCCGGATTGCCGTCCGGAATTGCCTCTCCATGTGAACCTAGCTTAAGACAAAGAGCGGCAGGCACTAGGAGAAAATTGTAAGAGAAATGCGGAAGAATCGTCTTGTACGAGGACCTTGCTGGTCGTCAGCACGGAGATGCTAAAAGAAAATTATGCGAAAAGCGGCATTCAGAATGCAGAAACTGTGCTACATCGGTACCCAGTTACAGCTGAGTTTCATGTTTCAGTTACTTAGTTCGTTTGCGTTTCGTCGACGTAGTGACACGTGGCATCAGACCTTCCCACCTTGATGATGATATTTCTATCCTTCGCTGGAGTTCTGACTTATCGTGTACCTACTCCCATGTAAATCATGAGAAAACAATACAAAGCCCGCCCGCACGGGATGAATACTACAATGTTTCCACTCCCCCTGATAAACTCACATTGCGGTAACAGAGCGGATGTGGAGACGCACAAATATTAGACCCGTCACTTTGTAGGAACTTTCGCCGGTGCTCCATTGCAATATTCAGGCGCAAGAAGCCCGCGGAAGACGACTTCAACCTTCTGTCTTCCTACGTTTTCCAGCCAACGTCTACGTGTCTCAGGCCGGGGAACCCAAATGCAAATTTAACGGGGTTGCGATTTAGGGGTAGACAAGTAGACATCTCCGCAAGAATTCCGACTGTTTACCATTCTGCACGGGTTGCCCGGCATTACAGTGCCATGACACCTGAAGGGCTTAAGTGAACCCCCCCGCCAGGTTACGGCAGCGCTCCTGAGGAAACTTCTGAAAATTGTATTGAGACGTATCCTATTAATAATTTTCTTTACGGAAGTTGCAGGGTCTGAGTTTTGGTTCAGGTGTGTTCGCGAGACGTCAATTATTTAGGGTTCTCCACGCAGCGCAATCCTGGGACAGAAATATTCTCAAAACTGGGACGGGTGTGTGCTTTGTGCAGAACAGAGGTACAGCAGGTCCTTAATGTCCGCAGTACCCCAGCATCCGTCGAGTCAAAATTATGAAAAACGTAGACAAATCAATAGAGTTCCTTCATTTTGGACAACCGCTCCCTTTCAAGACAACCGCTTTTTGGTTTATTATTTTCAATAATGAATCATTGGAATCGAGCATGAAGAAAAAATTCTAACCCCCTCAAAATTTGATGGTTCTTACGTTTCAAGGTATGTAGAATCCGCAAATGCAATAAAAATTTTTTATTTCTGTCTGTCCGCCGTACGCCGTACGGGCCACTTTTCTTAGTTAACAAGAAACAAAATTGATGAAATTCGGGTTATAGGTTCCGTTCGGGGTCTAGTTATAATCAAGGATGGCTGTATGAAGTCGAGTTGGTTGTTCTGCGATATTATTTCATTTGGAAAGTGATGGACTTCTGGATTTTGTAGGTAGGTACTTGTGAAACTTGAACAAACGTTGAAGTATTATTGATGGGTAAATTATTACAAAATGGTAAATTATTACACACGGCAAATTATTACACAACGGTAAATTATTACACAACGGTAAATTATTAGACAACGGTTCATCTACAGAAGGGGCTGGATTTTGTTGATCGGTACTTTTGCAACTTGAACAACCGTTGAAGTATTATTGTTGGGCAAGTTATTACACATCGGTTCATTATACTCGACCACGAGGGTAGGTACTGACCACAGAAAACAGTGATCTTCGCAGAAGGGGCATCTATTTCACTCCACATCAACAATTTTCCTTCAGAACTTCATTCTTTGCGTTTCTTTTTGCCTTTTCAGTTACTGTTTGTCATCGACAGAATTATTTTAGCAACAATTATTAACTCGTGATTTAGGTAGGTACCTAGTAACGAGTAGGGGGTGAGGTACTAATCTACGGAGGGTCTGCGATCTACATAATATGTATGGAATAGTACATATTATATTATATGGACGGGTTATCTGTACAGAGAGCTGTGATGTGTAACAGAAGGGTATTCTGTACGAAATAATAAACTGTTGTGCAGGGATTTGCAGCGTTTTTTATGTCGATTCCATAGGTTTATTATTGAAAATAATAAACCAAAATGTATCAGGAGAAAAGCTATGTGGTGAAGGTGATGTGGGCAACAAAACACGTCATAATAAACAGTGCGCCGTCTCAATCAATGAAAAGCCACCACTGATAGTGTAAAATTGAGTTTTTATTCTATTTAGCCCGCTGTTTCCTAGTCCATCCTCATTCCATCAACAGTGTCACCCAGATGTGTAAGTTCAACGCTACCTGTTGTCAGAATTCCAAGTGAGAGCAGGGGCGTTGCGTCCATAAGGCCACTTGAGCCACTGCTCCGGCACCCAAAAACACTCAAGAGCAAAAAAGACCAACCATTGTTCAGTTGGCATCTGAATTTCCTGCTTACTCTGTACCTACCTAGCATTTTTCACAAGTTCAAAAGCCATACGCCGGAGTTCTCTGGCTATGGATATTCAATATTCTAGTAGAGCATCCACGGTGGTTGCTTAATGTTGGCTCCGTAGACCAAGCATGTTATCGGAATAAAGCGACTAATCGAAATCGAAACCTGGGCTCCTGAAACTGGTAGGCCCTGGGACCTAGTGTCGCCATGGCAACCGAGAAAAGTGGCCCATCCGCGCATGCTCAGTCGAGGAAAATGTCCGCCACGCCCACTTGGGGTCCCGGCCCCAGAATTTGATTTCAACCCCAAAATAGTTCATTTCACTATCGATTCGATCCCTTCGATTCAATTTTTCATCTCGATAGGAGATGCTTCTTCTTCTTCTGATTTGTTTTTTGTTGTCTCTGAATCACATGTCTGACATTGGCTTATGTTCTACATCTACAGATGACAACTAAACTAAGAACTTCACTGAATCACATTCGCTTTCTGCATCTGTCAGTTTTCAATGTTTTTCGTCCAATTTTGCGCTTTTTGCTTCCGGGCCGGTTCCGATGACGGATTTCTATTTTTTTGCGGTACGTACCTGCGTTTTTTCCTGTTTGCTGTTTGTGGATTGATCGGCGTCAACATACAGATAACTATCCTAGTTAATAACTAGCCTAGTCGATAACCTAGCTTCTAGTCAATTCAAGTTTCTTCTCCGTTCAAGTAGGTACCTACCAGCCACCAGTGTGAAATTAGCCATAGAAATCCCAGCCATAGATTCAGGGCGCGAAGCATGCAACACGCAACACCGATTTACACATCTGGTCGCAGAATGCAATATTAATGTTGATTTCAAAAATGGGATCGGCCTGGATACCGACGCCTTGCTTCGGTGTGTTGCGTGTTGCATGCTTCGCGCCCTGAATCTATGGCTGGGATTTCTATGGCTAATTTCACACTGGTCTACCAGCCGATGGGTCGTTGTTTTGTTGTATTTTAAATTATGTACTATATTTTTGTAACACATGAATTCGGTGGCTAATTTGCAGTAGAAATTGTCGAGGTTGTCCTAAAACGGTGGAGCGTTGATCAAAAGAGAAAGATAAGCTTTGCTGAATATCACTGCTATGAGTAAATAAGGGAATATCAGTAATATCAGTAAATAAGGAAAGGGTGTTGTTGCCTTGGGGTATTTTGTAGACAAAACTGTTGGTTTTGAGTTCTGGTCTGGTGCCCCACCGTTTTCAGACCCCACGCACCGCTACTGAGTGAGAGCCCGTGGAAACAAGTCACACCGGATTTGCAATTATTGATATTTGGATGCTCCAACTGTTCACTTGACGGCTTGAAGGCCAAAACCGATGTTCGACCTGCCACTACCAGAGCACCAACCATCTCCTGCCAATCAACGCTACGAACAGACCTGGGATACAGATTGATACAAACGCACAACATACAACCAGAACGACCTCGATGAGGAATCCATTATTCTGTCGGACTGAATTAAACCTCCTATGAAGCCTGCAACTTGAATCGACGATATTTCTCGAACGATTTTTTTTTCGTCTCACCCGCTACTGAGTTTGACAGGTCCATCAGGCTGACAGCTAGAGACAAATAAATCCCGGGATGATTGTCGTTTTCGACGCCTGGGACTGGGTTCATCCCCTCATCTCTGTTGAATTGCAAAACCAAGAGTATAATGGAATGTGCTTTCGTGCGGCTCTCGATGATAGAAAATCGCCTAAGATCTTAGCTGGTTAATTCCAGCTGTTGTCATTCGTGTTTTTCTCGTTTATTCTGGGTGGCGAATTTGTCAATGGATTCAGGTTGGGATCGACCCAGTAACCAACAATAACTTAAGTTCCAATCAGCAATCATCGTAGTTACAGTGGCCTTGCGAACTAAATCACTCGCGAAGAAATCGTGGAAACCCATTTCAAATAAAAACTTAGTTATTTACAAAATAGCCTATTTCCACTACTACACGAAAAAACCCGAAAAACACTGTTATACCGGTTTCGATGATCAAACCATCGTCAGTAACAAACAATAACGTTATTGTTTGTTAATGGCGATTGTTGTTTGTTACTGACGATGGTTAGATCACCGAAACCGTTATAACAGTGTTCCTCGCGTTTTTTCATGTATTAGTGGAAATATACTATTTTTTTCAATTACTAATTAGCGAATTTTCGAAGAAAAGGAAGCTATTGTTCTCGGTCCAAAATTTTTAAAACTCGAATTTCCGAAAGATTTTTATACCAAAATCCGTTTCAGACCATCCTGAATTCACTGCCGAAAGACACCAAAAATTATATGTATATATATATTTATATATAATATATTTATATATTTATTATGTATGTGTCATTCCAGACGATAACTCTCGAAAGAATTGAGATAAAAAGTTCAAATTTGCACGAAAAATCTGTCTTGGCAATCGACAGGCTAAGTTCGAAGATGGGCAGAATCGGGTCACTCTAAGGGGGAGTTTTGGGGAATTTTAGGGGGGGGGGGAAATTACCCATAAATTCCCAAAATGAAAAAGTCTGACAAGTGACCCCTCATTTTAAAGGTTTTTGTACGCTGAACACGATGGTGAAATCAGAATTGCGATATCTCATTCCATTCTCAAACTGGAGCACTTTGAAGATGAAGGAACGTGGTTATTTCTTGAGATGTTCTTCCTGGTTCGTCTGCTCTAATCTGATAACGGAATGGGATATCGCAATTCTGACTTCACCATCGTGTTCAGCGTTGGAAAATCTACAAACCGAGGTGTTACTCGGCAAAAAATGGAACAAAAAATTTGTTACGTATCCAATAGGTTACGTATCCATTTTTGATTTCCCCCTCCCCCTCCTTCCACCCCAAATTTTACTTTGCGTAAAACTACTCCTGTTTTAATTTTGTATGGTATCAAGTTGGGAAAACATTGGCCGAAAATTAATTTTCAGAAAATTGTAGGCGGAGGAGGAAGATGCCGAAAACTTCGAAAATTCGCTCGTATAGCCATGCTGCATGACTGTGGTTTTTTTTTCTTTACAGTGGCCTTGGATGAATTGTGAATGACGAAAGTAGGATTGAATCTGGGAACGTCGCTCTCTTGTTTTTTGAGAAGCTTTGAATCAGTACGTATTTTGTAACGGAAGCTGTGGAGAAAGGGCAAATCCAGGCAATATTTTCACTGTACCACGCTACAAGCCGCAATTTTGGGTATTTTGACTTGAAATTTTGACGGCGAAATTTACTGTATAATTTTAACGTGAATATATTTTTGGGCTGGAGGCGATTCTGAAATTTGCGGGATGACAGGAAAAGTGTGTCTCAATACGGATAAACAAAATATAGTTCTGGTAACTATGTTCAAATAACATAGGAACGGGCGACTAACCAATTATTAACCTGCCCGAGGTGTAGATTTGGTATCAGGTAGGCAGACAGGTACGTACCTATTTCAAGAGATCGTGAGAACAGTTTTAATTACGTTGGAGAGGCTCGAGAGTGCCACCATTCGATTCAGCGTTAAAAAATAATGGAATGCCGACCAAGTCTGAAATATCATTATTCGTGCAAAACCCTCGATTTTACTCAACAGTATCACGTTTTCCCTCATTCGAACGCCGTTTTCTCAAAAAATTATGTAGATAAAAATAAATTTGAGCACACCGTCAAAAAGCTGTTGAATTGCAGATGTTTTTTCCGAAGAGAAGAACGATTGGGTATGGGTAAAAATAGCGTTCAAAAATACTATGAAGTTCAACAAATAAGTTGTAATTGACAAAATTTTCAGTTTGGCGTGATTTTTTACTCAATCAGCTCTCGTAAAAACTTTTAATTATGTATTGAGAAGAAAGAAAATTCAACGCTCTTTCTAATGGTATCCTCAAATTTGAATTTACTTCGTAACTTGAGGGAGATATGGCCATTTTTATGACTGAAGGTCTAAAACTCGGCGCTCCGCGCCTCGCCAGGGGGCAAGCGCCCTGGACCCCCGGATGCTTACTGCTTAGAGCCTACGGCTAAAATTCAAGAAACATGGAACATGCTTTAGCCACGCTTATACACATCGAAACAACCAAGTGACAACCAAACAAGCGTCATTGTTTACTATCGATTTATAACATCCATTTATATAGTTATATTATGAAACTAGGAAATAAATACCAAGAACAAATACGAAATAAATGCGTGATAAATCAAGAGCTTTCCAACGAATGGAAATCGATTTTTGTACGATGAAAATGAAAGAAGTTTCATTTCCCTAGCAACTACTCGGTTGTACGTGAAAATCATAAGAACATTTCGTCACCCATTCCGCGTAACGTTTTTTGGCTAGTTAGTCCAAGGCTAAAGCATGTTCCATGCTAATACGAAAAAAATTTCAAGTGGAAAAGTCTGATTTGATGGGGGTTTCGGTGAAAATGTTATAGCACAAAATTAGTTGTAGAATCGATCCCTGAAGTTTGGATCATTAATTCTGGGACACCCTGTATATTGTGGTTTGGATTGGATAGGTGAAGTTGAGGTGGGAAGGTTGAGGTTTTGGTAGCTAGTGTTTGAAAGATTACTCCATGGTGAAGCCAGGAAGGTTAACACCACTAGAAACACTGGGGGATGTGCTTAGACGGTTCCACCAGGTCGGTTATCACCAGACCGGTTCCGCCACTCCAAGTTCTTTTAGACGAGAAAGGTAAGGAGGTATGAGGAAAGAGAGAGGGAGAGGTCATCGACTTGAGGATTGAGCGTAGAATGGCGAGTCGGGTGAGAAGAGCGGGTTTTATAGTAGCTCCATGCTTCTCAGGTGGGAACCACCGGTGGAGGGAAGAGAAGACCTATGCCCCTTAAAGGTAGCCACACACGTACAGGCCTAGGCTTGAGGACTGGACTCAAGGCCTAGGCCTTGGGGTTTGGCCTGAACAGTCCTTGCCCACACACGCGAGGAATTTTTCCTTCAGTTCAGTTCGTGACAGCAATGGAGGGCGATATGTTGTTGGCAGTAACGAGCTGCTTAATTGCAAAAAATTACATTTCGAAAAAGAAGAAAAGAGTGTTCAAAAGTACGTGGTGTAAACAGTGGTTTTTAAAAAGAAGGAGCTTTTCCCATGTGAATGTGTCATGGTATTCTTTACTCTGCACTTTCCATAAACAAGGCTCATTTTCGTATATAGTGAGAAATTGTTCCAAATTCTCGCGATCCGACATAGTCGAAACAAGAAAAACACGTGACCGACGGGCGAACACTTCAAAAACTCCAAGTAGACTGAAGGAAACGGCACACACGTGAGGGAGCGGCCTGTGCATTCCCGGCCTCAGAGGCCGTCGGAATGGTTTTTCGATTCGTCCGTTTTGGCCTGTACAGGCCGTTCGGTGGCCTCGAGGTCACGACACTCACGTGAAGGAAATCCTCAAGGCCTGGACTGTTCAGTCCAAACCTTGAGGAAATCCTGCACGTGTGTGGGCACCTTTAGTCACGTAGAACCTTCCTTCGGTTTGTTGGGACAGTCTGATATGTACATCAACGTCCGTTCGTTTTGGTTTATTCTAAACATTTTATATGTTCATCGAGAGGTATTTCCTGGATGATACCACGGCATATATATAAATGGTTGTTGAAAAAATCAGGGTTTAATGAAATCGTTATTAAAAATGGATGAAGGGGAGGAGTTGGAACAAGGTTAAGTAAATAGAAAACTTCGAAGCAGGCACTTCAGGACCTGCGCTCGTGAAAGGTCGTAGGTAATAGAGTTTTCTTAACCGTTGTTGGGGCCCAACCCCTCAGAAACACGGTTAACGCTAACCGGCGAGATCTACAGGGATAATGCTCCCGCCGGAGGTGACTATGAAGTGGGAAGAGCTGGAAACGGGTTCGACGGGCGGTAAGAGCCCTATGGTAAACAGGAAGTGATAGCTATGCAAAGCGGGAGCAGGTGCCACCCTTGAAACCTCCCTCTTCAATCAACCCTGTTACTCATTCTATGTAACCTGCTCCCGCAAAACCTCCCGTCTCCCTACTCATAACTAATTGGGTGGGCTTCATTTCCATACCTGAGGCTCAGACCTATTTCCGCAATGATTGAAGCGAAAACCGCAAATAAGGGAGGAAAAAAACGAATTTCCCGAATTTTTGAAAAAAACGATTTTGCTATTATCTTTTCAAAATCCTACTTCTAGATGATTGAGAACTCGAATGCTCAATCGATTTTTCAAAACCCTGTGAGTCCTTGAATCTGTGTAAAGCAAGAGTAGGTACCTACCTAGGAATTTCTTGAATTTTGGAAATCGATTAATGCCTTTTTTAATATTTTTTTCATTACAAGAAGAAGCCTTCCACAGGGTTTATAGGTAAGTACTTGAATGGCTGCTTTTGGCTCAATAACGTTTCATAAAACTTACGTGCTATTCCTATTTCATCGTATGTAACAGGAGGTTACATACGAAAAGAGTTCCATTTCAACCCGTCATGGGTGTTGAGTAGTTCAACTTTTTGTGCCGACGAAAGATTAAAAAACGCTGCAAATCCCTGCACAACGGTTTATTATTTTGTATAGAATACCCTTCTGTTACAGATCACAGCTCTATGTATAGATAACCCGTCTATATAATATGATATGTACTATTCTACACATATTATGTAGATCGCAGACCCTCCGTAGGTTAGTACCTAACCCCGTACTCGTTACTAGGTACCTACCTAAATCACGAGTTAAATGTTGCTAAAATAATTCTGCCGATGACAAACCGTACCTAACAAAAAGAAACACACATAACGAAGTTCTGAAAAGAAATTGTTGATGAGGAGTGAAAAAAGTTGCAAAAGTACCTACCAACAAACTCCAGCTCCTTCTACGTAGATGGTATAATGAACCGTTGTGTAATAATTTACCGTTGAGTAATGATTTACCGTAGTAATAATTTACCCATCAATAATACTTCAACGTTTGTTCAAGTTTCACTACCTACCAACAAACTCCAATAGAGCCATCATTTTTCAAATTAAATAATATCACAGAACAACCAACTCGACTTCATACTCCGCCAATATAATCAGGTGATCCCTACCAATGATTGGCCGTATTCACAAATTCCTATTGTGGGCGCGTCTCTGGTTACGAGATTTGGTTTGAATTGTATACAATTTCATTCACACTGGAGTCGAAAATGCCTGTCGGTGCAAACTTCGGGGCCTTACTGTGAACGAACGGCTGGACGTACGATGCTCCGGATGGTCTTAAAAAACTCGCAAGTTCGAAAACTATTTAAAACCGTAAAAATATTTACGTGAAAAAATGGTATAGGCGTTTTGAAAATTTCAACCCCTATTTTGAACCCCTTAGAGATGACTCACAGTAACGTCGAGCTTCGAGGACCAACTAGACGCCGAACGGAACCTATAACCCGAATTTCATCAATTTTTTTTCATGGTAACTAAGAAAAGTGGCCCGTACGGCGTACGGCGTACGGCGGACAGACAGAAATATTTTTATTGCAGTTTTGGATTCTACATACCTTGAAACGTAAACCATCAAATTTTGAGGGGGGGTAAGAATTTTTTTTTTCATGCTCGATTCCAATGGTTCATTATTGAAAATAATAAACCAAAAATAATTCGTTTTTGCAAAACTCTACGAGTCTGGGATTTGTCGGGTTTTGCAGAATTATCCAACTTTCATCTTTGATTCTGAAATGGATGATAGGGATAAATTTCATCATATTATAATTATATATAAATCGAATCTTTAGATTGAAAACTAAAATTTTGCACAATAAAGAAATATATTCATCTGATCAATTGAATAGACCAAATATTTCCCCCCGAAAATTTAGAATTTTGCATATGTCATGTTTTACTAAATCGCGCCACTTTTTGAGCCAACGTTTATTTACAAATCCATTCCACAGCATTTATAATCTATTTTACCAGGATTTAAACATTTTTTAAATGTGGGTCAAATCTTCAGAATGGCAGAATCACCCAAACCTACTTAAAATTCACCTAAAATACGAAGCGTGGGATCTTGACTCAGGGTGCAACTATCCTAATGCCTGGGTAGCAAAAAATATTTCTCCACTAAAAAGTGCAAAAACTGCCGTTTTTCCATCCAGAATTGCCAAATTTTGGAATGAATCTTAAAAACTTGGGGCAGAAAGTAATTTGACCCAGTAAGGAAAGCAGTATTGCGGAAGAGTGTTCTAATTGCTTCGAAAATTCGCTCATATAGGTTGTGCTGCATAATGACGACTTTTTACAGGTCTTGGTGTTGAATCTGAGGCCCTCTGTTCGAAATCAAAATTCCCAGTCGCACTGGTGTTTCAGACCCTTTTGCTATTTATTTATCTATTCCGTCGAATAGACATTACATCATAATAATTATATGCCTAATAATAATGTACAGATAACCTAATTGCAGTTAGTTTCTTGCATATAAGTAGGTCGTTGACCGGTACTTGCCTTCTGTCTGGGATCTTTATAGGTTCTGTCTATTCTGGTTACATTGATGTCGTATCAGCACAATATAAATACAAATCCCATACCATAATTCTTTATTATTACTTTTATTATTATGTTTGTTCTTCAATAATTTTATTCACGTAAATTGGGAGTAATGAACAACAATTATAAATTCATGGGTAGGTCTCACTAAACCTTAAACGATTCTTCTTAAATAATTCTTTCTGAATGTTAAACGAAACCAGATGTGTAGAAATGTTTTCTGGGAATGAGAGCAGAATTTACACCAGCTCCATAATTTCCTTTGAGTACGACGTTGGCCCCTTTTAAGCGCTCGTTCTGGAGCCCATTCGTTTCCTCGAGACCCGTCTAGTCGGACAGTGGAAATTATTTACGACTGTTTTTTTTTTGTTTTTTTTTTAATATCATTTCGAGAGCGGAAAAGGCGGATATTGGCTTTAAGTCATCATGCGCACTCTCTAGTGAGATGAATAAGTACAGGGTTTATAGCTACCCCTCAGAAGTCCACACGTAACAAATATTGCCCAGTTCTATGCGGTAGCCACTGCTAAACTTACAAAACACGATTTCTTGCTGCAGCGAGTAGGGCGGAATTCTACTTCACACGGTCACCTCTAGGGGTGAGTTCAGCAAGCATTGTTTTCTTAAAAGTATATGAACCAGCACAGTACAGTCGTCCCTCGTTATTCGCAAAGGGTTAAGGACTTGAAATTCCCCGCCGATAGCGAATGCGCAGTTAATAAATGTATTCGTCTCATGAATTTTTTCAAGATATATAATAATATAAGAAATAAATATAGGTAAAAGAAATTTATCTATACAAGATAAATGAAAAGTATCTATAAAATATCGAAATATTTATCTTTTATAGATTTATTTTGGATTATTATTATCAATAATGAACCATTGAAATCGAGCATGGAAAAAAACTGCAAATCCCTGCACAACAGTTTATTATTTTGTACAGAATACCCTTCTGTTACAAATCACAGCTCTGTGTATAGATAACCCGTCTATATAATAGTACTATTCTATACATATTATGTAGATCGCAGACCCTCCGTAGGTTAGTACCAAACCCCGTACTCGTTACTAGGTACCTACCTAAATCACGAGTTAAATGTTGCTAAAATAATTCTGTCGATGACAGGCAGTAGCTAAAACGGGAAAAAGAAACGCAAATAATGAAGTTCTGAAAGAAAATTGTTGATGTGGAGTGAAATAGATGCCCCTTCTGCGTAGATCGCTGTTTTCTGTGGTCAGTACCTACCCTCGTGGTCGAGTATAATTAACCGTTGTGTAATAACTTGCCCATCAATAATACTTCCAACGGTTGGTCAAGTTGCAAAAGTACCGATCAACAAAATCAAGTCCCTTCTTGGTAGCTGAACCGTTGTGTAATAATTTTTTTTTTTTTTTTTCAGCCACTGTGATGAGTGGCTTTGCGTAATCCTTTCGACGGCTCTCTTTTGGGTTTCAGGCAGCGACCGAATGATTCGGTCTCTTCTTGCCACCATCCCGGCCGTATTGAGCATCCTCTCGTCCTTTTGTATTTCGCGTATCCGTTCTTCATGTTGGTTTGTGTCGAAGTACCGACCAGTTTCGAAGTAATAATTAGTTTTGTGCAATAATTCGCCCATCAATAATACTTCAAAGCTTGTTCAAGTTTCACAAGTACCTACCAACAAAATCCAATAGTCCATCACTTATCAAATGAAATAATATCGCAGAACAACCAACTTGACTTCATACAGCCATCCTTGATTATAATCAGGTGCTCCCTACTGATGATATCTGGGCCGGATTTATACCTTTTGATTCACGGCCGTGTTGACGAAGCTTTTTGATGCAGACGAACGGCTGGACGTACAATGCTCCGGGTGGTCTCAAAAAATTGTTTAGCTCAAGAAAAATTTAATAGCAAAAAAAACCATACCCTTCTATCGAAAGTTTTCGAGCTACGGCGTTCTGAAAATTAGATGACCCCCCCTTAGAGATGACTGACAGTAACGTCGAGCTTCGAGGACCAACTAGACCCCGAATTTCATTAATTTTGTTTCATGGTAACTGAGAAAAGTGGTCAGTACGGCGGACAGACAGAAATTTTTCATTGCATTTTCGGATTCTACATACCTACCTTGAAGCGTGAACTGTCAAATTTTGAGGGGGGTTAGATTTTTTTTTTTTTTTCCATGCTCGATTCCAATGGTTCATTATTGAAAAGAATAAACCAAAAAATTCTGTCCCTCCGTCGTACCAAAATTGATGGCATTTGGTTTGTAGGTCCCATTCGGGGTCTAGCTGGCACATAGGGGTTGACAGTTTCAGAAGGCCATTGCTCGAAAACTAAATAGGAAGGTATGGTTTTTTTTAAGTTTTTAAATTGATCTCGAATTTGAGAATATTTTGAGACCACCCAATCGTTCGTTTTCACCGAAAACCTTTGTCAACATGATCGTCGATGAACCGGCCCAGATATCATTGCTAGGGAACACCGGATTATAATCAGTTAGTCACGCATGGCTGTATGAAATCGAGATGGTTGTTCCAAGATATTATTTCATTTGAAGAGTGATGGTTGTTTTTGATTGTAACAGTTGGTTATAACTTTTGTTCAAATTTTAAAAAACTAGGTTTTTTTCAATTTTAACAAACGTTATACTTCATGATTATCAACACATCAGATGCCAGGCTGTAACAATCAAACAACTAATAATTATTAATGATAGAATTCTTGAATCCAAGGGATATATATGAAAAGTGATTGCCCGGCCGGCTCCAGTACTCGATTCAGGGCATTCCTGGGGCGAAGGGGCATCTATACAGGTAAATAATTAACCGTTGTGGTAATAATTTGCTGCGTTATTATAGAGCGAACTGTACATTCGTTGATCTAATAATTTACCATTGTCACTGAGCGAGAACACAGTCTTTTTTGCCGGAGTTGTTATCGCCTGCTTTGCGCTTTGGGGTCGACATAGGTGTCGCGGAAGACCTAACCAAAATTGGTCAGAGACGTAGCCAGGGATTAATATTATTAATAAATATTTATAAACAAACTCAAAATCTCTCATTATTTACCAAGATTACATAGGTATGCACCTATGTGTTTACAATTTGAAAAATAAAATAAAATAAACAGTCGGAAACGTCATTTTTCTCCAAAAGTGGACCGTGGATACGAAGGTCTAACGGCGCCGTTAACAAGTTAGGGGCCTATTCGTCCGACCGCGGATACGATACCCGGGAATAACTGGGGGAATAATTATAATCATGTTCCTTCCTGTATGGGTTCGTAATTGGCATTCGGCGGTTGTCTTTCCTGAAGAGCCAGAGCTCCCTTTCAGCGAAAATGGTAATCTGAGAGCTACGCTCGCATCTCAAAATTTGAATGGGGAACAGGTCCCTTCGCCGCACCATTGAGAAAAGATTTGCATGTAGATGGAATATTCGGACTGCTAGATCGTGGTAATGATATGGTGCAAGGTATAATATGATGTTATACGCAATACTATCCTCACGTAGTTTTGTCAAGTATATTTTATATTAGTACATGTACTTATATACCAGAATCCTTAGTATCTCTGGATAACTTCCATACTTCCGAAAAATTAGTAGGTGCGACAGTTATTTATGAGAGATGTCCTAACTGAAATGCTACATAGAGAGTGGTAAAAATCCTTCAGTAGAATCTCGTTCAACTGTTTTCTTTTGCGATACTCACTATCTGATGTACCTATACCAAGCCCGGGATATTGGTAACTCTAGTTTTATCAGGGTGAAGCTTCAACCACCCGCCTTGGATAAAGCCCAGGCTGGAACATGATTTTCCTCGTTCCTCCGGCTTAGCGAGAAGGAGCTTAGCTCTATCCAGAGCTGGCTGGGTAAAGCTTTACCTTCTTGTCTATTCAGGTACACGTTATCATTTACAAGAGCTGGTCAATTCAATAATTTTCGAGTGGTCAAAGATTCAAAAAAGTGTAACTGTAAGGGGAAATGCACAACAAAAAGGTGCAAATGTTTGGCGTCTGGAGTGCTGTGCAACTGTAATAAGTAAAAGGCTACTTTATTGACTTAATAAACGAAATTAATTAAGGTCGAAGTAAAATAAGGAAACATTAAAGCCGTTGTAACTTTTTAAAAGCCGTTGTAAATTAACGCAAATAGATTAAAGTACAATAAATAGTGCAGAGTAAAATTAAAAAATAAATACAGTAAAGTAAAAACAAATAGAGTAAAGATAAAACGGAGTAAAGTAGAGTAAAAATAAATTAAGTTTAAAAAAAGTAAAATAAGCAAATCTAAGTCAAATAAGGAAACATTAAGTTGTAACTTGTTTAACCTATAACCCAACTTTAAGTGTTGGATAAAGCTAGACTCGTTGGATAAAGCTAGATTTAGTCGAAGTAAAATAAGCAAATAGAAGTAAAATAAGGAAACATTGTAACTTTTTTTACCTTTTATCCAACTTGTAAAACTTGTTTTACCTTTTATCCAACATTAAACGTTGGATAACCTTTTTTAACCATTTATTCAACTTTGTTGAATAAAACTAGCTTTACGCGAAGTGAAAGAGACCAGTCGAAAATAGGCAAATCGAAGTAAAATAAGCAAGATGAGTAAAGTAAATTAATGCAAATAGAGTAAAGTAGAATAAATAGTGCAAATATAGTAAAAGTAAAAAATAAATAAAGTAAAAACAAATAGAGTAAAGATAGAACAGAGTAAGAATAGAGTAGAAATGAATAAAGTTAAAAAAACGCTGCAAATCCCTGCACAACGGTTTATTATTTTGTATAGAATACCCTTCTGTTACAGATCACAGCTCTATGTATAGATAACCCGTCTATATAATATAATATGTACTATTCTATTATATGCATATTATGTAGATCGCAGACCCTCCGTAGGTTAGTACCTAACCCCGTACTCGTTACTAGGTACCTACCTAAATCACGAGTTAAATGTTGCTAAAATAATTCTGCCGATGACAAACAGTACCTAACAAAAAGAAACACACATGAAGTTCTGAAAAGAAATTGTTGATGAGGAGTGAAAAAAGTTGCAAAAGTACCTACCAACAAACTCCAGCCCCTTCTACGTAGATGGTATAATGAACCGTTGTGTAATAATTTACCGTTGAGTAATGATTTACCGTAGTAATAATTTACCCATCAATAATACTTCAACGTTTGTTCAAGTTTCACTACCTACCAACAAACTCCAAAAGAGCCATCATTTTTCAAATTAAATAATATCACAGAACATCCAACTCGACTTCATACTCCGCCAATATAATCAGGTGATCCCTACCAATGATTGGCCGTATTCACAAATTCCTATTGTGGGCGCGTCTCTGGTTACGAGATTTGGTTTGAATTGTATACAATTTCATTCACACTGGAGTCGAAAATGCCTGTCGGTGCAAACTTCGGGGCCTTACTGTGAACGAACGGCTGGACGTACGACGCTCCGGATGGTCTTAAAAAACTCGAAAGTTCAAGAACTATTTAAAACCGTAAAAATATTTACGTAAAAAAATGGTATAGGCGTTTTGAAAATTTCAACCCCTATTTTGAACCCCTTAGAGATGACTCACAGTAACGTCGAGCTTCGAGGACCAACTAGACGCCGAACGGAACCTATAACCCGAATTTCATCAATTTTTTTTCATGGTAACTAAGAAAAGTGGCCCGTACGGCGTACGGCGTACGGCGGACAGACAGAAATATTTTTATTGCAGTTTTGGATTCTACATACCTTGAAACGTAAACCATCAAATTTTGAGGGGGGGTAAGAATTTTTTTTTTCATGCTCGATTCCAATGGTTCATTATTGAAAATAATAAACCAAAAGTAAAATGAGCAAATCTAGGGAAAGTATTTTATTCGAAGTAAAATAAGCAAACAGGTAGGCAAACAAAGGTAAAAGGTAGGCGAAGTAAAATAAGCAAGTAGGTTAACTTTTGGTTTATTATTTTCAATAATGAACCATTGGAATCGAGCATGAAAAAAAAAATTCTTACCCCCCCTCAAAATTTGATGGTTTACGTTTCAAGGTATGTAGAATCCAAAACTGCAATAAAAATATTTCTGTCTGTCCGCCGTACGCCGTACGCCGTACGGGCCACTTTTCTTAGTTACCATGAAAAAAAATTGATGAAATTCGGGTTATAGGTTCCGTTCGGCGTCTAGTTGGTCCTCGAAGCTCGACGTTACTGTGAGTCATCTCTAAGGGGTTCAAAATAGGGGTTGAAATTTTCAAAACGCCTATACCATTTTTTTACGTAAATATTTTTACGGTTTTAAATAGTTCTTGAACTTGCGAGTTTTTTAAGACCATCCGGAGCATCGTACGTCCAGCCGTTCGTTCACAGTAAGGCCCCGAAGTTTGCACCGACAGGCATTTTCGACTCCAGTGTGAATGAAATTGTATACAATTCAAACCAAATCTCGTAACCAGAGACGCGCCCACAATAGGAATTTGTGAATACGGCCAATCATTGGTAGGGATCACCTGATTATATTGGCGGAGTATGAAGTCGAGTTGGTTGTTGTGATATTACCTATTTCATTTGAATAATGACGGCTCTTTTGGAGTTTGTTGGTAGGTACCTAGTGAAACTTGAACAAACGTTGAAGTATTATTGATGGGTAAATTATTACTACGGTAAATCATTACTCAACGGTAAATTATTACACAACGGTTCATTATACCATCTACGTAGAAGGGGCTGGAGTTTGTTGGTAGGTACTTTTGCAACTTTTTTCACTCCTCATCAACAATTTCTTTTCAGAACTTCATTATGTGTGTTTCTTTTTGTTAGGTACTGTTTGTCATCGGCAGAATTATTTTAGCAACATTTAACTCGTGATTTAGGTAGGTACCTAGTAACGAGTACGGGGTTAGGTACTAACCTACGGAGGGTCTGCGATCTACATAATATGCATAGAATAGTACATATTATATTATATAGACGGGTTATCTATACATAGAGCTGTGATCTGTAACAGAAGGGTATTCTATACAAAATAATAAACCGTTGTGCAGGGATTTGCAGCGTTTTTAACCTACAACCCAACTTTAAATGTTGGATAAAGCTAGCTTTACTCGGGTAAAGCCCGCTTCAGCATGAGTTCCTGGGCTTTATCCACTCGTTTTGAATAGTGCTAGCACCACCCGGATAAAGCGGCTACGAGCGACAGGGGACGTCCACTGCAAGCGCTTTCGCGCGTCGGGCTTTAGTTTGTTTTCATGTGTATTCAAGAAAAGTGGGGGCTGTTCCTTTTCGTTCGTCATGGACCCAGAGGAGTTGTATTTCCTCGAAAGCTGCGACCATTTGCGAAGACGGATGTTGAACCAAAGAGCATGTTGGCTGGACTGGATCCTCTCCAAAAGGGAATCTTTCGGGGAGTTTCACCACCTTCACCATTAACTTGAGGCTGACCCTAACAAATTTTTCGATTATTATCCGTTTTATTAGTGTTATGATCCATTTTCTGCTCAGAGGGTAATTTTCACCTACTCAAAACGGGGCCTGCACGTGAACTGACTCGAAATGACCAGGGATACGAGTGAAATGGTAGGTAGGTGTTCCGATGAACCGTCCGTTAGCGATTCCAGTGTTTACTTACGTGGAATTCCTACCAAAACCGGTAGGAAAGGGATACTGAACGAGCAGGTACGCTTCCAGTGGACGATACCACATATAACTCAATGTAGTTGAATCTGTAGCACGTGTCGCTCGTTGCCGCTTGTGTAGCGCAAAGCGCCGCGCCGCTCGAGTACGCTTCCATTGGACGACCCCACTTATCCAGTTCCGGGCTCTAACCGTAATATATATGTTGTGGTGGTTTGGTATAGGAGAGAGGCGAGGTGTGATGAGGTGAGGTGTCGGACCTAACGCCTCTGGTTCTGGGATCTTTTCGAGATGCTTGGATGTGTGCCCAGTGGTTACCACCCTTGGTAGTCTTACCTACCCGGTTAACACCAATCTGGGATCTTTTAGAGTAAGGAGAGAGAGAGGAGGAGCGAGTGAGGAGAGAGAGATAAGTCTGCGACTTAAGGAGAGCGTAGAATGCGTTGGAAGGCAAAGGAGCCGAGTTCTTATAGTCCTGGGACTGTCTCCCTCCATCCTCCATACTAGTGGAGGATGGTGGGGATCCCCTCCAGGTTCCTCGGGCAGGGGCCTCCTGCGTCTGCCGCTCCGTTCCCTGGTTTATTTGTGAGAATGAGAAGTTATTTACATGGAGTGGTTCTGGGAGGATACCACGACATATATGTCTATGTATGTGTATGTATGTGTGTATGATTCAATGGACTGTTCGCCCAGAAGTGGGTGTAGGCACTCGGCGATGCTCTTAGCTCAGCCCCACTAAGAATACCCTCCCCTCCCCAAGTGGAGATACAATAAATTGATTATGAAATAAGAGATATTAGTGATAATTGTAATATAATTGTTGTTGTATGCAGCTGGTGCGTGATAATTTAATTATTTTTTTCGATGAGGTAGTTAGATTGATCTTGTAACAGCCATAGCTACGGCGAATATCCTGCTTTCTTCGATAAATGTTGTTCCTAACCAGTTTTCAGTGAGTTGACCATTTCCCTCTTGTGTTCACAGGTGGTTGGGATGAGTACATTGGGATGAGGCAATGCGGCAGCCGTGGCAGTTGTACCGGTCCTCACCAGCCAACAAACGCGTGCAAAGAAGTTCGGTATCCGTTCGGCGTTCAAAACGATCTCGGTCATGTGCAGATACCAACGCAGAAGAACAAGGTATGGGAGTACCGTAATATTCTTATTTTTACAGCCGACAACCACAAAACAACAGAACGAATCGAACAAAATAATATCGTACAAGCCAGTGTTGTGTACCTACTCCATTTACTTAATCACATTCAAAGCCACACGTTAACAATTTTCACCGGTCAATTGCCTAGAAATACCTGTATGACCGTTTGTCTACAAACATCCATCTGCCCTGGTCTTAAACGTTCCAAACGTTAAACCATGGTTCTGGCTGTTACTTATTCTAATTGGGCACACATCAATATAGCGTACATTTGAACATGGTTTGTATGCTAGTTACATTATGCTCGGGCTAAAATCCGTATTAACTCACCTGACGTTGTGTGGGATGGTAATTCACGATAGAAAGAGGGTCTATTTCGATCATGAAAATATTGTTCTTTACTGACTTTATAAGGGTTTTGTTGACTTTGCGAAAATATTGTTTTATTGGAAGGGTTTTTATAGACTTTTATTTGTTGACTTATTTATTTATGTATTTTGTTTATTTATGTTTATTTGTTATTAGTTGTTTATTATTATTATTTATTTTATTTATCAGTTATTTATTATTTTTATTTATTATTAATTATTTATTTACATTTATCATTTATTTATTTTTTCATTTATTATTAATTATTATTTATTTTATTTATCATTTATTTTATTTATCATTTATTTATTATTTTTTACTATTTATTTATTATTATTAATTATCATTATTCATTGTGATTTATTATTGACTTATTATTTATTATTATTATTTTCGTTAGTTATTATTCATTTATTATTTATTTATAATCATTAATTTATTATTATTTATTTATTGACTTATTTATTGTTTTATTGAAAAAGGGTTTTTGTTGACTTCATGAAAATATTGTTCTTTATTGACTTCTCTTCTTTGACTTTATAAGGGTCAAAAATCTATAAAAATTGCTTATATCACGATAAAATTATTTATAATTTTACAAAAACTGGTATGGTTTCGCGCTATCATCTTTTTACTCAGTAGCACGAATATTTATTTGAAAATGTTCTTGCAGCCATGCTGCATGACGAACTTCTTGAGCAATTTTTCAATTTTTATTTCTTTTTTTTCTTTTTTTCTATCCCACGCCCTATCTTGATGATTCGCTTATCAGACTCTTCCTCCACAATGTCGCTGACTGTCGTTTTTTGTGGAGAGTCACCCTATACCGAACATCAGGCGGTGTGAGTCCATATCCCCATCGCTGTATGATAGGCGAGTTTACTACCCCTGTTCTATTCAAATGCTTCTGCAGGAAGTTGTGTCCCGTTTTTGATCTGAGCAGTGTCACGGATTCTCGCCTTGTGTTGAAATCTCGTCTGGGCGTGCTGAAATCTTTCCCATCAGTTCTTGTTATTTCTTGCCACGACTTGCCGCTGCCTGGAACCAGTGTAGGGCTCAAGTATTTACAATGAGAAAAGTTATTGTTATGCGTGTATCAACTCGTTTAAGTGACTATAGCCCGTCAATACAGGCCTTTCCGGCCATAACCCTCCTGGTTTTTGATGGTTTCCACCAACTTTGGCCCAAAAAACACGATTAAGGCTCCTATTTTTGACAGATTATCCTTGATCATTGACAGTGTTACCAGTGCTTCTAGTATTACTATACAAATTTATGGTGATTCTAGACAATTTCGCAGGTTTTAGACTCACAAAAAATGAATTTTGAGAGCCGAGCCTTCGTTATAACCTCAACTCTTCACTCTTCGGTCAACATCAACTACATATTCAGTCTTCTCGCCCTAAAAAACATGTAAAACGGTACCTCACAAGCTCGTATTCACTAAAAACTGAAAAAAATCCCCAGTTTTACACCCATTTTTCACCCAACACGCCTGGGTGTATTCCTATCGGGCTAAGTTTCGGGGCACAACTAGGGCCCGAATGGAGCCTGTTTGCTAAAGAACACATTTTTGAGACCAAAAGTGAAGATACGGCGGACGTACAATTCATTTTTGGAATTTACGCACCTTGAAACGTAAAAAAAAATTGAGGGGGTGCTGAAGAAATTTTTTGCTTAGCGAATACATAGGTGTATTATTCACAGGATAATAAACCAAAATGTCTTCAAGACTATGTATTAGGACTTCCCAGTTGAACTACGTACGCTTTATTTCGCCATACCTTACACTTTGTTGTGATCTGTTCTAGTTTCATAATTATCTATTGTCGTGAGTCCCTCCCGGGAACACTCCACTAACAACCTTAAAGCTCTCACCAATATTCCTATGTAAAAATTACCTTCCGCTAATAAACATCTGAGTGGGGAGACAGGCGACAGAATCCGGGGGACACAACCTGGAGCCCCACTACCAGCTCCCAACAGGGAGCTGGAGGGAGAGGACTCCAAGTCCTATATAACCCCGGATCCTGGAGCTTTAGCTTCATTCGACACTTCCTCTAACCAGCTCTCTCTTCTCTCTCTACCTTCCTCCTCCCAGATGCCTGGTGGTATCCGCCGCTCTGGGAATTCACCTCCTACCTTCTCCCCTTGTCTACATCGGTGGATATCCGCCGCCTAGACAAGCACCTTCCTTCACCTACATCGGTGGATTACCGCCGCCTAGGTGAATTTCCTTCCTCTCGCCTACATCGGTGGATTACCGCCGCCTAGACGAGATTCCTTCCACTCACCTACATCGGTGGATTACCGCCGCCTAGGTGAACTTCCTTCCTCTCACCTACATCGGTGGATTACCGCCGCCTAGGTGAAATTCCCTCGCTCTCCTCTACTTACTCCTTCACGCCACCGTGATGATCAATTTAAATTCATCACAGTGGTGAACCCGACGTTCATCCAACCTTCTATCCTCTTGCCAACTCATGTGTCGCCCCAGTCTAGTTCGGTGTCCCGCATTTTAAATTCACATTTAAAATAGTCAGTCTAAATTCGCAATTTTTTGGCCCACCCGCAACCGCTCACACAGCTCTCAACTCTCCGCCGCATACAAATCCGCCGCCGCTAATTGCGAATTTTCAAATTCAAACGCTCAAATTGAATTTTGTTCACAGACGCCTCCACCATGGACCCGAACTCAACATCGCCGCCGCTCCTCCGGCCGTCCCTGCTGCAGCCGCCGACCACTGCGGCTTCTGACGCAACCGACAACCCCTTCACCAGCCTCTCACCACCCGGCTCCACCGCATCCGCCGCCGCCGCTGCCGCCGCCGCTGCAGCTGCCGCACACGCCGCCGCCGACGTCACGACGGCCTCGGCGTCGTTCCCGCTGTCGCTACCCCCCTTCTACACGCACGACCCCGCACTCTGGTTCTTCCAGGTCGACGCTGCGTTTTCTGCCGCCAACATCCGCAGCCAGCGTACCCGCTACTCCCGCATCATCTCTCTACTACCATATGAGATCCTCCTGCAGACATCGGACATCTCCCCCGACGCCACGGCCGCCTACGACGACCTCCGCGCCCGCCTCATCAGTTTATACCAACCTTCTAAGATCGCACGTGTCGCAGCGCTCTCCCAGCCCCAACATCTCGGCGATTTGAAGCCCTCCCACCTATACCGTCGCCTACGTCATCAGCTACACGACGTCGTGACGGCCGACATCGCTCGAACCTTCTGGCTGCGCGCCCTCCCCCACCCCATCCAGATGGCGCTCGCCAGCCACCTCGACGGACCGGACGAGCCGCTACTCCGTCTAGCCGACACGGTTTACGACCTCGCCGCGGCCGCCAGCGTCACGGAAGTCGCCGCACCCCGCACCCCCACCCCGCGCAGGGACCGATCACCGTCTCAAGAGCGCCGCCGGCCCCCCTCCCTCCACCGGCGCCGCTCCCTCTCCGTCGATCGCCGGCCAACCCCCTCCTCCGACCACCGACGCCAGCGCTCGGCCGACCGCCGCACCGTCTCCCCCGCCCAGCAACGAAGAGGGAGGTCCCCGAACACGACAGCCCCCTCCAACTCCGCGCGCCCCACCAGGACCTACCTCCCAGCGGACCCCCCCCACCGATGTTTCTACCACGTGAACTTCGGTGGGGAGGCCCGCAAATGCCAGCCCCCCTGCTCCTACTCCTCCAAGCAGGGAAACGCGGACGCCCGCCGGTAAATCCGGCGGGCCCCCCTCCTCGCCAACACGGGGGGGACCACCACCAACCCCTCCCCGCCCGCATTCACACCACCACTACCAAGCCTCGCTACCCCTCCTACGCCGCCGCCACGGCTGCCAACCTCCTGGCCGCATCCGACGACGCCGCAAAACACGCCACCTCTCCATCAACTGACACCCCACCCCGAGTCAGCCCCTCCAAGCCCGCCTCCAGGGCAGCCAACCTTCCGGCCGCCACTAGCGCCGCCGCTACCGTTCCCCCACCCCGGAACGGCCCCTCCAAGCCCGCCTCCAGGGCAGCCACCCTTCCGGCCGCCACTAGCGCCGCCGCTACCGTTCCCCCACCCCGGAACGGCCCCTCCAAGCCCGCCTCCAGGGCAGCCACCCTTCCGGCCGCCACTAGCGCCGCCGCTACCGTTCCCCCACCACGGAACGGCCCCTCCAACCCCGCCCCCAAGGCAACCACTCCTCCGGCCGCCACTCGCGCCGCCACTACCGTTCCCCCTCCCCGGAACGGCAAAAAAACGCCCCGTGTCTCCTTCGCGGAGGACCAACCACCGCCATCGCACCCGCCCATCACCTCGGACGTACCAAGCCCCCCCCATCCGACAGACCCCAACACCTCAGCCATTTTACCGCACTCCGCCCCGGCTCACCAACGCCTGTTCCTCAAATGCTCAAAAACGCACGTCCCGTTCCTCGTCGACACAGGGGCGGCGCTCTCCATATTCCCGAATAATATTCTCCGGCGACAGGCGCGTTGTTACCGGCAACTCCTCTACGCCGCCAACGGTACCACCATCCCCTCGTACGGGACGTACCGCTCATCAATCCATATGAGCGGGCTCGCGTACGAGTGGGAATTTACCGTGGCGGACGTAGAGAAAGCTATCCTGGGGGCCGACTTCCTCGCCTATTTCGGCCTCCAGGTAGACGTCCGTAACGCGCGCCTGCTCGACCCCTCCACCCAGAAACCCATCCGCGGGTTTATTCATGCGGTGGATCGCCCCCCGTCCCAATTTGAACAACTCCTCCTACAATACAAACCCCAGCGCCGCCCCTCAGCTCACATCTCACAGACCCAGCACTACATTGAAACCTCTGGCCCCCCAATATCCGCAAAAGCACGCCGCCTCCACCCCCTCCAACTCTCACAGGCCCGCAAACACTTTGATAACCTCATCAAGGAAGGCATTATCCGCCCCTCCAAATCCCCGTGGGCTTCTCCACTACATATTGTGCAGAAGCCTAACGGGGATATCCGCCCCTGCGGTGACTACCGCCGCCTCAATGCCCGAACAACCCCAGATCTCTACAACGTCCCGCATCTCCGGGACTTCTCTTCCCACCTCCACAACACGACCATCTTTTCAACACTCGACATCTCTAGAGCCTTCCATCATATTCACATCTACACCCCTGACGTTCCTAAAACAGCCATCATCACCCCTTTCGGCCTGTTCGAGTATATCAAAATGGGTTTCGGCCTCCGTAACGCTGCCCAGACATGGCAGCGTTACATGGACAACATTCTACGAGGCCTACCCTTCGTTTTCTGTTTTTTGGACGACGTACTGATCGCTTCCCGGGACCCGAAGGAACACCTCGCACACCTGAAACAGGTACTTGACATCTTCGCCGCCGAGGGCCTCACCATAAACTCTCCGAAATGTGTTCTCGCCCAACCCTCCGTCCGCTGCCTCGGCCACCAGGTTTCGTCCGAAGGAATTAAACCCCTACCTGACAAGGTGCACACCCTCACCGACTTCCCACAACCCAACACTGTCTCAGAACTCCGCCGTTTCCTGGGTATGTTGAACTTTTATCGTAGACACATCAAACACGCAGCACAACATCAACAACCACTCATACACGCTATCCCACAACCAGCCAAAAAAAACGATAAACGCCCCATTTCCTGGACCCCCGCCCTCACAGCCGCCTTTCAACAATGCAAACAGGACCTAGTAGACGCCGCTCTATTGGCCCATCCCGACCCCCATGCCCCCCTCTCCATCACCACGGATGCGTCCGACTGGGCCATCGGGGCAGTCCTCCACCAACACACCGGCGCCACCCCCCAACCCCTCGGCTTTTTCTCTAAAACTCTGTCCCCAACTCAAAAAAATTACTCCACCTTTGACAGAGAACTCCTCGCCATCCACGAAGCCATCAAACACTTCCGTGACTTCGTGGAGGGCAGGCAGTTCTCTGTCGTCACCGACCATAAGCCCCTCACCCACGCCCTCCTCCAAAACCGAAAATCAGCCTCCCCCCGTCGCCTCCGGCAACTCGAATTTATCGGACAATTCACGTCCGATATTCGTTATTTGCCGGGGGCCGACAACTGCGTCGCCGACGCCCTCTCCCGCCCCACCCCTGCGCCGGTGGCGGAGTTACTGCCCTTCCCTTCCCCGCAAAACCTCAAACACCACCAAAATCCTACTTCCGATCCCGCACTTTCCAACCTCATCTCCGCCTCAAAATTGGAACAACTGCCTCCCCTCGATCTCTGGTGCGACGTATCGGCCGATTCACCGCGCCCGTACGTCCCGCCGGAGCTGAGGAGGCAGTTGTTCCTCCATTACCACTCCCTCCATCATCCCGGCATTCGGGCGAGCCGGGACCTCATCAAGACGCGGTACTTCTGGCCCCACATGAACACAGATATCCGTACCTGGGCCAGCAGTTCAAGGTCTCGGCTCACCCCCATGTACCTCCTCAACCCATCCCCGATTCTCTCCCGTGGGAACATGTCCACTTGGATCTGGTCGGCCCTCTTCCCCCCTCCGAGGGGAAGAGGTACTGCCTCACCATGATCGACCGTGCGACAAATTGGGTAGAGTGTATTCCACTCGCCCACATTACCGCGGACGCCGTCGCCGCGGCCTTCCTCAATCAATGGATCAGCCGCTACGGCTGTCCGCGGACACTCACGGTCGATCAGGGGAGGCAGTTTGAATCAGCCCACTTTGCCGACCTGCTCCGTTCCCTCGGGATTCAGAAAATCCGCACCACTCCTTATCACCCTCAATCCAACGGGAAAATAGAGCGGTGGCACTCGGTCCTCAAGCAAGCCATCTCCACATCAGCCACTTCCCCTTCATGGACCAAAACCCTCCCCTACGTTCTACTTAGCCTCCGCACTTCCGCCCGTCCTTCAGACAACACAAGTCCCGCACAACACGCTTTCCGAGACCCCATTCGTTTACCAGCCGACATTTTCCCTCCACACAACACCCCGTCCATTAACAGGGAACCGTTACACACCTCAACACCGACAAACGACACCACTTACCCAAAACGCTTTTACACTTCCACGCATATGTACTTGAAAGAGCCCGGCATGCATAAAACCTTTCAGCCCCTTTATGCCGGGCCCTTTCAAGTCATCCGCACAACACCAACCACCGCGACCCTGCTAATGGACGGGAAACCCCACACCGTCCCTTTCGCCCGCTGCAAGCCCGCCCCTGTTCTCCCTCAACCAACGTCCACTATCAGTCTCCCGCCGTCTGTTTGCCATGCAACACCTCTCTCCACCACAACAGTCTCCCCCGTCGCCGTTTCCGGATTTCGATTCGGATCCGGAAATGGCGGCGATACTCCGGGACGTGTACGTCCCGGACCCGCTCTCCCCCCTACCCCCTTCGCCCGGACCAACATCATCGCTTCCGTTTTTCCCGCAAAGGATTTCCGGACTACCTCCCCGGCCCCGGCGGTGGAAGTACCCCCAGTGGCGCATACTGCGCGAATTTCGCGCAGCGCAAGCCACCGGGGTACACCCCCCTTACATCCCGATCGACCCCCTTATGGACCCGCTCCTCCACCAATTTCGCCTCACCCTGCTTATGCCGCCCCCACCACCCCTTCCAAACATCACTCCCCCCGTCTTCAACGGACCCCCGCCCCCCAAATTTCAACCCCCTCTTGCTCCTCCCCCTTTTTCAATTTTCGACCCCCCAATTTTAAATTCTACCCCACCAACACCCCAACCCACCAAGCCCACAACACCCCCTCTTCCCCCACCCCCGCCGGGGATATCCACAATAGTTCCCGCCGGGACGAAAAGGTCCGGGCGGCGCAACAGACGACGGGAGCGTCCCTCGCCCCGCGTCCCGGCGGCCAAGTCCCCCGCCCCGCTCTGAGCAATCACGGCGGGGCCTTGAGATTTCGGGACAGTGCTTGTGTTTCATTATCCCACACGCACTGTACCGAACCTCACAGCCCCGCCGTGGCCACCTCGTCGCAGCGGGCATCAACCACATCCAACCACACACTACACCCACCTTTTTACTACACCCACACACACAATACACTTCACCACACACAACCCACACCCAGGGAACGGCGGATCTCGCAACCCCGCTCAAATCTGTCTCCCCTGAACCCGTACCTACAAATTGTATATACCTGTAAATACCTGTAAATACCTGTAAATACTACCTGTAAATACCTTGCAAATTTCTAACTACCTTCTAAATGCCTATACATATCACTCCTCTCATCACCATCATCAACCTCATCACCATTGTAAATATTGTCACTTCATCAATTCTTTAATCTTTGTACATATTTCTCCCATCATCAAATTTTGTCATCCTCACTTACGCCTACTTATGTCTACTTATGTCTACTTATGTCTACTTTTGTCTACTTATGTCTACTTATGTCTACTTATGTCTACTTATGTCTACTTATCCTACTACCTGTATATCACCCTAGATTTAAGACACCTCCGGTCACTCTTCTGCCTTCAGCACTGCAATTGTTTGTTTCAGCCTTCAGCTCCTGTATCCTTGCGCCTTCAGCTCCCCTTTTTGTTTCCGCAGCCCTCAGCCACTGTCAACTTGAGCCTTCAGCTACCTCAAACATTGGTTCGAACTGGGGGGACCTCTGTCGTGAGTCCCTCCCGGGAACACTCCACTAACAACCTTAAAGCTCTCACCAATATTCCTATGTAAAAATTACCTTCCGCTAATAAACATCTGAGTGGGGAGACAGGCGACAGAATCCGGGGGACACAACCTGGAGCCCCACTACCAGCTCCCAACAGGGAGCTGGAGGGAGAGGACTCCAAGTCCTATATAACCCCGGATCCTGGAGCTTTAGCTTCATTCGACACTTCCTCTAACCAGCTCTCTCTTCTCTCTCTACCTTCCTCCTCCCAGATGCCTGGTGGTATCCGCCGCTCTGGGAATTCACCTCCTACCTTCTCCCCTTGTCTACATCGGTGGATATCCGCCGCCTAGACAAGCACCTTCCTTCACCTACATCGGTGGATTACCGCCGCCTAGGTGAATTTCCTTCCTCTCGCCTACATCGGTGGATTACCGCCGCCTAGACGAGATTCCTTCCACTCACCTACATCGGTGGATTACCGCCGCCTAGGTGAACTTCCTTCCTCTCACCTACATCGGTGGATTACCGCCGCCTAGGTGAAATTCCCTCGCTCTCCTCTACTTACTCCTTCACGCCACCGTGATGATCAATTTAAATTCATCACATCTATGTCGCATGATTATCCTTCGTTTTGTACTATGCTATATTGTTATAATCATTTTTCTCATCTTCGAGTGAACTGTTTTCATAGGTTATATTGTGATGTAAAATGGCGGCCGGGTGGCCGGATGGGCATATTCCGGTAGGTCCGCTTGTAATTTGTACTTGGTACGTAGCAGATTACACAGTGAAACCACTATTAAATTGTTGAACGTGTTTTCTCACATAAAACTGGAACTCGACTGCGGGGAAATTTTGGCTTCTAGGAACCAAGTAAACTTGGAACACCTGACGCTTGTCCATAGTGCTCGAGTTGCCTCCTCACAAAAATCCCGATAGGACTTCTCTCTCACACTCACCTTACGCATTCTCTCTCTCTCCTACCCTTCCTCGCATCAGCTGTGGTGGTAACCGCGGGTTTCTTCCTCCTCTAATACTCGCCGTGGTGATAACCGCGGGCATTAGCATCCTTATCGTCTTGTGTCTGCTGTGGTGATAACCGTGGGACGCTCCTTCCTCTAATACTCGCTGTGGTGATAACCGCGGCTCTTTCCTTTAACACTCGCTGTGGTGGTAACCGCGGGGTGCTTGTATTCCACCTTGGCATCTGCTGTGGTGATAACCGCGGTGCATTAGCGATTCGAGAAGACTCCTCCTTCAACCTACCCGTGCCTACCCTGCCTAAAGGTTTACCATAATACTCATAAGTGCGTTCATTTGCTAAGGTCTTCAGATAAAATCGGACGACACTTCCCACAGCACACACACATATTATGGTGGTCTCTCAGAGAAAAAGGCTCTTCCCGTTTTATGGAAGATTAGCTCGTTTCTCGAACTTTATTTATCGAAGCTCATTCGAGGGAAGTGGATGTGAAAAGCGTCGTGGGTGATAAGACGTTATGATGCTACTCGCGTTGGTTTTCACCCTCATCCGACTACCATCGAAACAAACAACCCTCGCTCCTCCTAATAAATGTGTGTTTTGTCCCGGCAAATATTTGTTCGCTCGAGCGATTGAGATTCAGAGATGTGAGGTCTCCGCTAATGGTCGTTGACGCTAATATGTGGATTCCCTGTTTCGTGATTCTGCTGAATCCCTTCCGGTTCCGTAGTTGTACAGAGTTGTGTGCGCACACGTCTTCTTGTATTCTTACTCCTCATTTCCGACTGTAAAGATGAAAAAAATAGTTTTGGCCCAGCAACCCCGGAGCTTAAGCCAAAAATTCATCCACGCTAGTGGTGGGTAAATTAGTTCATTTTAGCGAATTTTCGAAGAAAAGGAAGCTATTTTCTCGGTCCAAAATTTTTAAAACTCGAATTTCCGAAAGATTTTTATACCAAAATCCGTTTCAGACCATCCTGAATTCACTGCCGAAAGACACCAAAAATTATATGTATATATATATATATTTATATATTTATTTATATATTTATATATTTATATATGTATGTGTCATTCCAGACGATAACTCTCGACAGAATTGAGATAAAAAGTTCAAATTTGCACGAAAAATCTGTCTTGGCAATCGACAGGCTAAGTTCGTAGATGGGCAGAATCGGGTCACTCTAAGGGGGAGTTTTGGGGAGTTTTAGGGGGGAAAAATTACCCATAAATTCCCAAAATGAAACAGTCTGACAAGTGACACCTCATTTTAAAGGTTTTTGTACGCTGAACACGATGGTGAAATCAGAATTGCGATATCTCATTCCGTTCTCAAACTGGAGCACTTTGAAGATGAAGGAACGTGGTTATTTCTTGAGATAAAACAGTTTTACATAAAATCAGTTATTTCTTCGAAAATTCGCTCTTATAGCCATGCTGCATGACTGTGGTTTTTTGTTCATTGTGGGACTCGAACCAGAGTCCCTCGATGACTAGTTCACTCTTTGAAAGGATTAGGATTAGCTCTTTTGATTTAGTTTAACTGTTCATTCCATTTCCTCTCTGTTTCTCTCTCTAGTCCCAATTAATTTTCCTCGAGTTCATTATAGTAAATTCAAATTTATTTTTAAATGCATAAAAATTCTATTTGCTTTAAAAATGGAAATTTTTTGTTCATATTCGCACTCAAGTTATACATTTTAGATCAGTTGTAAACCGTCAGATGCAATGCCAGTTTTCTAATGGAAGAGAAATCTATTTTAGGTATTACTCCCAGTCCTAGTATTCAAGCACGAGTATTACTTATAAGGAGATGTTAGTATTATTTATATTTATGTTTAAGGTTCTTGACCACTCAATATGACTATTCTTGCTAGGATTAAGTGACCAACCCTCAAGAATCCCAACAACAATATTATTTGTTTTGTAACCTCTTATCGTAATCTGTGTACTATGTACTGTTATAAACTAGATGCAAAGAAAAAAATTATATCCCACAACTAAGCACTGATCCAGAACAGTCGGTTCTGGCTCCTGGCATGGATACGGGCGAAAGAAGAAGATAAGTTCATTTGATCTGTCGTTAGGTGATACCATTAACTCCTCATAAATATGGTATCCACCGTTAAATGGATACTATAAACTCATCATGTGTCCACCGTTAAATGGATATTATAAACTCCTCATATGGTGTCCACCGTTAAATGGATGCTATAAACTCCTCATATGGTGTCCACCGTTAAATGGATACTATAAACTCATCATATGGTGTCCACCGTTAAATGGATACTATAAACTCCTCATATGATGTCCACCGTTAAATGGGCTAAGAACTGAAGAAAAACTAATTAGTCAATCACTCATCAGGTGGTCTTCCTACAACCATCGCTAGCTGCTGTGTAGTCCTAGTGAAATACCGTTCTGTGAGGTGAACGTGGTCGATGAGTAGTTTATATGGCGGAATGATTTCAGGTAAATTATAAACCTATGTAGCTGCTTCATAAACAGTCAAGTATGTTTTATTATTATTTTTTTTAATTTTATGTACTTTTTTTACGAGTAGGGTATATTGCATTCCCCAAACAACATGTGGATTTGTTTACTCCGAAAAGTCGGTTCTTCCTTCGCATCGATCTTATAAACTATTTCTGAGATAAAACGCTGCCAGATATTTATTACACAACGGTTTATCATCTTCTGCTTAGATCAAAGTTTTCTGTGTTCACCCTCGAGCTCCCCCCGGGGAAGCCCTAAATCATGTACTGTAGCCGACCAGGGAATTACAGTTTCATAAAAATGTGTGGGATTCAATTATTCAATCATTATATATTTTTTGTTATTCATGAAGCATAGGTAACGTTTGTTCAAGTTACAAAAAAAATTTAAAAACGTTTAAAAAAATTGAGATTACGGTGCCCTAGAAACGTATTTTTCACCCCGTAGACAGTAAAGCCGAGCTGCGTGGACCAACTAGACCCTAAATGGACCCACAAACCAAATTTCATTAATTTTCGTGCATGGTAGGTCTAAGAGTAGTGTAAATTACGGCGGATGTTCAACAATTTTTTTTATTACATTTTGGATTCTTTTTACTACCTTGAAACGGAAACCATCAAATGGGTGGGGGGTTGTGGGGGGGTTAAAGTTGTTTTAATAGTCGATTCGAAAGGTTCATCATCAAAAATAATAAACCAAAATTAAGTTTCTCGTAACAGCAAGAACACCCCAATAAGCATACTACTAATTACATCAAGGCAACCTGTTAACTTACTTTTACAATCTAGCTGTAGGTACTATAACAGGAGCAGAATTAATTGTGAATTTACTTATAAAGCCAATAAAAATGTGTATGGCATCCATATTTTTGTGGGATCAGCAGATCAGGGTAAACTTTACTTGAATGATGGCGGTTCGAGTAGGCACTACAGCTTCCTCACTTGAATCACATGAACGTATAGAACAGTTGGGTAGGTTCATTTTGATATGGGACCATCTGCGATACAACCCGCGTGTACCTACTCTCAAACTTTCAGCTCTCTGCAACTATTTTCCGCGTAGTTACAAGGAAACGGCCAGCAATTCATGTTCGCGCTTGCGCAGACGAAAGTTGCATTACGATTTTAATCAAATTCATATGGAACTATCAAAGAATTATTCCTGATCGACCCTCCAAATCTGAACTCATTTCCAACAGTATTTGAAGGAGTTATGAGCGTTTCAAGTATTTCACGTTTGCTCATGCGCAGATGTATCGATTTCCATGATTTTGGAGCGGGACCATCTGCGATCCAACCCGTGTGTACCCTCCGAATTTCAGCTCTCTACGACTGTTTTTCGCGTAGTTAGAAGCATTACAAGGAAATGGTCAACATTTCATGTTTGCCCATGCACAGACGAATGTTACATTACGATTCCAATGAAATTCATGTGGAACTATGAAACTACTATTCCTGATCGACGCTCCAAGTTTGAACTCATTTCAACCATAAGGTAGTTACGGGCTTTTCAAGTATTTCACGTTTGCGCATGCGCAGACGAAAGTTACGGTACTTCCTCAATGGTTTTGGTACGGGACCATATGTGACCCAACCCTCACCTACCCTCTAAATTTCAGCTGATTTCGACCATTATTTCGGGTAGTTGTGAATGTTACAAGGAATTACCACAGGCAGACACGGAACCAAAAATGTTCCTCCAATGCCTGAAACGCAAAATGGTAGTGGAAATTTTCATGTTGGAGGAGATGAATTTTTAAAAATCAAATCACGAATCCAAGGCTTCCCTCTATAATAATATCTTCTCTTCCACTTGGTAATTGTAGTATTTCTGCACATTAACTGAAAAATCCGTCCGTCTTGAACTCGAGAGATGTAAACAGTGTTCGAAGGGGTAGTGTAATTAATTAATGAACCGTTTTGTACGAATTCGTCACGTTTTTAGCTCACTGTTCAGGAATGAACAGTGGAACATGTGTAACGTGGAGGAAGCGTGAATAATCCGATGGACCGCATCAACAGCCTCAATCCCCGTTTGACCGCATTATAATAATTAACCCCCTTCGACGTCGGACTGACGCTGTTTTGATTCACGTCAGCGTCGTCGGAGAGAAAAATTAACGAACCCGGCAAAAGCCCGAGGTTGATTATCGCGTCGACGGGAGGGAATTTCCACGTCCCATGAAATTGATTGGATTTTCCGGTGGAACGCACGGGCGGAGCGGGAAACGGGGATTTAATGATGTGCTCGACCCGGTCGTCGAGCACGCGTACGAAATAGTCGTTGTTTTGAGGGGTGTTACATCCATTATCCCGTAATTATTCCCTCCCGTTATCCCGCGAGGTTCGTAGTCGTTATTCCTGTAGTGGCTGGTCCGCTTCCTGTCGGCTGCTCCCTGACAATGGGTCGCTCACTGGTGCTATGTACCCACTTTACGTACGTTTCTGTCGTCAAGGCGATTTCTAGGTGGAAGGGGAATTCAATGCTCAACATCCTGTACCCATTAACACTCTACGACTGCGCAGTCACTTGCTGATCATAAATTTTTTTAAAATGTATATTATAATTATTTATTTATTTATTTCATACGGGTGAGGCCAATACAATACAATAGGAAGAAAAACTTACAAACTTGAAAAAAATTAAAGAAAAATGGAATATCCGTGCGCAGGAATATAGATATTGTAGTGATTGCATAGGTGACGCACATTCACTACGGGAGGCGTTAGGGTAGGTTATGCCCCGTTTGTTTATAGCGCGAGACTACCACCATGCCCGGGATCTTTTTGGGTATGTGCCTGGTTTGGTTATAGTGCAAGGTCTACCACCATGGCCAGGATCTTTTGGGAAGCGTTTGCCTGGTTTGGTAATAGCGCGAGGCTACCACCATGCCCAAGGCTACCACCATGCCCAAGGCTACCACCATGCCCAAGGCTACCACCATGCCCGGGATCTTTTAGGTTAAGGAGAGAGATGAGGAGTGAGGTGAGAGAGTAGTCAGCGACTATAGGAGAGCATAGAATGAGCTGGAAGGCGAAGGAGTCGAGTTTTTATAGCCCCTGGGGCTATCTCCCTCCATCCTCTATACTGGTGGTGGAAGGTGGGGATCCCCACCAGGTTCCTGGGACCTCCTGCGTCTGTCACCTCATTCCATGGTTTATTGCGAGATCTTAATGATAATACAAGGAGTGGTTCTGGAAGGGTACCACAACAGATATGCTTCGAAAAAACGCTGGAAATTATTACACAACGGTTTATTATTTACCACTATAGATGCCCCTTCTGCGTAGATCACTGTTTTCTGTGGTCAGTACCCTCGAACTCCTCCCAGAAAAGCCCTAAATCGAGTACTGGAGCCGGCCCGGGAATTAAAGTTTCATGCAAATGCGCAGGATTCAATCATTCATCATTTTTTGTACTATTCATGAAACATAAGGTAAATAATAAATCGTTGTGTAATAATTTACCGTTGCGCATACATTTACACAATAATAAACCGTTGTCTGATAATTTACAAATAATTACCGTTGTGTAATATTACATGTATAGATGCCCTAAATCGAGTATTGAGCCAGCCCGCGGGAATTGTATTTCATAATATCGTTGTTATTCATGAAACAACGTTTATTCAAGTTACAAAACGGCCTATCAAAAACCCTGCAAATTATTACACAACGGTTTATTATTTACCAGTATAGCCCCTTCAGCGTAGGTCACTGTTTTCTGTGGTGAATACCCTCAAGCTCCACCCAGGAAAGCCTTAAGTGGAGTACTGGAGCCGACCCGGGAAATAAAGTTTCATACAAATGCGCAGGAATCAATAATTCAATCATTAATTATTAGAGATTATTACATAACGGTTTATTATACTATCGACGTAGAACGGGAACCTATACAGGTTAATTATTACACAACGGTTCATTATTTGCCTTATGCTTCGTGAATAACTAAAAATCATTAATCATTGAATTATTGTATCCCGCGCGTTTGTAGGAAACTTTAATTCCGGAGCCAGCTCCAGTACTCATTTAGGGCTTTCCTGGGGGGAGCTCGAGGGTACTGACCACAGAAAATAGTGATCTGCGCAGAAGGGGCATCTGTACAGGTAAATAATACACCGTTGTGTAATAATTTGCAGCGTTTTATTGGTTAGCGTTCGAAGAATCGAACCCCAGAAATCGTATGGAATAGGTCGTTCGACTAATACAACTTGGCCAGAGTACTTAGTGACCCCAAATAATTGGGTAGCATTCCATTTTGATCAGAAATATTATGTTCCTTGAAGGGGAAGAAATATGTGCAATGGAAGAACTGTATGCGGCAGAGGAAGAACTCTTAAGATGTCGAGTAGGTACCTCATCTGAAACGTGACGTCAGGCGGGAAGGCTGTGTCTCCTTGTCAACACCACCTTAGGTCCTTACAAACTAAGAAAAACCCTGTAATTGTAACTCTCTCCGTCTCACGTCGAGAACTTACCTTCGCTCCATCTCTCTCGCATTCAAACAAAGCAAATCGCCCTTTAAAAGCCTTCCTCCCCTCCCGTTGGTTTTCTTGTAGCACTTGTTGACAAAAGAAACAGAAGGCCTACCCCGCTCCAGAGGATTTCTGAGTGTGGCTGCTTCGGGCCGTCACAGCTGTTTTCGACGTTGCGCCTTTTCCTTTTGGAACAGGTGTTGACGATAAGGCGATTTTGAACACTCGGGGAGAACTTGGGAAAATATGGCTGTTACAATGTTATTTCGATGAAACGCGGATCCAGTCGAGCGCGTGCTCCTTTTCATTGTAGTCCTCCCAGAGTTGAAAGAGGAATGTTTTCGGAGGGTTACCCACCTACCTAAAGTACATAAATATACTTGTATTATTTATTCCCTCAAGTGCTCAACATCATCCCCAGTATCTGGCCCTTGCCTCGCAGAGTGACATTGTTCCTCTAAGCAAATTCCAAGATCTCAGTTTCAGTAAATGGCTGATACAAAATTAGCGGCGATTTCTTACAATGCAGGAAATCAGGTTTTTGCAATATGTAGTAGTGGCCGAGTAGAAAATGCTTTCCGTTTCACTTGCAGATGCAGAGGTCTGTGTGCGGTCGGACTTCCGTTTTTTAGGGAAAGCAGGAATATATCGGGAGGATCAAAACAGGAGAGCCAAAAATGGTACGGTACTGCAAGGTGCCATGGGACTTGAGGTTCAGAATCATGAAGGAGCACAACTTGAACTGAACAAGGCGAATTTGAATTTATGATTTATGATTTGAAATTGATTTATGATTTGAATTGAATTTATGATTTATGATTTGAATTCTCCCTAACTCGGGCATTAACTCTCATAGGGGAATATTTTCCTTAGCTATAAATTATTATTCATGTTTTCTATTATGTTATTTGGAAATAAAAAATATATATTATTATTGTTATTATTATTACCTACATGAAAGATTTTGACAAAAAACTCAAGTTTTCATCATTTTAAAGGTTAAGCTGTGAAGCAGTTTGTGGAGTTTCCACCAGTGTAACTTGGTCGGTTGGTTAGTTGGCGTTTCATTTCTTATTTTCAATAGGGTATGAATTAGCAGGTTTAGCTCTTATTTTATTAATTAATTTATCATACTCGATGTAAGTGAACTCATCAGATGGTCCTTGTAGGTTCATGATTATTACATGCTTCTTTGAATGGGTTTATTGTATTAAGTTCCTGTAAATAAAGGCATGTTTTTGGTTTATTATTTTCAATAATGAACCATTGGAATCGAGCATGAAAAAAAAAAATTCTAACCCCCCCTCAAAATTTGATGGTTTACGTTTCAGGGTATGTAGACTCCGAAAACGCAATAAAAATATTTCTGTCTGTACGCCGTACTGACCACTTTTCTTAGTTACCATGAATCAAAATCGATGAAATTCGGGTTATAGGTTCCGTTCGGGGTCTAGTTGGTCCTCGAAGCTCGACGTTACTGTCAGTCATCTCTAATGGGTTCAGACTAGGTGTTGAAAATTTCAGAACGCCTACTTATACCTTTGTTTTACGTGAATCTTTTTACGGTTTTATATAGTTCTTGAACTTACGAGTTTTTTAAGACCACCCGGAGCATCGTACGTCCAGCCGTTCGTTCACAGTAAGGCCCAGGAGTTTGCACCGACAGGCATTTTCGACACCAGGGTGAATGAAATTGTATACATTTAGCCCAGATCTCGTCACCAGGGACGCGCTCACAATCGGCAATTGGCCCGAGATAAAATCACTGCTAGGGGCCACCTGATTATATTGACGGAGTATGTAGTCGAGTTGGTTGTTCTGTGATATTATTTCATTTGAAAAATGATGGCTCTATTGGAGATTGTTGATAGGTAGTGAAACTTGAACAAACGTTGAAGTATTATTGATGGGCAAATTATTACACAACGATTACTCAAAGATAAATTATTGCACAACGGTTCATTATACTATCTGCGTAGAAGTGGCTGGAGTTTGTTGGTAGGTACTTTTGCAACTTTTTTCACTCCTCATCAGCAATTTCTCTTCAGAACTTCATTATGTGCGTATCTTTTGGTTAGGTACTGTTTGTCATCGGCATAATTATTTTAGCAACATATAACTCGTGATTTAGGTAGGTACCTAGTAAGTAGTAGTACCTAGTTTGGTAATAACCTACAGAGGGTCTGCGATCTATATCATATGTATAGAATAGTACATAGGTATATTATATAAAGGGTTGTATATACGGAGAGCTGTGATCTGTAACAATGGTAAATTATTACACAACGGTAAATTATTACATAACAGTAAACAATTTAAGGCTGCCCCCCTCTCCCACGGACAATATTGGATAAGACATCCTTGATTATAATCGAATTGTCTAAATTGGCTTGGAGCGCATTGGCATGGTCCGCAATTATAGTTCAATCAATCGTTTTCTTTTGTTTTTTCAATAAATTCATTATGAATGGCCTAGGCCTTTCCAGTCACATGGGATTTCGCGTTGTGGCGCCGGCTTTTGTTTCTGTCCCAACCTCATCCACCATTTCCAGTGTATTTTCACTCCACATCAACAGTTTCCCTTCATCACTTCATTATTTGCGTTTATGTTTGCCATTTTGGTTAGGAACTGTTTGTCATCGACAGAATTATTTTAGCAACATTTAACTCGTGATTTAGGTAGGTACCTAGTAACGAGTACGGGGTTAGGTACTAACCTACAGAGGGTCTGCGATCTACATAATAATATGTATACAATAGTACATATATTATATAAAGGGTTATCTATACAGAGAGCTGTGATCTGTAACAGAAGGGTATTCTGTACAAAATAATAAACCGTTGTGCAGGGATTTGCAGCGTTTTTTTCTTCATTTCTTCTTCTTATTTATCCTCCTATACTTTAAGCACTAAAATTAATTGAGGAGGTCGGTGCAAGAAGGGCGTGTGGGCCAATATCAAATTTTGAAAAATCGAGACCCAATTTTCACTCATCTGCCCTGCAGTCAGATAACTCTTGAGCACTCCACCTTCGATTTTGATGCATCAGTGTTAATGTATTTTTGATAGCGATAATCAGGATCAGCCTCCTCGAATTCCTCGTCCTCTTCAAAAAGGCCGCCCATAATTTTGTGGAGAATCCAGGGTCGAAAATTAGAAAATGCCCTCAAAATGCCTGAACAAAATGATAATTATTCTCTGCAAGAAAAGCGCCTGCAGCTACTGTCAGTGCTACTAATGATGGTTTATAATTTGTCTGTGAAACGTGGGTTTCCAGGGAATCGATTTTACCGTATGCACTCCCTTCTTGCACCGAACTTCTCAGTTCTTCTCAGTGTACCTATTCAATGCATACTTGATGTGTTCTGTTATCACGCACAGTCGTACCATACTTCACTCCTAATAGAAGAAGACGAAGAAGAAAGAAGTTTATTGTTCATAAAACTAAATAATGCGCTCTTATTTGGAAAAAATAAACAATACGACTTGGTTTTTCCAACCGTCTGTCAGAAGTGTTGGCCTTAGTATTGTCACACATTATTGAAACCTGTAAAAAATAAAGTTTAAATATATAATAATAATCCACCGACGACTTGACGCAAAATTTGGCTTTGGGGTCGTCAGGAAGGCTACTAAAGGGATTTGTCAATCTACGAATTTATGACGCGATTCAAAAATTGAATTCCCTAACCATCATTGTTCTGTACCGCCAAGAACAGGACAGATTGTGGCCATCCCTCGTCATCAAGGGATGCTTCTCGTCAGTTGAATGCCATCATTCGGAGTCCGAAAGCACAGGGCACTTAAATGGAAAACGGAACGTGCCCTCCCGTTCATGCCTGTTACACATGGAACATTCTTCATTTCGGCTTGTTTTCGTACGGTTTGACGTTTGTGAAGAAGCTCACATCTGAGTGTGAACATCCATCTTCCACCATAATCTCCTTTTCGACGCGTTTTCTTCCCACAAACATGAAAAAATCGTGTTCAAATAATCTAATTTAGGTACTGGAGAGTGGAGTACGTGTACCTCTTCAAGATCGCACCAACGAATTCCAGTAATATTGTCTAGAAAAAAATTATTTTCCGTCTGTATTGCCTATTCGTCCCGCTGTGCTGTGGAAACCAGTTTACTTGGAAGGTTGGCCGCACCAAGAACGCATGTAGGCCCAAACAACTAACAACAACACCAAAACCCCCTAGTTTTACACCCATTTTTCACCCATAACTCTCTTGGGATATTCCGATCGGGCTGCAAAGTTTCGGGACACGACTAGGGCCCAAATGGAGCATGTGTGCGAAAGATCCAATTTTTTCGACCGAATATAAAGGTAGATAATGGATGGTACGGCGGACAGACATTGTATTTTAGAATCTACTTACCTTGAAACGTAAAAGAAAAAAAAATTGAGGGTTGTCGTGAGCAGGTGTGTTGTGCTCGCGACATGGCAGGTGAGAGATGGATGAGGATGAAGTTGAGAGGTTGGATGAAGGCGGATGAGGAAGGATGTGCTCCGTAGGAGTCTTTTCACTAACGCCCCGCGGTTTTCACCACAGCAGGCGCTTGAGGTAGCGGCTCCCTGCGGTTTTCACCACAGCAGGCGCCTGGGATGTGGGAGATAGTACCTCGCGGTTTTCACCACAGCTGACACCGGGAAGATGGAGGGTAACACTGCAGCAGACGGCTGGAAGGTGTAGGTTGGCACCCCGCTGTTTTCACAATAGCAGGAGCTAGAGGGGAACGAGGCATCCCTCGGTTTTCACCACAGCGAGTGTAAGATAAGGTAGGAGAGAGAGGATCGAGAGAGAAGTCGTAAGTCGAGGGTCGGTCAGTGGAATGAGCTGGGCCAAAAGGTCTGCTTATATAGGCCTCTTTCCCCACCCGTCCCCCGTCCACAATCGGCCGTTATGACCGTTGAGGAGCGATGGCGGTTGGTGGAAGGAACCGTTCTCCCTTGGCCCTACCCGGCTTGTCGTTCCCTTCGTTTATTTGGTAAAATCTTTCTGTATTACATAGGAGTCGTAATTGTAGAGATTTGAGGGGAACCCTGACATGGGTGTTCCAATTTTTTTTTTCCTGAGCGAATACGTAGATCTGTTATTCACAAAATAATAAGCCAATAGGCTGTTGGATACAAATATATCTGCGTTGCATTTACTGCAAATAAACTTCAATTCCAACTGTTTCCAACTGTAGGACCCAGCCTTCGGTCACGAGATATAAACTACGCCCTATTAATCCCCTGCAACACCCAACGCCGGCTCTGCCTTATTAACTAAATAGCCAGTTGCATTTAGTTGGGCGCCAGCGAAATTTAATCAAGGAATCGACTGTCCCGCAAACCCCTCGTGCCTCGCTCGGCTAATGCGACGGTCATTTATTATTGCATTTAAACATTACGGTAGCCCGGGAATGTGTTGCGTAAACTCTATGATTTCATTGGAAAGAGCCAGCGAGGGAGGGGGCCAGTTCCTCGTAGTTGGTTCACTGCGTAGGCCGAGTTGTTACTCCTTCGTGATGTCGAAGTTTAAACCAGTCGGCTGTATTGAACGGACCAAATTTTGATGGTAACTTCGACATTACACTCTGATAAGTTCTGTTGTAATTAAATTCTTGTGATTAGTGCCACATTACTCCCCTAACTCTTAATAGTTTAATTTACGAACTAAATCACTCGCGAAGAAATCGTGGAAACCCATTTCGAAGAAAACAGGAGTTATTAAAAAGTTATCAATTTCCGCTGATACACGGAAAAAAACGCTGCAAAGTCCTTGTCACAGGGGTTTATTATTCTATTGGACATACATACAGAAATGTTGGCTGTTCATTTATTGTTCCTTTCATTGCAATAATGTACATAGCTATTTTTGACGATTTCCACCAATTTTGGACCCCATAAACACGAATTGGGATCCTATTTTTTTAAACAAATTATCGTTGACCATTGGCAGTGTGATTTAATTGTCTTTATTCATCTGTTCGTATTACTTCCAGTGTTATTATACAAATTTATGGAAATTTCAGACAATTTCCCAGGTTTTTTGACTCATAAAAACTGAATTTCGGGAGCTTAACCTTCGTTACAACCTCAGTTCTTACTCTTTGGTCAAAATCAACTTCATCTTCGGTCTTCTCGCCCTAGAAAACACGGAAAACGATACATCACGAGCTCATGTTCACTAAAAAGACAAAAATCCCTCGAAAAACCCAATTTTTACTCCCATTTTTCACCCTTAACACTCCTGGGTTTATGCCGATTGGGCTGCCGAGCTTCGGAGCACAAGTAGGACCCAAATGTGTTCACAAATGGGGACCCAAACTGTGTGCGGAAGAACGACTATTTTAGACGGAAATTTAACGTACATTTAAGGCTTAAACTTCGTTAGAACCTCATTTTTCCACTCTTAGGTCAAAATCGACTTCATCTTCGGTCTTCTCGCCCTAAAAAAAACATGGAAACGATACATCACGAGCTCATGTTCTCTAAAACCTTTTTTTTAAAAACCTGTTTTTACACCAATTTTTCACTCCTAACACCCCTGAGGATGTTACGATCGGGCTGCAGTTTTGAGACACAACTAAGGCCCAAATAGAGCATGTGCGAACGAATTTTTTTAGACTGCAGTTGGTGTAGATATGCGTCATAAGGCGGACGGACTTTTTTGGAATCTACGCACCATGAAACGTAAAAGAATAAATTTTGAGGGAGCGTTATAAAATTTTTTTGCTGAGCGAATACATAGGTGTATTATTTACAGAATAATAAACCAAAGCGCTGCAAAGTCCTTGTCACCTGGGTTTATGATTCTGTTCGGACATACCTACAGAAGTATACTGCTTTTCATCTATTGTTTCTTTCTTGCGCAATAATTGAAATAGTTATTTTATAATATTTCCACCAATTTTGGCCCCAAAATCTTTTATTTATTTTTTTTCCCACAGATTATCTTTGATCGTGCAGTTTAAGTGTCTTGATTCATCTGTTGGTACTACTTCCAGTGTTATTATAAAAATTTATGGTGATTTCAGACAGTTTCCCAGGTTTTGGACCCTTGAAAAATGAATTTCGGGAGCTTAACCTTCGTTGTATTTGCGGTTGGAGTAACGTATTACCTCAAAGTTGGTCTGCTTCAGGTAGACGAATGTTGAAATGAAATATATTTTTATTCGATCGCCAATTTTTGGTATGGAATGAGTCATAATAATAATAATAATAATAATAATAATAATAATAATAATAATAATAATAATATTATAGTATTACAATAGACCTTCGTTTCCCAGACCTCACCTATGTCATTATTATATTGCTCCCTACGGCCTACAAACGATTAGAGTGGAGTCTGTCAAAGCGAACACCCCACACAAATCAGCAGACAGTCTTTAATCATTTACACTCTTTCATCTTCATTCACACATAATAACAAATCAAATTAAAATAGCCATTGTTGTGGTTCACCTCGAATCTGTACACTAACCGCTCCTATGTAATATATAAAGATTTTACCAAATAAACGAAGGGAACGACAAGCCGGGTAGTGCCAAGGGAGAAGGTGCCTTCCACCAGCCGCCATCAGTCCTCAACGGTCATAACGGCCGATTGTGGATCGGGGGACGGGTGGAAACCGGCCTATATAAACAGACCTTTTGGCCCAGCTCGGCATTCGACTGACCAACCCTCGACTTACGACTTCTCTCTCTGTATCTCTCTTGCATACCTTCTCTTGCACTCGCTGTGGTGAAGACCGCGGGGTGTTAGCTTCCATCTTCCCGGTGTCTGCTGTGGTGAAAACCGCGGGATACCTCCCTCTCATCTAGCTCCTGCTGTGGTGAAAATCGCGGGGAGCTATCCTCTACCTTCCAGGTGTTTGCTGTGAAAACCGCGGGCTACTAGCTCCCACATCCCAGGCGCCTGCTGTAGTAAAAACCGCAGGGAGCCGCTACTTCAAGCGCCTGCTGTGGTGAAAACCGCGGGGCGTTAGTGAAAAGACTCCTACGGAGCACATCCTTCCTCATTCGTCCTCATCCGCCTTCATCCAACCTCTCAACAACAAAATAAATATCACTGATTTGCACAGAATATCACAGATGAAGAAGCAATAAATATTTAGGTCTAAGTTAGATTGAGTACTTTCAGACAGTATTCCATATTACTAATTTATTACACGTACTAATACGAATTGGTTACTACTACCATACTCTCTCCATGATATCTCATTTCCCCTCTAAGTTAGTATGGAAGTCAATGATTTTAATGGATTTTGACCAGTAATATTATTATTATTGAAGTTTAGGCTCGAAGAATGCTTACCTAGTAACTAATGTACTAAGTACCTATAGTACCTGCTGTCCTTAGTGCTTTAGTGCAGTTTGTGCGAGATTGGCGGGGAATCCAATGAGCGGTTCAGTCGATGTTTGGCTCATCCCCCAGTGGAAGGTACAGCTCAAGGACCCCCACAGATTATGATGAATCCATATCAGCTTACAAGCCGTAGCCCAAGCGCTCGCAGGTTTCGTCAACGGTGCTTTGATACTGTAACGCCGAGGCGGTGTGTTCGCGGAGGTCGAAACGGGTCGAATCCTCTCCCCCGAAGTGTTCGAGTTCAATTAAAAACTGAAGGGCTCGAGTGGCTGTAGAGGCGAACGGGTTAATTATTCCCGACCTCATTTTCATCAGGGCGTATTGTTCGCGTCATCAAGTGCTGTTCAATCGAATTCCCGGGTTTAACCCTCGCCCGCCTGTCGAGTTCCTTTTCAGGCCGCTGCTCTCTCTGGTTGTTCAAAATGTGATTAGGAGTTTTGCTGCGTCAGCAGGAGCTTAGTGCATTATTAAGGCTCTTCTTGTACTTATGTGACACGCTTGAAAATACGTGCGTGGAAGCAAGGTAAAAATCAAGTAGGGCTGGTGGTACAATATGGTAAGTATTGATTTTTGATTTTGAGAAAACACCAAATTACATTCCCGATAATAAAAAAGCTTCAAATCCCTGCACAACGGTTTATTATTTTGTACAGAATACCCTTCCGTTACAGATCACAGCTCTTTGTATAGATAGCCCGTCTATAATATATATTTACTATTCTATATATATTATGTAGATCGCAGACCCTCCGCAGGTTAGTACCTAACCCCGTACTCGTTACTAGGTAGGTACCTACCTAAATCACGAGTTAAACGTTGCTAAAATAATTCTGTCGATGACAAAAAGTAACTAAAATGGCAAAATGAAAGGCAAATAATGAAATTCTGAAGGAAAATTGTTGATGTGGAGTGAAAAAAGTTGCAAAAGCACCTATCAACAAACCCCAGCCCCTTCTACGTAGATGGTACCGTACCGAATGAACCGTTGTGTAATAATTTACTGTTGTCTTATAATTTACCGTTGTGTAATAATTTATCCATCAATAATACTTGAACGTTTGTTCAAGTTTCACTACCTACCAACAAACTCCAAAAGAGCCATCATTTTTCAAATGAAATAATATCACCGAACAACCAACTCGACTTCATACTCCATGAATATAATCAGGTGATCCCTAGCAGTGATTTTATCGCGGCCCGCGCGCGTCCCTAGTGATGATATTTGGGCTGAATATATACAATTTCATTCCCCCTGCTGTTGAAAATGTTGTCGGTGCAAACTTCTGGGCCTTACTGTGGAGAACGGCTGGACGAGCAATGCTCCGGGTGGTCTTAAAAAACTCCGAAGTTCGAGGACTCGAGGAAAAAATCGAGATAACGGCGTCCTGGAGATTTTAACCCCTATTTTTCACCCCTTAGGGATGACTGACAGTAACGCCGAGCTTCGAGGACCAACTAGACCCCAAATGGGACCTATAAACCGAATTTCGTCAATTTTTTTCTCCATAATTTCTCTTGATAAGTGAATTAATAAATCGTCAGTAAGAATTACTATATAAACGCGCCGTTGATCCCAGGAGATAGGGTCGGATTTGTTCAGTAATTCTCGGTTGAGCCTCGTATAATCCCGCCATTATTCAATTTCTTTGAAGTGTACGACTGCGTAGAGTCACAATAGGAAGCAGAAGTGTAGAGTTAACATCCTCACTTTCTCCATATAGCCGTCGACAAGACTAAATTTATTTTACAGAATCGTGGATGGATGCACGAAAAACCTAGGATTTTGAAAAATTGTTCCGTGCGTTTGGTTGGCATGCTTGTGTGGATGCGGGGATAGGGAAACTTAAAAATCAAAAATAAATGTATATGTTGTTTATTCAATAACTTCAGAATTTTAAATATTTACATATTTACACAGAAGTCTGTCCTGACTTATCAATATTGTACATTAAACTTATCTAACAGTTTGGGGAAACAAAGCGTATTCGGGAATCTATCATACTCATTCAACATAGGAGCAGATTTCAATTGATATAATCATTATTCTATCCTAAAATGCCTCGTTGGTAGGAAATACCCTAGGTGGATTTAACAATACTATTACTGGTATTTTTTGCATATATGCGTCGCCCTGAAATTTAAAATTGGCGAGTTACGGGTCATCGCCAATATCATTTTTATCGTATAAAATGCAGGATTGTCACAATTTGGACCTTTCCATACTAATATACGCCCGTGAACAAAATCTTGCAATGGAAAATTGGAATTTCTATTAAAATTTGCAATAGAGCAGTTCACTATTCCGAAAACGAAATTCTCCCTAGCGCTAGGTGGTGATATAACCTCTTTACAGTTCTTCTTTGGATTTTTTTGAAATCTAGAATTAAAGCTAGTCTGTAGAAATTCTGTAACACCTTCTTTTTAACCATCGAATTGATAGATTAGCAGTTTAGTTACAACACTTCTGCAATCGTCTATATTGAAATACATAGAACTCGAACCATCATACGATCTAAAAACAGCTCAACAATGTAACATACGAACCGATGTTAATGTAATTAGGTAGAGATTTAGATCTATCTACCTACGTATTGAATTGTCAGTAAACGTGCTAATAAAATTCATACTGTCAAACAACTTTTGTTTATAATTAAAGAATTAATTAAATTAGAAAAATGCTGCAAATTATTACACAACGGTTTATTGTTTCCCTCTATAGCTGCCCCTTCTGAGGGTACCACAGGTCTCTGTGGCCAATTCTTACCCCCGTGATTCCCCCCAGACAATTTCAGTTTCATCAAAATTACAGTTTCATCAAAATATGCGTTGGATTCAACAATTCTATCTGTTGTTGATTCCGAGCGATTAGAAGATCATAATATATGAGACCATTATCTAGAAGCTACAACCCCACTACCCACCGAATTCGAGCAAAATCGTGTCATTTATTCGTAAGAAATTAATTAACACTTATTTCGCGTTTGCGCATGAGCAGTGGTCGTACATACGAGTGTTTAGAAAATTCACAGGGGACAATCCAGAAGCGAGTGCGGGTAATGCGGACGATTTATTTCAACGTTCTTCACAACTTCGCTTGCGCAGTGGCTGCTCCCGTTCCGAATGTGAATGCATATTAAACAAGTACGTCGTTCCCGTCAGTGTTTGCACAACGAAGCTGGGAGCAGAAAATGAGCCCCCTGAGGCGCAATGTTCGTCGTATAAAACTATTTCAGCTACACTGTGCACGGGGGTTCCAACTTGAAATGAGAATCTAAAACAACGGGTGGCCATTCATTCCAGTCCCCAGCCACAGAAATTGAAGCGTTTTCACGTGCAGAGATAATTATTGGTAAGCTGGTATTTTGTCCCAAGTTTTAGATTCGATTTAAACAAACTGCTCCATTTACGGTTCACTTTGGAACCGAGTATGAAAAAAAAAAAAAAAAAAAAATCTAACCCCCCCCCTTCAAATTTTGATGGTTTACGTTTCAAGGTATGTAGAATCCGAAAATGCAATAAAAAAAATTTCTGTCCATCCGCTGTACACCGTACTGAGCACTTTTCTTATTTACCAAACTGACACACTTTAGCGAACGACTGAAATCAAGATGGATTCATAATTGTATGTACAAGAAACGCTCATAATGATCGTAGCCATTGCTATCACGTTTGTCGTATTTTTTGTCGATCAGCTTTGTTCGTCGTTATTTAAAATAAGTTTTCTATCTGTGACACGTACCTGCGATTTTCCAAACGACAACTTTTCTACTTTTACAAGGATTTTCCCATTGGAAAAAGTTCTGTTGTTCTAGATATTGGTTTTGACGAGTCTGCTGACTAAGGAGAAGCAAACTTTTATAAATCCTTTGAAACTAAAAGGCTGTTTTAATAGTAATACTTTGAAACGAACGGGAGTAGTGAGGTACCTACTTTGCGCCCCTTATAGGGCTCGTTGACTGTAATAAGTGGACTAACGAAGTTCGAAAAGTGGTAAAACTGCCACTCTCTTTAAAGAGTCTTCTTTTTCATGGATATTCATTCCTGAAGAGCTCGTTAAAGGGTTTTAATTACAAAAGATACTTAGTTGGCGTGTTAGCGGAATCGTTAGCGACGGTGAAGTTAAGGGAAGCTTAAGGATGATCAGAAGGACTTCAAACCCTTAATATCTTTTTCTTTTTTTTTTAATCGAGTATCGATGGAATTTTGGCGTGGAGGGTGTAGAAGTTGTCCATTTTAGCGAATTTTCGAAGAAAAGGAAGCTATTGTTCTCGGTCCAAAATTTTTAAAACTCGAATTTCCGAAAGATTTTTATACCAAAATCCGTTTCAGACCATCCTGAATTCCCTGCCGAAAGACACCAAAAATTATATGTATATATGTATATATATATATTTATATATTTATATATTTATATATTTATATATATATTTATATATGTATGTGTCATTCCAGACGATAACTCTCGAAAGAATTGAGATAAAAAGTTCAAATTTGCACGAAAAATCTGTCTTGGCAATCGACAGACTAAGTTCGAAGATGGGCAGAATCGGGTCACCCTAAGGGGGAGTTTTGGGGAGTTTTAGGGGGGGGGAAATTACCCATAAATTCCCAAAATGAAAAAGTCTGACAAGTGACACCTCATTTTAAAGGTTTTTGTAGGCTGAACACGATGGTGAAATCAGAATTGCGATATCTCATTCCATTCTCAAACTGGAGCACTTTGAAGATGACGGAACGTGGTTATTTCTTGAGATGTTCTTCCTGGTTCGTCTGCTCTAATCTGATAACGGAATGGGATATCGCAATGCTGACTTCACCATCGTGTTCAGCGTTGGAAAATCTACAAACCGAGGTGTTACTCGGCAAAAAATGGAACAAAAAATTTGATACGTACCCAATACCTACTCTTCTGGTATTCAAAACATTTTTGATTTCCCCCTCCCCCTCCTTCCACCCCAAATTTTACTTTGCGAAAAACTACTCCTGTTTTAATTTTGTATGGTATCAAGTTGGGAAAACATTGGCCGAAAATTAATTTTCAGAAAATTTTAGGCGGAGGAGGAAGATGCCGAAAACCTCGAAAATTCGCTCTTATAGCCATGCTGCATGACTGTGTTTTTTTATTTATCTTAAACTTTGAGGAATTTTTAATTATTATTTACTTTATTTATTTATTTATTATGTATGCCACGGGCTAGTGCCCTGTTTACAACAGCCAAAAAGAAGAAGAAAATAGTGCTCATGAAAGCTGAATATCCTACGAGACAGGCAAACTTTACTGTTATGCCCTTTGCCCTGTCTTTGCACTTTTCGTATTTTGCTGGGCAGTCGCTCCGCGGGTGGCGCTTATAGATATACCCGCAAAAGTAACATTAACATTTTTCTGGAATCTTATACAAAAATAAACCAATTCATTCATTCATTCATTTAAATACTGAGGGTGCTTCCCCACATACCTAACTCAAGTACAGCAAAATATACTGATTCGGCAAAGTCAAAAACCTCCAATTCTTTAAAATGCCTTTTACAATCTGCTCTATAGTGAGTTTTAACGACTACACGTATGGCCCTGCGCTGCAAGCAAATACATCAGAAGCAGATGGTGAATGACCCCAACTCAACAAGCAGTACTTACCTCATGCGACTATGAAATAAGGCCAGACAAAAACAGGCCTTACATTGAGGGGAGATAAGATCCATGTGAGGGAATTATTAACGTCCTTCGGAAGAATCGTGCAATTATTTCAGTAAATTCATTTTTGTTGGGGCCTGAGGATTGGACATATGAAGGTATCCAGTGCCAATGATGGGGCGAAATCAATAGGAGTTCCTTAGCTTGATTGTGAGTGGCATTGGGCAGAGCTTATCGTTTTCTGGTTCGTTAGAAAGGAGAACGGGCTCAGTGAAGATTGATAGACCCAGTTCGGTTCATCCCGCGGGACAGCTGTTCACTTGGAACGGGCTCGGGGAGGGGTAGCTCTGCTCCATTGTCTGATCCTGGATCTGGCGGTGGTCGATTGAGGATTAATATTTCCCGAAGGGGCCTCCAGGATTTCCTTTCTTTTTTTATTCCCCCTCTGTCGCTGGACTGCGTCCCATTGGTTTTCGCCTGACGCATCGGAGGGGCGATGGAGGGTCGTTCCAATGCGGAATTTTCTTCTCTAAATAACGGCGAACCATTCCCGGGTCGGGGAGGACCGATGTGATCGCGTTCATGATCCGTATAAAGAAAAGGTCCGTTTTTCTGAGGGATTTTTCTGTTTGGTCTAGCGTGAAATCCGCATGAATCGGGGAGCTTCCAAATGATATCCCCACCCACTTAGGGGTTTGGGTCAACATTCGACCTGAAAAAAGAGGCGCTTTGAGATATGACTAGAAATTATTATGTAAATCAATACCAGGTATAACTATTAATTTAAAAATGGGTAATTTGCATAGATTCATTTTAATTTTGGTTTATTATTTTCAATGAAGAAAAAAAATTAACTTCACCCCCCTCAAAATTTCATGGTTTACTTTTCAACGGACGCAGAGTACGAATATCGAATAAACTAGTATAATAGTAGAGTAATCATTTGCCCTTTTCCCTCCAATTGACGTGAGAAACGCCATTTAAATCTCACACAGGAGAGAAATCGTTTGAAGGGGGACGTTCTGTCCAAACTCCTTTTGGTTTATTATTTTCAATAATGAACCATTGGAATCGAGCATGAAAACACAATGCTCCCGGCTTGGAACGGAAGCCTTCAAATTTTGGAGGTTTTTTTTAATGTTCGATTCTAAAGATTTATTATTGTAAATAGATCAAATCTAGACTGAAATTAAATTTCTCCCTTGAGAGGGAAAAACATTAAATCATGTTTAATGTTTTTCCCTCGCAAGGGAGAAATTAGATATAGTTTTTTAATGTCAAGAAAAAATGAAAGCCACAATTTCACTGAACTCTACAAGTATAATGTTGCATTTACTGTACTTATTATAGAACTCGCCATCAACATATGGTTGCTACAACAGAAGGTAGTAACTGTGTAGTAACCAATGAAAAACGTAGCTATTGACTCTTGTTTCTTTCGAGTGCGATATTCTTTATGGTTGCTACAACAGAAGGTAGTAACGGTGTAGTAACCAGTGAAAAACGTTGCATATTTGCGTGTCGGAATTCACAGAATGACCCCCAGCCCTAAAACATTAAACATGTTAAAACATTTCCGTCCATCCGCCGTACGCCGTCCGCGCCTCTTTCTTTAGTTCCCGTGAACCAAAATTCACAAAATTTGGTACATGGATCTCGTTTGGGCTCTACTTGGTCCTCGAATTTCGGCGTTGCTGTCACTCAACTCTAAGGGGTGAAAAATAGGTGTTGAAATGTCCAGAGTATCCCTGTCAAAAATTTTATTTTGAGGTGTGATTTTTTCCTCATTTTTAAATAGTTCGATTTTTTCTGACTTTATGAGACTATCCGGATTATTTTACGGTGTTGCCATAAAATTTGCTGTACGTTTTGCCGTAAATATCAGCGTGTATGCAGGCATCAAGCGGAGTTGAGAGTTCACATAACTGGTCTCTCGGCCAGCTGGGCGCTGTAGCGCAGTGGTGTAAGGACGTGCTGTAACGCCAGAGTTCCCGAGATCGAAACCTTACCGGGACTGAATATTTTTTCCTCCACATCAACGATTCCCCTTCAGAACTTCATTATTTGCGTTTCTTTTCGCCATTTTAGCTGCTGTTTTGTCATTGACAGAATTATTTTAGCAACATTTAACACGGATTTAGGTAGGTACCCAGTAACGAGTACGGGGTTAGGTACTAAGCTGCAGAGGGTCTGCGACCTATACAGAAGGGTTCTTCTATATACAGAAGTGTGATCTGTAACAGAGGGTGTTCTATACAAAAATAAACCGTTGTGTAGGGATTTGCAGCGTTTTTTCTCTGTAGGGTAGTGGCTTAAAATAAACAATACCTGATGAATTCGTAGGGCAAAACCACAGTTTTAGAAACTCTATTGACATATTAAAATATCCTTCCTAAAATGTCCATGGCGGGAATATAACGTGCAAATGGCTGTCGTCTCTCATTGGCTAACCCGCAGTGAGCCCAACCAAACAACACGCAAAAAAGCCCAAAAAGTGCCGGAGTTGAATTTTTCTGTTTCGCAGCGTTTTGTTTCACTTTTCTTGTTTTTCAAATTTTGTTTAAAATTTCATCGCCATCACAGCGCTCTCCCGCGGTTCTGTTATTTTTGTGTGACTTCAAAAAGGTTTCTCAAGAGCCTTTGGAGGCCTTTTATTCAAACGGCTGAGAATTTTTCCCTAGCCTTCTCCATTCCAGAACGAATAATATTTTTCTCTTCGTTTTCCGTGTTATTTCAATCTGAATAACAATACAGGCAGAAAAAATTTGATTTTTCTCATACGAGATAAGTTTTAGAGACAGGATAATTTTCGGAGGCAGGATAATTGACGGGATAATTTATAGACAGGAAAAAATTTGGTTTTCTCATACACGATAAAGGCTGTTTTCTGCAATTACGATGGTGCCTGTGTACGTATGCATATGAATTCCAATACGTTGAAAATGTATGGCAGATGGTTCCAAGGTACTTTCCAAATTCCTCGATAGTAATTTACAGTCTCTGGTAGATTGTGGTTCTAATATAAGGTTTCCACCTAAAACTCTAAGTTAGAAACCTCTTATTGGAACATGTCGTGATTCCCTCACAGCAACCACTCCTTTGTAATATTATATGATTTTGCCAAATAAAGACGGAGAACGTTGAGCTGGGCGACGCCGAGGTTGTTTCCCAACCTTGAACGGTCACAAGCGGTTGTAACAGCTGATCGTGGATGGGGGGACGGGTGGAAAGGTCTCTATATAAGCGGCCCTTCTGGCCCAGCTCTTCATTCGGTGATCAGACTCACTACTTGCGACTCCTTTGCTTCACACCCTTACACCGACACTCACTGTGGTCCCTTCCGTGGGGTGCTGGTTAAAAGACTGCTTGGGAGCAACTAATATCTGCTGTGGTTCATGCTCGCAGGATATTAGTAGGTACTAGGTCCATCCTCTTTAGCGCCTGCTGTGGTTCATGCTCGAGCGGCGCTCAAAATGCTCCTAGGGAGCAACTAATATCTGCTGTGGTTCATGCTCGCGGGATATTAGTACTAAGTAGGTCTATCCTCTTTAGCGCCTGCTGAGTTTCATGCTCGCAGGGCACTCAAAAGACTCCTAAGGAGCAACCAGTATCTGCTGTGGTTCATGCTTGCGGGATATTAGTACTAGGTCCATCTTCCTGTCTAGCGCCTGCTGTGGTTCATGCTCTCGGGGTATGGGTAGTAGGTCCCTTCTTTCCAAAAGACTCCATAGGAGCAACTAGTGCCTGCTGTGGTTCATGCACGCTGGGTGCTGGCAAAAGACTCCATAGGAGCAACTAATATCTGCTGTGGTTCATGCTCGTGGGATATTAGTACTAGGTCCATCGTCTTCAGCGCCTGCTGAGTTTCATGCTCGCGGGGCACTCAAAAGACTCCTAAAGAGCAACCAGTATCTGCTGCGGCTCATGCTCTCGGGTTATTGGTAGTAGGTCCCTTCTTTCCAAAAGACTCCATAGGAGCAACTAATATCTGCTGTGGTTCATGCTCGCCCGATATTAGTAATAGGATCCTCTTGGCCCTATATTAGGAGAAACACTTCAACCAGCGCCTGTGATTGCTTTTTGAATAACAGTGGTGACAGTGGTGACCCAGGTTTACCTAAATTTACCCAAAATGTGCCTCAAAACCTGGTGGTAGCACGCACACCCGCGCCGCCACAGAACAGAAGGAGTAGAAATTGGTGCGTCCAAAAATGTTGGGAAATTTAAATTGTTGAAATATAATAGGAAAAGCAGTTTTTGTATCTGTTGTTTCGAAATTAGTAGCTGAAGATGGTATTGTAAATAATTTACAACAACTTATTATTAATTTCAAAACTACTGATCCAAAAACTGCTTTCGTGGTCACCAGGATATTGGTTCACTTTACAGTTGGGGGTTCACAGTTGGTGAAATGACGAAAGGCCCAACTTTTTCGAAGGGGTTTTCATCACCCACATTAACATTTCTCAAAAAACGACTCCTCGTCCGAATCCGACGCGGTCGTTAGCAGCTAATATGTGTTTGATGGTCAGTCAAGCCGGAGAGCCCTGTGAGGCTGACTGGCACGGACGACTTTCCTATGCTTTTCAGCTGGGGAAAAAAAACTTGGACGGGGAGTCCAGAAGGGGCCGCTAAAAGCTGATGATGTTCCAATCGTTGACCGGAGTAAAAGAAATAATAAACCAAAACGACGCAGTGAGGACTGATGGTGCACTGCAGCAGTGACCTTCCCTTGAGCCGTGGTGCACTGCAGCAGTGACCTTCCCTTGAGCCGTTCGTTGTCGCTCAGGCACATTAGACTTTTGCCTCTCAAAAAACCTTGTGAAGCTGGAAATGATTCTGTCGTGATATCCTCCCAGAACATCACTCCTTATTATTAAGATCTCACAAATAAACCGGAATGAAGTGGCAGACGCAGGAGGCCCCAGAGAGCTGGAGGGGATCCCCACCATCCTCCACTAGTATGGAGGATGGCGGTAGTCCCAGGGACTATAAGAGCTCGGTTCCTTCGCCTTCCAACTCATTCTACGCTCTCCTCAAGTCGATGAATTATCTCTCTCATCTCGATCCTCGTCTCTCCTTACTCTAAGAGATCCCAGAGTGGTGCTAACCTTATAGGTGGTAACCACTGGGCACATTCCTCCTGACGCTTTAGTGGTGGACACCTTATAGGTGGTAACCAGGGGCGTTAGGTCCGCTACCTCTTCCTACCTCGCCCCTCACCTATGCATCCACCACAGATTCTAAAGCACTTTGGGCTTCCCAAATAACATTGATATCATTGGCAAACTTCTTCAGTTTACCTCCAACAGTACACTAACGCGTAGATACATCCGATTGGGCAGGAATCGTGAGCTTTTGGTTTAGTATTCTATGAATAATACACCTATGTAATCGCCATATTTTCAGCCACTTCGAATATAAACAAGTGCCAGTCAAAAACTGGAAGAAGTACATCGAGTTTGTCTTCACCCTTCCTGGTACAAACGCTCCGGTAGAAAGAGTTTTTACACTCAGAATAATTTCTGGACTGAGGACAAGTTGCAGCTCCAAGTAAGCACCCTTGCTGGAATGCTTGCATTGAAATGTAATGCAGATCTTCCTTGTGCTAAGATTCACGACTTACTCAAGAAGAACGACGACTTATTGAAGATGATTCATAGCCATTATTGTTTTGAGTTTATATTTTTAAATATGATTTTACTTATTTTTCTTGTCTTTTCTTTCAGAGTTAGTAGATTGTTTTTGTATTATTTATTTTTTGAGTGTAGCTTGATTCCAACTTTAATTATGATTTTTGGTTGAGGATATCAGCCAGAACGTTTAATGGCAGGATACTATCTTTTGTATTACACATTGTTTTTCTCTTTACCTCTTTTGTTAGCTATTTTTTATATGAGAAATTATTGTTTTAGATTATTTTACTCTCAATGAAAAATATTCAGCTGAAAATTGACATTACTCTGAAAAAATATTTTTAGACATTTAACAGTTTTTTACTTCATTTTTGCAATTCATATTCTAAGTCAACTCATATGTAATTTGCCTCATTTTGAAAAAAAAAGGAAATAGCTATTTCTGGTTTTTTAGTTCTTTTGTGCCATTCATATTCTAAGTCAACCCAGTTGTAATTTGCCATATTTAAAAAAAAAAGGAAACAGCTATTTCTACAATTATTTGTTGTCTTATTTATTATGTAACAGCTTACATATATATAAGACATAATACAATAAAACTTAATATATTAATATAATAAAACTAGAGCGTCCTGTTTTGAAGGTTTTGAAATCTGGTCACGTTTCAGTCACATAGATCCGTCACTCAATATGACATCTTCACCCAGTTTCCGTAACTTACTGTGAACTACATCTTGGGCCGCATTAGCATCGGAGGCCAGGCCAGGTCGTTTCAATAAATAAGAAAACCGTCTTCCCCCCCCATTAATTCTCACCCCTTGACTGTCTTCCTCCAGGGGTAATTGGGCAGGCCGGAGGGAAAATTCGAGCCTCCCGTGGTTGGGCTGAATTTATGTGTTTCTTCGGATATATTGTTTCAGGGTAATGGAATTTATGGAGACCTAAATGAAATTGGTGGTCCCGAGCCTCCTGAACCACCGGGGAGGCGCCTGAGGCCTTTTGGGGGACATTTCATGTGATATCCGAGCCCCTAATAAGTAGAGGGTCAGTCAATTAGAGCCTAATTGATTGATTAACAACAACAACAACAAATTATCCATTTATTTCTATTTATTTATTTTTTTAAATAAATTAGCACAAACCTGATAACCGAATTTTGATCCTTGATATGCATTTTGTGAATCATCACAATATTGCGTGTACCATAAATGTACTTTTTTCCCCCATTTACGTTTGTTAGGTAGCTTTTTTTTATAGTCGGTTTTTTGTATTTTTTCAAAAATATTATATACATAGCCTCCTACTGAGGTACCTATAAGTACACGAATTTTAGAAGAAATTGTTTTTCTGGATTATTCTCCGTTCCAGAGCATTCAGAATCCATCTCTAGAGTTCAACTAAATTTACATGTATTATATGTTGGTACGTGTAACATTATAGCACTTTGGCCCCGAAACGGTTTTGCTATTTCATTAGGGTTGGCAACCCTGCGTGTGAGGGCCGTTGTTGGAGTTGGTTGTTAGCGAATTTTCGAAGGAATTGTAGCTATTTGGGTCGTTCCTTAATTTCAGAGATGCTCCCTGTGCACCAGAAAACACTCCAAAATCCGTTTTATGCATCGGAGATCTAAAAACGATAGATTTTGGTTAGTAGTGAACCTTTGGAATCGAGCATGAAAAATAAATTTTTAACCCGCTCAAAATTTGATGGTTTCCGTTTCAAGGCACGCAAAATCCGAAAGTGAAATACAAAAATTTCTGTCCGTACGCCGTACTTCGCACTTTTCAGTTAGGTACCATGAACCAAAATTAATGAAATTTGGAGGTCTAGTTGGTTTGCGAAGCTCGGCGTTACGGTCAGTCATCTCTAAGGAGTGAAAAATGGGTGTTGACATTTTCAGAACGCCGTAGCTCGAAAACTTTCAATAGAAACGTATAATACTCGATAAAGGCTCAAAAAATGGGCGTAAAAATAGGGGTCCTGTTTGTTAGAGCGAAAAGACGGAATGTGAAGTCTATTTTGACCAAAGAGTGATGAATTTAGGTTGTAACGAAGGTTCAGCTCCCAAAAATCATTTTATATGTGCCGAAAACCTGGGAAATTGTCTGAAATCGCCGTAAACTTGTATAATAACACTAGAAGTAGTTTCAACATTTGAATCAAGACAATTAAATGGCACTACCAATGAATGATCAAAGATAATCTGTCAAAAATAGGAGCCTAATTCGTGTTTTGGGGGGCCAAAATTGGTGGAAACCATCAAAAATAGCTATTTCAATAATTGCACATGAAAGAAACAATAAATGTATTTCCAGCATTTCTGTAGGTATGTCTAATATAAACCCATTTGACAAGGACATCTCAGCGTTTTTGACATTTTCATGTCTTTCATTATGGCACATAACTCAAAAACCGTTACGAAACGCTGCAAATCCCTGCACAACGGTTTATTATTTTGTATAGAATACCCTTCTGTTACAGATCACAGCTCTATGTATAGATAACCCGTCTATATAATATGATATGTACTATTCTACACATATTATGTAGATCGCAGACCCTCCGTAGGTTAGTACCTAACCCCGTACTCGTTACTAGGTACCTACCTAAATCACGAGTTAAATGTTGCTAAAATAATTCTGCCGATGACAAACAGTACCTAACAAAAAGAAACACACATAATGAAGTTCTGAAAAGAAATTGTTGATGAGGAGTGAAAAAAGTTGCAAAAGTACCTACCAACAAACTCCAGCCCCTTCTACGTAGATGGTATAATGAACCGTTGTGTAATAATTTACCGTTGAGTAATGATTTACCGTAGTAATAATTTACCCATCAATAATACTTCAACGTTTGTTCAAGTTTCACTACCTACCAACAAACTCCAATAGAGCCATCATTTTTCAAGCGAAATAATATCACAGAACAACCAACTCGACTTCATACTCCGCCAATATAATCAGGTGATCCCTACCAATGATTGGCCGAATTCACAAATTCCTATTGTGGGCGCGTCTCTGGTTACAAGATTTGGTTTGAATTGTATACAATTTCATTCACACTGGAGTCGAAAATGCCTGTCGGTGCAAACTTCGGGGCCTTACTGTGAACGAACGGCTGGACGTTCGATGCTCCGGATGGTCTTAAAAAACTCGCAAGTTCAAGAACTATTTAAAACCGTAAAAATATTTACGTAAAAAAATTGTATAGGCGTTTTGAAAATTTCAACCCCTATTTTGAACCCCTTAGAGATGACTCACAGTAACGTCGAGCTTCGAGGACCAACTAGACGCCGAACGGAACCTATAACCCGAATTTCATCAATTTTTTTTCATGGTAACTAAGAAAAGTGGCCCGTACGGCGTACGGCGTACGGCGTACGGCGGACAGACAGAAATATTTTTATTGCAGTTTTGGATTCTACATACCTTGAAACGTAAACCATCAAATTTTGAGGGGGGGTAAGAATTTTTTTTTTCATGCTCGATTCCAATGGTTCATTATTGAAAATAATAAACCAAAATTGACTACGAAAATTGTCCCAAATGAGTTTCTGACGATTTCCGCGTACAACCGAGTCGTTGCTAGGGGATTAGTACTTCGTCATTTGTCATCGGACAAAAACCGTTCACCATTCGTTGGAAACCCCTCGATTTATAGAACTAGAATACATTCCTCTCACTCGGTTGTCGCCCTTCGAAAAGCTGAGATATGCGCATGACTTGATACGAAGTTTGTTTGCACACAACATTATGGTCGTTAGGTGTCCCAAATGAGCGGTGTGTCGCCTGGGTACATATACGCAATTGCGTTACGAGTGCTTTGTGGTCGTCTTCGATTGACAAACGGCGACATTTTCCTGGTGGGGGGGGGGGGGATGACATGAAAATGTCTCAATGTGCTGCAGACTCGTATGCAAGCGTTTGCTAACAGTTTCCGTATATTTATGACGGTTCACACTCAGCTAGAAAAAGGATTACAGGGGGAAAGTGCTGCCACTGGACAGGGGAAAAACAAAAAACGCTGCAAAGTCCTTGTCACATGGGTTTATTATTCTATTGGAGTTCTAGAGATTCTTGTTGGCTGTTAAATTTATTGTTTCTTTCATGTGGAATGATTGAATTAGCTATTTATGATGATTTCCACCAATTTTGGCCCCCAAAACATGAAATAGGTACGCTTTTTTTCCAGATCATCTTTGATCATTGGTAGTGCCATTTAATGGTCTTGATTCACATGTTTACACATTTTCTAATGTTATTATACACATTGATGGTGATTTCAGACAGTTTTCCAGGTTTTTGACTCATAAAAAAACCATTTTGGGAGCTGAACCTTTGGTAAAACCTCAATTTCCGCGTCTTTGGTCAAAATCGACTTCATATTCGGTCTTCTCGTCCCCAAAAACATGGAAAAGGATACCTCAAAACCTCATGTTACCAACATGTTGCTAAAACGCAAAAGTACCTATTTTTATACACATTTTCTCTCATAACACCCCTGGGTATATTCCGATCGGGCTGAAAAGTTTCGGGACACAACTAGGGCCCAAATGGAGCACGTGTGCGAAAGAACGATTTTTTTTTTACCGAAAATGAAGCCTGTACACGTGATACGGCGGACGGCGTACGGCGGACGGACATTGCATTTTTGGAATCTACGTACCTTGAAACGGGAAAGAAAAAATTTTGAGGGGGTGTTATAAAAATTTTTTGCTGAGCGATTACGTAGGTGTATTATTCACAGAATAATAAACCAAAAAAAACCGGGGAATTTTATTCAGTTGAGATCCATAAGCAGCTTAAAGATTGAAAGTAACAGATATGTTCGGGGGGGATTATGTTTGTTCAGAGCTTGAACGCACCTTTCTACCTAACAGATAACAAACTCAAGATGACTGGTCCATCATTCGTCGTTTAATGTGAACATTTGTGTTATTTTTTAAACGATTTTGAATTGATCTTCAACTAAATAATTTTTTGAGACTACCCCGAGCATTGCAGGACCAGCCGTTCGCACCGAAAAGCTTCGTCAACATGACCGTGAACCGAACGGTATATATAAATCCGGACCGGTTATTATCGCTAGGGAACACCTGATTATAATCAAGGATGGCTGTATTAAGTCGAGTTGGTTGTTCTTTGATATTATTTCATTTGAAAAATGATGGCTCTTTTGGATTTTGTTGAAAGGTACTTTTGCAACTTGAACAAACGTAGGGTTCATGAATAACAGCAAATAATTAATGGTTGAATTATCGAATCCCGCGCATTTTTATGAAATGTAATTCCCAGGCTGGCGCCAGTTCTCAATTTAGGGCTTTCCTTGGAGGAGCTGAAAGGGAGGTATTGAAGAAAACTGATCTTCGCAGAAGGGGCGTCTATATAAGGGTTATTATATTATTATTACACAACGGTGTATTACACAACTTCATTACGCAACGGTGTAGTATTTACCTTATGCTTCATGAATAACAGCAAATCATTAATTATTGCATTATTGAATCCCGCGCATTTTTATCAAACAGTAACTCTCCGGCCGGTTCTGGTACGCGATTTAGGGCTTTCCTGGGGGAGCACGAGGGTATTGACCACAGAAAACGTCTACGGAGGTCTACGGAGTAGGGGCATCTATACAGGTAAATAAAAACCCTTGTGTAATAACTTGCTTTCCCCCCTTTTTTTCCTCTTTTTTTTTCATTTTTTGTTTAATTTTTTGTGTGTGTCGCGGAATCGAGTGCGAGTAGTTTCAGCGCGTTCGGACTCCATGGAGTGATCAAAATCCCGATGTCCTGGTTCAAAAACCACCCAAAAATGATTTTTTTGTAATATTTTTTTCTGCTCGACGTGCCACTCTGGTCTCAACAAGTGGCCAGTCAGGTCGTAGTGAGTGCTCGAGCAGACCACCATGTGCTGCCACAGCCGTCCATAGTAATCATGTTCATTCAGATCGGATAGCATACTTCTAGTAACCAATGACCTTTTAGTTTAAATTCTTAGTTTCTCAAACAATTGCTTTAAAAATTCGCTGCTTAAGCCATGCTGCATGACTGTTTATCGAATTGTTTGATCGTGTAGGTATGTAAAAGCGTTCCACTTTAACCAATCTTGTCGATACCAAAATGTTTAGGCTTGTTACGGTAGGGGGGGGGGGGGGGAGAACTTGACCCGCTCGCGCTTTCTTTTGGTTTATTATTCTGTGAATAATACACCTATGTAATCGCCCAGCAAAAAATTGTTATAACACCCCCTCAAAATTTTTTTCTTTTACGTTTCAAGGTGCGTAGATTCCAAAAATGCAATGTCCGTCTCCCGTCCGCCGTATCACGTCTACAGCCCTCATTTTCGGTCTAAAAAATTCGTTCTTTCGCACACGTGCTCCATTTGAGCCCTAGTTGTGTCCCGAAATGTTGCAGCCCGATCGGAATATACCCAGGGGTGTTATGAGTGAAAATGTGTATACAAATAGGTACTTTTTGTGTTTTAGTAAAATGTTAGTAACATGAGCTTTTTAGGTATCGTTTTCCATGTTTTTGGGACGAGAAGACCGAATATGAAGTCTATTATGACCAAAGAGTGGAAAATTGAGGTTCTAACGAAGTTTCAGCGTTAAATTTACGTTTATTTTTGGGCTAAAATCGTCGTTCTTCCGCACACAGTCTGGGTCCCCATTCGGGAACACATTTGGGTCCCAGTTGTGCTCCTAAATACGGCAGCCCGATCGGCATACACCCAGGGGTGTTATGGGAGAAAAATAGGGGTTTTCTAGGTATTTTTGAGGTTTTAGTGAACATGAGCTTTTGAGGTATCGTTTTTCATGTTTTTTAGGGCGAAAAGACCGAATATGAAGTTGATTTCGACCGATGGGTAAAGAATTGAGGTTGTAACGGAGGTCAACCTCCGAAATTCATTTGTTATTAGTCAAAAACACGGGAAGTTGTCTGAAATCACCATAAATTTGTATAATAACTAGAAGTAGTATCAAAAGGTGAATCAAGACAATTAAAGTGTACTATCAATCAACACAAATAATCTGTTCAAAAGATCGTGTTTTTGGTGACCAAAATTGGTGGAAACCATCAGAAAACGCTGCAAATCCCTGCACAACGGTTTATTATTTTGTATAGAATACCCTTCTGTTACAGATCACAGCTCTATGTATAGATAACCCGTCTATATAATATGATATGTACTATTCTATTATATACATATTATGTAGATCGCAAACCATCCGTAGGTTAGTACCTAACCCCGTACTCGTTACTAGGTACCTACCTAAATCACGAGTTAAATGTTGCTAAAATAATTCTGCCGATGACAAACAGTATCTAACAAAAAGAAACACACATAATGAAGTTCTGAAAAGAAATTGTTGATGAGGAGTGAAAAAAGTTGCAAAAGTACCTACCAACAAACTCCAGCCCCTTCTACGTAGATGGTATAATTTACCGTTGTGTAATAATTTACCGTTGAGTAATGATTTACCGTAGTAATAATTTACCCATCAATAATACTTCAACGTTTGTTCAAGTTTCACTACCTACCAACAAACTCCAATAGAGCCATCATTTTTCAAATTAAATAATATCACAGAACAACCAACTCGACTTCATACTCCGCCAATATAATCAGGTGATCCCTACCAATGATTGGCCGTATTCACAAATTCCTATTGTGGGCGCGTCTCTGGTTACGAGATTTGGTTTGGATCGTATACAATTTCATTCACACTGGAGTCGAAAATGCCTGTCGGTGCAAACTTCGGGGCCTTACTGTGAACGAACGGCTGGACGTACGATGCTCCGGATGGTCTTAAAAAACTCGCAAGTTCAAGAACTATTTAAAACCGTAAAAATATTTACGTAAAAAAATGGTATAGGCGTTTTGAAAATTTCAACCCCTATTTTGAACCCCTTAGAGATGACTCACAGTAACGTCGAGCTTCGAGGACCAACTAGACGCCGAACGGAACCTATAACCCGAATTTCATCAATTTTTTTTCATGGTAACTAAGAAAAGTGGCCCGTACGGCGTACGGTGTACGGCGTACGGCGGACAGACAGAAATATTTTTATTGCAGTTTTGGATTCTACATATCTTGAAACGTAAACCATCAAATTTTGAGGGGGGGTAAGAATTTTTTTTTTCATGCTCGATTCCAATGGTTCATTATTGAAAATAATAAACCAAAAGCCATTTCAATCATTGCACACGGAAGAAACAATAAATGAACAGCCAAAATTTCTCTACTATTAGTCCGATAGAATAATAAACCCATGTGACAAGGACTTTGCAGCATTTTTTCTTTTTCGCAACCCCTCAGAAAATCCCCAAAAGGGCAATCGCCGTTTCCCGATCTTCACGGTTAGGTGGTGTTGAAGAGGGGGGTTTAACTGCGGGAGAGGCAGCCGGTTCATTTAATTTTCAAACCCCCGGTGCCCTCCTTCGGAATGTCCACTTTGCCGGTCCGAGGCGGACATTCGGAGTCGGGTTTCGGGCGAAAAAAGTATCCGAAAAGAAAAAGGGAAGGCAGTCGGGAAGAAAAGAGAATAACGACTCTGGGAGCCTTTTTGTCCGTGCGAGAAGCTGTGAAACGAAAGAATTGGACGATGGGAGGGGAAAAGAAAACTTTGTTGATAAGATCCCCCAAGCTGAGTTGACCTATCTATAACATACCTACTTATCTGTAGCATTCGTACAGCTACTTATCTGTAATCACTTGCTTATGTGTAGTATCTTTAACATTACCCACTCAATATATGACTATAAATCTACTTATAGTCTATGGTGTCCCAGTTCCTTCTGGAATAACTCAGGGAATCGATTCTACTCTTCATTTGGAACAAGATGTGCTCAGTAGAAAATGTTCTAATCCAACTTTTCATTACCTTACCACATAAAAAGCTAATAAAATCGAAAATATTGAGACCGCAACAAATCCAATGACACAGTTTGAAAGAATGTTAAATTTCCTGTTGGGTTTATAGGTCTGTGGTACCTAGTTTAATTTGCACTTAAGCTTGCAATGATACAGTCGAAGTACAAGCGTGAACTGAACTTTTATTGACAACGTAAATTTCAGGTAAACAAACTAACAGGTGTCACAAACAGGACTGGAATGAAAACACAAAAATTAACTGGAGACCGCTACAAATCACCCCCCTCCCTAATAAAAAAGATAACTCTCGAATTTTGCCGGGAATCGAACAACTCTCCCTGATCGCGTGCGGTATGGCGCCCTGCTGTCCGGTGGTTGCGGTATCTGCTGCGATGGTGCCAAAGAAGGAGCGACTAGTGGTTGAGGTGGGATGGGTGAATGGGGTGGGTTGTGCTGCGGTTGGTTGGAATCTGCAGGGTATGGACATGGCTGTTTTGGGGTGAAAAGGACTTCTTGCGGCGGTGCTGTGCCTGGGATGGGATCCTGATTTGTTGTGAATGCTGATTTGAGACGATCTATTGTCCATCGCGTGGCGTAAACCTGACACAAATTCATGAGATGGGGCTGAAACGGGGGATTCTTCAAAGAATTGGCCTGGAAGTTGGAGAGTGGTTCCATAAACAAGTTCTGCTGCTCTGCATCCGAGGTCTTCCTTCAATGGCGAACGAATTCCTAGCAAGACCAACGGCAAAACGTCAACCCAACGGTCGGTATTATGGCACCTGATGGCTGCCTTCAGCTGTCTGTGCAGGCGTTCCACCATACCATTTGCCTTTGGGTTATATGCAGACGTGAAGGTATGCGAAATCCCGAGAGTAGAGGTGAGTTGTTGGAAAAGAGAGCTTTCGAACTGACGACCTCTGTCCGACGTTATTCGGCAAGGGATTCCGAACCTACTGACCCAATGCGCGTAAAAGGCCCGTGCCACCGTATCCGCTTTGCAGTCAGTGAGAAGTATGACTTCTGGCCATCTGGTGAACCGATCTACGCAGGTTAGCACGTATGTGTACCCCTGAGATGGAACCAATGGGCCGACAAGGTCCACATGGACGTGGGTGGCCGAAATTCTCCTAAAGCGCTGTGGGTGTGTCTCTGCACTTTGTTCCGCTGGCAGTCGTTGCATGCCAGTACCCACGCTTTACAGTCCTTAGCCATAGAGGGCCAGATGTACCTTTGACTGAGTGACTTATGAGTTGCTCTGCCACCAGGGTGTGACAAACTGTGCACCGAATCAAACACATGACGCCTAAAAGTTTGTGGAATATAGGGCCGTACAAAACCGGTGGAGACATCACAGTACACAGGAGCACGCGAGCTAGCAAACTGGATCTGCTTCCACTGTAATGACGAATCCGTTGGGAGATCTTCTTTGCACTGCGCCTTAGCTAACGCGTCATAATCTATCGTCCATGAGGCAACAGCTTCGATTCGTGACAAACAATCTGCTACTACGTTGTCTTTTCCAGAAATATGTTGTATGTCAGTTGTGAATTGGCTAATGAAATCGAGGTGAGTAGTATATAAAATGGGTCTTCTGGCCCGATTTTGAGATGAGGCCTCTGGCCCCGATTGTTGAGCTGGGGCTACTGGCCCGACCGTCGAGCTGGGGTTTCTAGCCCGTCAACTGAAAGCGAGGCATTGGGTGTCGGGAACCAAACTCTGAATTTTCAAGCTTGAGAAAAAAAAAAGAAAAATGAAAAATGAAAAATGGGGGAAAAAAATGAATAAATAAATTTAAAAAAATGAAAAAATAAAATAAAAATGAAACAGGTGAGAGAAAATTTTTGTTTGAGATCGCGCGAAAAACCTTGATGGCAAGGTGTGGTTGATTGATTGAATCTCGCAGCGAGCTTTTATTTCAAAATAATCTGGATCCCAGTTTCTCCCGGGGATCCCTGACGGTAGAATTAAAACCCACTCGAGCTCCTTGTCCAGCGGTCCAGACGTGCTTATCGACTTCCTGAGTGATCACTTAGTCATCAAAAAAACGCAGCAGGACCAGTGAGTTGCAAAGAGCGGTACAGATCGGATCGGATAGACATTTATAAGCGTGCTAGTGTCCTTTTCAATCATCAAGTAGGTACCTACATATTATCAGTCAGTTCGAACAAACGGTTTATGCACGGGAGTGAACAACAAAGTGGTTTTTAGTGCAAATTAAAGGTTCATGGATGGATTACCACGTCACAAGGTAAGGTTTAAACAGTTTACCCCTCCCACCACACACAGCTTGTTCCTGATTGGTTCATAATGACGTCACTTTCTATCATGATTATTGCTTGATGTTGATTGGCTAATAGTGACGTCACTATTGCTTGATGCTGATTGGCCAATCAGTAAACCGTCGAGTTTCGCCAGGGTAAAGAACAGCACGTCTCTGTACCCATAAGTACCTACTGTTCGGACCGTCGAGTTTCGCCAGGGTAAAGAACTGCACGTCTCTGTACCCATAAGTACCTACTGTTCGGACCGTCGAGTTTCGCCAGGGTAAAGAACTGCACGTCTCGGTACGAACCATGCCTCCAAAACGCGAGATGCAAAACTCTTCCTCTAAAACAACCCGTCCTTGTAAGGATGAAAATAATGCAGCATATAAATATTGTAGTATATGTTCGTTATATAGATCAAAGAGTCAATTCGCACGACATTTAAAATCGAAAGCCCATAAAAATAATATTATTAAAAATGAAAAAAAATATAGTAAAAGCTATTTTGATCCTAAAGCTGAAGCCTCTGCTATTTCTCTTACTAGGAAAAATGATACAAGGGTAAACCCTCAACAGAAAAGCCTTGATTTCACACGTTACATGAAATTACCCGAATACACAGATAGTTTAACACCGTTTATCAGTAGAAAACCAACAAGACCTGCCAAAGTCGCTACAAGCCGTGCTTCTGTTCCACCCCAGGATCTGCCTGAAGATTTATTACAATATTACAATGTTCCAGCCATGATAACGCCTTTCGCTGATACTCCTCCCCACACAAATCTTCTTTTCCCTTCCCCTCCTGTAAGAAAAGTCCACCCAGATAATAATCGAATTGTTGGTTTGTTGGGTGAAAATCCATGCATCTCTAACAAACCACCTAAAACCTTTGAGCAATTTAGGGGTTGTATGACAAATTTGTCTGGCAGTACCACTATTAAATCAAATCCCGAGGAAAAAATTAATTCCCATGAATCGAGAGAGGATGCTCTGAAACGTATTTCTAAATCGATATTTGATGCAGATTCTCAAGAGGAACTTTCCACACCTCACTCTCCGCCAAAAGAAATCCTAGCAGATAAGGATAGAATCGTAATCAAATTAGTTAAAGACCCTATTACTAATCAATATAAGGTTAGTAAAAACTCCACAGACATACCCCCTAATTCTCACACTGATGGTCCCTCTCTAATGAGTGTGAATTCTAAAAAACATTGTTCTACATGTAATATTCTGGTGACAAAATCAAATTGGGCTCGGCATATCAAATCTGTAAAACATGTAGGCTCCCAGAACTCTATGATTCCAAATACTTCCCCTCCTCAGATGCAAGATAAAAAAATATGTTCTTCCTGCAATTTGTCGGTAACAAAATCAAATTGGACCCGTCATATCAAATCCAAAAAGCACATTAGCAACACCGTATCAAATCAAGAAAATTTGAATGATGCGTTTTCAACAGAAGAGGAAATCACCATCAACTCTCAGTTCAAAAAGATTATGTGGACTTATATTAAAGGTTCCATTGACATATCTGCATTCTTGGAGTCGTTAAAGAATCCGATGATAGACAAACTCATGGAATATTGGGTTTTGAATCCATCAATCAAATTGCAGGTAAGCCTGGAAGCAACTTATTCTCGTGAAAAAATTGACGGGGAAACCCAATACACAGAAATGTACTTCCATACAAAATCTGACGTTATTACTACAAATATTAATTTAAATGATGTTATAGAACAAAAATTTGATGATTTAAAACAAAGAGAATCACAGCACCAACCTGCAGCAGGCTCAGGGTGGTCATTATATAGACCTAAAAGACTTATTCTGAGCTTGAGCAAATATAACCCTTTGAGTGGTAGTTCTTACATAGAGTTGCCCAAATGGATTTCAGATAAAAAAGCTTGTGTAAACGTTCATAATACTTCGGATAATTTGTGTTTTGCTTATTCTATATGCTGTGGTATTAATGACAAGAGGAAAAACCCTCAGAATGTTAGCCATTATAAACACCAAGTAAAAGATGAAATATTCAGAGGATTTCAATATCCCATGACACTTGATAATATCCCCAAGTTTGAGAAAAAGAGTCAAAATGGCTACCCAGGATATCCCAGTATGGCTATCAATGTTTATGAGGTCTCAGGGAAAGAAATCAGACCTATTGTGATATCAACTCAACGAGCTGCTGAAAAAGATATAGATTTGTTATACTTGGTTAATGAAAACAATGGTCATTATGTATACATAAAAAACCTATCTCGATTAGTTAGGACGCAAATCACCAAGCATAAGCAAACTATTGAAATTTGCAGAAGATGTTTGGTTTCGTTCAATAGTAAACGGCAACTTGCTGAGCATTCGGAATATTGTGGTGAGCATCAACCTGTGAAACCCTCTATGCCGACAGAGGGCAGCACATTAGAATTTCAAAACTTTATCAACAAATTCGAACACCCATACGTTATTTATCTCGATTTTGAATGTTTATTGCATGACCAAAAAAATAATAACAAAAATGACCAAAATGAATCCTTTACAATGAAAACTAAAAAACATATTCCTTATGGATTTACCACATATTTGGTATCTAGGGTGGATGGGAAAATTCACAAACCTTATTGCTATAGGGCAAAAAATCAAGCTGAACTCGAATACGTACCCCTCAGGCTCATTGAGAAACTTCATGGAATATTGAAATTTATCGCAAAAAAATATGAAAATTCAAAACCGATGAAGTTAACCGATGAAGAGGAAAGACATTTTCAATTATCAAACGTATGCCATATTTGTGATAAAGAAATTGAACTAGGAACAACAAAAGATAGAGATCATTGTCATCTGACCTCAAAATTTTTAGGAAGTTCACACCCCGAATGTAACCGACGCAGGCAACTCGTTACAAATATTCCAGTTGTTTGCCACAATCTATCTGGTTACGACTCGCATCTCTTCATAAAAGAACTATTCAATTATGGAAATGAAAAAAATCAAACTACAGTGCTCGCTAATTCTGAGGAAAAGTATATAACCTTCTCAAAGAACATGGTTAAATTGAGAAAGGGATACTTGAAATTGAGTTTTATTGATAGCTTTAGATTCATGTCAAGCTCTCTCGGGAAACTAGCGCAGAATTTGAAACCAGAAGAATTCTCGCATCTTAATGCATTTATCAAGGATAACTCTGTTTGTGGGAAATATTTTCATAGAGAGAAAAATGATGAAAATAAACTGTTTAGCATCCTAAGAAGAAAAGGGGTATTCCCTTACGAGTTTGTGAACAGTGTTGAAAAACTTGATCATGATAGAACACTTGCTCCTGAAGATTTCTACGATTCGCTAAACGAATCGAATATAAACTCCAATGATTTCAATCATTACCTCCACGTATGGAATAAACTGAAAGTCAAAAGTTTAGGAATTTATTCTGATTTGTACAATATTCAGGATGTTTTGCTGCTAGCAGATGTATTCGAAAATTTTCGTAACGTTTGCTTAGCTAATTATAAACTTGATCCTGCACATTACACCACAGCTCCATCACTCGCTTGGGATGCAATGTTAAAATCAACGAAAATAAAACTAGACCTAATTGTAGACTATGATATGTATTTATTAATTGAAAAGGGTATTAGAGGAGGTATTTCCCAGTGCTCGAAAAGATACGTGAAAGCCAATAACCGGCACATCAAAGATTACGATGATACGAAACCGGATAGTTATCTAAGTTACATAGATGCGAACAATTTGTACGGGTGGGCATTATCCAGGTCACTCCCGTACAGAAAATTTGAGTGGGTTCCTCCAACGCTTCATGATATTGAATCTTGGAAAAAAATAATTGAAGGATACCACGATAACAATCAACAAGGTTATATATTCGAAGTTGATTTACATTATCCTCAAAGGCTTCATGATTCACACAGAGATCTGCCATTAGCTCCAGAGCACTACAACCAGAAGTTGTGTACGACCCTCTACGATAAAAAACGATACGTTGTACATATTGATAATTTGAAATTGTATATGAGTCAGGGTTTAGAAATTACAGCCATTCACCGCTTTATAAAATTCGAACAAAAACCGTTTATGAAATCCTACATAGATTTTAATACCTCTAAACGAGCTAACTGCTCGAACGATTTCGAAAAGGATTTCTATAAGCTTATGAATAATTCCGTATTTGGTCGCACAATGATGAATTTACGTAAACGTCAAGATATTAGGCTGTGCAACGAAAAGAAGGCATCCAAATTAGCGAAAAAACCAACGTTTTCTAGATTTACGATATTCGATGAAGATTTCCTAGCGTGCCACATGACCCGAAATAAAATAAAATTTAATCAACCCCTATACTTGGGATTTTCGGTTCTCGATTTATCCAAACACCTGATGTATGATTTCTTCTACAATAAACTAAAACGATACGATCCTAATTTAAATCTTTGTTACATGGATACAGATTCGTATTTCGTAGAAACAACCATCGATCCCCATCAAATAATTAAGGAGAACTCGGATGAATTTGACACGAGTGACTATGATAAAACACATACCTGTTACAGTTCAAAGAATAAAAAAGTGATTGGGAAATTTAAGGATGAGCTGAACGGTGCTCATCTCTCTGAATTTTGTGGCTTGCGATCCAAATTATATAGTTATTCGTACGTTGAAAAAGAGGATGAGGTTTCTAATCAGGTAAAATGTAAAGGGATAAAAAAGAATATTGTAAAACAAACTATAGGAATGGATGATCTAAAATCATGCCTCTTTGAGGGAAAGGAACAGTATCGTAAGCAAAATTTGATACGTAGTTATAAACATACCTTATACTCAATAACAATGAACAAAAAAGCTCTCAATTCGGATGACACCAAACGATTTACTGAGGAAAATAAAATTAGTACTTTGCCTTGGGGTCATTACAAAATGCTAAAATGAATTTTATAATAAATATATTAGGTATTTTGCACGTCATAGGAAAAACAAATCTCACACAAAAAATATTCTTGAACAATATTCTCAACGGGTGAACCTCCTTGCACGAGAAGACCTCGGAGAGCCAGAACTCGGAGTAGTCTCGAATCGAACACGTCTTGTTCCCTTCATTTTGAACCTCATTTTCTATGTGTTGGTTTTGTAAATGCATACTTATAAGAAGATAGAACATAAAACAATAATGTCACTCTTCAAGATATCCGGTACAGGCTCAAAGTTGAGCTTACGGATGGAGCATCCTATTCATTTGGATGAGCATAAGGATTATTCCCTCGGTCTTTTGGGATTTTATGGTAAAAATTGTATTGAAAATATTTCTGAACCTATACAAGTGGTGTTTACAGGAAGTGATGATGATGATGAGCGAACATTGTACATAGGTAGTGGGAATTACTCGATAGAAAAGATTGAAAATATGCTCATAGGTTTTATTAAATCGAATTATACAAATCTTGCAGTGCTTGCTAGTAATAAAGATCTGTATTATCTTCGTGTAAACGAAACAACTGCTAGAGTTGAAATGAAGATGCCAGTTGATGTTGGTTTGTTCCCTTCATCGTCTGAACATCGTAAAAATTTAGGTTATTTGTTAGGGTTCTATCAAAGAAAATCAAATGTCTCGTTTTATTTTAAATCAAATACTCACTATGAAGCAAACTCATACCCAAGGTTGGAACCTTTCAAAGTTATTGAAATTCATTGCAACTTGATCAAGCCTGCTGTTATTAATCATCAGAATGATCCTCATTCCCACCAGGAAGCAGATATCCTACACATGTTCTATCCTAAAACTGAGCAGATTAAATTTGGTTCCCTGATTGCAGAACAACCTGTTCAAATTAACTACCTTGATATCAATAAGAGCGTGAAGTCAATTCAGAAAATCGACTTGGTACTCAAGAACGAATCTGACACCGAAATCAATTTTTTGGGAACTGATTTGACTGTGTACCTGAAATTAATCGAAAAATGATAGAACGTAATGTTACCCCACAAATTTTTTGTTTCAAATGTAAGAAAAAAACTGGTAATGTAAATACTTCAACAGTTCAGACAGCAAATGGCTCCTGGAGGTATCTAGCAAAGTGTAAAATATGCAATACTCAGAAGAGTAAATTTTTGAAGCGTGGATGGAAAAGCAACCAGAATGGTATGAACACGGGTGATATGCAAATTGAAGCAGTAGAGATGCATAAACCAGTCATAAAAAAATTTCAAAAGCGTAAAATCGTGACTTTAGGGATCGATGATTTATGGGCAGCAGATTTGATTGTGATGACTAGCTACAGTCATGATAACGACGGATATAAGTATTTGCTTAATGTTATAGATACATTTTCAAAGTACGTATGGAGTGAGCCGTTGAAAAAGAAGGACGGTCCGACGGTTGCTGCTGCATTTCAAAATATCATAGCCAGAGCAAAGAGTGTTGGGCATTCATCTCCCAATCTCCTTCACACTGATAAAGGATCAGAATTCAAAAACAATAATTTCAAAGCAATTCTAGATAAAAACTCGATTAAATTATACCACACGGAGAATCTGGAGAAATCTAGCATTATTGAACGTTTCCACAGAACGCTGAATGGCAAGATAAAAATTCGTTTTCACGTTAATCAAAATTTCAGATGGATCGATATACTGCAAGATTTAATTGATGAGTATAATCATAGCTATCACAGAACTGTTCGGATGAAGCCTGCTGATGTGTGTAAGGATAATGAAAAGATCATACTAGAGTTGGTGGTCCCTCAAAATTCCACAAAGATTCGATCAGACATTGAAGTGGGTGATCGTGTAAGAATAACCAGGGACAAGAAAACATTTAGCAGTAAGTACGGAAGTAGCTGGACGAAAGAAATTTTTGTTGTGGATAAAATTGTTTACACAGAACCTATAACTTTCAAATTGAAAGCATTGGATGGTGAAGAGATTGTAGGATCGTTCTACCGAAAAGAGCTTTTAAAAACAGCACTATAACTTTTTTAAATAAGATAAGATGGAACACCTCGTTACAATGAAAAATCCACCAAAGAGAAAAAACAAGTATATTGTTACTCCCTACGACTCTGTGCTGCAGGAGAACAGACAAAAATTTCCAGATATCATGAGGGCGATAATTGTTGGTTCAAGCAATTGCGGTAAAACTACGTTACTCATGAATTTCATATACAAAAATTGGATTGATTTTGCTTATTTGTATATATTTAGTAAGTCTCTCAACCAACCTCTCTATCAGAAATTATTGGATCGCTATCATGCTGCTGAAACTAAACTCGGACAGGAAATCTGCTTCTCTTCTGATAATTGTGAAAATATGATTTCTGTTGATGAATGTAAGCCTGACTCATTAGTCGTTTTTGATGACTGTCTTCTAGAGAAACAAAAGGAAATAAAGAATTATTTCACAAGAGGACGTCACAAGCGTATATCCTGCATTTATTTAGCACAATGCTACAACCTAGTTGATAGGCAGGTAATCCGTAATAATGTCAATCTTGTTTTTGTATTTTCACAGAATAAACATTATTTGAAAAACATATATAACGACTTTGTTGCTGGCGATATGTCGATTGAGGAATTTTCTGTTCTTTGTAAGCAGTGTTGGGAAAAGAAACATGGGTTTATAACTATTGATTTAACGAAGAAAAGAGATTGTGGAAAGTATCAGTGTCAGTTGAATGAAATCCTATCACCCCTCAACAAAAGAGCTGTTGAGTAATGTGACACCTCATCGATCCCTGAACGTTGTTTGAACGTTAATTCTCGTTGTTTTATCGATCACCGAACGTTGTTTGAACGTTATTTGTCGTTGTTTGAACGTTATTTGTCGTTGTTTGAACGTTAATTCTCGTTGTTTTATCGATCCCTGAACGTTGTTTGAACGTTATTTGTCGTTGATTGAACGTTAATTCTCGTTGTTTTATCGATCCCTGAACGTTGTTTGAACGTTATTTGTCGTTGTTTGAACGTTAATTCTCGTTGTTTTATCGATCCCTGAACGTCGTTTGAACGTTATTTCTCGTTGTTTGAACGTTAATTCTCGTTGTTTTATCGATCCCTGAACGTTGTTTGAACGTTATTTGTCGTTGTTTGAACGTTAATTCTCGTTGTTTTATCGATCCCTGAACGTTGTTTGAACGTTAATTCTCGTTGTTTTATCGATCCCTGAACGTTGTTTGAACGTTATTTGTCGTTGTTTGAACGTTAATTCTCGTTGTTTTATCGATCCCTGAACGTTGTTTGAACGTTATTTGTCGTTGTTTGAACGTTATTTGTCGTTGTTTGAACGTTAATTCTCGTTGTTTTATCGATCCCTGAACGTTGTTTGAACGTTATTTGTCGTTGATTGAACGTTATTTGTCGTTGTTTGAACGTTAAATCTCGTTGTTTTATCGATCCCTGAACGTTGTTTGAACGTTATTTGTCGTTGATTGAACGTTATTTGTCGTTGTTTGAACGTTAATTCTCGTTGTTTTATCGATCCCTGAACGTTGTTTGAACGTTATTTGTCGTTGTTTGAACGTTAATTCTCGTTGTTTTATCGATCCCTGAACGTCGTTTGAACGTTATTTCTCGTTGTTTTATCGATCCCTGAACGTTGTTTGAACGTTAATTCTCGTTGTTTTATCGATCCCTGAACGTTGTTTGAACGTTATTTGTCGTTGTTTGAACGTTAATTCTCGTTGTTTTATCGATCACCGAACGTTGTTTGAACGTTATTTGTCGTTGTTTTATCGATCCCTGAACGTTGTTTGAACGTTATTTGTCGTTGTTTGAACGATCCTTGAACGATTGCTCAATATATAATAAGAATGCCAAGATGGACGTGCAAAAATTGAATGCTGAAGCCAAAAAAGCTCGTGAGCTGTCCCGTATTGAGAAAGAGTTAGTAGCGAAATTCAGACGGGCACAGACGAAGATACGTGATCGTAACAGATTTAGACATGAGGAATATAAACCTATAACATCTGCTATTCAAAATCTAATTGAAAAAGAGGAAGCTAATGATTATAAACCTATAACAGAAGCAATTGAAAATCTACAAAAAAAGGTTGAAAATCAGTTAGTACCTTTTCAAAAATCGATAACTTTTCTCCCTCAAAACGAAGAAGACTATGATGAGGAAAAAATTTCTGAAGAGGAACAAAGTTCTGAAGGGGAAACGGATCTAAATGGCTCTCCTGATGGGAGTATGGAGACTCTGAAATTTTCCCCGACTGCTCATCAGAGTACACCCAAGCTATCAAATGAACCAAATCCTGAAGTTGAAGATAGTAACATATACGGTACACCTTCAAATAATTCACCCAAACATGTACAGTTAGGAAAAACCGCCTACAAGTTTCTACCAAGAGCAAACGATAGAACATTTGGACTTTATTATGAGATACCAAAGCAAGCGTATATGATTGGCAATACATCTGTTGATTTTGATAAAAATGATATTATATTAGGGGCTGAACGGTACGAAGGAACTCCTGGACTTTGGAGGTTGATAACCTACGATAAAGCACCAAGCGAAAATTTGTACACACCTCAGGATTTAGAAAATTATGAGAAAATTCTTACTGATACAGATTCTATGTTTCAAGGAAATAACCAAGCAACCAAAAAACCGAAATCTAGTAAGGGAGATAAATGGTCAAAACTAGTAAAGAATATATGGAAAAAATATAACGGTGATAAAAGAACTGATCAAGTAGGTTCTGGAATCATAGAATATAATAATAACGTCGTTGAGTATAAGTATATTGACAACTTGAACGAGCTAGTTGCACGAATTCATTATATATACAGTCAGGAGCAGGCAGGAAATAATAACTTTCATAACGAAAAATTAGCTATCCTACAGTTCTTCAACGATAGGCTTGAAGAGATTATAGACACTCCGAAGGGTACTGAATATTTAATTCGGTTTGTTTCCAACATGCCGTCAAAGCTTTTAAAAGGTGATAAGGTAGGGTCTGGCTTATTCAATTCATTACTGAAAAAAGTTCCTTTTGAAATGCACGCGAGAGGCTATAATTTCCTAGGACCTGGGACGAATTTGGAGAAACGTTTAGAAAGAGGAGATGTGGGGGTGAACAAACTTGATGACGCCGCAAAGGAGCATGATATTTTTTATAGAGATCACCCTAAAACCGCGGATAGACATGTCGCAGACAAAGTTTTGGAAGATAAGGCGTGGAGTAGATTGAATTCCAAAGACGCTGACCTGAACGAGAGATTTTGGGCGTTAGCAACTGGTGCAGCGATGAACGTGAAACAAACATTTGGGATGGGGATTGAACCTCAACTAAAGTTTTAGTAGGTAATAATAAGAGGATTAACAAACGCCATGAATAATATCTCGTCGGCATTGTCACTAACAAGCGGTCAACGGACCAAGATCCGAGCTGCATACAAGCAGGGGAATGGAGCTGTCATACAATTAAGTAAAGAACAATTGTTAAAAAACAATGGTAAAGACAAAATTGGTATAACACGCGAACAGCATAATGAAATAGCTAAATCTCGGTTGAAAAATAAAGGGTATCGTTTGAAATTATCATATGAGCAGTTGAAAGAAAATTATAGAGGCGGGTTTCTTCCCCTCATATTTGCTGGGTTAGGCGCACTGAGTGGATTGTTGGGAGGTGGTGCTGCTGTTGCTAATTCAGTAATTGATTATAAAGATCGGCAGAAACGATTGCAGGAAACGATAAGACATAATAAAGCGATGGAAAACAAGAAAACGGGTGGTCAGGTAAAAAAAAAAAAAAGTCGAAGCGTTGAGCAATTTTGATATTACTTATTATGCTTTGGATAAACTTGGAATAAATAATTTTAGAGGGGTATTTATGAGAGATGCTTTACCTAAAACTCCAAACATAATTGAATGTGGAATTCTGAATCTTGGTGATTCAAAAACAGACGGTACACACTGGACGGCTTACGACAAAAACATGATGGATAAATATTATTTTGATTCGTACGGGAACGCTAATCCACCGAGGGAATTAATTTCGTACTTGGGTGGAAAGCGTTTGTTCTTCAATAGAGACAGGATTCAAGATTACACCGACCCTCCAATATGCGGACACTTGTGTCTAATAGTTCTCTACTTGCTAGTTAATAAACATATGCCCCTTAACTCGATATTAGAAAAACTAAAAAAAGATAAATACTTCTGGGAAAGTTTGCTTTAATTTTTTTTTTTAGACTATATATAAGAAAGAGAAAGATGGCGAACGTATTTTCGAAATACATGAAGGACATTGTCCGCTCAGAGTACAAACATTACTATCCCAACAGCACTCAAAACTTTAACGCTCCCAACAAAAGAACAGAATTCAATATCGATTATGGAGATGGATTTTCTATGTCAAAGTTTCAATATTTCATTTCTGGGACGTTGAAGAAGCGCAATGGAGGAGATTACTCAGCAAAAGCAAATGTGAAATTGATTGATAACTTCGTTCCATATTTGTTCTCTAGAATCGAGGTGAAAAAACACAATTATTTAATTGACGAAGTAGAATACCCTGGTGTTACTAGTACCGTGAAGAGCAGTGTCTCGTACAGAGGCTCAGAAAGTAATTCGATTGCAAACAATGGTTTTGTATCACAGTGCAACGCAGATAGAAATACATTCTACGTATGCGGGAATCTTTCACATTTAGGGTTGGGATTTTTCGAAGATGTTAGTATACCGCTTTATAAAGGAGGATTCGTAATTTCCTTTATCAGAGATGGTGATGCTAACACCATTTACAGATGGAAAACGAAAAAAAGTGACGGGAGTTACGATGATGCCACCCTACCATCAGAAGGACGGGTAAGTATCACAGAGTTCATAATTCGGGTCCCGATGATTGAATTCAAACCTATGGCTAAAATCGAGCTGGTGAAAGAATTGTCCGACCTGAAAAAAATACAGTTCCATTTCAGGAGCTGGCAGTGCATACAAAAACCTGAAATCAACGGAAATACATTTACATTTGATGTAACCAATATCTTTAGAAACATTCGAAATCCTACGTTTGTGATGGTCGCTTTCCAATCTGAAACTGGCTCGCAGTTGCAGGATGCTTCGTTGTTTGATAATGCCAACGTTAAAAATATAAAGGTGAAGATCAATGATAACGTTTACCCTGAAGAAATGGAAAACTTGGATATCGCGGCTGGTAACTACACCCTCGCCTACGAAATGTACAAGGATTTTAAAAATGTCTATCAAAATAATAATGACATGCTCTACAATCCCCAGAACTTTATAAACGGAAAATGCGTTTACGTGATCGACACAAGTAAACAAACGGAAAATATTTCCAATTCGAAATCTAATATTATAATTACCGCGGATTTTGCGCCCTCAGCAGGAACAAATCTTTACGTAGTACTCGTGTCTCACACTACCTTAGATTATGATCTCTTCAATAACATAATCAAGGAAAGTAACACGTAGGTCCGTTGATACCAAAATCCTGATACTGAAAAAAATACAAAATCTACAGAAAAAAAAAGTTTCGCGCAATCTCAAACAAAAAATGTCTCTCACCTGTTTCATTTTTATTTTATTTTTTTTTTTTTTTCTCAAGCTTGAAAATTCAGAGTTTGGTTCCCGACACCCAATGCCTCGCTTTCAGTTGACGGGCTAGAAACCCCAGCTCGACGGTCGGGCCAGTAGCCCCAGCTCAACAATCGGGGCCAGAGGCCTCATCTCAAAATCGGGCCAGAAGACCCATTTTATATACTACTGAGGTGTCTTATTTGTCTTGGTGCTGCTTTGTCTGGTTTTTGGAGGAATGCATAGGTAAGTGGTTTATGGTCAGTGTACAGTGTGAAAACTCTTCCTTCCAGCAGGTGTCGAAAGTATCTTATGGATTCGTGCGCAGCTAGAAGCTCTCTGTCGTAGGCACTGTAGTTTTGTTCAGTGGCAGTTAGTGTGCGTGAGAAGAAACTGATTGGTTGCCATTCTCCATCTACTTTCTGCTGGACACTACCTCCAATAGCAATATTAGACGCGTCTACCATAACTGACCAGGGGACGTCTGAACGAGGGTGCGTTAACATAGTTGCTGCACGCAACTCGGCTTTGCACTGTTCAAATGCACTGCGAGCTTCCGGAGTCCACGCAATTTTGGAATTCGCTTTTCCTGCGTGTCCCCGAAGATAGTTTGTGAGAAGAGAAAGATGGTCAGCGGCTTTGGGTATGAAACAACGATAAAAATTGAACATTCCGAGAAATCGCCTCAAGCTTTGAACATCTACTGGGGGTTCGAATCTCTGTATAGCTTCAACCCTAGTTGGTAATGGTGTTATACCTTGAGTGCAAACCAAGTGGCCTAAGAATTCTATCTGTGATTTTCCAAATTCGCACTTGGATGGGTTGATGACCACCCCAAATTCTCGGAAGCGTTGGAAAAGTTGTCTGAGATCCTTCAAGTGTTCTTCCCGCGAGGAACTAGCCACCAGACAATCATCGATGTATGCCCTAACATTCGTTAGTCCTCGGGTCAACTCATTGACAAAGCGTTGAAAAGTCTGGGCTGCATTGCACAAACCAAAGGTCATTTGAGGAAACTCAAAAAGTCCAAAAGGAGTAATTATCGCAGTTTTTTCGATATCCTCGGGAGCCATAGGGATCTGGTGGTACGCTTTCAAAAGATCGATTTTGGAAAATATAGTTTTGCCATGAAGATCTTGTATCATGTCTTGTATATTGGGAAGTGGGTAACGATCAGGAACTGTACTACGGTTGAGAGCACGATAGTCCCCACATGGCCTCCAATCGCCAGTCTTTTTGGGCACCATGTGCAATGGGCTTGACCAAGGGCTCTTGGAGGGACGACAAATACCTTGCGACACCATGTAATCAAACTCCTTCCTGGCAATCTCGTACTTTTCAGGATCTAGACGACGAAACTTGGCAGATATAGGAGGTCCAGACGTAACAATATGATGAACGACGTTGTGCTTGGGCTTGACGGCCGTGAACGAGGGCCTCGTAATATCTTTGAATTCAGCCAGAAGAGAATGATAGCAGGAGGATGACCCTATGGTCGTTATTATTGGCATACTGGGTTTACAAAGTTGTCCCTTGGCTGATAAGGAAGTGAGAGAATCGTGTAAACATCGACGCTGCAAATCAACCAGGAGACCATAGTGGGCCAAGAAATCTGCCCCGATGATAGGTTTTGACACATCAGCAATGACGAAGGGCCAGTGAAATGATCGGCGCAAACCTAAATCAACTGAAAGGAGTGATGTGCCATAGGTCTTTATTTCAGTACCATTTGCTGCAAAGAGTTGGTATTTAGACTGTCGCTTTTTTTCCGTCGGTGAAGGAGGAACAACGCTGACATCAGCACCTGAATCGACGAGGAAAGTTTTATTGGAACTCTTGTCCCCAATGAAAAGGCGGCTACTTGTTTGGCCAGCATCGCCTGCCGCATCTAACGATTGGCCTACTGGTTTTCCGATGGCTTACAGTTCTGATTGGAGTAACAACAAGGAGGTTCGCAGTTTATAGCTTTATCACCAAATCGAAAGTGATACCGGCATCGCCAAGTACGTGTGGCTATTTTGTTGTCTCTTGTGGTAGGCTTAGATCTAGATCGTGATCGTGAACGTGAATGTCTAGGTTTTCCGTATTGCAGTGAAGCAAACCTGCGAGTCAGCGCTTCAATTTTATCGACCAGGTCATCATATGAGGGATTATCGCTAGGCCGAGATGACGTACCTACAGCATTAAATTTATTGAGGCACATTCGTGCTTTGTGTCGGAAACTTCCATGATCTTATCAGCTAGGGGCACTAAACTTTCTAAGCTAGCATTAGAGCTTACTGACAGGATTGCCTGTGTAGTCGTGGGAAGTTGCTGAAGCCATAATGATTTTAGGATGGTATCGCTCACTTTGTTGTTTGCCAAATCTTTCATTTCCCTGAGTAGTTGGCTGGGTCGACGATCGCCGAGGGTCGTTCCTTTCAGGAGACGTTGCAGCTTCTTGTCTTCGGAATCCGAGAACGAGTCGATGATCCTTGCTTTGACTGTTTCGTACTTGTTCTGCGCAGGTGGTGAGACGACAAGATCCGTCACCTGGGAAAGAATGCTCGAGTCTATCGCTGCCACAATACAGTCGAATCGGTCTTGGTCGTTGACAATGTTCTTCATTCTGAATTGTGCTTCACATTGACCAAACCAAATGGAAGCATTGGCCTTCCAAAACGGAGGTGCGATGAAATTGATTGTTCGGACGTTGTCTCTCGATCCTTCCGGTGCAGTTTCAGGTACGGAAGCATTGCCATCACGTATCGCATCCATTATGATCACGTCGGGGTCACCAATTTATAGGTCTGTGGTACCTAGTTTAATTTGCACTTAAGCTTGCAATGATACAGTCGAAGTACAAGCGTGAACTGAACTTTTATTGACAACGTAAATTTCAGGTAAACAAACTAACAGGTGTCACAAACAGGACTGGAATGAAAACACAAAAATTAACTGGAGACCGCTACAGGTTCTTCTGTTTTCAACTTAAATGTTGGCCATATCAAATGGAATATTGGAAAACTTCAAAATTTAAAATTTTGAAAAAGATAGTACGTCCTAGAGGTTACAAAAAATCTAGAACTTGTGAAATGTCACAGTAACTTCTTCATCTAATAAGCTTTACACTGATATACTTAGATTTAAAAATAACGTTGTAGTATTATAGTTAAAAATGAGAAAACTGCTAAAACGACTAAAACATTCAAATTTCATTTGAAATGCTTGCATACGAGTCTGCAACACATTGGGACATTTTATGTCTTTAAAGAAGGGATTCAGGGGCCTTCGAACAATGCTACATCACCTACCCCAGTAGCGTAGTTGTTATACTTGATAGTAGTGTTCATCATAAAAGAATTGGTAATTAGACTTAGTTCTTTAATTAATGTAATAAACGTTGAATTATAGTTTAAATAAAATGTCGGCTAAGATTGAAGAGTGGATTTCAATGTGGCCAATAGATCTTCTGCGGAGCGCTGAGCCACCCTCCATTCTGCTTGAGCGCGTCTTTCCTCAGCAAGAATTCGGCACGCATGTATAATCTTGGCTTGGTATTTGGAAGCCATTCTCGCTGCTCTATCTCTTTCCAATTGTAAATGCAGTATTGTGGTGTCTAGAAGTGACGTCTTGACAAGCTGTAAAAGGGGATAATTGGTCAACGTACACCTCTGTTGTTAGGGGTATTGGACGGCTGTAACACGACACATGCTAGCAATTCCATACAGGTTAGGGTGAAGAACACAGTAGATTTGTAGTCAACGAACTGTTCTATGTAATGTAGATAGTTATATTCCCATGGGAAGACTCACCTTCTTATCAACCCAATTCGATGAGAGAGTGGCATCTAAGAAGAGGGAGGAATCGTCATCATCAGCGTCGCCCGTCTCGAATTTTTCTCTCTTTGGAGTAGGTTCGTCAGCTTTGGCGGAATCAGGAGGGTTTCAATGGGGTCTGTGATGTTGCCCGCAACCATGAGTCTTTTTCGAAGTCGATATTCACGTTGCCTTTCGGCGTTTGATTTCACCGGCTTGGAGCACTTGCTCACTTTAGATGCCTTACGCAAATCGGTTGCCTGTTTCTTATTTGAATAATCTTGTTGATTTTCTGTAGACAATTTTCTCTTTCTTTGTGATGATGGTCCTGATTTGTTCTCCGAATCCATCGTTAAATGCCAACTGAAGATGCACCTTTATTATGTTCTTATATATGTTTATTGGATACCGAAACTACGTGTATCCCTAGTGTATAATTGTGAGGATTTTATAATACTTTTCGAGTTCACATGCCAACGGAGTGTCTTTTCGTGACGGAGTCGAAATTCACATATTAGTAAACAAACTGACGGAATGTTAACGTGCTCTACAAAGAAGGGGGCCAATGTGCATACAAATGAACATCATGGTATATAGGGATAAATTGAGAGCTTTCCAACGAGTGGTGTACGATTTTTGTGCGATGAAAATTGCTGAAGTTACTTTTCCCTAGTTACATATTGGTTGTAAGTGAAAATCATCACAATTATTTTGTAACAAATTTGGTAACGCTTTTTCCTAACGGTTTTCAAGTTATGTGCCAGAGCAAAGACATAAAATGTCAAAATGAGCAGATCATAACATATCTCGGTACTCCTGATTTGAAAAATAAAGCGGCATAACAACACACACATTAAATTGAACTGATGGAAGAGAAGCGTTCTGTTGCAGTTTGATAAGATGGGTAACTGAGGTTCATAATTTATTATTAAGAAATACCTGTGCAAACGAACTCACGTTCTAGTGACACTTACCTGTCCCTTCTGGTTGAATGTTGGAACTCGAAATCATTCGTTGTTGTTTGAACTTCGGTATGTCCCCTTCGTATTCCAGCATTATTTTTATTCAGCCAGTCAGGGAGGCGTTAGTTTCATTATCCGAGGTCTAATTAATTCCCCTCGCCCCCCAAATTCACCTCTGCTCATGTTTTCAAACGTTCAATGATTATTTTTTAATTATACTACAACGTTATTTTTAAATATAAGTGTGTCAATGTAAAGCCTATTGGATGAAGAAGTTTTTGTGAAATTTGACAAGTTGTAGGTATTTATTGTAACCTCTAGAACGTTCAATCTTTCATAATTTCAAATTTTCAAATGTTTCAACTGATATTGGCCAAAATTTTTAGTTGAAAACAGAAGAATCTTACAGAAATTTAACATCCTTTCAAACGGTGTAATTTGATTTGTTGTTGATCTCAATATTTTCGAATTTATTAGCGTTTTTATGTGGTAAGGTTATGAAAAGATGGTACACAAATTGTCGGCTATCTCTAAAATGAAGAACTTTCCGAAAAATGTCTACTGAGCATTTTTGTTCCAAATGAAGAGTAGAATCAATTCCCTGAGTTTCGCCAGGAGGAACTGGGACACCCTGTATATGTTACCGGCAAAGTGTGAAATCCCGGCATTGTATATGTGTCGTGGTTCCTCTCAAAACTCTACATAAACCACTCCTATGCAATAGTAACGATTTTACCAAATAAACGACGGGAACGTTGGGTAGGGCAGCGCCATGAGGAAAGTAACCGTAGGGGTTTTCCCCAACCGCCATCGCTCCTCAACGGACGTAACGGCCGATTGTGGACGGGGAACGGGTGGAAAGGTCTCTATATAAGCGGCCCTTCTGGCCCAGCTCTTCATTCGACGATCCGACTCACTACTTGCGACTCCTTTGCTTCACACCCTTACGCCGACACTGCTGGTTAAAAGACTCCTTGGGAGCAACTAATATCTGCTTTGGTTCATGCTCCCGGGATATTAGTACTGGGTCCATCTTCCTGTCTAGCGCCTGCTGCGGTTCATGCTCTCGGGGTATTAGTAGTAGGTCCCGTCTTTCCAAAAGACTCCATAGGAGCAACTAATATCTGCTGTGTTTCATGCTCACGGGGCGCTCAAAAGACTCCTAAAGGAGCAACTAATATCTGCTGTGGTTCACGCTCGCGGGATATTAGTACTAGGTTCCTCCCGTCCGTACACTAGGAGAAAGTATCAACCAACGCCTGTGATCTCTTTGAATCACAGTGGTGATACCATCATTTTCCCCAGACCTTGATGGTGACTCTCATACCCGCTCGTACCACCACAGTATACAATGCCTAGGCAATGTGTACAATGCCCCTCTCGTACTTTGCCTCTCATACTTTGCCTAGGCATTCTATACAGTGCCTTATTTCATACGTTGCCGGTAACATATGTAGTATTTACTGATTCACTTAAACTTTCCCAAATAATATAACTGGTCGTTCCGCAAATAAAATTAAACTTTTCGCAAATAGATTTCAACCGCAAATAGATTTCAACTCACAGCAAATAAAGTTGAACTTTTGATCAATAAAATTCAGCTTTAAGCAGATAGATTAGGTACTTGAAATGATATGAAAAATGTTTACTCCGCTAAGATAACAAACGAATTGGCAACCTTACTTAGGACTAATAAAAATATAATCATAGTTCAAATGTTCATTTACAAAAATGTGGAACTAACCCACTCGATCGCAGTGCGTTCTGTATTGAGTGGTTTGTGGGGGGGGGGGGGGGGGGTTCTGGACACTGCGCCAACGTAATGTGTCATCATCTATATGCATAAGATACAATTGAAAGAGGCCAACGAGAATTCAAGAATTATAAAAAAGAAGAAGAAAATGGCATCCTACATAGTAGGTATACATGCTGCTGTACAGTATTTGGCAGGGTCATGCTTTATTAACCAGGTAAAAATTTTCTTAATTTAGGACGATCTAGTAAAGTTTGTGAGAAATATATGTGGCGGTTTGTACTTTTTAGTCTTGTGGTAATGCTGGGGATGACTTGGTAAGTACTTGGACGAACAGAGTGGTTGTTGGAGTTCAGGGATTTGAAAATAGTTGGGATGTTCGTGATAAAATGACGAAAATGGATTTGATGTGTTGCTGGTCTGTAGAGAAAACAGTGGCTTCGTTGAAGAGTATGGCAAACGAGAAACTTGAAGGCCTAGGATCAGAAGTATGGATTTTTGAATTACTCGCAAAGGACTGAGAATTATTCTAGTGACTCCAGAAGGGTAGGTCGGGAGGTGTTGAGGTTGAAAGGATATGGAACGAAGGATATATGCTCCCCAAAGTTTTCACCAACAGCAGGAGATCTTTTAGGGTATGCTTGCCGCGGTTTTCACCAACAGCAGGAGATCTTTTAGGGTATGCTCCCTGCGGTTTTCACCAACAGCAGGAGATCTTTTAGGGTATGCTCCCTGCGGTTTTCACCAACAGCAGGAGATCTTTTAGGGTATGCTCCCTGCGGTTTTCATCAACAGCAGGAGATCTTTTAGGGTATACTCCCCGAGGTTTTCACCAACAGCAGGAGATATTTTAGGGTGTGCTCCTCGCGGTTTTCACCACCAGCAGGAGATCTTTTTGGGGAAGGAGCGAGTCGGGAAAGTGAGAAGTCGAGGGTATGAGCGAGAGCAGTCGAATGGAGAGTTGGGGCAGAAGGGCTAGTTTATAGGGACCTTTCCACCCACCTCCCTCCACAATCAGCCGTTGCGACCGTTTTGGCGGTTGACGGTTGTTCGTCTGGAAGGGTCCCCTTGCCTGCTTTCCCTTGCTGTCACCCAACTCAACATTGCCTTAATTTATTTGGTCATTTTTTATATTTATGTAGTTCATTTCTTATTTAAATGAATGATTTGTTTTGTTACAGGCGGATTCCTTGTTGGGGTCAGGTGGGAGATCGACGCCAGTGGGCGGAGTTTCGACGCCACCGACGCTCTGGAGGACGCCACCCGCTCACAGGCAGTCGACTCCTTCCCTCCAGTCCACAAGCCTTCAGTGCAGGTAAGGTTTTGTATGGGCAAGTTAGTAGCGGAACTTTTGTTGGAATTCAGTTGTACAATCGACCCGTGAAGTTTTCCGGAGCCTAAGCCCAGTCCTGTACCGGAAGCGATGCTAAGCGACGAGGCGATGAGAGGCGATTTTGAGGAAGCGTCTCGAAGCGACTGATGTCCTCAGTTCGAGGCAACTAAACACGTAGTCTAGCAGCGCAATTGTGTGGAAAAGATGCGCGGGGTTGTGGGACGAGGGGCTGTGGAGCTGAGGTCGCTTGGAAACGCGTCCAAACACATCCGGACGGGATCCGTCGCTCGTCGCTTGGTATCGCCAGTAGATATAAGAGAGAGCTGGCGCAGGAATCTCCCTGCAGTGTCGAGGTTATGCAAAACCCGCAACACATCTACCTTAGCCCAGGGGCAAGACGTGACGAAAACATTTTGCTGCCCGGCTTGGTCAGGGATCGAAGGTCCACCAGCCGAAGCAAACTTTTTTTGTTGCGCCCCAGTGACGGGAAAATTTAGCTGCGGACTCGAACCTTCGAGTCCACCAGCCGATGGAGAAATCGTTCCCATCGCCCTGGAACAGCAGACAGTTGGTGTGTTGCGGGTTTCGCATATCCTCGACATTGCAGGGAGATTCCTTCCTGCGCCAGCTCTCTCCTATTGTATTATCTACTATTGCCAAATAGTAGCCCCCTACTGTACTTTACCACAATGGGATCATTCGCTCGTGTACGGAAGAATACGCGTAGTCGCTCGGTATTGCTTCCAGTCTTGGAGGACCAGCCTAAGAGCGGGCACTGTGTATATAACCTTCGATAGTCCAGAATCGTAGGGAACATTCTAGATCACTCGCACATTCGGGAACAGGGCGTCCCTGCCGAAGGGTGCCCTATTTCGATACCCATATCTCCTAACCCGACCCCTGCAGTTCCAAACCGAAACCTTCTTCATGTATGGTGGATGGAGGGCTATCATAACATAACGGTCGTGTAGCTGCGGGAATGGGTTGCGGAGTTACAGCGGCACACACGGACAACACGATTAAACTAATTACTTATATAAAATTATATTGATTGGTGAATAAAACAAATTTTTGTCAGGGAAACCTCTGAAAAAGTCAGGGAATCACAAGGTGAGAGTTGCCGATGGTTCGTTCTGTCTCAAGTTCTATATAAACATCAGGTAATGGTATGGCCGATGTGTTTCGAGGGACTCGTCAGATAAGTGCTACCTACCTACGTAGATAGTCTTATCTGAACCATCGGGATGTCATCCGATATTGATCCTTTCGCTCCAATTACTTCTCTTAATAATCGATAAGGTTTTCCGAACGATTGTACCACCCGTTGATGTGTTCGATCTACGGTGGCCAACATTATAGTTCTGTAGTTGTACTTGGATTATTATCATGCTGTGTTTGTCAAGTTCCCGTTCTGTAGTTGCCAGGCTGATTGTTGTATCCGTCCATGTCTTGCAGCATAAAATAGACACCGCGGACGATGAACCGATGTATACACAAAATTGCAGATACCCACTGATTTTTTGACAAGATGTAAAAATATAAGTAGAAAAATTACTGAAAAACAAAATAATAAGGCCTTCCAACAGCCCTTATAACAGTCCCATTTGGGTTGTTCCAAAGAGAATGGATGCATCAGGGAAAAGAAAAGTAAGGCTTGTAATAGGTTATAGGAAAATCAACCAAAAAACCATAGATGACAAGTTTCCCTTGCCTAACATCGAAGACCTCTTCGGAAAGGTAGGAAAAGTATTTCAGTACAATCGACTTTGCTTCTGGATTCCATCAAATCGAACTTGAGGAAAACTCCATTCCAAAGATACGATCAACATGTATTCTGCCGTCAAAATGAAGAACGCCTTATCTCAAGAATTTCCAAAAATGGGGTTTTCGCGTATCCCCCCCCCCCCTCCTCCCCTAATTTTGACTTGCTCTTTTCATTGGTTAAGTCACAAATTGAAAATTCAAACTGGAAAGCGTCGAAATTTTCACCCGGCAACCTGGAAAATTGTGGTGTTAAAAGGAAAAACCACAGTCATGCAGCATGGCTATAAGAGCGAATTTTCGGCATCTTCCTCCTCCGCCTAAAATTTTCTGAAAATTAATTTTCGGCCAATGTTTTCCCAACTTGATACCATACAAAATTAAAACAGGAGTAGTTTTACGCAAAGTAAAATTTGGGGTGGAAGGAGGGGGAGGGGGAAATCAAAAATGTTTTGAATACCAGAAGAGTAGGTATTGGGTACCTACGTAACAAATTTTTTGTTCCATTTTTTGCCGAGTAACACCTCGGTTTGTAGATTTTCCAACGCTGAACACGATGGTGAAGTCAGAATTGCGATATCCCATTCCGTTATCAGATTAGAGCAGACGAACCAGGAAGAACATCTCAAGAAATAACCACGTTCCTTCATCTTCAAAGTGCTCCAGTTTGAGAATGGAATGAGATATCGCAATTCTGATTTCACCATCGTGTTCAGCGTACAAAAACCTTTAAAATGAGGTGTCACTTGTCAGACTTTTTCATTTTGGGAATTTATGGGTAATTTCCCCCCCCTAAAACTCCCCAAAACTCCCCCTTAGGGTGACCCGATTCTGCCCATCTTCGAACTTAGCCTGTCGATTGCCAAGACAGATTTTTCGTGCAAATTTGAACTTTTTATCTCAATTCTTTCGAGAGTTATCGTCTGGAATGACACATACATATATAAACATATATAAGTAGTAAGTGGGTACGTTGGGGACACATTCTTGTTTTTTCACTTGAATCTCTGATGTTTTTTATTTCCACTTGAATCTCTGATGTTTTTTATTTCCACTTGAATCTCTGATGTTTTTATTTCCACTTGAATCTCTGATGTTTTTATTTTCACTTGACTCTCTGATAAAACTTTTTTAACACAAAACATCAGAACCAGTGACTTTTTCATTTAGCGACTTAAATCTCTGATAAAATTTTTTTAAACACAAAACATCAGAACCAGCGACTTTTTCTTTTGGGGGGTTAGTTAAAAGAATAACTTTTATAATAAAAATGAGTAAAAGCGCATTATTACAAAAACTTAATTTTGAACAAACATACAACAAACTCTCGGATTTGGTTGAGGGAAAGTCTTACCAGATTCTCGGTGGAGAATTTAAGAAAACAAAAAACGGTGGAGCTATTCTCCTCAACTTGGAGAACGATTTTAATGTTTATTTACCATCTCGATACAACGATATGTTAACTAAAAACGATTTAACTAAAATGGTTAAGGACCAAGTTAAAATCGTTTATAATGGTATGAAAAAATATAACGGAAAAGATATGCATGCTTTAAAATTCGTAGAATGACATGCATAACATCAAGTTTGTTTAATTATTAATTTTAATAAAAAATCGTTTTATTGGAATTTTTCCACTAAAACAATAATATTATACTAAGTTGTTAAAATATTTTAATTTAAGGCGTTCATTTTTTTTTTCAAGTGAAAAAACAAGAATGTGTCCCCAACGTACCCACTTACTACTGATTTTTATATAAAGAGCTTCTTAAATGTTTACGTTTAATACCCCCAAGGTAAAGTATCAATAATATCGGTTTCCAGCTTTTATTTCGTATGAGATTCTGCGGTCGGTTTTCCGACCGCGGAGCTCTTTAAACAGAATTTTTGTACGGTCTCGACTATTCCAGTGTTTATTATTGTTTATTGTTATTTCCTTTTCCAAAACTTAGACTTACAATAATTATACATTGTGTTTTTTATAGGGGTTCCCTATAAAAACTGACTTGAAACTTATTTTTACACATTTTTTATCTTGAATACTTTTAAACTCTGCTCTGAAGCTCCGATAATTCTGTGATTGATTCCAGTTTCATTTATAATGTAGATGAAAACTAGAGCTATTAAAAATATTATAATTACGAATATCTTATCGATACACAATGAAAGGTTCAAACAGAACATATTTATTATAAAAAAGTTCGTAAGTTGTAATTCCTCGGGATAAAAACCGATATTGATATAAAGAGCTTCTTAAATGTTTACGTTTAATATCCCCAAGGTAAAGTATCAATAATATCGGTTTCTTTGTTTTCAATTATATTTCGTTTATCATACAGAAATCTAAACTCTTTTTCCTCTTCTTTGTTTACTAATGTTTTATCTTTTACATTTCGCGTAATCATGTTAAATTTAAGCTTAACGTTGTTTATTTCTTTCGTTAAAACTTTGTTCATAGTTTCTCTATTTAATGATTTGCCGTTTTGGTAATTTAAAGTAAATCCTTTAATTTTAATAGTTTCTTTCCCTTGATTGGTTATATAAGAGTAACTCTTTGGACCAGTACTAAGCCATTCTACGATGTGATTATTTTTTCCCAATTCATCAGTCCACTCACCTAACATACAACCTGTTTTTACAAGAGTTTTTCCATCATCAATGTAAACAATACTATCAGTATCATAATACGCGACATTATCTCCCAATTTATCAAGCATATCATATAGTCTCAATCTTGCATTTGATGTAGTAAAAGCCGCAACGAAAACATTTGTTGAAAAACTATCTTCGATGTATTGATTCAAAAATTTATAAGATATTTGTACGATATTGTCATTCAGAAAATGGCATGAGCCAATTTCTAGTCTGTCATCTAAAAGTATATCGTACCATCTTTTTACATCTATAATGTATTCAGATTGTGACATGTTCAATCTTTGTCCAAACTTCCCCCACAAAGAATTCAAACAAATCTTTGCTACTGCTCTTCGTCCAGGATTTGGTTGAATTCTTTCTTTTTCTAAATCTATATCGAGACTTTCTTTAATGCTTTTTATATATTCTTCAATAGTTTCAAAGTCGCTTTCCCACGGGCTAGTCTCTAGTTTTATTTTCATAAATTTTTTTACATATTCTTTGAACAATTCATTACTTTTTTCTTTGAAATGCCATACTTCGTAAATTTCTTGAATCTTATAACCTTTTTCAATAGCTTTATTTACTTCATCTGTAGTCCAAGTATCAACCAGAGCTCTTTCATTTTCATCGTGTGAACAAGTATTACATTTATCTTCAAAACATTTTTCGCATAAAATAAATAGAAGTTTATCTCTTTTGATCGGGAGAACTGGGTGATATAATTTTTTAGGAGGTAATATTTTACATTTGATTAAACCGTACCAATTTTCATCATATTTCTCAGGTTTATGAATTTTTGTTGGATGACCTAAGGGATAATAATCGAAATATTGAACTGTTGGATACAAACTACAAACATCGATATATCTTAATTTTTTATTTACGACTTTCAATTTACTAGCATTGGTTCTACCGCCATAGAACGCATCTCTAGGATTTAATGGTTCAATAACCCTTATATTTTTATTTAATGATGATTTATAAGCTTCCGATTTTAACCAAATACATTCCCACTTTTCTATCAATTTAAAACCGGCATTTTTTATTTGATTACTCCTTTGATTAGTTTTTTCTAACAAATCGCCCATAGTTTCATTGTTTACATTATTAATAGTATCTTCGTGGAAACATTTTTGACATCCATGCCAAAAACAACCATGATACTGGTACACGGTATTTGTTATTTTATCGTAGCCATCAACCTTTGCTCCACAAATTGTAACTTCTCCACCGTTTAAAGCATGTTGTACATTTTTAAAATTACTAAGCCAAGCTATTGAACCTTTACTAAATGTTTCTTTTCTAATTTCTTTATTCACAGCGATAGTATTTTCTTTGAGATGCATTGACCGAAAAATGGCCATGCAAACACTCGCTATAGTTAAATATTGGAAAGGATCGATATTAGCTATGTCTAAAAATTGCTTCCTAAATTCAATACAACCCCTTCGCAAAATATCGACATCTGATTCACAATATTCTAATATTTCTTTCTGAAAGTCGAATATATAATTTTCCTTTACTTTTTCAGCGTGCCATTTCAAAAATGCTTTTCTTACTTCGGGTTTCATTGAATCAGGCCCATAAAATTTAGTATCAGGAATTGGCCCAACGTAATTTTGATTATCTCGAGTATTGAAATAATGGGGAAAATATCCTTTTTTGAGTTCTGTTAATCCGAACGTTTTTGGAAAAGCAGTTAACGGAGATGCAACGAAGTTAGAGCTATCGATTATTCTTATTATTCCTTTAATTTCTAATAACATTAGTTTAGTTCCATTATAAATAGTGTAAGGTTTCAGAGTATTTTCGACGCAGTATTTCAAAATGAACTGAGAATCATATCCTTTTGCATAATGTGCTATGGCAGTGTATCCTTTGTGTTCTTTAGAAATTAGCCACTTGCAAAATTCTTCGTTAGTTTTGAAATTCATTTTGGTTCCATCGAAATAATTTTGAACAATTACATTCGGCACGTGAACACCGGTTTCCTGCATTGCTTCGTAATCAAATGTTATGTATTTTTCGGTGTAAGTACAACTTTCGAGTTTCTTACTGGATTGCTTATTACAAACGCAAGGCCCAGTACAATACCCACCTTTTGACCGTCTTGCTAACATAAAACATTATGATTACCTATATCGTCGAATATTTCTTGACAGTTTCGACATTTTCCAGAACCACATCTATGTTCGTCGGTTCTTTTGCAAATTTTCCCGCAGTTTAAACATTTATAGGTTATTTTACAAACTTCTTTATGATTTTTAAAGCAATTATCATTATAACAATAACGGTTACAATCGTTACAGAATATTTTATTTTTATCTTTTTCATCGTGTTGTATTTGTTTACAGAGTGTACAGACATTTTTATTTCTAGTCATTTTGCATTCGTGTTTGTTATTGTTATTATAAGGAGTATCACATTTTTTACAGTAATAAGATGAAGCGTAAAAGGCTGCTACACTATTAATCACGTCAAAATGATTTCCGTCTTTATAAAGATAAATTATAGTATCTTTCTTTTCTCCTTCGTAAATAACGGTATTGAAATTTTCGGCGCAGATAACTTTAACTTGAATGTCTAATAATTCTTCAACAACTTTGATATCTTGCAATGTGAAACCTTCCTCGGTGTATGAACCCATTTTTTCGCAAAGTTCTTTGGCTAATTTTGTTTGAATTTTTCGGCCCTTTCTTAAAACTTTTATATCGTTTTTTGTAAGTTCTCTACCGAAAATTTTATTAGTATGATAAGTTAACGCGGTAATTATGGCTCTTGGACAACACAGATTATCGGAATTTTTTATTTGAGTAATACATTGTTTCGTATGTTTACTTTTGGCTAAGTTCAATATTTTGGTACCTTTTGCCCCCCTCGGTAAATTAATGATTTTAATGTGAAACGTAGTATTTGTTATGTCAACGTATTCGTTGGAACTAATAATGTTGCTTACGTGTTGGATAAATTCTTTAGCTTGTATACGAGATAAAACATTTGATTTACTACTTAAATCTTTCGATATATCATGGTGAAAATGGGGGTTTTGGGCAACGATCATAATTTTATCCCCGGTTTGGAAATTAGATTTTTCTTTAGCCAAATTTAACATAGCAAATACAGCTTTTTCGACTTGTATGATATTAGATAATTTTATAGTATAATCGATTTCTGTAGTTTTAAATTTTTTAATGAATCGAGATTTAGTTTCTATAATAGTAAAAGGAGATTTTCGTTTTTCTTTGTTTTCATTAATCAAGTCATCGTCGAAATTGAACATTTTTACTGTTTTTACTTTAAATGCATGCCCTTGTGGGTGCATTAGATGTTCGATGATATTGATTTTTTTATTCGGTTTTTTAATTTTAATATGTTTTTCTTTAGCTATTTCGCGTAGTTCTTTAACAGTTAGTTTTTCTAGATCACTTTTCTTAAAGAATACATTTTTAATATCATTTAAAGCTGTAATAAGATTATTTTTCTTCATTGTATAAATACCTTTTAAATTGTAATCTTTCGCTTCATTTCTCAAATCTTTAACTCTGAATCCTTTCTCAATGGTTCTTTGTCGAGGTTTAAGAGTTCGGTCAGGGTCGTTTTTCTCATGGCTCTTAGACTTTAGGTGTCTAGCCCAATTTTTATAGGTGATGTTAACATCGCACTTTTCACAATGTTTTTTAATATTATCCATTTTATTATAGGATATATAATTTTTTTTCGTATCGTTCATTTTTATTAGAAAAGAGATTCCTTTAACTAACCCCTCATTTTTTTTATCCACCCACTTTTTCTTTTTGTCTATTCTTGTATGGATACTACTTATCATAGGATGGATAATGAACCAGTTAGCAACATGAGCTCGTTGTGTTCATTTTATTTATATAAAAGAAATCTTTTATATAAATCATTTTATTCATAATTCTAGAATTCTGTTTTTTGTAGTTCTTGAGCATAGAAAGATCCTTCAATATCTTCATCATTTAAATCTTTGATTTTGTATGTTATTGGATTAGTAGAGAGAATATCAGAAACCACAAAAATTTCTCTGGTCCAATTTGCTTCATATTTATTTACAAAAGTTTTTTTAAATCTTTTGATGCGAACCCTATCACCAACACTGAATTTAACTTTCTGTAAATTTTTTTTGTTTCCAAATAATCGTACTGTAACGTCATTTTGATTTAATTTTGTGACTTCTGATGGTTTCATACCAATAGATCTATGAAAATCTTTATAATTGTATTCATTAATTAAATCCTGTAGAAAATCAACCCATTTTTTATCATTCTCAACTTCAAAAAGAATTTTCATTTTACCATTCAATGTACGATTAAATCTTTCAATAATGGCAGATTTTTCTTCATTCTGTGTATGATACATTTTTATTTGGTGATTTTTCAGAAAATCTTTGAAAAGTTTATTTTCAAACTCCAATCCTTTATCCGTATGAAGCAAATTGGGGGCATTATGATTTTGAGATTTTGCTTTTTCTATTATTTTCTCAAAAGCTTTAACAACATTTTTTCCATCCTTTTTCTTCAAGGGTAAGGCCCATGCAAATTTTGAAAATGTATCGATAACATTAAGCATATAGCCGTATCCATCATTCTCTTTTTCATAATTTTTCATGATTATCAAATCAGCAGCCCACAAATCATCAATACCTTTAGTAAATATTGTCCTTTTTTGAAATTTATTTCTTATTGGCTTGTGTAATTCTTTAGCAAGAGATAATTTTTCATCATCATTCAGATCTTCTACTACAGGTTCTTCAGAATTTTCTTTCTCAGGTGAAGTGATAAATTTACTCTTTTTGGTTTTACATTTTGAGCATTTAGCAGCCACTCTCCATCTCCCGTTGATAGTTTGCACTCTTTCAGCATCAACATTATTAGTTTTCTTCTTACATTTATGGCAATAAATAGGATCAGTTAAATCATTATCCATTTTATTATAGGAAAAAAGGTTTTTTATGAGAAATATCTCATAAAAAAGAAGCTCCTCACTCACTCTTCAATCAAATGCAAATAAACTGTAACATTTTCAAATTGCAGCTCATCTCCATTTTCATTTCTACATGATAGTTTAATCTCTTTAATATCTCTCATTCCTTCTCGTATAGGTCTGTAAAGAATCTTTTTATTTGTTTCCATATAAATAGTATTGGGGAGAATCAGTTTCTCTATCAAAGATACATGCAGTAATTCATGTTCGCTATGAAGATGGGAATGCTCATCATGATTAGCAAAACTATAATCAATAATATTACAATGCCATTCAATTAACGAAATAGGTTTGATTAACTTTGGGTTGTCTTCAGAATAGTAGTCCTTATTAACTTCAAAATAATCCCCAGGTGTTTTACATTGTTTAAAATCAAATAGTTCACAGAAATTTCCAAAACGTAAAATTTCAATTAAAACAGGAGATTTAAGAAAAAATCTATTACGATTTGTAGTGTAGTCTACTTTAAAAACCAAACTTTCAGGTTTTATTTTTTTTAATGTGTCAATTTGTGATTTATATAATGTTTTATTCTTTTCAAAACCCTCCATGAGTTCAGTTATATAACTTTTTATTTTTAAATATAATTCTCTTCTAAACGTCTCAACAGTAAATGTGCCATCTAACACATACTCGTGATGATACCATACATCTGTAATAAGCAATTTTAATGATATCAATACATCTTTTACTTGAAATGAAAGAGAAGGTGAAGTAAATAATAACTTTACTATTCCAAGTTTATAATTTTTATTGGGATTTAGAACAATTTTTTGAGCAAAAGTTATTTTTAGATCTCGATGTTTATCAGAAATCTTTATTAGAGTCATGCTTTTATTATTTTTATTATAGAATACATTCTTTTAACTAACCCCTCCAAAAGAAAAAGTCACTGGTTCTGATGTTTTTTGGTAAAGTCGAATACAAGTCGAGAACATTTAAAGAATATTTTCAAAACTCTTAAAGAGGGGGGGCGAATCACCCCCCCTCTTTAACCTTTAAAGTTTTTTTCGTATAATAAAGATGAGTAAATACGAGATTGAACCAATTCCGTTTGATAAAAAAGAGGCTAGAAAAGGAATTTTACCATTACCTTTAAGAGCATTAATAGTAGGAACTTCTGGTTGTGGGAAAACAACACTTCTCTATAATCTCATCACAAAATCATGGGGAATCCCCTTTCATTATCTATATATTTTTTCAAAATCTATGGATCAGAATGCATATGAGCTTTTGAGAAGAGCTTATGAAATAATTTCTGTAAAAGATGGTGTGGAAATAGCACAGTTTTTCAGTAATTGTGAAGAACTTTTACCCCTAGATGATTGTCAGTCGAACAGTTTGGTAGTTTTTGATGATTGTGTTAATGTTCAACAGCAACAAGTTATTAAAGATTATTACGTTAGAGGACGTCCTAAGAAAATCTCGTGCGTTTACTTGACACAATCATGGTCAAAAGTTGATAAACAACTCATTAGAAACAATATTAATTTTTTATGTGTATTTAGACAAGGACCAAGATACATGCGAGATATTTATGATGAATATGTGGGAAGTGATTTCACTTATGATCAATTCAAAGAATTATGCTATTCTAGTTGGGATGAGGACTTTGGTTTTCTAACGATTGACCTAACAAAGAAACGCAGTAACGGACGTTACCGAAAGAAATTTGGTGAAATATTTTAGATAAAAAATATAGATTTTAAGTTTGTTTTTTATAGGGATTCCCTATAAAAGCGCTACATGGATAACTTCAAAAATCGCCTTGGGAAACGCTTAAAACATCGCCTTGGGAAACGCTTAAAAACGCAAAAATAGCGTTCCTAAGCGTTTGAGCGTTTGAACGTTTTAACGTTTGACCGATTTTAAAAAAAAAATTTTTCCTATAATAAAAACATGACAACAAAAATTAATGTACAACAAGCGCTTAGACAGAAATTCAAAGAAGCGCAAAATGAAGTGATGAAAGAAAAAGAAGCGAAACTTAGAGAAATCAAAAAGATTGATCAACCCTCTGAAGATGAACAAATAATTTTCACAAAACCAAAACGTAAGCCCATGACTGTGGCTGAAGCTAATAAATCGATTAAACTCAAGAAAAATTTACAGAAATTAGCAAAACAAGAAAGGGTTAACCAAGCATCTGATAAGGAAACAAGAGAAAAGGCTTATGAACCTATAACTTCACGATTAGATAAGGTAGAAAAAGCAGTGAAACAGACTGATGAAGATCTTGGTAAAAAATTAGAACTCATTCCTGTAATAAAAACAATTAACCCCTTGGCTATCAGTTCGCCTAAAAAAGTTACTTTTAAAGATGTTGATGACGAGGTTAAAAGTATTGATAATGATACTGAAGATACTTTAAATCAAAGCTTTTCAAGTGACAATGCAGATAGGGATTATGAAATGGAAACAATTTTACAAAAAAGTGTTAAATTACCAAACTCTTCTGTAGGTCCTTTAGGTATTGGACCAATTGCAGAATTATATATTCTTCATCCTGATAGACAATTTGGAATATACCCTTTAAAAAATCATATCTTTATTGGAAATAAACAGATACGAGTAAATGGAAATGATATTGAAATAGAAAAAATGAAATATTCCGGTACTGAAGGCTTATGGAAGCTCTTAACAAAACCCATAGCTTCTGATATTCCATCCAAAGATGAATACACTAATGAAGACTTTAAAGCTTATACAAAAATCCTCATTCAAACAGATAGCATGTTTCAAAATAATAATCCCGAATCTAAACAACCAAAATCAAGTGTTAGTAAAAAATGGAAAGAAATCATAAAACCAATCTGGGAGTATAGTAAAAAGAAAAAGATTGGCACTGGGTTGATTAAATATACTGAAAATCCTGTAGAATTTAAATATATAGATAATTTGAATCAACTTACACAAAGACTATACTATTTGTATGCGCAAGAGCAGGCAGGAAATAATAATTTTCACAATGAAAAATTGGGAATAATAAATTTCATTAAAGATCAACTGGAGAAAGATATTGATAAACCCAAAGGAACTGAATACTTGATTAAAATTATTAATAATTTACCCAAAAATATGATAAAAAATGGTTCTGGTATTTTCAATACTATTCTTAATAAACTTGGGCCTGTTATTCCAGAAATGCATCTCCCAGGTGGTTATCAATATTGTGGACCATTTACTAAATTGGATAAGAGATTAAATAGAGGTGATGAAGGTATAAATAGTCTTGATAAAGCCTGTAAACAACATGACATTTTTTACAGAGATCATGAGAAAACTAGTGATAGGCATCTTGCTGATAAAAAATTGGAAGTAGAAGCTGATAAAATTATGAAAAGTTCAACAAATATCGGTGAAAAATTGGGGGCTGCTACAGTAAAAACTGCGATGAAAACCAAAAGATTCTTTGGGATGGGTGTATATTAATTTTTTATAAGATTCACATCTTATAAAAAAACTTTTTTTCCTGTAATAAAATGATTACACATCAAATAAATTTGTCAGAAATACAAATGAAAAAAATAAGATCTGCTTATAAAAAACGTGTTCCAGTAAAAGTACGACTGGCTTTTGCAGATATTAGTGGAAATGGAAATCATAAAATCCTGTTAAATGAAACTCAGAAAAAAAAGCTAGATAAATGTATCAAAAACAAAAAAGGGTTGGAATTGGAAATGAATTATGATCAGTTGCAAATAAATCATTCAGGTGGGTTTTTACCCTTACTTTTTGCAGGAATTGGTGCTCTTGGGGCATTATTAGGTGGTGGAGCTGCAGTAGCAAATTCAGTAATAGACTCAAAACATAAAGCTGCTGAAGAAGCAGAAATCAAGCGACACAATTTGGAAATGGAGAGATTAGCACAAAATGCAAAAAGTTTAAGTATTGGCTCTGGAATGAATAAGAAAAAAACTATTTCAAAACCTAAAAAGAAACCTACCAAATCAAAAAACTAAATAGCTTCCAGCCTCTTACCAATTTTGATATTGAAAGATTATCGAAAGAAATGAAAATTAAAAACTTCAGAGGAGTTTTCATGAAGGATGATTTACCAGAGAAAGTGAACCACACGGAATGTGGAATTATAAATCTAGAAAATTCTGATGAGGCTGGAAGCCACTGGACTGCATTTCATAAAAATAACAATTTAAAATATTATTTTGACTCGTATGGAAATGCACCACCACCAAGAGAACTTGTTCAATATTTAGGTTCAGAAAATTTATTTTATAATGAGGAGCAAATCCAAAACCAATATGATCCGCCTATCTGTGGACATTTATGTTTATTAATTTTGAAAAAGCTATCAGAAGGACACGATTTTGTAAATAGCATGAGAACATTGAAGGAAAATCTTAATTTCTTTTATTAAATTTTATAGTCTTGATATTTTTATAGAATTTCGATTCTATAAAAAATTTTTTTCTATAATAAAATGATGTACACAAATAATAATGAAACACCTTCAGCCCCTGAAGAATTTACTCCAATAACTCATCCTAGATTATATCCAAAAATAATTTTTCCCGAGTTTAATGAGAACAATTATAGAATCAATCGAATTATCAATCAATACAAATTTTTAGAAGATGAAGTGAAAATGAGAAATGGTTTGAAAAAAAAATATGGAAAAATATCCAGCACTCTTTACGGTACTGAATTTTTATTCGCCCTCTCAGAACTCGGCCTGGTTAATACTTCTATAGCATTACCAATAATAATTCCATTCAGTGCTCCAATTTCTGTAGGATTGACAACCTTATCGATAATATTAAGGACTTCAAGCGGATTTTTCAATAAAAAAATTAATAAACACAAAGAAATTGAGCTTTTGGCAAAAGCTAAATTAGATTCGATTGAAGAAAAGTTCAGAAAAGCAATTAAAGACGGTAAAATATCTGATGAAGAGTTCAATGATATTGAACAAGAAATAAAAAATTATATAAATATGAAAAGTACTATTCTAAATGAATATAATAAAAATAAGAAAGAAGTTAAAAGTGTGGATCCTATCAAACTATCACTTTTGAAACATGGGGAAGTTTTCAGAACTGGATTTTAATATTTTCTATTCCACTATCTTGATATTTTTTATAGAATTTCGATTCTATAAAAAAACTTTTTTAAGAGTTTTAAAAGAAATTTTTAAATGTTCTCGACTTGTATTCGACTTTAACGTTAAAGAGGGGAGGCGATTCGCCCCCCCTCTTTAAGAGTTTTGAAAATATTCTTTAAATGTTCTCGACTTGTATTCGACTTTAACGTTAAAGAGGGGAGGCGATTCGCCCCCCCTCTTTAAGAGTTTTGAAAACTCTTCTTTAAATGTTCTCGACTTGTATTCGACTTTACCAAAAAACATCAGAACCCAGTGACTTTTTTCTTTTGGGGGGTTAGTTAAAAGAATGTATTCTATAATAAAAATGAATCAAATTAAATCAATCTACTCGAAATACGATTCTGAAATCACAAGGCTTCAGTATCGAAACTTTAATCCTGAATCTAATTTGGAATTTAACTCTGAGAATAAGAGAACGGTTTTCAAATTGCTTCTAGATGACGAGTTTCTTAGCAGCAATATTCAATATTACATTGCTGGAAAATACATTCCTAAAGATGCAACAAAAACATATGGAATCAGTGATACAATAATGATGGTTGACAATTTTGTTGCACACCTTTTTTCCAAAATTGAAGTAAGAAAGCACAATACGGTTATTGATGAAATTGAAGAACCAGGTATTGCTAGTACGGTGATGGGCATAGCTTCTTTCTCAGGACCATCAAACTATAATGGTAAATTAATGAATTCTGGTTTCAATTCTAAAGTGAATGGTGGTGGAAATTTCAACGCGAATGGTAACTTGGCTGATTTAGGTCTTGGATTCTTCAGCGATATTGCACCAATTTATAAGGGAGGATTTGAAATTACATTCATTAGAAATTCTGATGATAATGTACTCTTCCGTTACAGTACCTCTCCTGAAGGTGTGGCGGGAAAAGTGGAAATTAAAACTTTCTACCTGCGAGTCCCAATAATTGAATATGAAAGTGAATCCAAAGCTAAATTAATTGCTGAACTTAGTACCGCTCCTTATTTGTTTCACTTTAAAAAATTGCAATGTATTGAACAGAATGTCACTGGGAAAACCTTGAATTTCAATATTACCAATATTTATAGAAATGTACAGAATCCGATCTGGGGATTTGTTGCCTTCCAAACTGCCAGAAAAAATGATCAAAAGAAAAATAATTCCAAATTTGATCATTTGAATGTTAAAAATATTAGTTTTGAAGTAGCAGGAAAAAGTTATCCTGAAGAACATTTGAATTTAGATTGGAGTTCAGGGGATTTTAGTTTAGCTTACACCATGTACACAGATTTCAAAAGAATAGTATACCAAGACTCATCCCTTCCATATCATGAGCCTCAGTCCTTCAAAGAGAACTATCCAATATTCAGTGTGAATATGACTAGACAACCACAGTCCATATCTGGACAAAAAAGTAATATAATTTTACGAGCAGATTTTGAAAAGAATGTGCCAGAAAACACTTTTGCTTACGTAATTTTGGTTTCAGAAGTCACTCTCAACTATATACCACTTAAAAATATTATAAAAGAGGAAATCTAAAACTCACCATGGGAGGAAAAAAAAAGGATAAACAATATAAATAACAATTTTTTTATTGGGAACATTCTCAATAAAAAATATATCAGACACATTATTTTGCTTCAACTCCAACTGGTAATATTTCCTCAGATATCCTTCAAGAGGCTCACGCGTGAGCCCTCTCAAGGTTACAGGCTGATCTTAATATTACTGTAGTTGAGTCCAGAATATTTCAGCTCAGAATGTTCTCTGGAATGACCTTCTAGGAGCTCACGCGTGAGCCCCCTCAAGGTTAACATTCACTATCACTGTAGTTGAGCCCAAAAATGAAATACTCAACATTTTAAGTTTTTGATGGTCTTTCACAATCACTCCAACTCTTCTCAACTTCTTACTATAACTCAAGGACACATGTAGCTTTTCTTTTAAACAGAGATTCCAATCCTCTCCTGTGATCTTCATATGTTGAAAATACACTTCCAAGTAGTATCCATAAACAGCAGTAGTATAAAAAAGTCTTGATGATTGCTTCTTTATCACATCACTAGATTTAATAAGGTAATTCTCTACTTCCATAATGTTATTTTGATTAGGAAGTTTCACCTTTTCCATTTCATGGTCAAATACAACAAATTTTTGTAGGTACTGATGCATTTGATCTGGAGTTCTTGATATATTAGACACTTTTGGGATTTTCAAAAGCTTTTGAAAATCACATTTTCTACTACCTGGTAGACTCACATTGTTTTTCGTGATTAGTTCTCTGGCTTCACTTGCACTAACACAATTTTTCACTTTCTGCACGAAACTCAAACATTCCTGGTGATATTGTTCCACTTTTAAAATTTCTTCACAGAAATCATAATCATCACAATAAGCTAACTTTAAATATTCAGGAGGTTGTGCCATGTTGAACAGTTGAGGAGAAACTGATTGTGAATATGGATATAGGAATTGAAAGCGAACTATCTGAAATGGGAATGCAAGGTCAACTAGCTGGCCTCCTTTGAGATAGTGTACGGAATATTAATCTCGCATTATTTATCATTTCCTTTAGTTCACACGCAACAAGCTAGATAGCATGAGGCTCTAGAAATCCTAAGAGTTTTTTAATTTAAAAAGGTGGCGTCGATTCGCCCCCACCTTTAAATATATTGGGTTTTAAATTATTTTCGTACTGTTGAAAACTTTTAGACCCGGTAATTTACCGGGTCTAAAAAAAAAAAAATATTTTCTATAATAAATAAAGAGATATGGTTTTAAGCGATGAGGCATTAGATATATGTGATGAACATGGAGGTTTCTGGGAGTTTGTAAAGAAACCTGAATTTCGATTTTATGATAGAAACTGTGACGCACTAGACGAGATTCAACGTGCATTGAGGGAGTATAGATATTCTAAAGGGTTGTTGAAAGAACGTTTTTTGGGTGTTGATGGTAAACCACCGCTCCTAAAAATCCAGGTTCCTAAAAATGCTTCTGAATATCAACTTAGAAAATTGCTTTATAGTGAGAGTAAAGCCAAACTGAAGAAGGATTTTGAGTTTCAGTTTCGATACTGTTGCTAAAAGCTCAGGATGTTTGGAATATGAAGGAGATTTTATTTTCAATGTGTTTTAATGAGGATTCCTCATTAAAACGAACAATTAGATCAAGGTAATTTTATATCGACAATATTACCATCGTCCACAATTATATTTTTAGTAGGGATCATGTTTAAAAAAATCTTTACGTTCAACTCTTGTAGAAATTTCTTATCTCGTTTATTACGAATGACATAATTCTCCAACATATTTTCTTTGATATTTTTCCTTTTATATTTCAAGTCTTTATTGGGAGATACGGGTATTGTTTTCTTAACAGTGTTTACGAATTTTTCAACTCCCTCGGTTTTAAGCAACGATTTAAAACTGAGTATTTTATCGTTGGGAATTTCTCCGTATAACAGTTGTTCTATAAACCTGTACACTTTCATATCTTTATTTCTATCGATATATGCGAAACATTCAATGAATTCGATATGCTTAAGTGAAAATTGTAAAAATGGATGAGACATTTTTATTTTATTGGAGAGATCCTTTTAACTAACCCCTCTCATTTTTTCTAGTGAAAACATCAGAGGGAGCTAAATTTCGAAAATATCGACCCCTAAATAGTCCTAAATTTGTATTTTTATTTACGATTGAAAAATTTTTAGAGTTTCACTAGAGTTTCTGATGAAAAAATATTTTTTTAAAAAAGTCACTGTCTAAATAAAGTCACTGTCTAAATAAAGTCACTGGTTCTGATGTTTTGTGTTAAAAAAATTTTATCAGAGATTTAAGTCGCTAAATGAAAAAGTCACTGGTTCTGATGTTTTGTGTTAAAAAAGTTTTATCAGAGAGTCAAGTGAAAATAAAAACATCAGAGATTCAAGTGGAAATAAAAACATCAGAGATTCAAGTGGAAATAAAAAACATCAGAGATTCAAGTGGAAATAAAAAACATCAGAGATTCAAGTGAAAAAACAAGAATGTGTCCCCAACGTACCCACTTACTACTTATATATAAATATATAAATATATAAATATATCAATATATATAAATATATATATATATATATACATATAATTTTTGGTGTCTTTCGGCAGGGAATTCAGGATGGTCTGAAACGGATTTTGGTATAAAAATCTTTCGGAAATTCGAGTTTTAAAAATTTTGGACCGAGAACAATAGCTTCCTTTTCTTCGAAAATTCGCTAAAACGCCTCATCTCATTCAAGTCAAAGTTAAAACGCCTCAGATCATTTATTCTAATCCTGGATTCTGAGGAGGAACTCCTCATGTATGTGAAAATCGAGATGGGGCGTTTTACCTAGGAATCACTGGCTTAATTACTGGGTGGAGTCATTTTTCCTTTGATAATTGTAGCAGCTGAGCCCACATAAGGTGTTTCTCTCGTAGTATTCCACTTAAAAAGACGGAAATAATCGAACAACTTTGTCATCTCATGCCTGAAAGCTAGAAATAATAGGGAATCGATTCCAATTGACGAAGAAGCAAAAGCGTCAATAGTCAAAAACCTGGAAAATCATCCGAAATCACCATTAATTTGTATAATTACACTAGAAGAAATGTCAACCCGTGGATCAAGACGATTTAAACGACACTGCGAATGATCAAAGATAAGTTGAAAAAAAAGGAGCGTACCTAATTCGTGTTTTGAGGGGCCTAAATTGGTGGAAACCATCAGAAATAGCTATTTCATTTATTTCACATGAAAGAAACAATAAATGAAGAGCCAACATTTCTGTAGGTAAGTTGAATAGAATAATAAACCCATGTGACAAGGATTTTGCAGCGTTCTTGGTTTACTATTCTGTGAATAATATCTATGCATTCGTTCAGCAAAAATTTGTATAACACCCTCTCAAAATTTTTTCTTTTACGTTTCAAGGTGCGTTGACACCAAAGATGGAATGTTCATACGCCGTACGCCGTACACCGTACGCTGTCCGCTGTATCACGCATACCGGCTTCATTTTCGGTCTAAAAAATTCGTTCTTCCGCACACATGCTCCATTTGAGCCCTAGTTGTGTCCCGAAATGTTGCAGCCCGATCGGAATATACCCAGGGGTGTTATGAGGGAAAAGGTTTATAAAATAGGTACTTTTGTGGTATCGTTTTCCATGTTTTTGGGGCGGGAATACCGAATATGAAGTCGATTTTGACGAAAGAGTGAGAGTTCAGCTCCCAGAATTGGTTTTTTATGAGTCAAAAACCTGGGAAATCGTCTGAAATTTTGAATGAACTAGAAAAAGTGTAAACACGTGGATCAAGAAGATTAAATGGTACTACCATCAAAGATAATTTGAAAAAAAAAGAGAAAAAAAAACCAGTCATGCAGCATGACTTAATGAGCTAATTTTCAAAGAAATACTTCTCACATTTTTCAATCTGACCACTCTAAGGGTGGGGGGGGGGGGGGGGGGGGGTAAGAGTTTAAAGATTATCCTAGTTTTGGGTAATTTTTGCGCACTTTAAATGCTCTAATTTAAGAACGGATTTAGATATCTAAATTCCGATTTCACCATCGTGTTCAGCGTGCAAAAACCTTTAAAATGAGGGGTCACTTGTTAGAAAATAACATTTTGGGGATTTTTGGGTAATTTTTGCGCACTTTAAATGCTCTAATTTGGGAACGGATCAAGATATCTAAAATCCGATTCCAACATCGTGTTCAGCGTGCAAAAACCTTTAAAATGAGGGGTCACTTGTTGGAAAATAACATTTTGGGGATTTTTGGGTAATTTTTGCGCACTTTAAATGCGCCAAAACCCTCCTTAGAGTAGGCCAATTTCGCCCATCTTCGAACTTAGCCTTTCGATTGCCAAGATAGATTTTTTGTGCAAATTTGAGCTGTTTATCTCAATTCTATCGAGAGTTATCGTCTGGAGTGACACATATATATATAAATATATATATTTATATACATATAAAAAAGTGTTAAATTTCAGGAATCGTTTTAGAATGGTCTGAAACGGATTTCTATGAAGAAAATTTCCAAAAATTTATATTATTTAAATTTCGAAGCCATTGCAATAGCTTCATTTTCTTTGAAAATTCGCTAAAAGAGCGTATCTAATTCGTGTTTTTGGTGCCAAAATTGGCGGAAACTGTCAAAAATATCTATTTCAATAATTATTTCACACGAAAGAAACAATAAATGAACAGCCAAAATGTCTGTAAGTATGTCCCATCGAATAATAAACCCATGTGACAAGGATTTTGCAGCGTTTTGGGGGAATATTTGCGCATTTGGGTGAGCCAAGTACAGGCCGCAGGCTCTTGCTGTTTGAACAGACTGTGTTAATAATAGCTCACTGTGAGATCGCTCGGCACTAAACCGGTTGAAATCTCAAAGCTCCCAACTCCGTCATCAAGGCCCATCGCCGTCAGGAACTTGGGTTTGAAACCGTTGAAAGTGCAGAAGGAAGCGCGAGGCGAAGTTCGGTAATCTACAAACCGTCCGCGGTCGAGAGCTCGAAGTTTCCGCCTTCAAACTGAAGGATTCTCCGTATCGTCGTCAACTTCGAAAGATAAACAGGCGATAAGATCCGCCGAGTCACACGAGGAGCGCTGGAGTCGGCTCCAAACAACGGCGACAGACAAATATGTGATGTCGGAATGAGCTGTGATCTGGATAAGTGGTGCGAACGCGGGAAAAAACTCAATTTTTCAAAAGCCGGAAATTTCAATAATTCAAATAATTCACATTTTTTCTCTATAATCTGTAATAAGCTGTATAACTTTGATCATTGATACTCCCATTTAATTGTCTTGATTCACCTGTTGATACTACTTCTAGTGTTATAATACAATTTTACGGTGATTTCAGACAATTTCCAAGATTTTTGGCTATTAAAAAATGAATTTTGGAGGGTGAACCTTCGTTACAACCTCAATCCTTCACTCTTTGGTCAAAATCAACTTGATATTCGGTCTTCTCGCCCTAAAAAACATGGAACACACAACAAGCTCATCCCAAGCACATGCATCACAAGTATCACAAGCTCATGTTCACTAAAACCGAAAAAAAACGGTGCAAAGTCCTTGCCACATGGGTTTATTATTCTACTGGACATACACAGAAATTTTGGCTGTTCATTTATTGTTTCTTTCATGTGCAATGATTGAAATGGCTATTTTGATGGTTTTCACCTATTTTTGCTCCCAAAAACACGAATTAGGCTCGTTTTTTTTAACCTGATTATTTTTTATCAATAATAGTACCATTTAATTGTCTTGATTCACCTGTTGATACTACTTCTAGTGTTATTATACAAATATATGGTGATTTGACACAATTTCCCATGTTTTTAACCGATATAAAATTAATTTCGGGAGCTTAACCTTCGTTACAACCTCAATTCTTCACTCTTCGGTCAAAATGAACTTCATATTCGGTCTTCTCGGCCAAAAAAAAACCTGGAAAACGAAACCTCACAAGCTCATGTTCACTAAAACCTCAAAAAACCCTCGAAAACCCCTATTTTTACACCCATTTTTCTCCCATAACACCCCTGGGTGTATGCCGATCGGGCTGCAATGTTGGGAGCACAACTAGGACCCAAATGGGGACCCAAGTGTCTGAGGAAGAACGACGATTTTAGACCAAAATTTAACGTAAATTTAAGGCTGAAACGTCGCTAGAACCTCAATTTTCAAATCTTCGGTCAAAATCGACTTCATATTCGGTTTTCTCGTCCCAAAAACATAGAAAACGAATCCTCATAAACTCCTGTTGCTAACATGTTACTAAAACACAAAAACGCTGCAAAGTCCTTGTCACAAGGGTTTATTATTCTATTGGCCATACCTACAGAAATTTTGGCTGTTCATTTATTATTTCTTTCATGTGAAATTATTGAAATAGCTAATCCAGATGGTTTCCACCAATTTTGGCCCCCAAAACACAAATTAGGTACGCTCCCTTTTTTTCGAATTATCTGTGATCATTGGTAGTGCCATTTAATAGTCTTGATCCACGTGTTAACACTTTTTCTAGTGTTGTTATACAAATTGATGTTGATTCAGACGTTTCCGTATGTCGCGGAAGATGAAATAGCTAAAGCCATTGATACTCGAGAGGGTATCCAGTCCTGGGTGGGATGGAATTGATGCTCGTGTCCTGAAGTCTTGTAAACAGTTCATTGATCGAGTCAGAAAAAGGGTGTTTTTCCAAAAATATTAAAACGGGCGGTTGTTTGCCCGATCTATAAAGCAGGAGACAAACTAAATGTGACCAACTATATAGGCCCATTTCACTTAAGTAACGTTGCAAAAATAATTGAAAAATGTGCTATACTACAGCTAATTGAATATCTAGAGAAGTCAGGTTTGTTATATGACCGTCAGTTTGGATTTAGAGCGGGTAGAAATACGCAAGATGCAATATGTTACTTGACAGCTAAAATAATGCATGACCTTGATAAAGGCAAAAAGGTGTTATCAATATTTCTAGATTTAGCAAAGGCTTTTGATACGTTGTCTAATGTAAAGCTGCTCGAGAAAATTGAAGCCCTCGGCATTGATGGGCGGTCATTGGACTGGGTGAGGAATTATCTCAGTGAAAGGACGCAGTGTGTAAAACTAGATGGATTCGTAGGATCGTATATTGAATGTGGCGAGTACGGAGTTCCCCAGGAGACGGTGCTTGGTCTTATTTTCTTTCTCATTTGTATTGATGAACTTGGCAAAATTGATATTATCGGCGACATAATATTTTTTGCAGACGATTCGGTTTTATATTTTGCTACTGATAATTGGGCGAATACTTTTGAAATAGCTGAATATGGGCTGAAGAGGGTTAATAATTGGCTGATTGATAATAAATTAACATTAAGTTTACCAAAAACTAAATTTATGCCACATTTCTTGTCATCTACTACAATACCCAGTGACTATTTGAAGATACACCTTCATGGTTATGATTGATATTTATACACTTGTACTAGTTGTCCTGAGGTGACTAGATGTTTCAGTACTAAATATTTGGGTGTTGTTTTAGATTCGAGCATGAAATGGGAAAGTCAAATAAGTTTGGTTTGTAAGAGATGAAGGAACCTTGTCTACGTTTTTTCCTACCTCAGAAATTTTCTTACTCCTAGGCTCATGAGAGTAGTGTATTTTTCATTGGCCCAATCGGTCTTACTTTATGGATTACCAGTGTGTTGTGGGGCTTACGCCACAACCCTGAATCCTGTATGTACATGTCAAAAAAATTTGCTTCGTGTTATTACCAAAAGTAAATTTTTGGAACATACTGGACCACTTTCTCGAAATTTAAAAATTCTCAAGTTGAACAGTCTTATAGACTTGAGTAGTGTGAAGCATGTTCTTAAAGAGAAACGGTTCGCTCATCCCTCTCACGAAGTAATAACTCGGTTTCAAGCCCAAGGTAACATTCCTCTTCCTCTAGTGCGTACAACTGCTTCCTTGAATTCATATATTTCAGCAGGAATTAGAGTTTTTAATAGTTTACCGACCAATGTTAAAAATAATTTAATAGATCATCCTGATAAAGTAAATCTAATTTTGAAAAAATGGTTCCTCCAAATGCAAGACATCTGTTGATATACTAGCAAATATGATGAATCTTCAAGAGTGAATTTGAGTTATCATATTCTAGTATTTACTGTTTTTTTTGCTGATCAATACCAACATTATTATACCTAATTATATCTTAAGTGGTGTACTTGTTACCTACTAGCTCAAGGACCACGACTCGTTTTCCCTGCCACGGGCATAGCCTATTGCGGAAACTAATTTTCATTAATTTTTTGTAGGTTCAATATTATTATGTTACATATATCCAGAAATATATTTCATTTCATTTCAAATGCATTCCATGAAAATCGATATTTTACCAAATGATTCTAAGATACGTCCATGTTACAGTAATTGAGGAACCTATAATATGTATATACATATAACGCAGAATGGAGATTTGCGGTTCGCGGATACGAACCGTCAATGCCTGGGAGCATTGCGTTATAAAAAGACAAAACAAAACAAGAAGAGCTGTGATCCATTATGAACGGAATCCTCATATACGGCCGTCACACAATGAAATGCCTCTGTTTACCTTACTTATCCTATTGTATGGGGGGTATCGCTTTGTACATAACGGATGAAGGAGTGTAAAAACGAAAGGGACGTTACATGTGAGATATTGCGTTCGGAAGGTTCGTAAGTTATTAATGCAGTTGGCGTTGATGTACGGGAGGTAATGTCTGGGATGTTCCTTTTATTCTTCTGCACGGAAGCCAAGTACATGACTTGGCGAGGGGCGGTGGCGGAGATGGATGTTGCTCTTTCATTTTTGATGTCAGGAAGTATCACTTAGCTGGGATGACCTGGTTTTCGGCTCTCCCCTTCCAAAAGGCTTCACCACCTTGTCGACCGCGAGAAGAAGAAAGTCCACTCGAGGCGGAAAGATGGGCGCCAGCTGCGTTTTTTATTTTCATCACAGCGCAACATAACCTTAGCTCGCTCAAACCTGATTGCGATGTGTGAGAATCTCTCATTTCCAGAAGTTAACACTGTGACAGTGTGGCTGTTCTCGACCTGTTTTTTCTTCCGGTGGAGACGGGGTCGCTTGGCGGAAGCCTAATCGATTGGTGCCGATCTAATATGCGCCCTACCGGCTCATTTCTCGTCTAGTATGCGCCTCACCGTTGTTTCACTATCTGGCATGCGCCTCTCCGTTGTTTTACTATCTAGTATGCGCCTCACCCATTACATTAATACGTTCGTGCACTCAACAATGTCGAGGGTATGTTCGCTGTCTAGAGACGTTGTCCAAATAGTGTTCAGCTTGTTAGGAGCGTCGTCAGGAGGGCAGTTGGCTGTCACACGCGATAAACAGTACGAACGTCTTTCAAAAATACCAGAAATAAATCAGGCTCGATTTTGCGGAAAATCCTCCAGCAGTATTCGTCCAGATGAGCCTGCGGGTGTCGGAACGAATACTGAGTTACTGACCTCATGACGTTGTTAGTCAGGGAACGTGAAGTGTTATCTGCCTGCCCTTTGAAACCAAGAAGCTTCTCTGATGTTTATAATCAAATGATTCAGATCACGAGGCCCATGCAAGGTAAGGCACTGTGAGGGGCTAAGTGAGGCGCTCGGAGCCGGTAGGGCGTTCATTAGATCGGCACCAATCGATTTCCCTTCTTAACCGGTGATAATCTCGCTGATATAGAGGGAGGACTCTCGACAGTCCACCGTCACTGTCCGCACTCTGTCACATGGTAGCGGAGCGTGGTTTGGTAGTATGCGCTGAGCGACTCACCATACCTACTCCATCCACTTACCAGAAGGGTAAGCCCAAAGATTTCCCATAAGGATTCCTTTACTGACAACCAGTCCCTTTGATAATACGTACATCTATTGGCTTCCCCTCTCCCTCCCACCCATTTAGAGTGTCAGTATAATTAAAATATACTGAGCTCATTAGAAGTCCATTTAGATGCCACGTCCCAATTGAGAAGTCCCAATAGTTGTTCCATCCCAACGATGGAGGTTGACCACCTAGAGGTTGCCCAGATGAGCACAATTCACTGGACAACAACCTCTGATAACATTATCCGCCTATACTCCTATGTAGGAGCTTTGTTCTCCACCAGTAAAATATTAATAAGGTAGTATCATTACGATGGAGGTTAGTCAACTTGAAGTTTTTAAGATGTCGTTTCCTGAACCAGAACTTCATACTAGTTTTCATTCCCATAAGTATGTCACGTGGGGAGGAGTGTAACAGTGTGGCTGTTCTCGATACATTTTTTCTTCCGGTGGAGACAGGGTCACTTGGCGGAATCTTAATCGATATCCCTTCTTAACCGTCGGTAATCTCGCTGGTCGAGGAGGGGAACTCTCGAGGTCCACCACCGCTGTCACACTGTCACAACTCTCACCAGTTCACTTACTTCTGGGCTGCGTTCTTTGGGACACGTACACCCGTTCACTAGTTTAACCGAGTCCCGCTAATTATCCCGGTCTAAAAACCACGAAAACGGAATTTAATAGGTTTGATTCAATAATAATATACCGAATAGTTATATCGGTATGTAGGGTACTTAGCTCACTATACATTTTTAGCTAATTTTCAAAGACCATTTTCAGACCATGAATTTTTGAAGTTTTTTTAAAGAGCATCCGGACTTACACTAGTTTTACAAATAAACGTCATTGTCAGTAAAACTGTGGTATTTATGAACCTTCCAAGGTGGCCACTAGCGATGGCCCCTCTCCCAGAGGAGGTCATCTGAATTCGAAATACGTACTCTGCTGATTCGACTCTTTATAACAAGCTACAACCAGAGGTAAAGTAAGCACTGATGGTTTTTGATTTGGTGGCCCCCACATTCCACCCTCAATCAAGCGATGTAGCGAAGGGAACGTTGAAACAGAATTTTTGCTTTCCACCCAAACCTTCCTTCAATTAACCGTTAGTTATCAGAGGACGGTCCCATTTGCCAGTTTTAAAACTTGGACTTTTTTCTTTCTGTTCCATCTCTTTTTTTAATACAGCAAAATCGTGGAACCTTGCCAATAAGCGTCGGGGGAAATGGTTTCATATTTCGTGTGATTTCATATTTTTCCCAGTAAACGTTGGGGAATCAAGCGAAGGAGGGGCAATTAAGAGAAGGTAATTTGTTTAAACGGTTCGAAGTCATTATATTTTTTTTCTTCTGCAATCGTATGTGCACTGCTGCACAGTGCGACAAAAACGTATATTTTTGGACAGAAAATGTAGATACTTATTGTTCAATACTCGTGGACAGTTTTGCGCCCATTCCGTCTACATCCAATACCCCAAACAGCTCATTAGCTGCTTTCGAAAAATAGTTAAAATTTTCAGTTTGGCTCATTTGTACCGATTAAACCTAATTTCGTACGACGGAAAAAATTCATCCAGTTCTACGTCAAGTACAACTAACTCGAGCTTTTCAGGTACCTAACATTTTCCAAATCACCATGCTACGTGGAATAAAATCAGTAGTGTTGACACAGTTTGACACGATAAACAATTTATTTTAAATAGCCAAAGCGCTTCAAATTATTACAGAAGGGTTTATTATTTTCAGTGGGAATAGATTCCCCGTCTGCGTAGATCAACCCCCCCCCCCCCCGGGAAAGCCTTAAAACCGAGTAACCACTTAGAAATTGGAGCCATACAGTAGAATGACAGATGAGAGGAACACTCCACCACACATCACAGCAGGCACACAGACAGGTATATTATTCCTCCAACAATCCCTAAGGGAACTTTTTGAATTAATTGATTGATTGACATTCATTGCGGACCACTTCTTCCAATGACCTTATGTCAATTTGTTGCGTTTAATTGCATGCAATACATTGGAAACCATTGAATTCCAACTGGAATCAATTTCCAGTTGAAAACGATTTAATTCCCAGTAACCTTTATATCCATTGAAAACCATTGGAAGCGACGAGCAAACACCCAATATTGGTGGCCAATAAAACGGGGGTTCCCAATATTGGTGATACTGTTGTTCTCGCGTCCGTAGCGATGGTATTTTGGCTGAATGTATACAATTTGATTCACCCTCCTGTTGAGGAAGCCTGTCGGTGCAAATACCCCAAATAGCTCATTAGCTGCGGTCAAAAAATAGTTGAAGTTTCAGTTTCGCTCATTTGTACCAATGAAACGTAATTTTGTGTGAGAGAAAATTTAATCCAGTTCTGCGTGAAGTACGTCTATCTCGAGCTTAGAAAACCACTGGAAACGACGAACAGCCCCCCAACGTTGGGGCCAGTTAAACTCCAATTCCCAATATTGGGGATAATATTGTTGTGACGTCCCTAGCAATGATACCTGGGCTGAATGTATACAATTTGATTCACCCTCCTGTTGGCGAAGCCTGTCGGTGCAAACTTGAGGGCCTCACTGTGAACGAACGGCTGGACATAAGTGCTCCGGGTGGTCTCAAAAAACTCTCGAGTTCGAGAACTTTTTAAAAAAACGTGAAAAATTCGAGATAACGGCGTCCTGGGAATTTTAGCCCTTATTTTTCACTCTTCAGAAATGACTGACATTAACGTCGAGCTTCGGGGACCAACTGGACCTCAAACGGGACTACAAACCGAATTTCGTCAATTTTGGTTCTTGGTAACTAAGAAAAGTGCGAAGTACTGAAGGAATTTTTTTTAATTCGATTTTCGGATTCTCCGTACCTTGAAACGGAAACCATCAAATTTTGAGGGGGTGTTAAATTTTTTTTTTCATCCTCGATTCCAAGGGTTCATTATTGATTATAATGCAGTACCTATTACAACCTCAAATAAGTTAATGATGGTTAATTAGTAGTATGGAGGAAATATGGCGACGTAGTAAGAGGATTGTGAGACAAATCCTAAATTCATGGCATCTGTTTAAAATCCAGTTGGCGTCTCTTGATAGCCTAGACAGGGGACGGTTGTACATGTAATTTATAGGCGAAAATGGGACCCAGTTTGAGTTGTGACAGCGAGGTTGTTGTTTTTATTTTCAATGATTTATAATTTACATGAGGTAAGTACGCAGACACGCCACAGTAAGCCTAGCTTCCAACTAGACCCCAAATGGGACGTGCAAACCAAATTTCATTAATTTTGGTTCATGTTAACTAAGGAAAGTACGGCGGACAGACAGGAATTTCATTATTGCATTTTTGGATTCTACATAACTTGAAACGGAAACCATCAAATTTTGAGAGGGTGTTAATTTTTAATTTTTTGTTTGTTTTTTTTACATTTTTTTTCTCATCGAATATGAAGACGCAGTGAGAGGATTGTGAGAAAAATCCTAAATTCATGGCATCTGTTTAGAATCCAGTTGGCTTATCTTGATAGCCTAGACAGGGGACGGTTGTACATGTAGTTTATAGGCGAAAATGGGACCCAGTTTGAGTTGTGACAGCGAGGTTGTTGTGCTTATTTTCAATTATTTATAGTTTACATGAGGTACGCAGACACGCCACAGTAAGCCGAGCTTCCAACTAGACCCCAAATGGGACGTGCAAACCAAATTTCATTAATTTTGGTTCATGTTAACTAAGGAAAGTACGAATTACAGCGTACGGTGGACAGACAGGAATTTCTTTATTGCATTTTTGGATTCTACATACTTCGAAACGGAAACTATCAAGTTTTGAGGGGTGTTATTATTTTTTATTTTTTTCTATGCTCGATTCCAAAGGTTCATTATTGAAAATAGTAATCCAAAATGTTCGGGAGCCAGTGTTTTCACATTTCTGCATAGAAAATGGTCATATTGCATGACGGGATTTCGCCCTCCTCCTTTTAAAACTCCCCTGTATTTTTTCTGTTCATCGTTTTATTTTCTGTTGAGGGAAATCATTTAGGTCAGAGGGGATTCCAGATATGATAAGGAAATGGGAAAAGAGGCCTCTGTCAATATGCGGTTTCCAGGGGCCTAGCCGGGGTTATAAACCACGGGACTGTGCCGCGTGATATAAGAAAATAAGGCTGGGAAGCGAGTACGGCGTAAAAAGGAAGAGAAAATAAAGGGGCAGCATATTGGCGTCTGCCTGTGTCTGGTATGAAAAGTCTAGAAAGCAGGCGTCTTCCCCGGTGATGGGAACGAGGGAGATGAAGAGGAGTTGGATGAAGGAGGTAGACAGCAGAGGCCTCGTGAAATAAAGAAGGGTCCGGTCTCATCAGTCTCCGGGACTTAACCCGTCTGACCCACATCATCTTCATGAGTTTTCCACTCCGACGGCCGCTTCCCACTTTTACAGTGATTGTTTTCTCGTTTCATTTTGCTTCTTCACTACCGGAAAATGGGGGAAGCCTTGGATTCGCGATTCATTTGAAAAAAATTGTGTCCTCTAAAATGAAAATTTCCACGTCCATTTTGCGTTTCAAACGTCGAGAAACATTTTTGGTTCCGTGTCTGTCCGTCCGTCTGCCAATATGTCTGTCTGTCTGTCTCTGGTAATTCCTTGTAACGCCCATAACTACCCTATAATGGTCGAAATGGGCTGAAATTCGGAGGTTAGGTGCGGGTTGGATCACAGGTGGTCCGTTACCGTAATCAGTGAAAAAACTACTGTAACTTTCGTTTGCGCATGCGTAAACGTGGAATGCTTGAAACGCCCATAACTGCCTTAAATATCGATGAAATGAATCGATCAATATTACTTTGATAGTTCCTCATGAATTTCATTGGAATCGTACTGTAACTTTCGTCTACGCATGCGCGAACATGAATGTTGACAATTCCCTTGTAACGCTGTTAACTACGCGATAAATAGTCGCAGAGAGCTGAAATTTTGAGAGTATACGCAGGTTGGATCGCAGATGATCCCATATCAAAATCATTGAAATCGTACTGTAACATCTCTCTGCGCATGCTAAAACGTGAAATGCTCGTAACGCCCATAACTATCTTAAATATCGTTGAAATGAGTTCAAACTTGGTGGACCGACCAGCAATATTACTTTGATAGTCCCCCATCAATTTCATTGGAATCGTACTGTAACTTTCGTCTACGCATGCGCGAACATGAATGTTGACAATTCTCTTGTAACGCTGTTAACTCCGAGAAAAATAGTCGTAGAGAGCCGAAATTTTGAGAGTATACGCAGGTTGGATTGCAGATGATCCCATATCAAAATCATTGAAATCGTACTGTAACATCTCTCTGCGCATGCTAAAACGTGAAATGCTCGTAACGCCCGTAACTATCTTAAATATCGTTGAAATGAGTTCAAACTTGGTGGATCGACCAGCAATATTACTTTGATAGTCCCCCATCAATTTCATTGGAATCGTACTGTAACTTCCGTCTACGCATGCGCGAACATGAATGTTGACAATTCTCTTGTAACGCTGTTAACTCCGAGAAAAATAGTCGTAGAGAGCGAACATTCTGAGGGTGTACGCTGGTTGTATTGCAAATAATCCCTTATCAAAATCATCAAAATCTTACCGTAGCATTCGTCTCCGCATGCGCAAACGTGGAATACCTGCAACGCTCATAACTACCTTAAATACCCTTGAATTGAGTTCAAACTTGGAGGGTCAACCAGGAATATCACTTTGACAGTTCCTCATCAATTTCATTGGAATCGTACTGTAACTTCCGTCTGCGCATGTAATGTTGAAAATGTTGAAACGTTCGATCCTATAACGCATGACAGGTAATTTATTAAAAACTCCATTTATTGCTATTAAATCATTTTGACGCATAATTTTTTTTACCAAATGATTCTATAGGTAAGTGTTAAAATTAGTGAGGAAGCTGCAATGCCCACCCATCTTGGCAGGCGATTTTTCTACCCTCTTTCGCTGTTTTATTCCAGAGGATTCATGGTTACGTTCAGTGATGTGCAAATTCCCGGGAATTTATTTCTGGGGAATATTCCCGACATTGGAATTTATTTTTGTGGCTTATAAAATCGTTTTGCCCTGTCTTGGAACATTTTAAGGCTTAACTCATAGTTCGGAATTTCAAAATGCTCTTCCCTAAGTGCTACAGTGACGAAATATTCAGGACTAACGTAAAGATTGAATTTAAACTGTCCGTTAACAATAAAATGTATAATTGCTGAAATAATAATATTATAGTGGTTCCAACTACGCGAAAAATAGTCGTAGAGAGCTGAAATTTCGAGGGTACACCCGCGTTTGATTGCAGATGGTCCCATTTCAAAATCATGGAAATCGTCCCGTCTGCGCATGCGCAAACGTGAAATACTTGAAACGCCCGTAACTACCTTAAATATCGTTGAAATGAGTTCAGATTTGGATGGTCGATCGGGAATAATTCTTCGATAATTGCGTATGACTTTCATTCGTCTGCGCGTGCGCGAACATGAAATGTTGACGGTTTCCTTGTAACGCTTCTAAACTACGCGAAAAATAGTCGTAGAGAGCTGAAATTTTGAGGGTACAAGCGGGTTGGGTCGTTTATTGTGGGGGGGGGGGGGGGGGGTTAGATTTTTTTTTTTTTCATGCTCGATTCCAATGGTTCGTTATTGAAAATAATAGTATATATACATATATGTATATAATATTATTTATTTGGCACATCACATAACAATCATATGAAAAAGAAAATAAAAATTACAAAGCATCTACCCAAAATAATAATCTGACATCCTCAATACATTCATAACGTGCCCACGGAAAGCTAAGTTCTCGATGAACTTGTGTTTTTCCGTGGAGTCTCTTTAATTCAAAAAACAATCAACTACTCTTTTCTGCGATGAAAGTGTGCGTAATGTAGTCCATCTCCCAATTCCGTATATCTAATAATGTACACATTGAAACTAACGATGTGAGTTCGTTAATATTCTTGTAACATGTCTTTTTAATGCCAATACATCCTTAAAATCACTTAAACTAATATTATTTTCATGGAAAAAATGTAGAGCAACAACATAAGCGCACCTCTTGTACCGTTCAATATTTATCTTAGGCAGTCTTATGTTTGACCTCTCCACAGTTCTCGTGACATATGTGCCTGTACAGGCATTTTCCACATCCACTCCCGTTTTATATACGTAAGTACAGGCCACTCGTACAGATAAAAATCAGGGATGCACAGTGTGCCGAACTCTCTACAACCAACTTGTGTGGTATCCGGAGGGCCCCCTTAATATAATTCTAAGAATAATATTTTGAACTGTCCGAAGGACCCCCAACCGCGTATTCGTAGCACTCGCCCAAACAACAATACCATAATTCAGCAAGGAAGAAACAAGGCCGTAATATACCATTTTTAGATAATAATAGCTCAGAAAGCCACCCAAAGATTTAAAAACATAAAACAGTTTACGCAGCTTTTTGGCTAATGAAGTTATGTGCAGTTCAAAGGTCAACTTGGAATCGAAGACTACCAAACCAATAATAAACCAAAAAATTTAAAGGTGAAAAAGTCGGATTTGGTGGGGTATCGGAAAAATGTTATAGCACAAACGTTGTTGCAAATTAGTTGTAGAATCGATCCCTGAAGCTTGGATCATTAATTCTGGGTTTACTGTGAATTTTAAGTTCGGGAATATTTTCAGTAAATTCCCGTCTACCTGGGAATATTCCCGTAGCCCATAACTAGTTACGTTATATATGCGGAAAACGTAATGCAGAAGAAAAAAGTAATTTCAGATTTTTTACCGGGAATTTCAAGTTGGGGAATATTTTCAGTAAATTCCTGTCCGCCTGGGAATATTCCCGTTGCCCATAACTAGTTACGTTATATATGCCAGTTAGTTGAGTTTCGGCCCGTATCAATTTCACAGACCCATAGTGGGCGAAAATTACAGTTTAAAATTATTTTTGATGAGGTTCCTCATGAGAAATTTTGCGGAAATTATCCGTATACAGGGTGTCCCAGAATTAATGATCCAATTTTCGTGCATCGATTTTACAACTAATATGCAACAACTTTTGTGCTACATTTTTTCCGAAACCCCCATCTAATCCGACTTTTTCACCTATAATTTTTTTTCGTGTTTTAGACCTTGAGTCTTGCAAATGGCCGTAACTCCCTCAAGTTACGACGTAAATTCAAATTTGAGGATAAGTACCATTAGAAAGATGGTTGAATTTTTTTTCTTCTCAATACATAATCAAAATTTTTTACCAGAGCTGATTGAGTAAAAAATCAGGCCAAACTGAAAATTTTGTCAATTACAACTTTTTTGTTGAACTTGATAGTATGTATTTTTGTGAACGTTATTTTTACCCACACCCAATCGTTCCTCTGTCCAAAAAAAACATCTGCAATCAACAGCTTTCCAACGGTGTGCTCAAATTTATTTTTATCCATAATAATATTTTGAGAAATCCTGTTATTCGAATCGAATGAGGAAAAACGGGGAGTTGGGGTTCGGCCCGTTACCAATTTCACCTACCCATAGTACGAAAATAACAGTTTAGGTGAACGAAATATTATTTTTGATGAGCTTTTTTACGAGAAATTTGGCGGAAATCATTCGTATATTTTGGAATGGCTCTCTGGATGCATTACGTGATGTAAATTATTGTGGGGTGCCATCGACTGTTGATACTGGACCGGTGAGCAACGGCGATTTCGTTTGTTCCCTGATAGCCCCTGAACTGACAGAACTGTGTGGGGGACCGCGTGTCTAATATCTGTTCCTGGGGAACGCCGGGACGATAACATAAAAGTGCAATTGGGCGGCGGCCAACGTGGTAGTGAGGGTCTGGGGAGGATATTGGCCTTTTTCGCACCCGCGGCGTCTGGTGTTAGGTGGGGGAAAAACGAATGGAATGTCGGATAGCCCTTCTATAACCTACCAGCCATCAGAGGATTGTGGATGGCCGGGGGGGGGGGGGGGGTACGTCAGTTTCCGGTCCGTAAACCCCACACAGCTGACCTCCGTAAACAAACATTTAGTCCCTTTTATGTCGTCCAACCTTTGTGTGTATCGATCGATATTCCGGAGAGCTGTTGACGTTAGTTTGACGCGCTGATGCCAACTTGGGCGAGGAGCGAAAAGGTTTATTTTTTATTTTTTATAAATAAATAAAGGACCTGACTTTTCGTTTACATTTATTTGCACGACGTTCCAACGCCACGATAAACACGACCATATTTGAGGAGCGGGACGGGCAATAGTTGACGAGCGAAAATTTATTAGAAGGCTTAGGGCCGGTTTATCAATCACATTTGCAAGCCTGATTAAAGTCTGACGATGTCAAATCTCTGATTATCTCTCGCATACCCGTTTATCAATTCACTTTAGCAGCTGATTATCGCTAATCAGTGACTGGAGATCAAACCTCTAGTTAAAAACGCTGCAAATCCCTGCACAACGGTTTATTATTTTGTACAGAATACCCTTCTGTTACAGATGACAGCTCTCTACAGTTGAATATTGCTAAAATAATTCTGTTGATGACAAGCAGTACCTAAAACGGCAAAAAAGGAACGCAAATAATGAAGTTCTGATGGAAAATTGATGGTGTGTAGTGAAATAGATGCCCCTTCTGCGTAGACCGCTGTTTTCTGTGGTCAATACCTACCTTCGTAGTCACGTATAATGAACCGTTGTGTAATAAATTGCCCATCAATATTACTTCAACGGTTGGTCAAGTTGCAAAAGTACCGATCAACAAAATCCAGCCCCTTCTTGGTTGATGAACTGTTGTGTAATAATTTACCGTTGTGTAATAATTTGACGTTGTGTAATAATTTGCCGTTTGTAATAATTTGCCGTTATGTAATAATTTACCATTGTGTAATAATTTACCCATCAACAATACTTCAGCGTTTGTTCAAGTTGCAAAAGTACCGATCAACAAAATCCAGCTCCTTCTTGGTAGATGAACCGTTGTGTAATAATTTACCGTTGTGTAATAATTTACCGTTATGAAATAATTTACCGTTGTGTAATAATTTACTGTTGTGTAATAATTTGCCGTTGTGTAATAATTTACCCATCAATAATACTTCAACGTTTGTTCAAGTTTCACAAGTACCTACCAACAAAATCCAATAGTCCATCCCAAAATTCATTTTTTCATCAGTCAAAAACCTGGGGTATTGTCTGAAATTTCCATAAATTTATGTAGTAACACTAGAAGTAGTATTAACAGCTGAATCAAGACAATTGAATGACACTGTCAATGATCAAAGGTAATTTGTCAAAAATAGGAGCCTAATTCGTGTTTTTGGGGGGTCAAAATTGGTTGAAACCATCAGGAATAGCCATTTCAATAATTGCACATGAAAGAAACAATAAATGAAAAACCAAAATTTCTGTGGGTACGTCCAATAGAATAATGAACTCATGTGACAAGGACTTCGCAGCGTTTTTTCTTCGGTGGATGATCGTCCGCTTTTTCTGAACAAATTACTTACTTCGTAACGTGGACGTCGTCAAATCAGGCTCGCTTCGTGAGTTTCTGATGGGTAGAGGCAGGTTGAATCGCGTATAACAGTTTGTGGACCTTGCATTAGTAATAGAAATGATGGAGCTGCTCGACGAAAATTACGACTGCTGTGTCTTTCACTGTGTCCGCGTGCGCCAAATTTGGAGAGGGGGAAAAGTCTCTTATAGAGGTTTTTGTTACTTTATGGACGAAACTCGTCTCTCGTGGTGTCAGTCGAGTAAATCAACTTGATAAAACACGTCTGTGTTGGAGGGAAAACTCCAACTAATCGAAAAACGAGGACTTCCGAACAGTCGTGGAAGCTGTGGGCGGAGCGCGTTTTATATGAAAGCGAGATTTCCACGAGGACTCGAGCGAGTCCTCTAAAAGTGTGAATGAGGCTCTTTCCCGTTGTTGAAAGTGGGAAGAAAAAGAGCGGCGTTAGAATAATTTAAATTTCATGTGCCAACCCACTTATCTGACGAGCTGGAATATTTCTCAGGCCCTGAAGCATCTAAGAAATATGCAGGCAAAGAGTGAAAATGGGAGTTCGAGAAGTGTTTTCCCTTTCGTGAGATTCTTCGGAGAACAAAGATTAGAAACAGACTCAATTTTTGACGATGGTAGAGAGAATTTTTTGGTGGATCGTCATATACATATAATTATCTCGAATGCCGCAGTCTAAATTCTAATGTAAATAGTCACATTTGTTAGGATATATTTATGCCAGGTGCTGGTTCATTTTTCAGTGAGTAGCATTTCTACGTTGTTCCAATATATAACAATGAAGGTTTATTGTAACATTAAATAAGGTGATTTAATGTGGTAGTAGATCAATAATGGTACGCACTTATTATAATGCTAAATGTACCATGGCTGTATATACCCAGTATAATGCCAAATAAAATAACATAATTAAAAAAAAACAATGTATAATTCATTTTTATTTATCGCCATGCAACTGGGTTTCTAGAAGAGGAGGCACGTGGATTTGTGACATTCCTTTTGAAAATGTACGTCACAACTTAGACGAGGGGAACTTTCGAAATGTTCAGTTGTTGACTGATATAATTTATCAGTAAAAACCTTGACATTTTGAAATAATAGTGATATTTTGGTCCATTATTCAGTGAATAATTTACCTGTGTATTCGCTGAGCAAGAAATTTTTATAGTAACTCCACAGAATTTCGTCTTTTACGTTTCTAGGTGTGTAGATTCCAAAAATGCTATGTCCGTACGCTGTATCATCTATACCAGTGGTTCCCAACCTTTTGTGGCCCATCTCCCCTTTCTGGAGATTGACTAACACCTATCGCCCCCCTTTTCATTTTCATTATATGCCTAATTTTAATTTGAAGTAAAGTGTCAATAATAAAGCAGTTTTCTCATTTTAAACAAATTTATTACCGTATATAAAAACAACCAAAGCAGTTTTATCCGGTCACTATTAAATAAAATAGACAAAAAATTAAAATGTGCATTCTTTACAGTTTTTTTAAAGAACAAAGAAGTGAAATAATTAACTAAGATCATTGACGTACATTTAAAAAACAGGAGTACATGTTTTCATTTTTAAATAGGAATCTGAAAAAAATAAGAATGGCAGCTAAAATTTAAAAAAAAATAAATGAAAGTTTGAAAACTTTGTTATTGTTTTATTTTACCTTTTCAATGGCTGCCTTGTGCTTGGTGGATTTTAGTTAAAGCTTGAATATCTGGCTTTATGTTCGTCAAGTTCAGGCGCAAGTCTCCTTTGAGACAAATGTCCAACTTATTTCTTTGTTTTGTGAGGAGCTGGACAACAGAACTAAATCCTTTTTCAACTAAATATGTTGACGGGAACGAGATGAGAAGTGGCTCAGTTTTTTCCCACAGTTGTGGATAAGTGTCCATAAGCTTCACCCAGGCTAACTCTTAACCGCTCTGCTTGAAAATGATTTTCGCCTCACAGTCATACTTCAGATATAGAAACTCCGTCTGCAAAGAGTTATCAAGCTTATCCACAGCTTCAAACTAAAATGGATCTAGAATCCAATCCGGAATTTGTAACTTGGTCAAATCTTCAAATCTTGATTCCATGTCAGTTTTTAACTGGTCAAGGTGATCAGTAAAAATTAGGATTTTGTCTTCTGGGAGTTCAGGAGTCTCGTTATCTGACACTGAACACTTTTTAAGGGTCGGGAACTGAATCAGCTCTTTACGGCCAATATTTACCTTATGAATATCTAACTTGGCGATGAATGATGAAATAATTCTGTGGAGAGTGGAGTGAACTCGTCGGCTGAGATCAGCCAGTGACTCGTGCTACCCGACAACTTCTACTGTACAGTACTATTTTAATTTTTCCCCCTTTGAATACTCATCGCCCCCTAATCGCCCCCCACTTATTTATCGCCCCCCTGATAACCCAAATCGCCCACTTGGGGGCGATCGCCCCTAGGTTGGGAACCACTGATCTATACATACCTCTATTTTGGCATGAAAAATTCGTTCTTTCGCACACAGGCTCCATTTGGGCTCTAGTTGTGTCCCGAAACTTTGCAGCCCGATTGGGGTATACCGATGGGAGTTTGGGGGGGGGGGGGGAATGGGTGTAAAAATAGGGGTTTTCGAGGTTTTAGTAATGAGCTTGTGGTGTATCGTCTTCCATGTTTTTCAGGGCGAAAAGACCGGATGTGAAGTTGATTTTGGCCGAAGAGTGATAAATTGAGGTTGTCATGAAGGTTCATCTCCCAAAATTCATTTTTTTATGAGTCAAAAACCTGGGACATTGTCTGAAATCACTATAAACTTGTATAATAACTTCTAATGAGAAGTAGTATCAACAGGTGATGTGACAATTAAATGGTACTGTCAGTGATCAAAGATAATTTGTCAAAAATTGGAGCCTAATTCCTGTGTTTGGGGGGCCGAAATTCGTGGAAACCATGAATAATAACTATTTCATTGTTGCAAATGCAAGAAACAATAGAATGAAAAGCCAAAATTTCTGTAGCTATGTCCAGTGGAATAATAGACCCATGTGACAAGGACTTAGCAGCATTTTTTAAAATTATTCATCTAACGCTTTTTATTGGCATCCCCCGGATCTCTCTCAGAAAACAACTTTGGTAGTAAGTACTGGGATTGCAGGAAAGCTTAGGTGGCCAGGCTAGTTGTGAGAGTTGAAGTTCTAACGGGGTCAAAGAATGAGGCCGCCAAATAACCGACAAACAAGGCCGACAAATCTTTGCGACACTCTGAATCGCCTCTGCATTTTGATGGCTTTTGGGTGGACAAGCCTTATCAGTGTTATTTGTCCAGTCAGACTCGCAGGTGTTCACAAAATTAACGATTTTTGGTTTATTATTTTCAATAATGAACCTTTGGAATCGAGCATAAAAAAAAAAAAATTTAAGCGCCCCCTCAAAATGGGATGTTTCGCGTTTGAAGGTGTGTAGAATCCAAAAATGCAATTAAAAAAATGCTGTCTGTCCGCCGTAGGTACGCCGTACTCAGCACGTTTCTAGTTAACATGAACCAAAATTGACGAAATTTGGTTTGTAGGTCCCGTTCGGGGTCAACTTGGCCCTCGAAGCTCGGCATTACTGTCAGTCATCTCTAAGGGGTTCAAAATAGGGGTTGACATTTCCAGAACACCGTAGCTCGAAAACTTTCGATAGAAGGGTATTTTTTTTTACGTTTTGGTTTATTATTCTCTGAATAATACACCTATGTAATCGCTCAGCAAAAAATTTTTACAACACCCCCTCAAACTTTTTTCTTTTCCATTTCAAGGTGCGTAGATTCAAAAAATGCAGTCCGTCCGCCGTCCGCCGTACGCCGTACGCCGTCCGCCGTATCACGTGTACAGGCTTCATTTTCGGTCTAAAAAAGTCGTTCTTTCGCACACATGCTCCATTTGGGCCCTAGTTGTGTCCCGAAACTTTTCAGCCCGATCGGAATATTCCCAGGGGTGTTGTGAGTGAAAATGTGTGTAAAAATAGGTACTTTTTGCGTTTTAGCAACATGTTGGTAACATGAGCTTTTGAGGTATCGTTTTCCATGTTTTTGAGGACGAGAAGACCGAATATGAAGTCGATTTTGACCAAAGAGTGAAAAATCGAGGTTCTACCAAATGTTCAGCTCCCAAAATTGATTTTGGATGAGTCAAAAACCTGCGAAATCGTCTGAAATCACCATCAGTTTGTAGAATAACACTGGAAAAAGTGTCAACAGGTGGATCAAGACGATTAAATGGCAATACCAATGATCAAAGTTAATTTGAAAAAAAAAAAAGATCGTACCCACCTAATTTGTGTTTTGGGGGCCAAAATTGGTGGAAACCATCAGAAATAGTTATTTCAATTATTTCACATGAAACAAACAATAAATGTACAGCCAACATTTCTGTAGAATAATAAACCCCATGTGACAAGGACTTTGCAGCGTTTTTAAATTGGTCTTGAGCTAAATAATTTTTTGAGACCACCCGGAGCACTATACACCAGCCGTTCGTTTGCACCGAAAAGCTTCGCCAACATGATCGTGAGTCAAACGGTATGATTCCGGCCCGAATATCATCGCTAGGGAGCACCTGATTATAATAAAGGATGGCTGCATGAAATCGAGTTGGTTGTTCTGCGATATTATTACCCAACGGCAAATTATTACATAACGGTCAATTACTACACAGCGGTAAATTATTTCATAACAGTTTATTATGCCATCTACGTAGAAGGGGCTGGAGTTTGTTGGTAGGTACTTTTGCAACTTGAACAACCGTTGAAGTATTATTATCGGTGAATTATTTTGTTCATTGTACTATCCACGTAGAAGGGGCAGCTATACAGGTAAATTATTCCACAGCGGTTTATTGTTTGCCTTATGCTTCATGGATAACTACAAATAATTAATGATTGAATTATTGAATCCCACGCATTTGTAGGAAACTTTAATTCCGGAGCCGGCTCCAGTACTCGATTTAGGGTTTTTCCTGAGGGGAGCTCGAGGGTATTGACCACAGAAAACAGTGAGGTACGCAGAAGGGGTAGCTATAGAGGTAAATAATAAATCTATATGTAATAATTTGCAGTGTTTTTAATAATTAAACAGCAAACGTTATCCTAATTTATAGGGTCACATTTATGAGGCTAAAGGATGGCGGCGCAGTTTCACCCGTTGACCCCGGATTGATTCTTTGTGGTTTTGTTAAGTAATCATCTCTGAACTTGCAGCCTTTTGACATTCAGTTTAATTAGTGATATGTGCGATACATATAAATTAATTTCCCGTAATGAACCGCAATTGTTTGGAGGATTCTGTAATCAACACGAGTTAATGTTCACTGTAAAAGTCGCGGTGGATTAAATCGCGCTTGCAGTCCCAGTGACGCAGAAGAGCTCTAAAACCGTCTGGGAGCAGGTCGGTTATCGTCAGAACTCGGCATGCGAGGTTGATAATAAACCGCGGCATCCACGCAAAAAACACCCACTGCGTCGTTAACGTTGCAATTTCATTAGATGAAAATTTCTCTCATGAAAAAGGCTCTCTTTGATGTATGACCGTGTCGCCTGCCTCAAGGCCAGGAATTGAACTCTTCGAGAAAACCCGCACATCATCCCCAGGACCAGTTTACCTAGAAGGAATTGGTTTTACTAGGCGACACGCTAGAATCTTATTTTTACCGTTGTGGAGCGTCCCATTTTAAGGCTCACTCGAATAAATCTTTTATTAACCTTTAATAACCTGCTATGAAAACGAAATGAAATGAAAGTGAAATTTATTTCTTTAAAGTCCAAGATACGTAGGTGTATATACATGAACAAGAAATGCAGTTTTGAACTACAGTGTTCACTTAATAACTACAACTTGTAACGTGGGAGCTGTGACTCGCTAATTAATTCCCTCCTACAGTCGGAATATTCTCCTAATAATTAATATTTAATATATCAAGATGTACCTGTGTATATGTTTATATAGTAGAAGAATTAGGTTAAATGAGGCTACTGCAAATGTAATGGATACTATTTAAAGTATATTTACAATTTTTGTTTAGCTATGGCGCTCCCAAAAAATATTAATAGCGACGGAAAAGTGGGGGGGGGGGGGGTGATTTATTTTGAGTTTACAATTCAAAATAATGGTTGACAAATACCACTGGGTTTGGGTAGTTGTGGAAGGTTCGCAGTATAAATATATTATGAAATATATTTGATATTACATGAGGAGAGCTGTTAACTTGTAAGATTCTGGGCTGGAAGTGAGTTGTTGAGCGGGTCCTTCTCGGGCTTTCCTCTGAACGGACCGAGTAACCCTTTGGTTACTCACTTGAAGCGGAACTGTTACAAACTACCCCACACCAAATAACAGTAGGTACCTCGGCACCAAAGAATCTACGCACCCAGTGAGAATCACAAGGGGTGGTTACGACTATGGATCCATTCAAAATCAACTTTTTAATAAAATTTCTCTCATGAAAAAGGCTGTTTTTGATGTATGACCGCGTCACATGCCTCACGACCAGGAATTGAACTCTTCGAGAAAACCTGCACATTATCTCCAGGGCCAGTTTACCTAGAAGGAATTGATTTTACTAGGGGATACACTAGAATCTTATTTTTACCTTTAAGGAGCGTCCCATTTTAAGGCTCACACGAATAAATCTTTCATTAACCCTCAGTTACCTGAAATGAAATGAAACTGAAATTTATTCCTCTAAAACCCAAGATATGAAGGTGTCGTGGTTCCCCTCAAGTCTCTGCAATAACCACTCCTATGTGATATTGAAAGATTTAACCAAATAAATGGAGGGAACGGCGAGCTTAGGCACACCGAGGGGAAAGTAGGAGAAGAGTCCCTTCCATCAACCACCATCGCCCAGCAACGGTCATACCGGCCTATTTTTGAGGGGTGGGGTGTGTGGAAAGGGCCCTTTATAAGCAGCCCTTCTAGCCCAGCTCTTCATGCTCTCTCTCCTACACTTCTCCTGCACTCGCTGTGGTACATCCGCGGGGTATTAGTTACCTTCCTCCTTTTCCTCTAGCACTTGCTTTGGTGATCTCCGTGGGATGCGAGCAGAAGACACCTAAGGAGCAGCTAATACTCGCAGTGGTACATCCGCGAGGTATTAGCTTCCTATCCATCCAATTCTACCCTACCGTTAGGGAACACCACAGTAAGTATATGCATGGACAAGAAATACAGTGTAAACTACAGTGTCCACTTGATAAATGGAACTACCCCACACTAAAGAACAGTAGGTACCTCACCAAAGAACCTGCGTACCCATTCAGAATCACAAGGTGTGATTATCTCTATGAATCCATCTAAAATCAACTTTTTAATACAGTATCTATTAATATAAAAAAACCGCAGTCATGCAGCATGGCTATAAGAGCGAATTTTCGAAGTTTTCGGCATCTTCCTCCTCCGCCTAAAATTTTCTGAAAATTAATTTTCGGCCAATGTTTTCCCAACTTGATACCATACAAAATTAAAACAGGAGTAGTTTTACGCAAAGTAAAATTTGGGGTGGAAGGAGGGGGAGGGGGAAATCAAAAATGTTTTGAATACCAGAAGAGTAGGTATTGGATACGTAACAAATTTTTTGTTCCATTTTTTGCCGAGTAACACCTCGGTTTGTAGATTTTCCAACGCTGAACACGATGGTGAAGTCAGAATTGCGATATCCCATTCCGTTATCAGATTAGAGCAGACGAACCAGGAAGAACATCTCAAGAAATAACCACGTTCCTTCATCTTCAAAGTGCTCCAGTTTGAGAATGGAATGAGATATCGCAATTCTGATTTCACCATCGTGTTCAGCGTACAAAAACCTTTAAAATGAGGTGTCACTTGTCAGACTTTTTCATTTTGGGAATTTATGGGTAATTTCCCCCCCCTAAAATTCCCCAAAACTCCCCCTTAGAGTGACCCGATTCTGCCCATCTTCGAACTTAGCCTGTCGATTGCCAAGACAGATTTTTCGTGCAAATTTGAACTTTTTATCTCAATTCTTTCGAGAGTTATCGTCTGGAATGACACATACATATATAAATTTATAAATATATAAATATATATATAAATATATATATAAATATATATATAAATATATATATACATATATTTTTTGGTGTCTTTCGGCAGTGAATTCAGGATGGTCTGAAACGGATTTTGGTATAAAAATCTTTCGGAAATTCGAGTTTTAAAAATTTTGGACCGAGAACAATAGCTTCCTTTTCTTCGAAAATTCGCTAAAATGGAGTACATATTCGATAAAACTTGTGACAATGGCTCTTCTCGAGTCGTTTATTGTTCCGGTGAATATGGGGTCGTTTAGCGGAAGCCTAATCAGTATCCCTTCTTATCCGGTGATAATGTCGCTTAATACCCGTTGATTTTCACCCTTTAAGAAATGATATCGATTAGGCTTCCGCCAAACGACCCTATCTTCACCGGAACAATAAGCGACTCGAAAACAGCCACTGTCACAAACTTTATTTATAATCATTCTTTAAAATTACATCAGATATACAAACTCGAAGGGTGGTATCGTTTATGTTAGAAGAAGTAGCCGAAGTTTGGGGTTACCTTGGGGTTTTTCCCAGTCCCTCAATTTCGTAATATTTGTCACTCGCCAGTTTGTCATTTGCATCCCTTCTCTAGTTACTTATTTAGTTTCATCAATCAGCAGAATTTGATTTGAATTTGTCGATTTTTGGTATGTTGCATCCTCGAAGGATGATGTGTTAAAACCTGTATTAAGGAAAATAGGAGGAGGTGAAGTACAAGTCCTGGCTTGGGGGTTTCATTATCCAGGAAAATTACATTGTATTAGGAGGTACCTTTTAATCATATTAATTCTCGTTGAGGCTATTTTATTTCGCTAAAATACAGGACATTTTATTACGGCTAGTTCTTTCTCCATCAAATCTTCGGCTATAAGAGGGGTTTTCTTTTTATTTTTCTTCTTTTTTTCGAGTAATCAGTCGATTTTCGCTTCGCCGCTCGAACAAAAACCGAATTTTCCGTCTCATCGATGGGCCCAGTGAGCTGGAGAATCCAATAAAGCGAAATCATTTTTGGAGTTGAGTTGTTAAAGCCAGTCTTCAGAATGTGGCGAGGGTTCGTGAGGAAAGGACAAATAACGTCACCAGCGCCAATCCGCTTAACCTTCCCCCAACCCCACCGACACACCTCCATAGAGAAGATATACCCTCAGGGTATAACTTCCTTGTGGGAAAGTGTCGATTTTATCGAGGAAGCCCTGGTATTGAGGAAGAAATGGCCTTCTTGTTGAACTCTGACATTAGAAATCAAAGATCAAGGAGTCGAGTTCGGATGTTATCGCATCTTTTGTTTTCAGCCGGATTCATTGATTCATTGGTTAAATTGGGAAGTGATCAATAATTAGAGGTATAACATTTTGTTTCTTCAATACCGACGGTAGGGAAGCTGTATTCGTGCGAGAGTCGAAAAAAATTGATGTACTTACTCCAAAATGAAAACTTCCACTCGAATTTTGCGTTTCAGATATTAGTGAACATATTTGGTTCCGTGTCTGTCTGTTGCCAGTTCCGTGTCCCGAGAAAAACTATACGAAATAATCTATTGACGGTCGTAATGGGTTGAAATTCGGAGGGTAGGTGGGGGCTGGGCCACAGATAGTCCCATATTATAATCACTAATAAAATACAGTACCTTCCTTGTGCGCATGCGCAAACGTGAAATGTTAGTAGAGCCCATAACTACCCTAGAAAATGAATGTATTTGGAATGTATTTTAACCCTAAAACAAGATTTGACTCATTTATACCACAAAAATATTCGAAACACCTTCACAAATGCCTATAATAATCCTATTAGGCTTATCATTAATCCTGTTACTACAACTCCTATCCATCCTACTATTTTGACATTTTTGAACCTCCCAGTTTCAAATCCATACGCGTCAATTCTCCATTGTCCATCGAATGAACTACCAACTAATTATATACGTCCATTTTACATATGTGAGGAAGCTATACCGCCTACCCGATTTGGCAGACGTTTTGTTGTATCTTTCACTTTCGCTTCATACAATATTATTGTTTCAGCATGAATGACGCGTTATCGTTGAAAACGGTATAAATCCGGCCCAGATATCAGTACTAGGGAGTAACTGATTCAAAGAAATTATATGAACGGTCTTTATGTGAAAATTTTTCCACTTCATGGAAAAACATTGAATCATGGATATGTTTTTGGGCGCTGTATTTTCACATCCACTTTTCAATGTTTTTCCATGAAGTGGAAAAATGATATAAATTTTTGAATTGATTGATAATGAAAAAAGTGCAATTGGTAAAATTTATTGTACAGAAATTGGGTCAGTAATAGACAATAACGGACGATGATAACTAAAGTAAGAAATATATAGTTTCGTTTCGAGATGATCAATGTGAGATCGCTACCTTCCAATTCGTTCAATAAAATGGTCTGTGCTCATTTCATTATTGTTTCGCTGGGTATTGTCGGTAACTACACACGCACATCTCCAAATTGTTTATCGGTTGCAGCGTTGCATTTTTTTCGGTCGCAAATTTTAGGATGACCCCCCAGGGCAAAAACATATCCATGTTAATATGGAGTTTTGGTGCACATCGTGCCCCAAAACAGTCCGAGAGATATTCGCAGTCGTGTTACAGGTCATGAAACCAACAAGAATAATTGATGCTTTTTAAACAATTTTTTCCGAAATTTATCGAATACTAATTCCATTTGCTGAGGCCTCGGCTAATAATCATTAGAACGATGTGTCGAACCTTGAATTTGGTATGGCGAAATTGAATCACTTAATCACCAAGGCCTGACTGCTCACATGTCTTCCTTAGTCAGCACTGTGAAATACCAATTTTCTAGTATTAGCATGGGTTAACCCTTTCAACCCGGCTGAGAACCACGCTTCACTGTACTGCCTATCCTGGAATGATTATTTTCGTCTGCAAAAATCACCCTGATTGTATTGAAATCTGTCATTTTGAACGTACGTAAATTTACCTTTTATCGACGTTTGTTGCTGGGACGCATAGGCCCATCCCATTTTTCTGCGCTTTTGAGATGGGACTCCTGTCCCACAATAGTTCCATACCTACCGTAGCATTCTATAGGCCCTAAAACGGTTTGAAAATTGAAGCATCAGCAGGTTTGAGTGCCCCACAGTCATTTTTTTGACTTTTAGTTTTCATTACCTACCGTTTGGAATTTATTGTAAGAAGCCTGAAATTCGTCATTGTAGTATTCCATAACGATTGGTGTATTCTATAGACCCTAAACCGATTGGAAAATTGAAGCAGAAGGTAATTCAGTTCCCGGGACATTATGTGTCCCAGCAGGTTTGTTAGAGCAAAAACCTGATGGGACATATACGTCCCCCACCAGGTTTATTAGAGCAAAAACCTGATGGGACATATACATCCCACCAGAGGTGAAAGGGTTAAAGATGACCTAAGCCAAATTCGTCCTCCTCTTTCCAAAAACAACCAAGTGAAACCATCAGGTTATACTGATAATATTATTCGTTTATATAATACATATATTTTATCTGCTATTCAATAAATTTACACAATACATATTTTGAGCAAAGCTGTGCTTTCATGATATCAATAAGTTGAGGAACCAAATTCAACCAAATTATTGAGAACTCATGATTTGTTAGAAAGTTTCAGAAGGCTTCGGGTGTTAAAGTTAAGTGGATTTTATACAGGGTGTTCACACTTAAGATTTAGAACCTTCAGGAATCTATTCTACAACTGAACTCCAACAAAAAGTTGGTCTGATTTTTTCCCCCTCACTTTATTAAGCTTTGTTCGTGTTTTTTACCTTACCCCGCTAAAATGGTCGTAACTACCTTAAATTACGCTGTAAAATTGAAAATAAGGATACCGCGGTAAGAAGCGTTAAATTTCCTATCAGAGTATGGCCGTAACATGAATTTTGGATACATTCACCGGCGAAAAATTGGGCTGCAAAGAAACTTCTAATATTTTCAAAATAAATTTTTTCTCAAATGGCTCTACTTTAAGAAAAAAAAAGTCCACGTGAAGGGAAAAACTTCCTCACAACTCATCTTTCAATAGTTTTTTCGGGGGCTTCCAACTCCCCTCGTCATGAATTCATGGAATTTAATCACAGACCTTTTGTGGTAAGCCATCTTACAATGTGGAATAAACGAAAAATAACCCTTCAGCTTACCACCAGTATTGGCTCACCACCAATTTTGGTGGTAAGCTGAAGGCTTATTTTTTGTTTATCCTCTATTCATGGCCATTTAAGTCATAAATACCCTATAACACACGATTTCCTCGAAAAACACGTTGTTTTTGCTTCCATACGTGATTTCCCCCTAATTAATGCAGTAAAATAAAAATATACCACACCGTTGGGAACGATGAGATTCTGAAAAAGTTGTTTCCCGTCACTTTCACATGTACCGATTGAGACGTATAGCCATTTGAGAAAATAGAGATCTTGAAAATATGAAAACATTTTCTTCTCAGTCAAATGTTTTGCCCGCTGAATATACTTTTTGTTAGGGTCATATTCTGATGGAAAATTGAATGAACGTTATTTCCCAACGCCGTCCGCATTATTAATTTTACAGGTTTTGTTGGAATTTTTGTTGGAAATTACTTATAGAATCGATTCCTAGAAGGTTCTCAACGTTACGTATGAAAATCTTGTGTAATCATAAAACAGAAGTTTCCAATCACTTTCGGGTTAACATTGGATTCCATGTTAACTCATATCGAATAAAAAAAGCTGCAAAGTCCTTGTCACAAGGGTTCATTATTCTATTGGACATACCTACAGAAATTTTGGCTGTTCATTTATTGCTTCTTTCATGTGCAATATTATTGAAATTGCTATTTTTGATGGTTTCCACCAATTTTGGTCACCAAAAACACGAATCAGGCTCGGCTTTTTTTTATCAGAGCATTTTTGATCATTGATGGTGCCATTTAATTGTCTTGATTCACCTGCTGATACTACTTTCAGTGTTATTATACAAATTCATGGTGATTTAAGACTAACTCCCATGTTTTTGACTAATAAAAAATGAATTTCGGGAGCTTAACCTTCGTTACAACCTCAATTCTTCACTCTTCAGTCAAAGCCAACCTAATATTCGGTCTTCTCGCCCTAAAAACGTGGAAAACGATACATCACAAGCTCATGTTCACTAAAACCTTAAAAATACCTCGCAAACCCCTATTTTTACACAAATTTCTCCCATAACACCCCTGGGTGTACGCCGATCGGGCTGCCGTGATTCGGAGCACAAATAGGACCCAAAAGTGTTCTGAAATGGGGACTCAAACTGTGAGTGGAAGAACGACGATTTTAGAACAAAATTTAACGTAAATTTAAGGCTGAAACTTCGTAAAACCTCAACTTAACACTCTTTGGTCAAAATCGACTTCATATTCCGTCTTCTCGCCCCAAAAAACATGGAAAATGATACCTCAAAAGCTCATGTTACTAACATGTTACTAAATTCAGATCCGGCTGAAAAGTTTCGGGACACAGCTAGGGCCCAAATGGAGCATGTGGGCGAATGAGCGAATTTTTTAAACCGAAAATGAAGCCTGTACACGTGATACGGCGTACGGCGTACGGTGGACGGCGGACGGCGTACGGTGGACGGCGGACGGACATTGAATTTTTGGAATCTACGCCCCTTGAAACGTTAAAAAAATTGTTTGAGGGGGTGTTATAACAAATTTTTTGCTGAGCGAATACATAGGTGTATTATTCACAGAATAATAAACCAAAAGAACGCAGAACAAAAATGATCAATTTGCCCTAAAGGTCGTACCCAAACACGAACAGCATGTTGAGAATACGATTTGAATTACGACAAAAATAATTATACACTCGGAGATTGGACAGTGGTGACATTTTATTCTCTCAGTATTGTAATGGTTAATATCAGTTTTTATGTAATGCGCTTACTCTTAAGTCGAGAGAGTGGCTTGCTTTACTTTACCCGCACTCTCGTAGATATTTTAATATTGTGTAAACTTTTCTGATGTTAATTTTATATTCAACCAGTTGCTTCGTGTTTTCTGTTGCAGTTACGCGTCGTCATGCGACTTGACGACGGATGCGCTGATGCTCGAGCGCGCCATAAGGGCAAATGACGCTTTGAGGGTGAAGAGGTTCCTCAACGCTCACCACGACAAGTTCCAAGTGAGTGCTGTGTAGAACAAACTGTGTAATATTGAGCAGTTAAGAACAGCTAACAAGTGCAGTGCTTTATGTAATATCTACCTTACTCGTAGGCGCAAGTTCTCCATATCAGTTGTGCCCCGAAGGTGAATTTGTAACCTACCATTTGCGCCCAGGAAAAAAACGCTACGAAGTCCTTGTCACATGGGTTTATAATTCTATTCGACAAACCTACAGAAATGTTGGCTGTTCATTTATTGCTTCTCTCATGTGCAATTATTGAAATGGCTATTTTTTATGGTTGCCACCAGTTTTGACCCCTAAAACACAAATTATGTACGCTTATTTTCGTTTTTTAACTATCTTTGATCATTGGTAGTGCCATTTAATCGTCTTGATCCAGGTGTTGACACTTTTTCCAGTGTTATTAAACAAACTGATGGTGATTTCAGACGATTTCCCAGGTTTTTCACTCATAAAAAATCAATTTTGGGAGTTGAACATTTGGTAGAACTCAGTTGTCCACTCCTTGGGCAAAATCGACTTCATATTCGGTCTTCTCGTCCCCAAAAACATGGAAAACGATATTTCAGAAGCTCATTTTACTAACATGTTGCTAAAACGCAAAAAATACTTATTTTTACACACATTTTCACTCATAACACCCCTGGGTATATTCCGATCGGGCTGAAAAGTTTCGGGACACAACTAGAACCCAAATGGAGCATGTGTGCGAAAGAACAAATTTTTTAGACCAAAAATGAAGCCTGTACACGTGATACGGCGGACGGCGGCACCTTGAAACGAAAAAGAAAAACGCTGCAAAGTCCTTGTCACATGGGTTTATTATTCTACTGGACATGCCTACAGAAATATTGGCTGTTCATTTATTGTTTATTTCTGGTGAAATAATTTAAATAGCTATTTCTGATAGTTTCCACCATTTTTGGCCTCTAAAACACGAATTAGGTACGCTCCTTTTTTTTCAATTTATCTTTGATAATTGCTTGTGCCATTTAATCGTCTTGATCCACGTGTTGATACTACTTCCAGTGTTATTCTGCAAATTGATGGTGATTTCAGACGATTTCCCTGGTTTTTGACTCATAAAAAATCAATTTTGGGAGCTGAACATCTGGTAGAACCTCGATTTTCCACTCTTTGGTCAAAATCGACTTCATATTCGGTCTTCTCGTCCCCAAAAACATGAAAAACGATACCTCAAAAGCTCATTTTACTAACATGTTGCTAAAACACAAAAAGTACCTATTTTTACACACATTTTCACTCATAACACCCCTGGGTATATTCCGATCGGGCTGAAAAGTTTCGGGACACAACTAGGGCCCAAATGGAGCATGTGTGCGAAAGAACGATTTTTTTAGACCGAAAATGAAGCCTGTACACGTGATACGGCGGACGGCGGAGGGACATTGCATTTTGGTTTATTATTCTGTGAATAATACACCTATGTAATCGCTCAGCAAAAAATTTTTATAACCCCCCCTCAAACTTTTTCCTTTTCCGTTTCAAGGTGCGTAGATTCAAAAAATGCAATGTCCGTCCGCCGTACGCCGTCCGCTGTATCACGTGTAGAGGCTTCATTTTCGGTCTAAAAAAGTCGTTCTTTCGCACACATGCTCTATTTGGGCCCTAGTTGTGTCCCGAAACTTTTCAGCCCGATCGGAATATACCCAGGGGTGTTATGAGTGAAAATGTGTGTAAAAATAGGTACTTTTTGCGTTTTAGCAACATGTTGGTAACATGAGCTTTTGACGTATCGTATTCCATGTTTTTGGGGACGAGAAGATCGAATATGAGGTCGATTTTGGCCAAGGAGTGGAAAATTGAGGTTGTACCAGATGTTCAGCTCCCAAAATTGATTTTGTATGAGTCAAAAACCTGCGAAATTGTCTGAATTCACCATCAGTTTGTAGAATAACACTAGAAAAAGTGTCAACACGTGGATCAAGACGATTAAATGCCACTACCAATGATCAAAGTTAATTTGAAAAAAAAAAAGATCGTACCTACCTAATTTGTGTTTTGGGGGCCAAAATTGGTGGAAACTTTCAGAAATAGCTATTTCAATTATTTCACATGAAACAAACAATAAATGTACAGCCAACATTTCTGTAGAATAATAAACCCCATGTGACAAGGACTTTGCAGCGTTTTTTGAATCTACACACCTTGAAACGGAAAAGAAAAAAGTTTGAGGGGGTGTTATAAAAATTTTTTGCTGAGCGATTACATAGGTGTATTATTCACAGAATAATAAACCAAAAGTCAGCCAGTTCGAGTAGGCAGTAGGTACAGCTTCCTCACTCGAATCACATGAACGTATAGAATATTAGGGTGGGTTCGTTTTGACACGGGACCATCTGCGATCCAACCCGAGTTTACCCTCAAAATTTCAGCTCTGTACGACTATTTTTCGCGTAGTTAGAAGCGTTACAAAAAAAAGGTCATCATTTCATGTTCGCGCATGCGCAGACAAGTTAAGGTACGACTCAAATAAAATTCACCTGGAACTATCGAAGTATTATTCCAGATCGACCCTCCAATTCTGAACTCATATCAACGATAAGTAAGGTAGCAATGGGCGTTCCAATTATTTCACGTTTGCGCAAGCGTAGACGAAAGTTACGGTACTTTATCAATGAGTTCGGTATGGGACCATTTATGACTCAATCCGGACGTACCCTTCAAGTTTCAGATTATTTCGGATAGTTATGGGCTTACAAGGAATTACCACAGACAGGCACCGAACCAAAAATGTTCCGCGATGTCTGAAACGCAAAATGGAAGTCGAAATTTTCATTTTGGAGGACACACATTTTGGTTTATTATTTTCAATAATGAACCATTGGAATCGAGCATTTAAAAAGAGAAAAAAAAAATCTAACCTCCTCCCTCAAAATTTGATGGTTTACGTTTCAAGGTATGTAGAATCCGAAAATGCTATTAAAACGCTGCAAATCCCTGCACAACGGTTTATTATTTTGTACAGAATACCCTTCTAATACAGATCACAGCTTTCTGTATAGATAACCCATCTGTAGCATTTCCAAATCTAATTCAACATTTTCCAAACCAAATTCAACATTTTACAAAACAAATTCAACATTTCACAAAACAAATTCAACATTTTACAAAACAAATTCAACATTTTACAAAACAAATTCAACATTTTACAAAAACAAATTCAACATTTTACAAAACAAATTCAACATTTTACAAAACAAATTCAACATTTTACAAAACAAATTCAACATTCATTACATTTTAAACGAAATTTAGTACTAGTGTAAAGGCTGGCCAGCTGCCGCCGTTGGTAGAAGAAGCAAAGCGTTCATAACATAATTCGAGCAGTCGCATGGACTTATAGCCGCTACTCCGCGTTCAATTGCACGTGGTAACACATGGTCTCGTTCTTCGCTGAGAATATTCCTCACCACGGTCTTAATTTTAGAAAATGCACTCAGCTGGATTCAACATCGGGGAATAAGGTGGAAGAAACATTTTTGACTTATTCCATCGAATGCACTTGAATCAACCAGTTGTCGAATTTCGGTAGAGCGGTGAATTTGCGCATTATCCATCACCAGTACGAATTCGTTACCTGAGTATTGCAGTTTTTCTCGGAGTTCGTTCAAGAAATCACCAAACAATTGGGCATTGGTGGTTCCTGATGTTACAATTTTGTAATGAACGACTCTCTGAGTCCCAATGGCAAGGATCAAGGAGACATTTCGTCCCTTGACAGTGGGTACCGTGACCACAGCTCGGGTATTCACTTTTGATCGAGCCTGCGTTCGCCTCAAATGCAAATTGAACCCCGACTCGTCGATAAATATTATTTGTTCTCGATTACGAGGTGCTGACTCATTAAAACGAAGGGCGAATTCTTTTCTCAGTTGTATGGTTCGCTCACAGTTCATTCGATCCAGTTCGATAGAGGCTTTTTTGAGCGTTATCCTCAACTTCCGAAGGCCATTGACGACTGAGGATGTACTTAGGGTAATACCTTGTTCCGAAAGTTTCTCCGCGATTTTCTTCAGAGTTATGCTTGGTTGTTCCTCAACTATTGCTTCTATAGCTGCAAGAACGTTTGGCGTAAGTTTGGTACGGCAGGCTCCACCCCGCCATCTCGTTTGACTGTGTGGCGTTTCATTGTTTAATTTGCGTACAATACATCTGGCAGTGGAATAATTCATCGAAGACTTACAAGCCGCTTCTTTAATAGTAAACCCTTCTTCGTACAGTGCTAGGAATAGTTTCTTTTTCTCTTGAGAAACGGTCTGATATTTCCCTCGCGGACCTGATCTTCTATTCCTCCTCATTTCAACATCTGCAACAATGTCATCTTCATCTGTACTACTCACCAACGCTTCATTTCTTCGCCGGTTTCCCCTCCTCCTGGCATCATCACTGGAAGAGTCATAGGAGTCACTCATATCACCATTTTGCCATACAAAACGACACAACTCAGAACTCTGATGTACCTGGACGGATGATCAGTCGTATCCATTGAGGAGACATTAGGAGAGCGTCGAGACGCATAAAAAAGGAACAGGCGGAGTATCTCTTCTTTATGGCGTTTTCACTCCAGATTGTGGATAATGCCCCATTCATCTTCTTTTCAATGCTGGTTGATTTAATAAAATGTTGAATTTGTTTTGTAAAATGTTGAATTTGTTTTGTAAAATGTTGAATTTGGTTTGTGAAATGTTGAATTTGGTTTGGAAAATGTTGAATTAGATTTGGAAATGCTATATATAATATAATAATATATGTACTATTCTACACATATTATGTAGATCGCGGACCCTCCCCCGTACCCCGTACTCGTTACTAGGTGCCTACCTAAACCGTTGTGTAATAATTTACCTGTATAGGTTCCCCTTCTACGGAGATAGAATAATGAACCGTTGTGTAATAATTTGCCCATCAATAATTCTTCAACGGTTGTTGAAGTTGCAAAAGTACCTATCAACAAAATCCAGCCCCTTCTGGGTAGATGAGCCGTTGTGTAATAATTTACTGTTGTGTAATAATTTACCCATCAATAATACTTCAACGGTTGTTCAAGTTGCAAAAGTACCTATCAACAAAATCCAGCCCCTTCTGGGTAGATGAGCCGTTGTGTAATAATTTACCGTTGTGTATTAATTTACCGTGGTGTCATAATTTACCGTTGTGTAATAATTCACCGTTGTGTAATAATTTGCCGGTGTGTAATAATTTGCCATTGTTTAATAATTTACCCATCAATAATACTTCAACGTTTGTTTAAGTTTCAGAAGTACCTACCAACAAAATCCAATAGTCCATCACTTGCCAAATGAAATAATATCGTAGAACAAACAACTCGACTTCATACAGCCATCCTTGATTATAATCAGGTGCTCCCTAGTGATGATATCCCGGTTGGATTTATACCGTTTGATTCACGATCGTGTTGACGAAGCTTTTTGGTGCACACGAACGGCTGGACGTACAATGCTTCGGGTGGTCTCAAAAAATTCTTTAGCTCAAGACCAATTTATTAACGTAAAAAAAACCATACCCTTCTATCGAAAGTTTTCGAGCTACGGCGTTCTGAAAATTTCAACCCCTATTTTGAACCCCTTAGAGATGACTGACAGTAACGTCGAGCTTCGAGGACCAACTAGACGCCGAAAGGAACCTATAACCCGAATTTCATCAATTTTGTTTCATGGTAACTAAGAAAAGTGGCCCGTACGGCGTACGGCGGACAGACAGAACTATTTTTATTGCAGTTTTGGATTCTACATACCTTGAAACGTAAACCATTGTAAACGTAAACCATTGTAAACCATTTTGAGGGGGGGTAAGAATTTTTTTTTCTTGCTCGATTCCAATGGTTCATTATTGAAAATAATAAACCAAAATTTCTGTCTGTCCGCCGTACGCCGTACTGAGCACTTTTCTTAGTTACCATTAAACAAAATTGATGAAATTCGGGTTATAGGTTCCGTTCGGGGTCAAGTTGGTCCTCGAAGCTCGGCGTTACTGTTAGTCATCTCTAAGGGGTTCAAAATAGGGGTTGAAATTTTCAGAACGCCGTAGCTCGAAAACTTTCGATAGAAGGGTATGATTTTTTTTACGTTAATAAATTGGTCTTGAGCTAAAGAATTTTTTGAGACCAGCCGGAGCATTGTACGACCAGCCGTTCGTCGCACCAAAAAGTTTCGTCAACACGATCGTGAATCAAATGGTATAAATCCGGCCTGGATATCATCACTAGGGAGCACCTGATTATAATCAAGGATGGCTGTATGAAGTCCAGTTGGTTGTTGTGCGATATTATTTCATTCGATAATTGATGGACTATTGGATTTAGTTGGTAGGTTCTTCTGAAACTTGAACAAACGTTGAAGTATTATTGATGGGTAAATTATTACACAATGGTAAATTATTACACAACGGAAAACTATTGCACAACTTTAAAAATTTACAGAACGGTAAATTCTGGAGAACGGTAGATTATTACACAACGGTTCATCTACCCAGAAGGGGCTGGGTTTTGTTGATCGGTACTTTTGCAACTTGAACAACCGTGTAAGTATTATTGATGGGCAACGGTTCATCATACTTGACCACGAGGGTAGGTACTGACCACAGAAAACAGTGATCTACGCAGAACGGGCATCTCTGCCACTCCGCATCAACAATTTTTGTTCAGAACTTCATTATTTGCGTTTCTTTTTGCCATTTTAATTACTGTTTGTCATCGACAGAATTATTTTAGTAACATTTAACTCGTGATTTAGGGAGGTACCTAGTAACGAGTACGGGGTTAGGTGCTAACCTACGGAGGGTCTGCGATCTACATAATTATGTATAGAATAGTACCTACATATTATACATATAGACGGGTTATCTATACAGAGAGCTGTGATCTGTGACAGAAGGGTATTCTGTACAAAATAATAAACCGTTGTGCAGGGATTTGCAGCTTTTTTTTCTTTCCCTTCTCCATTGTAACGATAGTATTGGACTTCGAAGTTCACCTGTACACTAGTCGAACGGCATTTTGAACAGCGCGTTATAATTATGAAATGGATTGTGAAAGGTCAACGTCAAGCGTAAACGTAAGTGTCAAAAAACAACCAGGCGTAATGTAGACTACGTTCACTGTTCACTGTTAAATGTCACTAGGCTCGTAGTTGTCGTAAAGACGTGACACGTGACCCATCGACCGGATCTTACCTTTGAAAAAGAGGCCTTAATGTCAACATGAAGCCTGGGATTGCAGTGGTCTATTGAACACAGGCGCAACTAGGTACACCCATAGATATATATACCTATGTATATATATATATATATATATATATATATATATATATATATATATATATATATATATATATGTATATATATATATACTCGGCCCTTCGGGCCTCGCCAGGGGGCAAGCCCCCTGGACCCCCAAAGGGGGCTCCGCCCCCTCGGAACGGCTTCGCCGTTCCTCACCCCCGAAGGATGTGTTCTTATACTTGTGTGTGTTATACTCGTATAACAAAGGAGAATTTGCTATGCAAACGTTGGTAATTCTTTATCACATTCCTCTTTGTGCTCATCTTTATCACATTCCTCTTTGTGCTCATCTTTATCACGTTCCTCTTTGTGCTCATCTTTATCACATTCCTCTTTGTGCTCATCTTTATCACATTCCTCTTTGTGCTCATCTTCATCACATTCCTCTTTGCGTGACGCGTTTTTGTGACAGGACATTTTTTTCACATGACCCCCGGCGTTAAAATTGCATAGCAATTAATATATATGTAGGTATATACATGGAAAAATCGGAGCGCAACTGTTATATTAGTAGCTTTCTTGTTCTGTTGCGCAGCTGGTGAACTCCCTTTCTGCGTAATAAGCTATGCAAATGTATTTTGGAAGGTAATGGATAAAGGCTTTGAACGTTCTGTATTTGCAGAATTTATCTCACGTTTGTGTATATTGTACAGGGATTATCATCACGAGCTTCATTTGCAATTTAAATTTGTTATCTTTGAACCCTAAATTCTCGTTGCTCAGTACTGCGAAGTTCGTCTTTCAAAGGGAGGGATCAGTATATTGAGAGACTTTTCCTTGGGAATCGTCATGTTGGCAGTATTCGAATAGATCGAGATCAATTAGATGATTATGAGATGTGCCACTCCATTCAATCATTGAATCAGCTCTCAGCTAAATACGGCTTCATTACTTGAAACTTCAAGTCAAAGACGAGTTAGTCGCGTGTGGTTCAGTGAAGCAGCCCAGTCATAGCTGGTTTCATCCTTTCAGCAACCGCCGAACGCCCTTCTGGCTTAGGACCTCCGAAACCCGGCACCATCTGTTTCATTCATCTCTAATGAAAAGAGAGAGAACTCCCTTCAGGAAAAGGGCTCGAAGGGAAAAGGGAAGTAATGAGATCGTCAGCTAAAACGGTAGGTACCGGCGGGAGTGGATTTTAGAAGGGTAGTTTCCCTTCTCATAAGAGGGAAAGACGGATGACAGAAACTTTATTACGGCGGCCTCACACGGCCTGTGCCATCAGTCTGCTTCATCCCGCTGTCCCACATCCGCGGTAGCTCTCTAAGGAACCTCTCAAGTCACCAGGAACACACTCAGGGAGTTGTAGCTCGAGTACGTCATTTAGTTCCACTTAGGAGAGAAACAAAAGGTCAGTCGGGTGATAAAGTGGCGGTGGTGAGTTTTACGGCTGAAAAGAGTTGTTGAGGTGTTTGGTGGTATAAAGCGTCATACAGAACCTCGTGTCGTCAAACACGTCGGTGGAAAGAGTGTTCAGCGCCCCAAGTGTCCACTTTCAGGACATTTTTCTTCCCCAGGCTGATTTCACCTCAGAGACCTCGCAGTATCGTTTGACCTAAATTGTACTAGTTGAATTATTCCAAGGGAAAATTGATGTTAACTGCACCCGAGAAAACTTGCTGATCCCTCATTTTCAGCTGTTCCAAATTCAATCATCGATCACACCAAAAGTAAATGTGATCGGCATATTGGCAACCCATGGGATTGCAGCCTCTGGTAAAACACTGCGAACACTCTTACAGGAGTTTTACCAAACTCCCAGCTCTGACGGTGAAAACGCTGCAAATTATTACACAACGGTTTATTATTTACCTGTACAGATGCCCTTTCTGCGTGGATCACAGCTTTCTGTGGTCAACTATCCTCGAGCTCGTAACAGGGACGCCCAGGGATCAGTTGCTCCCTAGCGATGGTATCCGGGCCGGATTCATACCGTTTGATTCACGATCGTGTTGACGAAGCTTTTTGGTGCACACGAACGTCTGGACGTACAATGCTCCGGGTGGTCTCAAAAAATGCATTAGTTTCAGATGAGTTTAAAAACGCAATAAAAAACTACGGTAAATTATTACACAACGGTTCATCTACCAAGAAGGGGCTGGGTTTTGTTGATCGGTACTTTTGCAACTTGAACGACCGTGTAAGTATTATTGATGTGGAACGGTTCATTATACTTGACCACGAGGGTAGGTATTGACCACAGAAAACAGTGATCTACGCAGAAGGGGCATTTATTTCACTCCACATGAACAATTTCTCTTCAGAATTTCATTATTTGCGTTTCTTTTTGCCATTTTAGTTGCTGTTTGCCATCGATAAAAGTATTTTAGCAACATCTAACTCGTGATTTAGGTAGGTACGTAGTAACTAGTGCGGGGTTAGGTACTAACCTACGGAGGTTCTGCTATCTACATAATATGTATAGAATAGTACGTATTATATTATATAGACGGGTTATCTATACAGTGAGCTGTGATCTGTGACAGAAGGGTATTCTGTACAAAATAATAAACCGTTGTTCAGGGATTTGCAGCGTTTTTTTCATTGTTTTCTTTTTTTAAATTTATTAATTTCCTATCCCGGTTTTCCACATCTCGGAAACCGCAATCGACCCTCTTCTAATTACTGAGGCTCTCCATAACGAAAGAACCTCCGCCGCATGATCCGAGGTTAAATTAATTAAAGGCCTCCTTACATAAAATAAATAATGAAATCCTAATTAAAAAGTGGCCTTTAAATTAAGCTTACACAGTGCCACTGCGCTCTTCAGTAACGCCGCAAATGAAAATGTATACCAACTAGTTTCTTTAAGGTAGATTGATACCCACGGAGCGAAACTTTGATGTATAAAATACTGTTTGTTGCTAATTTTGAACCCGTTTTCATCCAGTTTGAGCTCATTGAACGGCGGCAGTTATATTAATAAATTTATGCAATTGGTGATTCCGACTAGCCAAAATTGACTTATAACTGAATAACCACACAATTTTTGTCTTCCTCCCTCTTTTCGCAAAAAATTGTCGCAACGGCTGAAGTTTAAATACGCATAATATTGGAGTTTGTTGATAGGATCCGGGTTATTGACAAATTAGCAATACCATTCTTTCGATCAGTGTGTTGTCGTATTGTACTGTGATCGTCAGGCTTGACGAGCCACGGATTTCTTCTGTATTCTGCACCATTTGTCGTTCTTCTCACGAAAGAACGACATTCAGGGCCTACCTGTTTGTTGCGTGAAGATTGGAGGTTTCCAACTCGTTGCCCATTCCAACTTGGAATGTTTCGGGCGATGGTTTTATTAAGATATTCCGATTTCAGTACGTCTGTTACACCTTCGATGTTTTTTGGCTTCTTCGTTGGTTCGTGAGCTTTACCGATTCTCATTCTGAATGCGAGGAGTTCATTATTGAGAAGTTTTTCATTAAGTTTATCTATAGATGTACCTAGTGTAGAGGTACCTAAAGCTGCAGAGTGAGGTTCACTAAACAAAGAAATCGTAATTCTTGTTCGAGCTGAAGACTTTTTTGAAACATTAAATTCTGGAACAATTGTTAAACTTGGCGTTATTGGTTACCCAAAATTAATGAACTCTTAAAAACTCCTCCTTATTAATTACTTTCAGAAGACCCTCCAAGTCCCAAACTCTTGTGTGGTGATTGGGTATGTGTGTTCACCACGTCGTGAACGGCGGGTTTTCACGACAGTAGGTTAGAGAGTAGGCGTCACCAGAAAGTCAGGAGCCGGTCACGAATGGATAGGAGCAGGAGAGAGATGGGAGTGAGAGAGAGAATGGTTGTGGTAGGATGGCCTCCTATGGGACCTTTAGGCTGACTCCCCGCGGTTTTCTCCAACAGCAGGAGTTAGTAGTATGCTCCCCGCGGTTTTCACCAATGGCAGGGGATCTTTTAGGATACGGGAGAGAGGACGAGAGCGAGGGTCGAGAGGGAGTGAGAGGGTCGAGAGGGAGAGAGAGAGAAGTGGCAAGTCGGGGGTCGAGTCGTCGAATGAAGAGCTGGGCCAGGAAAGGGCTGTTTTAGCGAATTTTCAAAGAAAATGAAGCTATTGCAATGGCTTCGAAATTTAAATAATATAAATTTTTGGAAATTTTCTTCATAGAAATCCGTTTCAAACCATTCTAAAACGATTCCTGAAATTTAACACTTTTTTATATGTATATATATATTTATATATATATGTGTCACTCCAGACGATGACTCTCGATAGAATTGAGATAAACAGCTCAAATTTGCACAAAAAATCTATCTTGGCAATCGAAAGGCTAAGTTCGAAGATGGGCGAAATTGGCCTACTCTAAGGAGGGTTTTGGCGCATTTAAAGTGCGCAAAAATTACCCAAAAATCCCCAAAATGTTATTTTCCAACAAGTGACCCCTCATTTTAAAGGTTTTTGCACGCTGAACACGATGGTGGAATCGGATTTTAGATATCTTGATCCGTTCTCAAATTAGAGCATTTAAAGTGCGCAAAAATTACCCAAAAATCCCCAAAATGTTATTTTCTAACAAGTGACCCCTCATTTTAAAGGTTTTTGTACGCTGAACACGATGGTGAAATCAGAATTGCGATATCTCATTCCGTTCTCAAACTGGAGCACTTTGAAGATTAAGGAACGTGGTTATTTCTTCGAAAATTCGCTCTTATAGCCATGCTGCATGACTGTGGTTTTTTATACTTTTCCACCCGTCCACAGTCGGCCATTACAGTCGGTTGAGGCGGATGGTGGTTGGGGAAACCCCGGGTTGTTTACCAGCTCGACGTTCTCCCCGTTTATTTCGTAAAATCACACAATATTACAGGAGTGGATTCTGAGAGGGTTTCGCGACATCTTGCATAGTTGCAAACGCCTTTGTTGATGAAGCGGTTTCGTAAAGATGTCAGTAGCTTGATTTGCCGTACCAACTTTCTTGGCTAGGCAATCTGAGGGAAGTTCGATCTCGTAGAACTCTGCTTTCTTAATCTTGAGAATCAACCTTTTGCTCACTTTCCTCCTCGTTGATTCCCTTTTCTTCTTGATTCGTTCTCTGTTGGTTTTCTTCTTGACAAGGTTCCAAGATTACCTGTCCACCTGTCGACTGACAAGGCTTCTCTTCAAAAACCATATCACGTGAACGAACTGTGGGATACGGTTTTACCCATACCGTTACCACAACGCCAAAACCGCCTAAGTGCAGTTTCGAGAAAAACGTGTTCAAAGTTTTGATGCTACAGTATAAATCGAAAAATGGCTTTGATGCGACGGCACTTCCATAATAAATTATAGGAAGGTTTTTACTCATCAAAAAGCCATTTCGAAACAATATGGAAGGGGTAGGGCACATATATGCAATTTTGGCCTTGTGCACTTCGTATTAAATCGCTATTTCGTGCTTAAGTTCTTTTCAACAACGAACAATATTTTGATCTGCTATTGTCTTCATTAATACTAAACGTTTATGGGCAACATTGAAATAGCTTTAAGGACATCAGCTGACTTTTGAAGGAAGGGTTCCTGTCGAGGCACTTATGCGGTTTTGGCGTGGTCAGATTGTCCATTTCTGGAGATAGGCGAAATTAATACGCATAATGGGCCACTCCGTGTCACTTGGGCGATTTTGGCATTGTCGGATTGTTCATTTCTGGAGATATGCGATACTAATTTGTTACTTTGTAACTAACCTGTTTGAAATAGGGATTCGCGCTATTGGCATGTTGTGGAATACAATAGATAGAGTGACTCCAAAAATGCAATTTGGTGAAACTGGCCAAAATGGCACTTAGGCGGTTTCGGCATTGTGGTGACGTACACGGTAACCTTCAAGACCATCTTAGCTCGCATTTAACTGCTTTCCTGCAGAATTTCTTCCTACGCTGCTTGGGAGCATGCGCATAGCAGGTGCTTCCAACAATCCTCAAATCTTCAATTGACGTTTCCTTCCCATTCCAAAGCTCAGCAGGTGTTTTGTCCTCGCCTGCAGGACCTGACAAGTTCAAAACATATGCACCAGCGTTCCCTGCCCACAACCCTTGAGGAAGCGTGCTGAGCCCATAACCTGTAGATGTACCTTGTGTAGAGGAACCTAAAGCTGCAGAGTGAGGTTTAATAAATCAAGAAATCGTGATTCGTGTTCGTGCAAAAGACTTTTCATTTGTTAAACTTAGCGTTCTTGGTTACCCAAAATAATTAATGAAGACCCTCAACATTATCACCATAAACACCTATTACGATTTTACCTGTGACCAACTCATTTTGGCGTTTCCGCAATTGCAATGGGGTACGCGCACGTATTTATTTTATTTTTCAGAATGAAAGTGGATTCCATCTTGACACCAACTGCACTGTCCCACGATAAGTAGATTGTTCTTTTTCAAAGTTTCCAGTAACGTTGACGTCATTGCACTGCTCTAGCCTGGGCGAGACCCCGCCTGCCCGCTTTGACGTCAACGTTACTGGAAACTTTGAAAAATCATAGGAACAGCTTATCGTAGGTCAGTGCCGTTTGTTGTCAAATTTATCAGAATGGAATCCGTTTTCATAAAAAAAATAATGTTATACCGTTTTGAGGCCCATTCTCTGTGTCATTGTGATTTCTCCTCGTACCAGTTGTTTTTGATGGTTTCGGCACCAGGTGTGATGTTATATTGTACTTTGATCATCAGACTTGATTAATACAACGAATAGCTTGTGTATCCAAACGAAATGCATTCCATTCTGTAGAACCGATTCGATAACAGTCTGATCAGGAGGTAGGTAAATATACGTCTCATGGTAACATTCGGGCTCCAGGTTTTGCGGGAAAAACCTCGTTTTTGCGGTTCGGATTTCGATGTGATTCTTCGAGTGGAGGTACACCCCCTGCTTACCATCGAAATTCATGCTCTTTTTATTTTAAATATAAATAAATGTTGCCAGCACCATTTCATCGTTACCTAGAATATTATGTAATAAGTAGTATTTATATACACTGTCTTTGTATGTACATATTTCATATTCTAATCATAATTTTATGCCAGCATGTTCATAAATTTCAAATTGTCTTTAATTTTTCCCATGTCTTCACCATTGTAGACAAATCTTGACCCTGCAACACTTGTCCCCATTCAGCTCGTTCCTCTTCGTAAAATCCGCATTCCTGAATCTCGTGAATTATGGAATGCATAATGCAGGTCTTGTGCATGATTTAGGTATCCAAGCACGTCTCAAAGGTTCACTTAAACCGTTTGTAGCAACACCAACATAATTGCAACTATGAAAACTGTTTGGAAACAGAGGAGTTCCACAATTTACCGGTATCGATAGAAACAGAGTACCACAATCCAGTAAACTTCAGGATTTATTGTTGTTGCCATTCACAACATGAGCAGAAACACTAGTTCATCATCGAATAGTTCACGATTACTACTACCTAATGTGTTGTCTATTGGTTTTGGAAAATTTTATTATTATATCGATTTTTGTTTCAGGTCAATCTCCACGGTAGCCTTTTGGGGAAGTCCTCCTCAGACGGATCGCAAAGCGCCGACGTCGGCGTCGCGCTCTCGAAACCGAAGCCTCAACTTGGGAGGTGAGGCATCAATTTTTATCACTTGATATGCATAATATTGCATATATCCTTCAGAGTATATTGTTATGATTCCCTCTCGGAAACCACTCCTGTAATAGGTATTACGAGAGATTTTTACAAATAGACGCGGAGAACGTTGAGCTGGTGAACAACAAGGGTTTCCACCAACTGCCTCAAACGGTCGTAACGGCCGATCGTGGACTGGGGGCTGGTGGAAAAGTCCCTGTAAAAACAGCCCTTCTGGTCCAGCACTTCATTCGACGATCCGACCCTCGACTAGCGACTTCTCTCGAACCTCTCTCCCTCAAACCTCTCCCTCTCGTCCCCCTTCTCCCTCTATTACCCTTCCTGACGCCTGCTGTTGGTGAAAACCGCGGGGCGCCTCCCTTCCTGTTATCTGCTGTTGGTGAAAACCGCAGGATCTTTCCAGTGAATGCTGTTGTTGAAAACTGCGGGACACATCCTTCTCACCTAGTACCTGCTGTTGGTGAAAACCGCGGGGTACTGGCCGACCTTCCAGCTGACTCTTGCTTTTGGTGAAAACTCGCTAGTTGAAAGACTCCATAGGAGCACATCCTATCACATCCATTCTATTACGCTTCTCATTTCCATCTCTGTTCTGCTCCTATCCAAAATTTCGTGACTAACTCACGACTATCTGGTGACCCCCTTCTCTCCAACCTACTGTAGTGAAAACCCGCCGTTCACGGCAAGTGGTGAACACGTACCCGTCCACCACAGTGGTGACCCCGACACGCACCCTCACGTACCCGTTCACCTATTTATATAATTCAATTATCCTTATCGAAATTGTGTGAAAGGACTAAAATATATTTGTTTGGACTAAAGATGGAATCACTAAGCCTCTGACCAGGGGTGTAGGAATGAAGCAGGGTTGCAGTTTTTCGTCCTATTTGTTAACGATTTAGCCGACTTTTTTGGGGGATGAGGGATCGTAATAGTGACAAAAATAATTAATCTGCTAGTTTATTACGCTGATGATGCTGTTTCGTTCGAAGAGTGCCCAAGACAGTTGCAGAGAATGTCAAGACACATAGGCTCGAAGATTATCTGGGCTTGAGGGGATTGCAACTTTTATTTTTTAATTTTTAAAAATGTATATAAATTTATTTTAAATTTATTTTTGAGGAGTGCCACTGTCAAGTAAGCTCATGACAAGAAATATAAATAAAAAATAACGAAAATAACCAAAACCTAATTTAGTTTATTACAAGAAATATAAATAACATAATTTAAGAGAAATCAAAAGTTAATTTGTGCAGGCGAAGACTAAGGCGACTGAATGGGGATGATTATTGGACATTCAGAGGCGAAACTTTAGAAGTGGCTGGTAATTACAAATATCTTGGAGTATGACTGGCGTCGAACATGTCTTTTGAGAAGCATTTCAAAATCAAAGAGTGTGAAGCTAGAAGTGCTTTGAATTCTGTCTGGCAGCTTGTAGCAGCCTGTAAGGATTCTTTCTGCGAAGGTATCTAAAAGTGTTCGATACGGCGATCAGAACTATTTTTGGCTACGGTTGTGAAGCGTGGGCGTTTAAAAGGTATGATGAAGTTGAGAAATTACAAGGGTTTTCTGCATGTTGATTATATGATCAGGGGGTGTCTGTATAGGTTCACCCTATCTGGAAGTCGCCAAGGAAGTAATTAGATTAAATATTTGTTTTTTCAAGGAATGGACAGTCTTGGCGAGTGAGCTAAACTGTCAGTTTTCAGTAGGAGGTTGAGTAGATGAGTGGGCGAAGGAAATGGAAAAATGTTAGAGGGAAATGTCTGGAAAATTTTTAGGGCAAATAGTTGGATTTTGTTGATCGGTACTTTCGCAACTTGACCAACCGTTGGAAGTATTATTGATGGGCAAGTTATTACACAACGGTTCTTTATACTTGACCACGAGGGTAGGTACTGACCACAGAAAACAGTGATCTACGCAGAAGGGGCATCTATTTCACTCCACATCAACAATTTTCCTTCAGAACTTCATTATTTGCGTTTCTTGTTGCCATTTTAGTTACTGTTTGTCATCGATAGAAGTATTTTAGCAACATTTAACTCGTGATTTAGGTAGGTACCTAGTAACGAGTACGGGTTTAGGTACTAACCTACGGAGGGTCTGTGATCTACATAATATGTATAGAATAGTACATATTGTTTATATAGACGGGTTATCTATACAGAGCTGCACCGTTGTGCAGGGATTTGCAGCGTTTTCATCATTCTAAGTCGGATGAATGATATGGGATTCAAGTTGATGTAGAACAAAAATACACTGCCAAGGAGCTTCCTCGTCACAATCAGAGTGACCCATTATAAAATAGAACAGACTCTGAAGCAAAATAACATAACATAACATTACATAACATTACATAACGTGAAATATACATATTACATAACATTACATAACATTACATAACATTACATGAAATATACATATTACATAACATAACGTCCATAATACATTACGTCCATTATAAATAATTGCGAAAGTTATGCGTGTTTGAAAAATTTCACGTTAGCGCATGCGCAGGGCGAACCGCTGGCTCTATCATGTTGAAATTTTTATGGGACCTCAATGGGCCCTACCCGCTTAATCCCTGAGAATTAATTGAAATTGGGTGAAATCTTTGGTTACTACGGCTGTAACAAGGAAATTGAATCTATTTCACGCCAGCGTATGCACAGAGTGCACAAATTCATACTGGAACTCACTAGGCCTTGTCCAAACAATTCTTGAAAATTTGAGCGAAATTGAATCAAAATTGTGAAAGTTATGCGTGTTTGTTGAATTTAACGTTAGCGCATGCGCAGGGCGTACCGCTGGATCAATCATGTTGAAATTTGTATGGGACCTCAAGGGGCCTTATCCGCACCATCCCTCAAAATTTGAGCTGAATCAATTCAAAATCGTGGAAGTTATGGCTGTAACAAGGAAATGCGGACAGACAGACTCACAGACCCACAGACCGACAGACACGGAACCAAATTTGTTCAGTAGGCTTTGAAACGCAAAATGCAAGTGGAAATTTTGATTTCTGAAGACAAACATTTTTTGGCTCACGAAAGTGAACACAAGGCTTCCGCTGCTTCGCAGACTCGGAAGCAATAATGACTTGATGAACTTGAATTAGTTCTCTGTCGAGGAAATTATCCACTTATGCCAGTCTATTTTATATCGATCGTTAATCAATATTCATCAAACCAGTTATTTACGGGTAGGACATTTCCAACTTGAGGCCATGTACAGTTGATTAATGGGTGATACGGGGGTTAGGTGCCTTTGATGTGGAGTAGATAAGGTTGTGGGGGGCCTGAAGTTGCGGTCCCGCGGGACAGATAATTGCTTCAAGTGCCGCCCCCTCTCAGTCGGAGCTCAAAAGCGGCGAAATCTGAGGAGCCGTCACGCTATTATATTACCACGCTCCTTCGATGGATTATCCGTAACTTGTGCAGCCTACCTAACCTAGTTGTGCACATGAGCACTGGAGAGCACATAATATTATGTCATAATATGAAGAAAAAAAAAAGAATTTAAAAAAATTAATAAATAAAATAAATAAATAAATAATAATAATAAATAAATAAAATGAAATAATAAAATGAGCACATGAGCACTGGAAAGCACATGTTATGTCATAATATAAAAATATATTTAAAAACAATTAAAAAAATAAAATTTAAATAAATTAATGAGTTTTTTGAGTTTATCTTTTACGGTATCGCAATTCAGTATTTACGGTTTATCTAGTAATTGCACTTAGCTCTTCACCCTGAGAAAATTACGTTGCTCAGGCGGGAGTTGAACCCGGGCCAGTGGAGTCGACTGGCTTCAGACGCCAACGCCTCAGACCACTGGACAACCTGTGACAGCTGTAATAATATAAAAACGTCAGCCAATCCGAGTGGGCAGTTTGGCTTCCTTATTTCAATCAAATGAAGGTATAGAACATTTGGGTAGGTTCGTTTTGATACGGGACCATCTGCGATCCAACACGCGTGTGCCCGCAAAATGTCAGCTCAGCTCTCGACGACTATTTTTCACGTTGTTAGAAGCGTTACAAAGAAATGGACAACACTTCATGGTAGCGCATGCGCAGACGGAAGTTGCAGTACGACTCCAATGAAATTCATGTGGAACTATCAAATTATTGTTCCTGATCGACCTTCCAAATCTGAACGCGTTTCAACGATATTAAAGGTAGTTATGGGCGTTCAAAGTATTTCACGTTTGCGCATGCGCAAACGAAATGATTTTTATGGTTTTGAAACGGGACCATCTGCGATCAAACCCGCGTGTACATCAAAATTTCAGCTCTGTACGAATATTTTTCGCATAGTTGGAAGCTTTACAGGGAAATGGTCAACATTTCATTTTAATTTGGTCAAATCCAAGTTTTTTTCGGGTCAAAAATCGGTTTAAATGGCTGCATAATTGTTATTGAGTCACCGATAATGTTATGAAAGGGTGACTGCATTTCGCCCAAAGATAATTATTATGTTGTGGCAAACAAGATACAGGAGTTTTTCGGAAACAAAATGTGGATCAAATTTCAGTTTTTGTGAGTCAAAAGTGGCTAATACCGTTGGGTGCTAATCGCCGGAAAAACGACAAACATAATGAAGTCTCACCCTACGAAAGTTCGCTCATAGGATCATGCTGCATAACTGAACATTTTGCTTCCGAGTCTGCAAGGAAGAGAAAGCTTTGTTTTCACTTTCGAAATGAAAAACGCTGCAAAGTCCTTGTCACATGGGTTTATTATTCTACTGGACATACCTACAGAGATGTTGGCTGTTTATTTATTGTTTCTTTCATATAAAATAATTGAAATAGCTATCTCTGGTGGTTTCCACCAATTTTGGCCCCCAAAACACGAATAAGGTACCTACCTACGCTTTTTTTTTTTTTTTTAAATAAATTATCTCTGATCATTGATAGTACCATTTTATCGTCTTGATCCACCTGTTGACACTTTTTCCAGTGTTATTCTACAAATTGATGGTGATTTCAGACGATTTCCCAGGTTTTTGACTCATAAAAAATCAATTTCGGGAGCTGAACATCTGGTAGAACCTCAATTTTCCATTCTTTGGTCAAAATCGAGTTCATATTCGGTCATCTCGTCCCCAAAAACATGAAAAATGATACCTTGAATGCTCATGTTACCAACATGTTGCTAAAACGCAAAAAGTACCTATTTTTACACACATTTTCACTCATAACACCCCTGGGAATATTCCGATCGGGCTGAAAAGTTTGGGGACACAACTAGGGCCCAAATGGAGCATGTGTGCGAAAGAACGACTTTTTTAGACCGAAAATGAAGCCTGTACACGTGATACGGCGGACGGCGGACGGACATTGCATTTTGGTTTATTATTCTCTGAATAATACACCTATGTATTCGCTCAGCAAAAAATTTTTATAACACCCCCTCAAACTTTTTTCTTTTCCGTTTCAAGGTGCGTAGATTCAAAAAATGCAATGTCCGTCCGCCGTCCGCCGTATCACGTGTACAGGCTTCATTTTCGGTCTAAAAAAGTCGTTCTTTCGCACACATGCTCTATTTGGGCCCTAGTTGTGTCCCGAAACTTTTCAGCCCGATCGGAATATACCCAGGGATGTTGTGAGTGAAAATGTGTGTAAAAATAGGTACTTTTTGCGTTTTAGCAAGATGTTGGTAACATGAGGTTTTGAGGTATCGTTTTCCATGTTTTTGGGGACGAGAAGATCGAATATGAGGTCGATTTTGGCCAAGGAGTGGAAAATTGAGGTTGTACCAGATGTTCAGCTCCCAAAATTGATTTTGTATGAGTCAAAAACCTGCGAAATCGTCTGAAATCACCATCAGTTTGTAGAATAACACTAGAAAAAGTGTCAACACGTGGATCAAGACGATTAAATGGCACTACCAATGATCAAAGTTAATTTGAAAAAAAAAAAAAAAAATCGTACCTACCTAATTTGTGTTTTGGGGGCCAAAATTGGTGGAAACCATCAGAAATAGCTATTTCAATTATTTCACATGAAACAAACAATAAATGTACAGCCAACATTTCTGTAGAATAATAAACCCCATGTGACAAGGACTTTGCAGCGTTTTTGGAATCTACGCACCTTGAAACGGAAAAGAACAAATTTTGAGGGGGTGTTATAAAAATTTTTTGCTGAGCGAATACATAGGTGTATTATTCACAGAATAATAAACCAATAGTGGCCCGTACGGCGTACGGCGGACAGACAGAAATATTTTTATTGCATTTTCGGATTCTACATACCTTGAAACGTAAACCATCAAATTTTGAGGGGGGGTAAGAATTTTTTTTTCATGCTCGATTCCAATGGTTCATTATTGAAAATGATAAACCAAAATTTTTTTGTGCTCCAAAATCAAAATTTCCACTCAAATTTAGTGTTTCAGGGCCTCCTGAACAAATTTGGTTTCGTGTCGTGTCTGTCCACATTTCCTTGCGACAGCCATAACTTCCACAATTTTGATTCGATTTCAATCCGATTTTCAGGAATTATGTGGGTTTAGCGCAAGATGGTCCCCTATCAAATTCATCATGATCGACTCAACGGTAGCCTCTGCGCAGGCGCTAACGGTATTTTCTTGTTTCGGTCATAACTCCATCAGTTTTCAACGGATTTTGGTCAGATTTTCAGGGATGATGCTGGTTAAGGTCCTCTGAGGTCCCATACGACATTCATCATGATTGAATCAACGGTGGCAGTGGCACGTGGCACTGGCACCGCGTACATTCCAAACGTCGAGCATTCCTGCCCACAATATCTATGACTGTATGGCTATAAGGAATTCCATAATAAATTTTAAATTTTTTTTGCCCCCGTGCTTTGTATTGCCCAAAAATAACGATTTTTAAAATTTTCAGTGTCCCAGCATTCTGTCGTCATGAGCACGGCGAACCGGTCATTTCTAATTTTCTGAAAATTTAATGGTGACATACTGTGAAGGCCACGAGGAAGCTTCTTTCCCATGTCCTAGGCAGTGTATTTTGTTTGTTTTCGTTCCTATGGATAGATATTTGCGTATGTATAGTACACCTATATGTACACATATATTTGCATATGTATAGTACCTATCGTATTCAACGGCACCTGTAAGTTCGGTACAGGCACCTTTTCAAAATTCGCCAACCGAAACTTACGTAGCTGAAAGCATCTCCGAGGAGTTATATTTTGAAACCTGCGTATTTCCTGATCCCCGTCTGTGTTATGATTGTGTCCAATTTGATTATCCACCTGCTGACGGTTTCGGTCGTGAGGGCGAGGAATTGAATTAAAGTCGAGTCCTGCTTAGTTAAGCAGTATAAATGGCTGTAATTTATTTTCTTGAACGTGATCAAACTCGCCGACTGGGCAAAGAAAGGTATTCAACTTGACGGATATTTTAATCAAAGACTGAATTTCATAAGGAGACGCGAGGTAGGTGATGTATTGTGGGCTTTTTTCTTCATTTCATTCTACCTCCTCTCACGATGATGATTGAAGATTCAAGATTGAAATAACGGAATGAAGATATCTGCAAGTGAATTGTTATTAAAGTGTGGATCCAGCGACAGCACTAAACTGATGAATATTGAGAAACAAGGGTTCCGCGGTTTGTTATTTGCAATGATGGAATTTTTTCATTAGCGGAGTGAGAAAAACGCTGCAAATTATTACACAGCGGTTTATTGTTCACCTGTATTAGATGCCCCTTCTGCGTAGATCACTGTTATCTGTGGTCAGTACCCTCGAGCTCCCTCACGGCCCGGGAATTAACGTTTCATACAAACGCGCGGGATTCAATAATTCAGTCATTAATTATTTGTAGTTATTCATGAAGCATAAGGTAAATGATAAACCGTTGTGTAATAATTTACCTGTATAGATGCCCCATCTTCGTAGATAGCATAACAAACCGTTGTGTAATAATTTGCTGTTGTGTAATAATTTCCCAAATAATACTTCAACATTTGTTCAAGTTTCTAAAGTACCTACCAACAAAATCCAGGGGATCCCTAATTTTCCAAATGAAGTAATATCACAGAACAACCAACTCGACTTCATACAGCCATCCTTGATTATAATCAGGCGATCCCTAGCGATGATATCTGGGCCGGATTTATACCGTTTGATTCACAATCATGTTGACGATGCTTTTCTGTCAAACGAACGGCTGGACGTGCAGTGCTCCGGGTGGTCTCAAAAAATTCTTTGGTTCAAGATCAGTTTAAAAACGCAAAAAAAACTCAACCCTTCTATTGAAAGTTTTTGAGTTAAGGCGTTCCGAAAATTCCAACCCCTATTTTTCACCCTATAGAAACGACTGGCAGTATCGCCGAGCTTCGAGGACCAACTAGACCCTGAAAGGAACCTATTAAAACGAATTTCATCAATTTTGGTTCATGGTAACTAAGAAAAGTTCTCCGTACGGCGTACGGGGGACAGACAGAAATTTTTGGTTTATTATTTTAAATGATGAACCATTGGAATCGAGCATGAAAAAAAAAATTCTTACCCCCCCTCAAAATTTGATGGTTTACGTTTCAAGGTATGTAGAATCCAAAACTGCAATAAAAATATTTCTGTCTGTACGCCGTACGGGCCACTTTTCTTAAGTTACCATGAAAGAAAATTGATGAAATTCGGGTTATAGGTTCCGTTCGCTGTCTAGTTGGTCCTCGAAGCTCGACGTTACTGTGAGTCATCTCTAAGGGGTTCAAAATAGGGGTTGAAATTTTCAAAACGCCTATACCATTTTCTTACGTGAATATTTTTACGGTTTTAAATAGTTCTTGAACTTGCGAGTTTTTTAAGACCATCCGGAGCGTCGTACGTCCAGCCGTTCGTTCACAGTAAGGCCCCGAAGTTTGCACCGACAGGCATTTTCGACTCCAGTGTGAATGAAATTGTACACAATTCAAACCAAATCTCGTAACCAGAGACGCGCCCACAATAGGAAATTTGGCGGAGATGAAATCATTGCTAGGGATCACCTGATTATATTGGCGGAGTATGAAGTCGAGTTGGTTGTTCTGTGATATTATTTCGCTTGAAAAATGATGGCTCTTTTGGAGTTTGTTGGTAGGTAGTGAAACTTGAACAAACGTTGAAGTATTATTGAGGGGTAAATTATTACTACGGTAAATCATTACTCAACGGTAAATTATTACACAACGGTTCATTATACCATCTACGTAGAAGGGGCTGGAGTTTGTTGGTAGGTACTTTCGCAACTTTTTTCACTCCCCATCAACAATTTCTTTTCAGAACTTCATTATGTGTGTTTCTTTTTGTTAGGTACTGTTTGTCATCGGCAGAATTATTTTAGCAACATTTAACTCGTGATTTAGGTAGGTACCTAGTAACGAGTACGGGGTTAGGTACTAACCTAAGGAGGGTCTGCGATCTACATAATATGTATAGAATAGTACATATCATATTATATAGACGGGTTATCTATACATAGAGCGGTGATCTGTAACAGAAGGGTATTCTATACAAAATAATAAACCGTTGTGCAGGGATTTGCAGCGTTTTTTATTGCATTTTCGGATGCTACATTCCTTGAAACGTAAACCATCAAATTGTGAGGGGGTCAGATTTTTTTTCCCCATGCCCGATTCCAAAGATTCATTATTGAAAATAATAAACCATACTTAACCTCCGCCTAAGTTATTTTGCATTTTCGCTTTGTGTCCTGGAGTCAAATCCTTTAAACAGCTGAAAAAAAAACTACAGAAGGTTATTAGTCGGTACCCACTACTTCCCATATTTTATATACCTTCCATCAGAGATAAATAGATTTATTCGTGTTGACTTATTGCATTGTATAAACATTAGTCATAAATTGTAAATTATTCGCGAATTACAGCGTACTTATTACATAAAATTCATTTAAATTGTATTTTGGTGATTTCACAAGTTATGGTTTATTATTCTGTGAATTCGCTCAGCAAAAAAATTTTACGATACCCCATCAACATTTTTTTATTTTACGTTTCAAGGTGCGTAGATTCGAAAAGTGTAATGTCCGTCCGCCGCATCAAGCGTAACTAACTCATTTTCGGTCTAAAAAATTCGTTCTTTCGCACACAGGCCCCATTTTGGCCCTATTTATCTTCCGAAACTTTGCAGCCCGATCCCGTAACTTTGCAGCCCGATCGGAATATATCCAGAGGTGTTATGGGTGAAAAATGGCTGTACAAATAGGGTTTTTAGGTGTTTTAGCAAAATGAACTTTTGAGATATCTTTTTCCATGTTTTACATTGTGAGAAGACCGAATATGAAGTCGATTTTCACCAAATATTGAAGAACTGAGGCTGTAACGAAGGTTCAGCTCCCAAAATTATTTTAGTATGAGTCAAAAACCTGGGAAATTGTCTGAAATTACCATCAACTTGTAATATAACATTTGAAGTAGTATCAACAAGTGAATCAAGACAGTTAAACGGCACTTTCAACAATCAAAGATAGTTTGAAAAAAAAGGAGCGTAATTCGTGTTTTTGGGGGCCAAAATTGGTGGCTAGAAATAGCTATATGAAAGAAACAATAAATGAACAGCCAAAATTTCTGTAGGTATGTCAATAGAATAATAAACCCATGTGACAAGGACTTTGCAGCGTTTTAGCGAATTTTCAAAGAAAATGAAGCTATTGCAATGGCTTCGAAATTTAAATAATATAAATTTTTGGAAATTTTCTTCATAGAAATCCGTTTCAGACCTTTCTAAAACGATTCCTGAAATTTAACACTTTTTTATATGTATATATATATATATATATTTATATATATATTTATTTATATATGTGTCACTCCAGACGATAACTCTCGATAGAATTGAGATAAACAGCTCAAATTTGCACAAAAAATCTATCTTGGCAATCGAAAGGCTAAGTTCGAAGATGGGCGAAATTGGCCTACTCTAAGGAGGGTTTTGGCGCATTTAAAGTGCGCAAAAATTACCCAAAAATCCCCAAAATGTTATTTTCCAACAAGTGACCCCTCATTTTAAAGGTTTTTGCACGCTGAACACGATGGTGGAATCGGATTTTAGATATCTTGATCCGTTCTCAAATTAGAGCATTTAAAGTGCGCAAAAATTACCTAAAAATCCCCAAAATGTTATTTTCTAACAAGTGACCCCTCATTTTAAAGGTTTTTGCACGCTGAACACGATGGTGGAATCGGATTTTAGATATCTTGATCCGTTCTCAAATTAGAGCATTTAAAGTGCGCAAAAATTACACAAAAATCCCCAAAATGTTATTTTCCAACAAGTGACCCCTCATTTTAAAGGTTTTTGCACGCTGAACACGATGGTGGAATCGGATTTTAGATATCTTGATCCGTTCTCAAATTAGAGCATTTAAAGTGCGCAAAAATTACCCAAAAATCCCCAAAATGTTATTTTCTAACAAGTGACCCCTCATTTTAAAGGTTTTTGCACGCTGAACACGATAGTGAAATCGGATTTTAGATATCTAAATCCGTTCTTAAATTAGAGCATTTAAAGTGCGCAAAAATTACCCAAAACTAGGATAATCTTTAAACTCTTACCCCCACCCCCTTAGAGTGGTCAGATTGAAAAATGTGAGAAGTATTAATTGAAGACGAGAGTTCGAAGCAAAAAAGGGGGAGGCAAACGATTAGTACAACTCCTTGAATTTACCCCCAGCGATCAAATAAATAAGCACTTAGTACAATTACGTAATAAACAAACGGTAGAATCAGGATGGACAAAACGTACAAATTAAAATAAATACGAAGAGAATATACATAGAAAACCAAATTTTAGACCGAAGTTTTCCTTTATTCAAAACCATAGCCATTAATTCGAATATTTCTTTGAAAATTCGCTCATTAAGTCATGCTGCATGACTGATTTTTTTTTCTTCTATGATTTGCTTCAGTTGCTTGTTAGGAGCCTCCTTCAGGGCGCTTGGAATGGCGTAGAACAATATTTGGTTCCCGAATAGTGCATATTGCGCTTAAATCCTTCTGGCGCAAAGAAGTGGGAAAAGAGCTGCCACGTTTAGATATTTACGTACTGAGAGGTGATGCATTGAATGAAAGTGGTCAAATGCGACAAGGTTTGGGCAAAATTGGTAAAAAACGGAAAAATGGCTAAAAACACCAACAATTGAATGGCTTTGAACAGTTTGGTTCGCAAAAATATCCTTCTAGCGTAAAGAAGTACGGAATGAGCTGCAGCGTAGAATGAAAGTGGTAAAACGCAACTATTTTTGGGCAAAATAGTTGAAAATCGGCAAAAATGGCTTCAAATAAAAAAAATTACTATAAATCAAACAAAAGTGGTGTCCAACGGTTCTCCAGACCGGAAAAACTGTCTCATTAGTGAATTATTGTGGCCAATAAAAATTGAATCAAATTCAGGTTGTTGAGGCGGTCAAAATTGCTCAAAATCTCCAAAAACTGTCACCAATTTTGAAGGTTCGCACCTGTGGTCATCCTGGATCTTTCTTTGCTTGCTAAAACTTCTGTTGCAATGATCATAAAATTTCTTGAAGTTAGAAGAATTTCGAAAAAAATTCAGATTACTTATTTTCAATTTTATATCATTGTGAGACCATCCCCAGAATATAGCAATTTTTCATAAGTGTGTAAGTAAATACGTGTATATGAATATTATAGGTATGTGTGTCTGTCCCTGATGATATCTGACCTTCACTTCTAGATAAGAAAATCATGTTCGTAATGGCAGACGGAAGGACAAGTTTGAAATTGAGCATTTGTCGAAAATAAATGGGTCCACCGGAAAATACTGTTCCAATAACATGAAGATGTTTTTGCAACAAAAAAAAAATGTGAGTCAGCATAGTTTTTGGGGGCCATGACTGAAGTCACCAAATTAGAAAATTCCCTCATACGGTCATGCAGCATAAAAGTACATACCTATTTTGGTTTATTATTCTGTTAATAATACACCTATGTAATCGCTCAGCAAAAAATTTTATAAAACCCCCTCTAAATTTTTTCTTTTACGTTTCAAGGTACGTAGATTCCAAAAATGCAATGTCTGTCCCCCGTATCACGCATAACTACTTCATTTTTGGTTTAAAAAATTCATTCTTTCGCACACATGCTCCATTTGGGCCCTAGTTGTGTCCCGAAAGTTTGCAGCCAGATCGGAATGTACCCAGGGGTGTTACGAGCGAAAATGGGGTATAAAAATAGGTACTCTTTGTGTTTTAGGACTATGTTAGTAACATGAGCTTTTGAGGTATCGTGTTTTAGTAACATGTTAGTAACATGAGCTTTTGAGGTATCGTTTTCCACGTTTTTGGGGGAGAACAACGGGTATACGGTTGATTTTGACCGATCAGTGAAGAATTGAGATTGTAACTAAGGCTAAGCTCCTGTAATTCATTTTTTATGAGTCAAAAACATGGGAAATAGTCTGAGATCACCATTAATTTGTTTAATAACACTGGAAGTATCAACAGTTGCATCAAGACAATTAAATGGTACTATCAGTGATCAAAAATAATCTGTTAAAAAAAGCCCAGCCTAATTAGTGTTTTTGCGGGCCAAAATTGGTGGATACCATCAAAAATAGCCATTTCAATAATTGCACATGATAGAAACAATAAATGAACAGACAAACGTTCTGTACGTATGTCCAGTAGAATAATAAACCCATGACAAGGACTTTGGAGCGTTTTTTTTCCGAATGCACAGGTTCCTGTTAACCATCCGAATAGAGTATACGGGGGTTTCACGTTTGAATATCACCCGAATCCGATCATCAGAACAACAACTTCGGGATTGGGATATGAAGCTGTGAGGACCCCACAGTTTTTCCAGCCGTTTCATTACCAGGGCCTGTCGTTTTCGGGACTGTTTAACAGGACAAATGCCGTCCCAAGGGAGGAAGCCGTTGGCCATTCGATTCGGTGGAGCTCCAAACCGAACTGGCCCCGATGAGGATGAAGGTTTTTAGAGATATCGAGTGCTGCGGGAGGGCAATCGGAAGGTAACTGGCCGATGCTGTAACGAGGTTAAATCTTGAGTTACGACCTGTTACCCGCGAAAGTCACAGTGGCTGAACTGAAAGCTTCCCTCTTCCTCCAAAGACCAAAGGGAATGTAATCAAAATTGATAACTCTTAATTTAAGCGAATATTTAAGGATACGTCACACAGTTGGTATAAAATTTGTGCGAAATTTTGAAACGTTTCGTACTAGAGGGTGTGATTTTAATGAGGGGGGGGGGGGGGTTAAATTCTAAAAGGCGCCTACAACCAAATAATCGTATTACCGATAACGCAAGAACGGCCGAAATCCTCAAGACGGAAGGCTGGACTGCACTGCTAGAATAGACACTATGTAGGAAAATAGTCGCCCGATAAATTGGCGCGATCGATTATGAATAGGTAGGTGTAATAATATGCACCTGGCTAATTATCTACTTGTGGAAGAAAAACGGAGTTCTTTAAAAATAATCTATTTCCAGTGGAAACATACTATTTTTCATTATTTTTCAATTCTATTTCTAGTGGAAACATACCATTTTTCATTATTTTCAAATTCTATTTCCAGTGGAAGCAGACTATTGGTTTATTATTTTCAATAATGAACCATTGGAATCGAGCATGAAAAAAAAAATGCTTACCCCCCCTCAAAATTTGATGGTTTACGTTTCAAGGTATGTAGAATCCAAAACTGCAATAAAAATATTTCTGTCTGTCCGCCGTACGCCGTACGGGCCACTTTTCTTAGTTACCATGAAAAAAAATTGATGAAATTCGGGTTATAGGTTCCGTTCGGCGTCTAGTTGGTCCTCGAAGCTCGACGTTACTGTGAGTCATCTCTAAGGGATTCAAAATAGGGGTTGAAATTTTCAAAACGCCTATACCATTTTTTTACGTAAATATTTTTACGGTTTTAAATAGTTCTTGAACTTGCGAGTTTTTTAAGACCATCCGGAGCATCGTACGTCCAGCCGTTCGTTCACAGTAAGGCCCCGAAGTTTGCACCGACAGGCATTTTCGACTCCAGTGTGAATGAAATTGTATACAATTCAAACCAAATCTCGTAACCAGAGACGCGCCCACAATAGGAATTTGTGAATACGGCCAATCATTGGTAGGGATCACCTGATTATATTGGCGGAGCATGAAGTCGAGTTGGTTGTTCTGTGATATTATTTCGCTTGAAAAATGATGGCTCTTTTGGAGTTTGTTGGTAGGTAGTGAAACTTGAACAAACGTTGAAGTATTATTGATGGGTAAATTATTACTACGGTAAATCATTACTCAACGGTAAATTATTACACAACGGTTCATTATACCATCTACGTAGAAGGGGCTGGAGGTTGTTGGTAGGTACTTTTGCAACTTTTTTCACTCCTCATCAACAATTTCTTTTCAGAACTTCATTATGTGTGTTTCTTTTTGTGAGGTACTGTTTGTCATCGGCAGAATTATTTTAGCAACATTTAACTCGTGATTTAGGTAGGTACCTAGTAACGAGTACGGGGTTAGGTACTAACCTACGGAGGGTCTGCGATCTACATAATATGTATATAATAGAATAGTACATAAATATCATATTATATAGAAGGGTTATCTATACATAGAGCTGTGATCTGTAACAGGAGGTTATTCTATACAAAATAATAAACCGTTGTGCAGAGATTTGCAGCGTTTTTTTCATTATTTTTCAATTCTATTTCCAGTAGAAACATACTTTTTTTCATCATTTTTCAATACTATTTCCAGTGGAAACAGACTATTTTTGATTATTTTCAATTCTATTTCCAGTGGAAACATATATTTTTCATTATTTTTCAATTCTATTTCCAGTGGAAACAGACTATTTTTCGTTATTTTTCAATATTTTTCAATTCTATTCCAGTGGAAACATACTATTTTTCATTATTTTTCAATTCTATTTCCAGTGGAAACAAGACTATTTGTTATTAATTTTCAATTCTATTTCCAGTGGAAACAAGACTATTTTATCAATTCTATTTCCAGTGGAAACAAGACTATTTTATCAATTCTATTTCCAGTGGAAACAGACTATTTTTCATTAATTTTCAATTCTATTTCCAGTGGAAACAGACTATTTTTCATTAATTTTCGATTCTATTTCCAGTGGAAACATATATTTTTCATTATTTTTCAATTCTATTTCCAGTGGAAACAGACTATTTTTCGTTATTTTTCAATATTTTTCAATTCTATTCCAGTGGAAACATACTATTTTTCATTATTTTTCAATTCTATTTCCAGTGGAAACAAGACTATTTGTTATTAATTTTCAATTCTATTTCCAGTGGAAACAAGACTATTTTATCAATTCTATTTCCAGTGGAAACAAGACTATTTTATCAATTCTATTTCCAGTGGAAACAGACTATTTTTCATTAATTTTCAATTCTATTTCCAGTGGAAACAGACTATTTTTCATTAATTTTCGATTCTATTTCCAGTGGAAACAGACTATTTTTCTATAGTTCTGTTTCTCTTTGAAATGGGTTTCCACGATTTCTTCGCGAGTGATTTAGCTCGTAATACTTTCCAACTACTGACTGCTCTTGTATTCTTCAGATATAAACCCTACTTCGCTTGGTCGAAGCTTCATTTTCTTCACGCTCATAATTTTACCTTGAAAGTAGTCCAGTGGTTATTTATTTACACAGCTGACATCGAGCAGTGGAACAATGATCTAGTTTCTAGTACCTAAAAATCACTTGTATTTTGGTTTATTATTTTCAATAATGATTAATGAAGCTTTGGAATCTAGCATGGAAAAAAAAATTTACCACCCTCAAAATTTGATGGTTTCCGTTTCAAGGTATGTAGAATCCGAAAATGCAATAACAAAATTCTGACCATACACCGTACTTAGCACTTTTCTTAGTTACCACGAACCAAAATTGACGAAATTCGGTTTATATGTCCTATTTGGGGTCTAGTTGGTCCTCGAAGCTCGGCCATAATGTCAGTCATCCCTAAGGGGTGACAAATAGGAGTTAAATTCTCCAGGACGCCGTTTTTTCGATTTTTTTACGGTTTTAAATAGTTCTCGAACTTCGGAGAGTTTTTTAAGACCACCCGCAGCACTGTTGGCCCAGCCGTTCGTTCACAGTAGGGCCCATAAGTTTGCACCGACAGGCATTTTCAACAGGATGGTGAACGAAATGGCATACATTCAGCCCAAATATGATCACTAGGGACGCGCTAACAATCGGGAATTGGCCCGAGATCATCATTGCTAGGGAGCACCTGATTATATTCACGGAGTATGAAGTCGAGTTGGTTGTTCTGTGATGTTATTGCATTTTGAAAAATGGTGACTCTTTTGGAGTTTGTTGACAGGTAGTGAAACTTGAACAGCGTTGAAGTATTATTGATGGATAAATTATTACACAACGGTTCATCATACCATCTACGTAGAAGGGGCTGAAGTTTGTTGGTAGTTGCTGTTGCAACTTTGTTTCACTCCACATAAACAATTTCCCTTCAGAACTTCATTATCTGCGTTTCTATTTGCCATTTCAATAATACAGACATTTTAGTAACACACAGAATTATTTTAGCAATATTAAATTCGTGATGGGTTGGGTCATAGATGGTCCCACAACAAAATAATTGCAAAAAGTACCGTAACTTTCGTCTGCGCATGCGCAAACTTGAAATACTTGGAACGCCTATTGCTTCCCTAAATATCGCTGAAATCAGATCAAACTTGGAGGGTCGATCAGAAATAATACTGTGACAGTTCTGAATGAATTTCATTGGAATCGTAATGTAACTTTCGTCTGCGCATGCGTGAACATGAAATGTTGACAATTTCCTTGTAACTCTTCTAACTACGCGAAAAATAGTCGGACAGAGCTGAAATTTTGAGGGTACACGCGGGTTGGATCGCAGATGGTCCCGTGCCACAACGAACCCATTCAATACGTACATGTGATTCAAGTGAGGAAGCTGTACCTACTGCCTACTCGAATTGGCAGACGTTTTGCTTTCCTTCCCCGTTCTCTGTAGCCTGTCGCATGTTTAAATGTACTCCATCGGTAAAGGGTTATTGTAAAATCGTCCCTTGATAAGAAGAACTGCTACAGAGTGGTATTAGGACTCGACGATTCCCAAGGCTGGCTATGATGTTGAACTCCTACAATGATACCAAAATACGTTATTGGTTGACCCCAAAAATTCTAGAACTCTGAAAATCACTTCGCCAGGGAGGTGGAAGCATATTTTGATCAAACCTCATCTTTCCGTAATCATCCAAACGTGAACAGCAATGTGCGAATCCTTCATTATTATTATTAAATGCCCGTTCAGCCGTTAAGGGGATTAGGCCGGGTAGAGAAGCGTTCTCGTCCAATAAATGTAATAATCAAGAAATCACCATCGTCATACGAGCATAACGCAATTACGAATTAATCAGGATTCGCGTGGTAACGACAGGTCGGATATTGGAAGTCAGATAAAGGGCATTCGGCTCGAATCCGAGCTCGAATTGGCGCGTGAACTGACAAGTGGGGATTTCGCTAGTAATTATCCAGTGTGATTCATTATACCCTTAGATGTAATAGCTAATATTCTACTGTATATATACATATATATCTGTATATTATACTAGGTGGGGTACCCGGCTTCGCTCAGGGGGTTGATATGAGATTGGGTGGTAGGAATATTACCCATTGTTCGAATAAAATTGTGTACACCTTAAAATATAAGAGGTAAATTTTTGGTTTATTATTTTCAATAATGAACCATTGGAATCGAGCATGAAAAAAAAATAAAAATTCTAACCTCCCCCCCCCCCCCTGCACAAAATTTGATGGTTTACGTTTGCTTTACGTGCTATCTACATAATATGTATAGAATAGTACATATTATATTATATAGACAGGTTATCTATACAGAGAGCTGTGATCTGTAACAGGAGGGTATTCTGTACAAAATAATAAACCGTTGTGCAGGGATTTGCAGCGTTTTTTTTTTAAATTGAAAACATATTCTGACTATTTACAATACTCGTTCTTAAAAATCATATTTCATTTTGTTATCTGGGGTAAATATTTCGGTGCATATTTTTGGAATTTGCCACTCGAGAGCAAGGTAAGTATAGTTGACCGTGAGAGAAGCGACGTATAGTTGACCCTACAATGATGGAAAGTTCTGCAAGTGAAACAACAACGGGTAGAAATTTCTAGAGGGTGAAACTTCCAACCGTTGTTCTTCAGTTCGGGAACATCGGAACATTCTGGAATGTTGCGGATGCTCTCGAATGTTCTGGACTGTTCTAGAAATTTCCAGAGGGCGTAAGTTTCAGCTGTTATATCTTCAGTTCGGGAACATCCCGGAACATTCTGGAATGTCAGGATCTGGAATCACTGTTCAATATTACATTTAAAACACTGACTTTGGAACAGTACTTACACGTTTGCGGGAAACATCTGGATAAAAAAATAAAAATAAATAAAATAAATAAATAAAATAAATAAAATAAAATAAATAAATAAAATAAATAAAATAAAATAAAAAATAAATAAAATAAAATAAAATAAATAAAATAAATAAAATAAATAAAATAAATAAAATAAATAAAATAAATAAATAAAATAAATAAATAAAATAAAATAAATAAAATAAATAAATAAAAAAAAAAAAAAAAAATAAATAAAAAATAAATAAAAAAAAATAAAATAAAAACATCTGAAACATCTCAGTCCAACAGTTGACCAGAAATGCGACTTTCTGTGCCAGATTTTTCCGAGGTGGGTTCCTACTGCCCTTCGTCATCTAATTGATTTTTAGGTCCGATTCCGCCTGCACACCCTCTAAGGTTTTAATTACTTATAACTTAAATCACTCGCGGCGGAATAGTGGAAATCCATAGCAAAAAACTACGGGATAAAAATAAAATAGTCTATTTCCATGTACAATAGCAAAAACTGTAGACCGGTTTCGGTTGTTACACCATCGTCAGTACACTATAGAATGAAACTACTGGAACTTGAGCGCCTATTTATACAAATGTTAGTCCAATCTCATTGGCTGTTGAGGCCAAGGAAGTGAAAGGGAGGTGGAGCCTGATTGGCTGGAATACAACGCTAGTGAAGGGTGGTACATTCTGATTGGAAAGGAGGTAGGACAAAAGGAAAAGGAAACAAACGCCATGAGGTGATACTAACCAAGCTTAAAGAAATAAATCGATCAAAGGTGAATGATTTTGGAAATTTATTTCATTTACAGAAGAGCCTAACTTGTGGATTTTCAGTATTTCCAATTGTTCCAATGCATCCAGTTTCGAACCTTTATTACAAAGATGAACTATCTCAACTGATGAATTGTTCCTATCAATACTGAAGTTAAATCCATGACTCTCCTCCCTTAAATGATTAGCAAAAGCAGAATTACCAGAACCATACCTAAAACATCGTTGGTGTTCCCTTAATCTTTCCCTGAATTTTGACCACAATATTTAACTCCACAATCACATTTCAAAAGATAAACCCCACTCCTATCGTCTAACGGAATGATATCTTTTACATTACCCAGAATTTTCTTCAGAGAATTTTGAGAATAAAACCCCACCCTAAACCCCCTCTTTTCAATTATATTTCCTAGTTTCTGTGATATCCCTCCATATGGCAAAGATAGTTCCAGCCAATCAGGCTCCACCTCCATTTCACTTCCTTGTCCTCAACAGCCAATGAGATTGGACTACCATTTGTATAAATAGGCGCTCAAGTTCCAGTAGTTTCATTCTATAGTGTACTGACGATGCTTTAACAACCGAAACCGGTCTACAGTTTTTGCTATTGTACGTGGAAATAGACTATTTTATTTTTATCCTCTAGGTTTTTTTTTAATTACATGGTGTATGTTGGGGTGTGGGTTATAAAATTGCCTGTTGAAATCTTCGTGAAACGCTTCCTTCGCCCCATTCGTCGTTCGGGGGGAATCGAATGATTGTGGAGCTGCCCAAATATGTGGCGGAAAAGAGCAACTTTCCTCAATATAGTTCGTCAATACTTAATAACTGAATGACATTCCTTCAGTCGGGGCCTGCTGCATTATACTTGTGAACGCATTGTACACAGTGTCAAAAGGTTTGAATAATACTGCACAATACAACCATCGGCAACGGAACGCGGTAAGATATCAAGGATCAGAGTTCGCGCAAACGTCTTCCGCAATCGTGTCTGTCGTGAGTCCCTCCCGGAACTCCAACACAGTAGAATTAAGTTCTCGCCAAAAACAACCTGTAAAAATAAGGCTCTGGGAATAAACGGTAAGAGTGGGGCAACCGACGCAGGATCCGGTACTCAACCTGAAACCCCACCACCAGGGTGGGGACTTCAGGGTCTATATAACCCCGGATCCTGCGCCATTTTCGCCATTCTACGTCTCCTCTAGCTGCTGGCTACTCTCTCTCTCTCTCCTCATACCTCCTCTCTTAAAACTCACTCCTCAAATGCTCTCCCAGTAAATTCACACACACAGTAAATTCACACTCACCCATTTCATCAGAGTTAGGTGGAGGTCTCGCCCTTAACCGATCCGGATGATACACACTACACGCTCGGTGGAGGTCCGCCCTTAACCGCACACACTTTCTACACAAATTTACCATTAAATTCACTCACACACATTTCATCAGGATCAGGTGGAGGTCTCGCCCTTAACCGATCCGGATGACACACACTACACGCTCGGTGGAGGTCCGCCCTTAACCGCACACACACTCACCTAAATTCAAACACACACATAAATTTAGTCAGGTATGGTGGAGGTCTCGCCCTTAACCAACCTGACGAAATTTATTACACGCTCGGTGGAGGTCCGCCCTTAACCGCACACACACACACACACATAACCAAAATTACACGCACTTCATGCCTTCAAATTCTCCAACTTAAATTCACTTTTTGCCTTTTCAACACACGCTCGGTGGAGGTTCGCCCTTAACCGCAAACACACCAAAAATCAACACACCACAATTTTAGCTCTAAATTCACTCCTATCCTTCATCCAACTACCTCCACCTCTCATGGTGAATTTCACAACAACTTAAATTCACCATAGTGTCACTTTCATTAAGCGGCCCCTAGACGTGCAATATTATTGTGCAAACCGGGTTGCACAATATAGATAGATAGATAGATAGATAGATAGATAGATAGAGAAATGATTTATTGACACCACAGAAATCATAATGAAAATAATACACTTTATAATATATTGGACATTAAACACACCATTACTTATGCTATTGTTGTCAACTTATTGTCGGTGATGGGCAAGCCCGTGCTGCCGACAAGAGTCGGAACTCAGCTCAGAAGCAGTACAACAAACGACGATTCCTCAAAATACCGTAAAAAGAAGAAAACAAAAGAAAAAAAGAAAAAAAAGAAAAAAAGAGGAAAATATTTCTATAAAAACTAAAGTAGGTACATAATTGGAATGTTACGTGGAACCAGGTTATTTTGTGACATAGCTACTAGCCATAATATTTTCTAAGGGGATGTAACCAACTGAAATCAACCAAGAGTATACCAGCTTTTTGCATCCATTTCGGTTACTACTGAAAGGTGATTGCAGAACTCTAGGTAAAGATTTGTGCACTACATGTATTAAATAGCGAGGATTTTGGTTTATTATTCTCTGAATAATACACCTATGTATTCGCTCAGCAGAAAATTTTTATAACCCCCCCTCAAACTTTTTTCTTTTCCGTTTCAAGGTGCTTAGATTCCAAAAACGCTGCAAAGTCCTTGTCACATGGGTTTATTATTCTATTGGAGTTCTAGAGATTTTTGTTGGCTGTTAAATGTATTGTTTCTTGCATGTGGAATGATTGAAATATCTATTTCTGATGATTTCCACCAATTTTGGCCCCCAAAACATGAAATAGGTACGTTTTTTTTTTTTTTTTAAGATCATCTTTGATCATTGGTAGTGGCATTTAATGGTCTTGATTCACCTGTTTACACTTTTTCCAATGTTATTGTACACATTGATGGTGATTTCAGACAGTTTTCCAGGTTTTTGACTCATAAAAAACCAATTTTGGGAGCTGAACCTTTGGTAAAACCTCAATTTCCGCGTCTTTGGTCAAAATCGACTTCAAATTCGGTCTTCTCGTCCTCAAAAACATGGAAAAAGATACCTCAAAAGCTCATGTTACTAACATGTTGTTAAAACGCAAAAAGTACCTATTTTTACACACATTTTCGCTCATAACACCCCTGGGTATATTCCGATCGGGCTGAAAAGTTTCGGGACGCAACTAGGGCCCAAATGGAGCATGTGTGCGAAAGAACGACTTTTTTAGACCGAAAATGAAACCTGTACACGTGATACGGCGTACGGCGGACGGCGGACGGACATTGCATTTTTGGAATCTACGCACCTTGAAACGGAAAAGAAAAAATTTTGAGGGGGTGTTATAAAAAATTTTTGCTGAGCGAATACATAGGTGTATTATTCACAGAATAATAAACCAAAATGCAATGTCCGTCCGCCGTATCACGTGTACAGGCTTCATTTTCGGTCTAAAAAAGTCGTTCTTTCGCACACATGCTCCATTTGGGCCCTAGTTGTGTCCCGAAACTTTTCAGCCCGATCGGAATATACCCAGGGGTGTTGTGAGTGAAAATGTGTGTAAAAATAGGTACTTTTTGCGTTTTAGCAACATGTTGGCTTTTGAGGTATCGTTTTCCATGTTTTTGGGGACGAGAAGATCGAATATGAGGTCGATTTTGGCCAAGGAGTGGAAAATTGAGGTTGTACCAGATGTTCAGCTCCCAAAATTGATTTTGTATGAGTCAAAAACCTGCGAAATCGTCTGAAATCACCATCAGTTTGTAGAATAACACTAGAAAAAGTGTCAACACGTGAATCAAGACGATTAAATGGCACTACCAATGATCAAAGATAATTTGAAAAAAAAAAAAAAAGATCGTACCTACCTAATTTGTGTTTTGGGGGCCAGAATTGGTGGAAACCATCAGAAATAGCTATTTCAATTATTTCACATGAAACAAACAATAAATGTACAGCCAACATTTCTGTAGAATAATAAACTCATGTGACAAGGACTTTGCAGCGTTTTTTGTAAACAGAGTTGTTTTTGTACGAGGGTTTGTAACATTACCATCCAAGCGAAATCTTGTTGGGTAAGGGTGTTCTGTTTCAGCAGAAATTATTTCAGGATGTTTATAATAATATAGTAACAGGTTTTTAACGAACAACTGCCTAATTGAGAAGTTTTTGCTTAAATTAAATACTTCCACCGAACTGAATGTTTTGGGATTTTTTAAGCATACCTTCAATATACATTTCTGTAATGTAGCCAGAGGTTTCGATGATGTTTGATATGTGCCACCCCATACGATAATTGCGTGTTGAATTATGGATTGCACTAGACTTACATATACCATTTTTATGTTTGTGGGGGATAACATCGAACGTAGATTGTAAAATAAGTGTATGAATTTCTTTAATTTTTCCACTAAATACGATACGTGACCCTTCCATGAAAGTTTATCATCAATGATGACCCCCAGGTACTTATGCTCATGAACTCTTTCAATAGGAATGCAGGAGCACCCTCCTGAGCAGGTATGAATTCGGAATCTGTGATCCAGCTGTGATTGCGTCATATCATCTGCATTTCCAATTAATAAGTATTTGGTTTTTTTAACATTTAATGTGAGCAGATTGTTTAGCATCCAACCCGCCAAACTCGAAAGGCTAGCATCCGCTTTAAGAAACACTTCCTCCCAATCCTTTCCCACCACTAGAATAGGAAAAATCATCCGCGAATAGGAAAAATTTACATAAACCGGTAATGCAGGGTAAAGAATTAATATAAATCAAGAATAAAATAGGCCCAAGAGTTCCCCCCTGAATTACCCCGTATTCATTGGTAGCAACATTACTAATACAGTCATCAATCGCTACAACATGCGTCCGATCCACAAGGTAACTCCTAAACCAGGCGAGAGCTCCGTCCCTTATCCCATATGTTTCCAAAATTTCAATAAGCAAACTTCTATCAACGGAATCAAAGGCTTTAGCTTGATCCAGCATAAACAGTGCTGCTTTTAAACCAGTATTTTTAATATTATGAAGCTGATCTACCAGTTCAAAAAGTGCGTCGTCAACTCCCCTTCCCCTGCGAAAACCATATTGAGCATTACTCAATAATTTATTGTCTTCCAGATATAAAGATAAATTTAATTTTATCCATTTTTCTAGGATTTTTGAGAGTGCTGATAGCATCAGAGTTTTAACTAGAGAATTGATAAACCGGCCCTAAATTGATTAGGGAAGACAGCTTTCTTTATACTCAAGTTGAAAAGACGCAATAGCGGCTCTATCAGATAGTCTATATTGTCCTTTATAATGGAGGAGTGTATGCCATCCACACCCGGAGCCGATCCCCCTCTCAGATTACTCACAAGTTTAATTAAATCATCGCGTGCCATTAAGGGAATTGCAAAGTTGTGGTTGGTCCTAGGAAGAAGTGTTGGCATGTTAGGTCTTGTTGTTAAGCAGAAATTAACGGCACTGCCAAATTTTCGCCAACTGTAGAAAAATAAGAATTTAACACTTCACATGCTTCTATTTTCGCTTCTTCGTGTGTTTTGCCGGATGTTTTTCGTAAAACTGAGACCAAAGGACACTCATACTGCCGTTTGAAGCAAAAACGCCTTATCTCCGAAAACCAACTATTTCAGAAATCGCTTTTTAAGTTTTCTATATAAATCAGGCTGTAGTTCCCGTCCAGTTTGTGCTATCGAACCCATTTTTTAGAGACACATCGATAATGCTTGAATTGAAAAAATTATCGAAAAAAATCGATTTTGAAACCAAAAACTCTACTTAAGGCGGGGAAATCAAATCGAATTGATTTTTTTGCCATGTTTTTGAAGGTGAACCGCCTTAACCATCATGTAAGGCGATTCACCTTCAAAAACAAGAGTGTTACCGACCTCTTGTTTTTTAAGGTAAAACACCTCAACTCTTCAAGTCAGGATAACCTAATTACATTTTTCAAGATAAAAAAACCTCATCGCTAAACCAGCTGAGCAAACATTTGAAGGAGAAACGCCTTGCAATTTTTGAAGATTCGTCTGATCCTAAATCTGAGGCCAAAAAAAAGTAAACTTTTGAAGGTAAAACGCCTTATCCCAATTTTCGCTGAGTTAAGGCGTTTCACCATCAAAAATATTCACGAATCAACATAAGTTTGAGGCGTTTTTGAACAGAGTTAAGGCGTTTCACCTTAAAAAACAGTTAGATAAGGCGTTTTACCTTCAAATTCAACGATTTTTTTATTTCGAGGGTAGGAATTACCCCCACTTCTTAATGAAATTTTAAAATTTGGACTTCACCATCGAAAAGAACATATAAAAAATAGTACGTAAAAATCTCATTTTTGTCAACATTGGAGGTAAGGCGTTTTTGTTTCAAACGGCAGCATACTTTTAGCGAATTTTCGAAGAAAAGGAAGCTATTGTTCTCGGTCCAAAATTTTTAAAACTCGAATTTCCGAAAGATTTTTATACCAAAATCCGTTTCAGACCATCCTGAATTCACTGCCGAAAGACACCAAAAATTATATATATATATATATATATATATATATATATATATATATATATATATATATATATATATATATATATATAATATTTATAAATTTATATATTTATATATGTATGTGTCATTCCAGACGATAACTCTCGAAAGAATTGAGATAAAAAGTTCAAATTTGCACGAAAAATCTGTCTTGGCAATCGACAGGCTAAGTTCGAAGATGGGCAGAATCGGGTCACTCTAAGGGGGAGTTTTGGGGAATTTTAGGGGGGTAAATTACCCATAAATTCCCAAAATGAAAAAGTCTGACAAGTGACACCTCATTTTAAAGGTTTTTGTACGCTGAACACGATGGTGAAATCAGAATTGCGATATCTCATTCCATTCTCAAACTGGAGCACTTTGAAGATGAAGGAACGTGGTTATTTCTTGAGATGTTCTTCCTGGTTCGTCTGCTCTAATCTGATAACGGAATGGGATATCGCAATTCTGACTTCACCATCGTGTTCAGCGTTGGAAAATCTACAAACCGAGGTGTTACTCGGCAAAAAATGGAACAAAAAATTTGTTACGTATCCAATACCTACTCTTCTGCTATTCAAAACATTTTTGATTTCCCCCTCCCCCTCCTTCCACCCCAAATTTTACTTTGCGTAAAACTACTCCTGTTTTAATTTTGTATGGTATCAAGTTGGGAAAACATTGGCCGAAAATTAATTTTCAGAAAATTTTAGGCGGAGGAGGAAGATGCCGAAAACTTCGAAAATTCGCTCTTATAGCCATGCTGCATGACTGTGGTTTTTTCTTATTATCCCTCCCTATCAACGAGTTCATTGTGGACCAAAGTTTGCGTGGGTTTCCGTCAGCTCTCCTCAGCACGTCACTATAGTACCTACTTGTCCCTAGCCTTCCTCAACAATGTTTTTAAAAGGTTCTTAAACTTGGAAAAATAAGACTTCAGTTGCAAGTTGAATGGTTGCCTTGACACCTTGCGACAAAGTTTATCTCTATGTTTCATTGATTTGATAAGTCCTTCCGTTACTCACTGGGTCAACTTTATTTGTTTTTTATTCAAGGGTTTGTGTTCTTGTGCTTGTTCAACCCTACTTGATATTCTACCAACAATTTCCTCCGCTGCGATATTGACTTCATCCATACCTAATACGTCCGCCCAGTTTTCATTTTTAAAACTTTCATTTAATTTCACTTTGTTGAGTACCTTTCTGAATTTATATATTGGAGTTTTTTCTTTATTTTCAACTAATTTGCTACAGTCAAATGAAACCATTATTGCAAAGTGATCGGATATACCCATAGTGATTACTGCCGGGAACAATTCTGTGAGACTTGTACGCGCAACTATGTGGTCAATACATGTAGCCGATTGCCCCTGAACACGGGTGGGTTGATCGATGCAGTGGATATATCCGTTCGATAGCAAAATTTCAGAATACAACTCTACTTCTGTACCTCTGGAAGACAACAAATCAATGTTTAGATCCCCTATCAGGAAACAATGATCTTTCGGTATATCAGAAATTATACTGTTTAAATCTTCCAAAAATAATCCAAGTACTTCGTTATTTGATGGGGACCTATAAATGGCGAGCAAATAAAATTGTTCTTTACCCAAGTCGAACGTAATTCCCATAGATGTAGCCCCTGAAAGATGAACGCTATTTATAGTAACACACAATATTAGGGATATTGTGTATTACTAATATTGTGATAACGCACAATATTAGTAACACACAATGTTAGGGATGAATTATTCATCCCTAACATACACAACAATTCCATCGTTCTTATTGCGAATAGCTTCTGATTGGTATACAATATTTAACCCTGTCATTTCCACCGGTCTATCAAAGCACTTTTGCCAAGTTTCCGTGAGAACAATAAAATGAGGCTTAAAAGGGAACTGGTCCACCATTGCCAAAAGTGTATTAAAGTTACTGTTGTAACTGCAAATATTTAAATGGAAAATAGTAAATTTGTTGATCACGTTTTCCTTATTCAAGAAATACTCATATGACACCAAATCATTGAACACATTACATTTTAAATCTACCTCATTATCTATTGTATTAATTAAGTCCAAAGTATTCATTAAATCATCAAATATTTCCTGCAAACAAAATTACCAAGAAACAAAACAGAAAAACGCTGCACAGTCCTTGTCACATGGGGTTTATTATTCTACAGAAATGTTGGCTGTACATTTATTGTTTGTTTCATGTGAAATAATTGAAATAGCTATTTCTGATGGTTTCCACCAATTTTGGCCCCCAAAACACAAATTAGGTAGGTACGATCTTTTTTTTTTTTCAAATTATCTTTGATCATTGGTAGTGCCATTTAATCGTCTTGATCCACGTGTTGACACTTTTTCTAGTGTTATTCTACAAATTGATGGTGATTTCAGACGATTTCGCAGGTTTTTGACTCATAAAAAATCAATTTTGGGAGCTGAACATCTGGTACAACCTCAATTTTCCACTCCTTGGCCAAAATCGACTTCATATTCGATCTTCTCGTCCCCAAAAACATGGAAAACGATACCTCAAAAGCTCATGTTACCAAAATGTTGCTAAAACGCAAAAAGTACCTATTTTCACACACATTTTCACTCATAACACCCCTGGGTATATTCCGATCGGGCTGAAAAGTTTCGGGACACAACTAGGGCCCAGATGGAGCATGTGTGCGAAAGAACGACTTTTTTAGATCGAAAATGAAGCCTGTACACGTGATACGGCGGACGGCGTACGGCGGACGGCGTACGGCGTACGGCGGACGGACATTGCATTTTTTGAATCTACACACCTTGAAACGGAAAAGAAAAAAGTTTGAGGGGGTGTTATAAAATTTTTTGCTGAGCGATTACATAGGTGTATTATTCACAGAATAATAAACCAAAACCCTACACTTCTATTGATGTAACTCCTTGATAAGTAGGCCAGTGTCCAGTTTACAAAGTTGATCCATGTCCGTGATGCGAATGATTTTGGTAGAGGGGGAGTCATCTTGTTTTACAAATATTCTTCCATCAGTGGTCCAGGCATACCTATAGTTGTACTCCTTCCTAAACTTCCGCGCTAACCAGAATAAATTCCCATTGGTTGCTGTTAAACATTCATTGATGAAAATACGATTCTCAGGAAAGGTATGGTGAATGCTCTTAGCAGTAATATCCACAGTTTGTTTTGGTTTATTGTTCTGTGAATAATACACCTATGTAATCGCTCAGCAAAAAATTTTTATAACACCCCCTCAAACTTTTTTCTTTTCCGTTTCAAGGTGTGTAGATTCAAAAAATGCAATGTCCGTCCGCCGTATCACGTGTACAGGCTTCATTTTTGATCTAAAAAAGTCGTTCTTTCGCACACATGCTCCATTTGGGCCCTAGTTGTGTCCCGAAACTTTTCAGCCCGATCGGAATATACCCAGGGGTGTTATGAGTGAAAATGTGTGTGAAAATAGGTACTTTTTGCGTTTTAGCAACATTTTGGTAACATGAGCTTTTGAGGTATCGTTTTCCATGTTTTTGGGGACGAGAAGATCGAATATGAAGTCGATTTTGGCCAAGGAGTGGAAAATTGAGGTTGTACCAGATGTTCAGCTCCCAAAATTGATTTTTTATGAGGCAAAAACCTGCGAAATCGTCTGAAATCACCATCAATTTGTAGAATAACACTAGAAAAAGTGTCAACTCGTGGATCAAGACGATTAAATGATGGCACTACCAATGATCAAAGATAATTTGAAAAAAAAAAAAGATCGTACCTACCTAATTTGTGTTTTGGGGGCCAAAATTGGTGGAAACCATCAGAAATAGCTATTTCAATTATTTCACATGAAACAAACAATAAATGTACAGCCAACATTTCTGTAGAATAATAAACCCCATGTGACAAGGACTTTGCAGCGTTTCATATTTTGAATCCACTTCTTCTTGAGGTTCTGGGATGAAAATCCAACTATGATAGCACCGTCAGCTCGTGCCGCCCTACGATCAGCAGGTCTTCTTCTATATGCGTAGTTGAAACGACAGTCCTCCTCCGACAAACCGATCTTACCTGCCACAACTTTTAGGATACCGCCCATATCTTCGTTGGCCGTCTCTGGAATACCCTTCAGAACTACACTTGAATTCATATTACTTTGCTCCAACTCATTCACTCTGCATTTCAAATCCGACACTTCGGTTTTCAATGAGAGCGCTTCTCTGCGCAAAGCCATGTTCTCATTTTAGCGAATTTTCGAAGAAAAGGAAGCTATTGTTCTCGGTCCAAAATTTTTAAAACTCGAATTTCCGAAAGATTTTTATACCAAAATCCGTTTCAGACCATCCTGAGTTCACTGCCGAAAGACACCAAAAATTATATGTATATATATCTTTATATTTTTATATATTTATATATATATTTAGTTATTATGACAGAAATAAGGTTACATTAATTTAATACAAGGGAAACAAACTTAGATTGTATATTTCGACATCAGTCGTTATCAACATTAATCCAATCACCGGCAGGAAGGCTGAAGTTGTTGTTCTTCCTTTGTTTCTTCCTTTTAGCGAATTTTCGAAGAAAAGGAAGCTATTGTTCTCGGTCCAAAATTTTTAAAACTCGAATTTCCGAAAGATTTTTATACCAAAATCCGTTTCAGACCATCCTGAATTCCCTGCCGAAAGACACCAAAAATTATATGTATATATATATATATATTTATATATTTATATATTTATATATATATTTATATATGTATGTGTCATTCCAGACGATAACTCTCGAAAGAATTGAGATAAAAAGTTCAAATTTGCACGAAAAATCTTTCTTGGCAATCGACAGGCTAAGTTCGAAGATGGGCAGAATCGGGTCACCCTAGGGGGGAGTTTTGGGGAGTTTTAGGGGGGGGGGGGGGGAAATTACCCATAAATTCCCAAAATGAAAAAGTCTGACAAGTGACACCTCATTTTAAAGGTTTTTGTACGCTGAACACGATGGTGAAATCAGAATTGCGATATCTCATTCCATTCTCAAACTGGAGCACTTTGAAGATGAAGGAACGTGGTTATTTCTTGAGATGTTCTTCCTGGTTCGTCTGCTCTAATCTGATAACGGAATGGGATATCGCAATTCTGACTTCACCATCGTGTTCAGCGTTGGAAAATCTACAAACCGAGGTGTTACTCGGCAAAAAATGGAACAAAAAATTTGTTACGTACCCAATACCTACTCTTCTGGTATTCAAAACATTTTTGATTTCCCCCTCCCCCTCCTTCCACCCCAAATTTTACTTTGCGTAAAATTACTCCTGTTTTAATTTTGTATGGTATCAAGTTGGGAAAACATTGGCCGAAAATTAATTTTCAGAAAATTTTAGGCGGAGGAGGAAGATGCCGAAAACTTCGAAAATTCGCTCTTATAGCCATGCTGCATGACTGTGGTTTTTTTAATTCTAATTTGGTCCCAATCATGGAGGAAGGAAGCGTTACTATTCGCGGTGAAATTGGATGTTGTAGAGTTGGGGGAGAAATAGTAGGTAGGAAAATTGAGAAAGGTTGAGGGGGAGTGGGAGGGGAAGATTTTTAAAAAAAGGTTTCCTTGGCGCCTACCTGCAGAGATTTAGTCCAGGGGGTCTATTAGCTCCAAGCAACCAAATGTGGGCCTGCTCCCACAGACGAAGGTGTAACATAGTTGCTGTAGGTGGTAATCTTTGCAGGATTTGAGCTCTAAAGCAGTCATTGAATGGGAGATTATGTCTCCTGGCATGTTCTCGTACAGGTAGATAAATATATATATATATTTATATATTTATATATGTATGTGTCATTCCAGACGATAACGCTCGAAAGAATTGAGATAAAAAGTTCAAATTTGCACGAAAAATCTGTCTTGGCAATCGACAGGCTAAGTTCGTAGATGGGCAGAATCGGGCCACTCTAAGGGGGAATTTTGGGGGGTTTTAGGGGGGAAAAATTACCCATAAATTCCCAAAATGAAACAGTCTGACAAGTGACACCTCATTTTAAAGGTTTTTGTACGCTGAACACGATGGTGAAATCAGAATTGCGATATCTCATTCCGTTCTCAAACTGGAGCACTTTGAAGATGAAGGAACGTGGTTATTTCTTGAGATGTTCTTCCTGGTTCGTCTGCTCTAAACTGATAACGGAATGGGATATCGCAATTCTGACTTCACCATCGTGTTCAGCGTTGGAAAATCAACAAACCTAGGTGTTACTCGGCAAAAAATGGAACAAAAAATTTGTTACGGATATATCCCAGACATCACATTTTACATAAAATCAGTTATTTCTTCGAAAATTCGCTCTTATAGCCATGCTGCATGACTGTGGTTTTTAAATTCATCTAGGCTTTCCTTAAGACTAGACAAGGCTTCTTTCATCTCTTCGTAACTGTCATTGAAGAACATCATAGAACTTTCAATCGAATCCACCTTATTAGCAAGACTTCCAAATTTATTCAACATTATATCAGTTTTTTGACTTACTGTTTTTTTCTCAACATCGCCAACAGAATCGCCATCAGATTCTACCGAACCCGAATCACCGATATTACTACTATCTTCCTGAGTATTTCTGCGGGCAACCGCTTTCCCTTCGGATCCCCCTACTTGTTTAGTGGAGACACAAGCATCACATTTCCACGCCGATCTCAGCTCAAGCTTAAGTTCCTTGTAATTTTCGACTGACTTTATTCTGGTACAAGACGGGTGAAATGATCGATTGCAAATCGAACGTTTTGCTGTTTTACCTGGAGAAAAATAGATCCCTTTTACATTTCGCGCAGTCCATCTCAACAACAGCGATGATCGTGCGATAAGAGTCAGCGATAAAGGGAACAACTTACTCACAGAACACGGAGACCCTGGGCCCCTGATATGCTGTACACAAAAGCAAACAAGGACAAAGCGCAACGCGATAGGACCGTCTAGAGCACAACAGTTTACACCTTGCAACGAGAGAGACAGAAAATACTATAAAAACGCTGCAAATCCCTGCACAACGGTTTATTATTATGTATAGAATTCCCTTCTGTTACTGACCACAGCTCTCTGTGTAGATAACCCTTCTATTATAACATGTACTATTCTACACCCTCCGTGGGTTAGTACCTAACCCCGTACTCGTTACTAGGTACCTACCTGAACCGTTGTGTAATAATTTACCTGTATATGTTCCCCGTCTACGGAGATAGAATAATGAACCGTTGTGTAATAGTTTGCCCATCAATAATACTTCAACGGTTGTTCAAGTTGCAAAAGTACCTATCAACAAAATCCAACCCCTTTTTGGTAGATGAGCCGTTGTGTAATAATTTACCGTGGTGTAATAATTTACCGTTGTGTAATGATTTAATGTTGTGTAATAATTTGCCGTTGTGTAATAATTTGCCATTGTGTAATAATTTACCCATCAATAATACTTCAACGGTTGTTCATGTTTCAGGAGTACCTACCAACAAAATCCAATAGTCCATCACTTATAAAATGAAATAACATCGCAGAACAAAAAACTCGACTTCATACAGCCATCCTTAAATTATAATCAGATGCTCCGTAGTTATGATATCCAGGCCGGATTTATACCGTTTGATTCACGATCGTGTTGACGAAGCTTTTTGGTGCTCACGAACGGCTGGATGTACAATGCTCCGGGTGGTCTCAAAAAATTGTTTAGCTCAAGACAAATTTAATAACGTAAAAAAAACAATACTTACCCTTCAATCGAAAGTTTTCGAGATACGGCGTTCGGAAAATTTCAACCCCTATTTTGAACCCCTTAGAGATGACTGACAGTAACGTCTAGCTTCGAGGACCAACGAGACCCCGAACGGAATCTATAACCCGAATTTCATCAATTTTGTTGCATAGTAACTAAGAAAAGTGGCCAGTTCGGAGTACGGCGGACAGAGAGAAAATTTTGGTTTATTATTTTCAATAATGAACCATTGGAATCGAGCATGAAAAAAAAAAAAAATGCTTACCCCCCCCCTCAAAATTTGATGGTTTACGTTTCAAGGTATGTAGAATCCAAAACTGCAATAAAAATATTTCTGTCTGTCCGCCGTACGCCGTACGGGCCACTTTTCTTAGTTACCATGAAACAAAATTGATGAAATTCGGGTTATAGGTTCCGTTCGGCGTCTAGTTGGTCCTCGAAGCTCGACGTTACTGTTAGTCATCTCTAAGGGATTCAAAATAGGGGTTGAAATTTTCAAAACGCCTATACCATTTTTTTACGTAAATATTTTTACGGTTTTAAATAGTTCTTGAACTTGCGAGTTTTTTAAGACCATCCGGAGCATCGTACGTCCAGCCGTTCGTTCACAGTAAGGCCCCGAAGTTTGCCCCGACAGGCATTTTCGACTCCAGTGTGAATGAAATTGTATGCAATTCAAACCAAATCTCGTAACCAGAGACGCGCCCACAATAGGAATTTGTGAATACGGCCAATCATTGGTAGGGATCACCTGATTATATTGGCGGAGTATGAAGTCGAGTTGGTTGTTCTGTGATATTATTTCGCTTGAAAAATGATGGCTCTTTTGGAGTTTGTTGGTAGGTAGTGAAACTTGAACAAACGTTGAAGTATTATTGATGGGTAAATTATTACTACGGTAAATCATTACTCAACGGTAAATTATTACACAACGGTTCATTATACCATCTACGTAGAAGGGGCGGAGATTGTTGGTAGGTACTTTTGCAACTTTTTTCACTCCTCATCAACAATTTCTTTTCAGAACTTCATTATGTGTGTTTCTTTTTGTTAGGTACTGTTTGTCATCGGCAGAATTATTTTAGCAACATTTAACTCGTGATTTAGGTAGGTACCTAGTAACGAGTACGGGGTTAGGTACTAACCTACGGAGGGGGTCTGCGATCTACATAATATGTATATAATAGAATAGTACATATCATATTATATAGAAGGGTTATCTATACATAGAGCTGTGATCTGTAACAGGAGGGTATCCTGTACAAAATAATAAACCGTTGTTCAGGGATTTGCAGCGTTTTTATTGCAGTTTTTGATTCTACATACCTTGAAACGTAAACCATCAAATTTTGAGGGGGGTTAGACTTTTTTTTCATGCTCAATTCCAATGGTTCATTATTGAAAATAATAAACCAAAATTACTGTCCGTACGCCGTACTTCGCACTTTTCTTAGTTACCATGAACCAAAATTAATGAAATTTGGTTTGTTGGTCCCGTTTGGGGTCTAGTTGGTACTCGAAGCTCGGCGTTACTGTCAGTCATCTCTAAGGGGTTCAAAATAGGGGTTGACATTTTCAGAATGCCGTATTTCGAAAAGTTTCAGTAGAAGGGTATGGTTTTTTAGGTTTTAAATTTATGTTCAACCAAAGCATTTTTCGAGACCACCCGGAGCATTGCATGACCAGCCGTTCGTCAATGAATTCGAAAACCTTCGTCACCATGATCTTGAATGAAACGGTGTAAATCCGGCCCAGATATCATTGCTAGGGATCACCTGATTATAATCAAGTCGAGGTGGCTGTTCTGTGATATTATTTCATTCGAAAAATGGTGGATCTTTTGATTTTGTTGATAGGTACTTTTGGAACTTGAACAAACGTATGCTTCACGAATAACAACAAATAATTAATGATCTAATTATTTAATCCCACGCATTTTTATGAAATTTAATTCCCGGGCTGGCTCCAATACTCAATTTAAGGCTTCCCTGTGGTGGGGTGGGGGGCGGCGCACGAGGGTAGGTACTGACCACAGAAAACGGTGATCTACGCAGATCTATACTGGTAAATTGTTACACAACGGTTTATTACAGAACTGTTTATTATTTACCTTACGCTTCATGAATAACTACAAATAATTAATGACTGAATTATTGAATCCCGCGCATTTTCATGAAACCGCAATTCTGTGATACTGTAATAATTTTGACTTGTGTAAAGATTTTTCTTTACATCACATAGTAATGTCTATGGAAACGAAATCAGATAAAGCATTTCCTTATGAAATTATTTTACTTACAGAAGTAAAGTATTATTTTTACTTAAGTCAGGACTATGAATTCGGTCTTTAAGGTATGAAGGAAGGGCACCGCCAGTGAAGGGTGGGCTACAGTACATCTAGGGAGAGTCCAGGGATAGTTACGGGAGTCTCATGGGTAAAGACTGGAATTATATGCAGAAAATTTCGGAATTATATGCAGCCGAAATGGGAAATATATGCAATATATATGCACCCCCAGCCAAAATACTTTTTTTTTTTTTTTTTAAATGGTTCTAAAACGAACTAAATTTAGTTTTGAAACGTATAGGTAGGCGCGTTTCAAAACTAAATTTAGTTAATTTTAGGCTTATACACCTCCAATAATTATTGTTGCTTCCTTAATGTAAACAGAAAAAGTTCAAGGAACGAAAATGTACACACTTTCTTGACAATATTTTAATAGACATAATTGGATATTTACAAGTTCATGTATTTACAAAAAAATAATCGTATTTACAAAAGGACATTTAAACACTGAACGATAATGGACTTTTCTAAGTTTTCGACGGTGAGGTTCCTGCGACGGTCGCTGAGGAGCATCTTGAGCGCAGAGAAAGATCTTTCGACGTCGCAGGACACTATTGGCAAAAACTTGAACGACGACAGTTCGTCAGGTGTATGGCCGGACGAAAGATCTGATGGTAGCCCTCTCAAAATTCTTGCTACCTCCAGAATGAGTGGCCACCCAGGATTTCGCTGTAGGACGGAATCGAGCTTCCTCTTCAATGCCTCGCCTGTTTCCCCTGACCAATTTGAACTGTCCTCTTTAACCTTTTCAACCGCAGCCACTGCCGTGATCGGAGTTGAAGAACGTGTCAACGGAATTATTTGGGGAAAAAAACTATTTTAAAATACCCACCGAAGTGAAACTGAATAATTGAAAACTGAATTAAAAATAGAGGAATTCCCCAATTTTGAATAAATATGCAAGAATATGCAAGAATGGCAATTATATGCAAAAATCTGCAAATCGACCAAAATATGCAAAATATGCAATTTAAATTTAAATTTAAACCACGTCAAACGCTTCAGGTACCCTCAAAACGTAAAATATGGAAGCTATACGCATTTTGAAGACATATGCAAAATATGCAAATTCCAGTCTCTACTCATGGGTTACCGAAACTTCAAGGACAATCAATGGAACGTTATACTGACGCTCCACGGAAGAATCAACGCTAAGTCAGTGAAGGTGTGAAGGAAGAGCACGGACGGCTACAGTTAACGGTGGGCTACAGAACATCTTGGGAGGGTCCACGGATGGTTACGGGGGACTGAAGAGTGGGTTATCGAAACTTCAAGGACAATCAATGGAACGTGGATGCTCCACGGAAGAATCAACGCTAAGTCAGTGAAGGTGTGAAGGAAGCGCACGGACGGCTACAGTTAACTGTGGGCTACAGAACATCTTGGGAGGGTTCACGGATGGTTACGGGGGACTGAAGAGTGGGTTATCGAAACTTCAAGGACAATCAATGGAACGTGGATGCTCCACGGAAGAATCAACGCTAAGTCAGTGAAGGTGTGAAGGAAGAGCACGGACGGCGACAGTTAACGGTGGGCTACAGAACATCTTGGGAGGGTCCACGGATGGTTACGGGGGACTGAAGAGTGGGTTATCGAAACTTCAAGGACAATCAATGGAACGTGGATGCTCCACGGAAGAATCAACGCTAAGTCAGTGAAGGTGTGAAGGAAGCGCACGGACGGCTACAGTTAACTGTGGGCTACAGAACATCTTGGGAGGGTTCACGGATGGTTACGGGGGACTGAAGAGTGGGTTATCGAAACTTCAAGGACAATCAATGGAACGTGGATGCTCCACGGAAGAATCAACGCTAAGTCAGTGAAGGTGTGAAGGAAGAGCACGGACGGCTACAGTTAACGGTGGGCTACAGAACATCTTGGGAGGGTCCACGGATGGTTACGGGGGACTGAAGAGTGGGTTATCGAAACTTCAAGGACAATCAATGGAACGTGGATGCTCCACGGAAGAATCAACGCTAAGTCAGTGAAGGTGTGAAGGAAGTGCACGGACGGCGACAGTTAACGGTGGGCTACAGAACATCTTGGGAGGGTTCACGGATGGTTACGGGGGACTGAAGAGTGGGTTATCGAAACTTCAAGGACAATCAATGGAACGTGGATGCTCCACGGAAGAATCAACGCTAAGTCAGTGAAGGTGTGAAGGAAGCGCACGGACAGTCAAAGGTGGGTTGGAGAAAATCTAGGGAGAGCTCACGGGAAAATCATGGATGGGCTACGGGGATGGCAAAGTAGTGTTACGGGATTGTCAAGGGTGGGGCTATGACGATCCGTACAAAGTCACGGTACAACCACGGGCGTGCGACGGAACGTTGAAGGATTATCAACAGAAATCGCTACACTTTTACGGGGATTTTCGGGGCGCTTCCGTGAAAATGATCATCCGTTGATTTTGCTTAAATAGTACACCACGGAAACAACGGGTGTTTCCGTTGACGATCCTTCAACAATACAGAGGTTACGGATAAATAATTTATACAGTTCATCCGTGACCGCATAATATTTACGGATGCACCACTTCTGAGGGTGATTCCGTGAACTATCATTTAGTGCCAATCTATGGGGCGTCCGTTGTTTTTTACGGAAAACCTTTTGGTTTATTATTCTGTGAATACACCTTACGGTACACCTATGTAATCGCTCAGCAAAAAAGTTTTATAACACCCCCTCAAAATTTTTTCTTTTCCGTTTCAAGGTGCGTAGATTCCAAAAACGCTGCAAAGTCCTTGTCACATGGGTTTATTATTCTATTGGACATACCTACAGAAATTTTGGCTGTTCATTTATTGTTTCTTTCGTGCGTAGTAATCGAAATACCTATTACTGATGGTTTCCATTAATTTTGGCCCTTAAAACACAAATTAGGTAGGTACGCTCTTTTTTTTTTTTTAAACTATCTTTGATCATCGGTAGTGCTAATCGTCTTGATCCACTTGTTGAAACTTTTTCCAGTGTTATTATACAAACTGATGGTGATTTCAGACGATTTCCCAGGTTTTTCACTCATAAAAAATCAATTTTGGGAGCTGAACATTTGGTAAAACTCAATTTTCCACTCTTTGGCCAAAATCGACTTCATATTCGGTTTTCTCGTCCCTAAAATCCCCAAAAACATGGAAAGCGATATCTCAGAAGCTCATGTTACCAACATGTTGCTAAAACGCAAAAAGTACCTATTTTTACACACATTTTCACTCATACCACCCCTGGGTATATTCCGATCGGGCTGAAAAGTTTCGGGACACAACTAGGGCCCAAATGGAGCATGTGTGCGAAAGAACGACTTTCTTAGACCGAAAATGAAGCCTGTAGACGTGATACGGCGGACGGCGTACGGCGGACGGACATTGCGTTTTGGTTTATTATTCTGTGAATAATACACCTATGTATTCGCTCAGCAAAAAATTTTTATAACACCCCCTCAAAATTTTTTCTTTTCCGTTTCAAGGTGCGTAGATTCCAAAAATGCAATGTCCGTCCGCAGTCCGCCGTACGCCGTATCACGTGTACAGGCTTCATTTTCGGTCTAAAAAAGTCGTTCTTTCGCACACATGCTCCATTTGGGCCCTAGTTGTGTCCCGAAACTTTTCAGCTCGATCGGAATATACCCAGGGGGGTTATGAGTGAAAATGTGTATAAAAATAGGTACTTTTTGCGTTTTAACAACATGTTAGTAACATGAGCTTTTGAGGTATCTTTTTCCATGTTTTTGAGGACGAGAAGACCGAATATGAAGTCGATTTTGACCAAAGACGCGGAAATTGAGGTTTTACCAAAGGTTCAGCTCCCAAAATTGGTTTTTTATGAGTCAAAAACCTGGAAAACTGTCTGAAATCACCATCAATGTGTACAATAACATTGGAAAAAGTGTAAACAGGTGAATCAAGACCATTAAATGCCACTACCAATGATCAAAGATGATCTTAAAAAAAAAATAGTGTACCTATTTCATGTTTTGGGGGCCAAAATTGGTGGAAATCATCAGGAATAGCTAATTCAATCATTCCACATGAAAGAAACAATACATTTAACAGCCAACAAAAATCTCTAGAACGCCAATAGAATAATAAACCCATGTGACAAGGACTTTGCAGCGTTTTTGGAATCTACGCACCTTGAAACGGAAAAGAAAAGAGTTTGAGGGGGGTTATAAAAATTTTTTGCTGAGCGATTACATAGGTGTATTATTCACAGAATAATAAACCAAAATGCAATGTCCGTCCGCCGTACGCCGTATCACGTGTACAGGCTTCATTTTTGGACTAAAAAAATCGTTCTTTCGCACACATGCTCCATTTGGGCCCTAGTTGTGTCCCGAAACTTTTCAGCCTGATCGGAATATACCCAGGGGAGTTATGAGTGGAAATGTGTGTAAAAATAGTTACTTTTTGCGTTTTAGCAACATGTTGGTAACATGAGCTTCTGAGATATCGTTATCCATATTTTTGGGGACGGGAAGACCGAATATGAAGTCGATTTTGACCAAAGAGTGGAAAATTGAGGTTCTACCAAATTTTCAGCTTTCAAAATAGATTTTTTGTGAGTCAAAAACCTGGGATATCGCCTGAAATCACCATCAATTTCTATAATAACACTAGAAGAAGTGTCAACACGTGGATCAAGACGATTAAATGGCACTACCAATGATCAAAGATAGTTAAAGAAAAAGGAGCGTACCTACCTAATTTGTGTTTTGGAGGCCAAAATTAATGGAAACCATCAGAAATAGCTATTTCGATTAATACGCATGAAAGAAACAATAAATGAACAGCCAACATTTCGGTAGGTATGTCCAATAAACCCATGTGACAAGGACTTTGCAGCGTTTTGGAATCTCCGCACCTTGAAACGGAAAAGAAATTTTTTTGAGGGGGTGTTATAAAAATTTTTTGCTGAGCAAATACATAGGTGTATTATTCACTGGATAATAAACCAAAATGCAATGTCCGTCCGCCGTCCGGTGTATCACGTGTACCGGCTTCATTTTCGGTCTAAAAAAGTCGTGCTTTCGCACACATGCTCCATTTGGGCCCTAGTTGTGTCCCGAAACTTTTCAGCCCAATCGGAATATACCCAGGGGTGTTGTGAGTGAAAATGTGAGTAAAAATAGGTACTTACTTTTTGTGTTTTAGTAACATGAGCTCTTGAGGTATCGTTTTCCATGTTTTTGGGGACGAGAAGACCGAATATGAAGTCGATTTTGACCAAAGAGTGGAAAATTGAGTTCGACCAAATGTTCAGCTCCCTAAATCGATTTTTTATGAGTGAAAAACCTGGGAAATCGTCTGAAATCACCATCAGTTTGTATAATAACACTGGAAAAAAAAACAAAAACAAAAAGTGGCACTACCAGTGACCATAGATAGTTTAAAAAACGCTGCAAAGTCCTTGTCACATGGGTTTATTATTCCATTGGACATACTACCTACAGAGATGTTGGCTGTTTATTTATTGTTTCTTTCATATAAAATAATTGAAACAGCTATCTCTGGTGGTTTCTACCAATTTTGGCCCCCAAAACTCGAATAAACTACGCTCCTTTTTTTAAAAATAAATTATCTCTGATCATTGATCGTTCCATTTAATCGTCTTGATCCACCTGTTGACACTTTTTCCAGTGTTATTATACAAATTGATGGTGATTTCAGACGATTTCCCAGGTTTTTGACTCATAAAAAATCAATTTCGGGAGCTGAACATCTGGTAGAACCTCAATTTTCTATTCTTTGGTCAAAATCGACTTCATATTCGGTCTTCTCGTCCCCAAAAACATGAAAAACGATACCTTAAAAGCTCATGTTACCAACATGTTGCTAAAACGCAAAAAGTACCTATTTTTACACACATTTTCACTCATAACACCCCTGGGTATATTCCGATCGGGCTGAAAAGTTTCGGGACACAACTAGGGCCCAAATGGAGCATGTGTGCGAAAGAACGATTTTTTTAGACCGAAATTGAAGCCTGTACACGTGATACGGCGGACGGCGGACGGACATTGCATTTTTGGAATCTACGCACCTTGAAACGGAAAAGAAAAAATTTTGATGGGGTGTTATAAAAATTTTTTGCTGAGCGAATACATAGGTGTATTATTCACAGAATAATAAACCAAAAGGACAGAACTGAAAGCGATAAGAAAGACGAGAGCACGACGTTCACTACTCGAGAGCAGAGAGATATACTGACGGCAGCCCCTAGACGCTCAATGTTATTGCACCATTTTTTCGTTTGTGCAAAAAGTTGTACCGCGGGAAGGCGACATTGACTGTTGTGCAATATACTGCGCAATGTCACACTCAGACGTACAACCACATTGTGCAAACAGTACCCATCAGGTCAACATGTCAACATTAAGTGACAGTGAATTGTGTTGCGTGATTATTGCTGTGGCTGCAAGTGCAAAAAAAAAGAAAGAAAGGCTCTCAGAAAGGGAGAAAATGGGCCAAGCAATGGTTTATTGATAGTTACAAGTACACTCACGAAAAATTACTCAATGAACTGAGGGTGATTGAACCAAATGATTTCCGAGTCTCAATGAATTCGACGATAAATGTATTGTTTTTCGTTGTTCTTATCACATAATATATCACTCATGATGGCGCGTAGTTGACTGGACGAGTTGAATGTTGATACTAGCAGGCACGGACGGAGCAATATTGCGCAATGTTGCCCTCAGACGGCTCAATCTTTTCCAGTTTGTGCAATATATTTTCAACTTTTTGAAAATCACGCAATATATTGCACAATCTTTCAATCTTGCCCTCACACGATCAACACTTCGGCAGGGACATGATTTAAATTTTCGTTCGGAGGCATATCTGCCTATTAGGCATGCACTAAACACTAAACCTACACTCCAAGGGACATCTGCCTTTTAGTCCTCGTAATTTCGCTACGTACTTTTAGAGGGATGTATGCCTTTCAGGCATGTGAATTCAAAATGAGAAACCCGTACCTAAAAAGTTACCAAAATACCTGGCAGAGCCATGCTAAGTGATTTTCCAGTTCAGATAATGACTGACAATTGAAGGATAATTGAAAAAGGGTGGATAAAAATGGAAGCCTGAGGTTGGATTTGAAATTTTTTATTTTCAAAGTAAGAAAATATTTCTATAATAAATCACAACTAGAAAAATCACCATTTTTTCCTTTATTTTGAATGAATAGTATTATAGGGTATAATATATTTATGGATAATAATAATAAGATTGAATAATAATCAATTTAATTGCATAATAATAAAAACAACCTGTAGTTTCATGCAGCATGGCCTAAACGAGACGAATAGCTTAGGTAGGTATTTTCTTTGAAAATTCGCTAATTGAATAATTTCACTCAACAGGACATCCGCTTTTTAGGCATGAAAAACGTACTCACTCTTAGAGGGACATATGCCTTTTCAGCATTTGAACCTCGTTGAAAGGGATGTATGCCTAAAAAGAATGCAATTCGCACTACACTTAGAGGGAAATATGCCTAAAAAGCAGGAAATCCATGAACACACGGCGGGATGTATGCTAAAAAGGCAGGGTATGTTCTGATAAACTGAAACTTAGGGCCGAATGGAGCGGGGACGTGGATGTGAAATGGTTCCTCCGCCACGCCAGGTAGCCGAATGACAATGTCCTAGGAGGAGAGAGCGGTAGTTGCAGTAGAACCGCCCCTAGCGGCTATAACGTGAATCAAACATGCCTAAAATGCATGTCCCTACCGAAGTGTCAAGCAGGGTTCACATCCATCCGGAAAGCTATCCGGAAAGTGCGTACGAACAGCTGATTGGTTGGACATCAGCTGCGGAGGGGGGGAATATTCTTTCCGGAGAAGCACTTTTGAAGCGAACTGTACGCATCTGATTTTTCAGATATTTTCCCCTCCGCATCTGCGCAGTTCACTACTGCGCATACAGAATGGCGTCGGCAACCGAAACAGCTGTGGGAGGAAGCGCGGGAAACGAGTTGTCAGCCAAAATTCCGGATGGTTATGAACGCCTTCCCAACTTCCGCGATTCCCCTCCATTCCTTCCACTGCTTTCCCTATCCGTATTTCCAGACGGCTCCGGATGGATGTGAACCCTGCTTCAATTGTATTGCACAAACCAGAATACTGCGCAATAATATTGCACGTCTAGGGGCCGCTTTACGGTCTGCAGGCCCTCGATTCCCGCAGACGTGTTTCACTCACCTACCTTAGTGTATCTTCAGGAGTAATTAACGTTGAAAAGAACCTTTTCTTGTTTTCCGTCAAGTGAAAAGAGATTTTCTCAACAACCTCCCACGAAGAAACAATCCCCACGGCCAGAGCCAGATAACCGCAACGAGCAGGGGCGGCTTTGCGCTGTAGAAACATTTATTTCCCGGCGCCTTCCCTATCTGAGCGGCAGCGTTCATCACTCTAAAAATTATTAGGGTCCCCCACCGTCATCACTCGTCCCTCAAGCTCATTAAGGGTTTCCCCACCCTTGAAAGCTCCTGTAGGTTTCTGCCTGTAAAATACGATAATCCGGCGGATTAAGTGGGAAGGCAAAACCGGGAACCGACGTTTTAGTGATAAGAGCTAATGAACCCGAGTGACAACGGGCCATTAGCGCAGGAGCTGTGTTTAACTTCTTTGCTGCGGTTCGCAGGGGGAAGCCTTTGTCTCGGGTTTCGAGGGGATTCAAAAGTGTCGGTTGTCGAGTTGCTTTGACGTTGTGGGACGGTTTTGATAAGCGATGTTGATACAGTCGAATCTTTGGGTACTGTTTGCATTTTCCTTCCCTTTACCTTTCTTTACTTGTACTCGTACATAAGAAACTCCACCTATCATCAGTTACCTCCGCCCTGTACAAGAAAGTTATCACCTTGTGACACAGTTTGATTTGTTATATCGCGGTGAAACACATTTTTCCCTGATAAAACAGAAATATTGATAAATAATTAGCACTTCGTCATACTCCAACCACTTTTTATTGGCTTAGCAGTAGGTTTCCCAGAAGGATTCCTTTGCTAACAACCTGGAACCTGTCCCTTTGATAAGACATACATCTATTGGCTTCCCCGCCCCCTTTCCCTCCTTTAGAGTGTCAGTATAATTAGAAGGCGATTGATGCCGTGTCCCAGTTGACAAGTCCCAATAGTTTTTCCATCCCTTCGATGGAGGTTGATCACCTAGAGGTTGCCCAGATGACCACAATTCACTGGACAACAACCTCTGACAACATTCCGCCAATACGCGTATGTAGGAGCTTTGTTCTCCACCAGTAAAATAACGTTGAGATACTACCATTACGATGGAGGTTAGTCACCTTGAAGTTGTTTAGATGTCGTGTCCTGAACCAGAACTTCATACTTGTCGTGGTATCCTCCCAGAACCAATCCCTGTGAAATTAAGATGTCGCCAATAAACATAGAAGTGGGGAGGGAAGACGCAGGAGAGCCGAGGAACCTAGTGGGGATCCCCCAAGGGCTATAAATACTCGCCTCCTTCGCCTTTCCAACCATTCTACCAGACTATTCTCTCTCTCCTCACTCATCTCTCTCCTCAACCTAAAAGATCCTGGGCATGGTGGTCGTCTAGCACGATTGCCAAACCCGGCAACGCCTAAAAGATCTTGGGCATCGTGGTAGCCTTGTGCTATAAGCAAACCAAGCACCTTTCCAAGAAGATCCTGGGCGTGGTGGTAGCTCTGCACTATAACCAAACCGGGCACAACCTATCTTAAACGCCTCTAGTAGTGGATGCGCGTCACCTACGCATTCACTACACTACTCTTTCCCCCTTTTCCCTCTGATACTTCTGCTACCGAGAAGTATGTCATGTGGGGAGGAGTGTAACAGTGTGGCTGTTCTCGAGGCGTTTTTTGGTCCGGTGGAGTCGGGGTCGTTTGTTGGAAATATTAATCTCGCTGGTCTAGGAGGGGGACTCTTGAGGTCCACCACCACCGTCACACTGTCACAGTGGTCCACCAAACCAAATGGAGTTGTTGCCGGGGCATTGTTAAAAATCTTTTGAATGTTTATGGAAGTACGTAAGTGCCGACTTTATTTACAATTGTTTGATGGTGAAGACTGGAACCACGAAGAAAATATCGTAGGAAGGGAATCTTTTGGGTTTTGAGGCGATTATTTTCAAAATAGCTTTTTGAGCCATATCGTAGTATCCTCCCAGAACCTCTCCCTGTAAACATTAGATCTCGCAAATAAACTTAGAAGTGGGGAAGGAAGACGCAGGAGCACCGAGGAACCTAGTGGGGATCCCCACCATCCTCCACTAGCTGGAGGATGGAGGGAGATAGCCCTCAGGGCTATAAAAACTCGCCTCCTTCGCCTTTCTAGCCATTCTACGCTCTCCTCTAGTCGCTGACTACTCTCTCACCTCGCTCCTCCTCTCTCTCTCCTCAATCTAAAAGATCCTGGAATAGGTGACAGCCTTGAGTGTTGGAACCTACCAGGCACACGCATCCTAAAAGATCCCAGCGATAATGGTGAAATCCTTTAGTGTTGGAACCAGGCTGGGCACATCCTCACACCGCTAGTAGTGAATAAGCGCTATATATCATTCACTACAAGCCACTTTCAGAATGCGTGGAATTGTGAATTTATTCTGAACGACCTGTTTCAGGCAAGATCCTGTCGAACTGGTGAGGCCCGCTTCAAGCCCAGTGAACTCAAGTCAGAGCTCCTGTTCTTCCGACAGCTCGTCGTCCCTGAGCTCCGGTGGCGCCGGCGAGGTTCCCCTCGTCTTCAGCAACGCTCTTCACCTCGCCGTCGAGTACGGATCCGTCGACGTCCTCCGGGTTCTCCTCAAGTACGGTCTCGAGCCGAATCAGGGCGGCCGTCTCCCGGCCGGCTGCTCCGTCGAGCCTCCTGCGCCTGCGCCCCAGCCCTCGTCGCCAACAACCACCTCGCCCACCAGGACTAGTCTAACAGGTACAGCCGAACTTTGTTATCGCTGTGGATGCCGCATTTGTCGGAAGTTGAAAAAATTAATTTTCATTCTAGCGAATTTTCCAAGAAAATGATGTCCAAAAATTTCAGAACATGAATTTTGAAATTTTTTAAAATAGGCAAATCCGTTTCAGAGCATCCTGAATATTCATCCCAAGATTTTAACTTAAATGTGTGTGTGTTTTGTGTGGGTGGTGTGTGTGTGTGTGTGTGTGTGTGTGTGTGTGTGTGTGTGTGTGTGTGTGTGTGTGTGTGTGTGTGTGTGTGTGTGTGTGTGTGTGTGTGTGTTGTGTGTGTGTGTGTGTGTGTGTGTGCGTGCTTGCGGCAGGAGGGCTCTCGTTGAATTTGGATGGAGAAATAATTATCAATTCTACCAAAAATAATGTATTTCGATATCTCCCGAGGGGAGTTATTATTTTTAATGAGAAGCTGTTGATTACTCGATGATAAGATTTTACAAAGCGGTTGAAATACGGTGGAAAAGTGCATATTTTTCCAGTTTTTAAAAAGTTCTAATTTATTATTCGTTAAGCGAGAACGGTCGGGAGAACAGGAAAAAACTCCGGGGAGTTTTACTGTGATGAGCAAGGGCGGCCTATTATGCTTTAAAAACTCAACTTGACTCATAAATATCAAGTTAGGGTCGGAACTAATGAGGGAGACGCCGTGGTGAGAGGGGCGGAGGGCGTAAAGTTCTTCCGATGTAATTTTAAACGCTCAGTTTTTCCTTTTAACGGTTATGCTAATTTCCTGGTCCGTGCCGACTCCTATCGGGCCGACATGCATTTCGCTCGGAGATTTGTCGGGATGCACAACTTTTTCCGCGCAGAAATTCCATTTTTTGGGAAATTTAATTTTTCTTTGGCACATATTTGTTCTGTGGAATATCAGGTACGTGAGGAACGGTCGATAGTTTCGTTCATAGGAACCTACAAGAACCTTTGGAGTCGGCCATGAACAAAAAAAATGTTTTAACCCCCCTCAAAATGTCTCAAAATTTCATAGTTTTTGTTTCAAGGGACGTAGAATACTAATATCGAATAAAAATGTTTCCGTCCTTCCGCGGCTTTTTCCTTAGTTCCCATGAACCAAAATTCTCGAAATTTGGTTTGAAGGTCCCGTGTGGAAGGTCCTATCTCGGAAAATTGTATTTTGAGGTGTGGGTTTTTCGCATTTTTAAATGGTTTGATTTTTTTTCTGATTTGTTTAGACCATTCGGAGCATTCTACGATTTTTCTATAAAATTTGCTATACAATTGGTCGTAAAGAGCAGAGTGAATGCAGGCATCAAGCTGTCGAGAACCACAGACCACTGGTCTCTCGGCCAGGTTGACGCTATAGCGCAGTGGTATTCAGGACCGAATATTTTTTCACTCCGCATCAACAATTTCCCTTCAGATCTTCATTTATGTTTCTTTTTGCCATTTTAGCTACTGCTTGTCATTGACGGAATTATTTTAGCAATATTTAACACGTGATTTAGGTAGGTACCTAGTAACGAGTACGGGGTTAGGTATGAAGCTACGGAGGCTCCGTGATCTATGTAGAAGGTTTGTAGCGAGCTCTGAACTGTAACAGAAGGGTGTTCTGTACAAAATAATGAACCGTTGTGTAGGTATTTGCAGCGTTTTTCATTTTCGTGGAATGCGGGCATATTGAATTTATTTATTTTGCACAGTACATGATTTTACAAATTATTAATTAATTAAAAAATTCTCTTCTTAACATGTAATTAACCTAACTAGAATTGTTTAATTAATGCATAATTCTTTAATAATTCCTTACTTTTGTACGCCTATATTGTGAACACACAATTTTAGTCAAGGCTAGTGCTTTGTGTGCTCAAGGTCTGTTATCAACCGAAATTTAAGGGAAGACAAATCCAAATAAAATGAAAATGAAAAAGAAAATAAATGTATGCTAACTGTGCCGGTCGGGACATTTCTACCCAACTCATTGATTGCTTCTAAGACTTGTGAGGTCTTTTTTCCATAAGCCAACGGTATTTGCTATACCTATATATTATGGGGTATATATAAATAAAAATATTTAATACCAATAAATAATTTACCTTTTGCTGTATACCAACATACTTGTCGTGGATAAGGTCTGTGATACATGAAACTGAATACAAAAATGAAAAAAAATTGGAAAACCATCAGTTTATTGATCTACCAAACCCAAAAATATGTGCAGATGATCGTCACTTTCAAACGCTTTTCTCGACGAAAATTTTTTTTTCCCCAAGTTTTTCTACTTTCCGACCGGTATTGCTCAAACCACTGGAGCCACAGGGCTGAAATTTTTACACAGTATTCATGACGATGTAAATGAACTAGAACGCTGCGAAGTCCTTGTCCCATGGGTTTATTATTCTATTGAACGTACCTACGGAAATTTTGGCTGTTCATTTATTGTTTCTTTCATGTGCAATAATTGAAATACGTATTTTTAATGATTTCCACCAATTTTGACCCCCCAAAAACACGAATTAAGCTCACTTTTTTTCCCTACAAAAAATGGTCTTTGATCATTGACAGTGCCATTTACCTGTCTTGATTCACTTTTGACACTATTTCTAGTGTTATTGTACAAATTTAAGGTGATTTCTGACAATTTCCCAGGTTTTCGACCCATGAAAAATAAATTTTGTGAGCTGAACCTTCGTTAGAACCTCAATTCTTCACTCTTTTGTCAAAATCAACTTCATATTCGGTCTTCCCGCCCTAAGAAACATGGAAAACGATTACCTCACAAGCTCATGTTTCACCAAACACCTCATAAAAAGTCGAAAACCCCTATTTTTACACCCATTTTCCACCCATAACACCCCTGGGTGTATTCCGATTTGGGCCTTAGTTGTATCCCAAAGCTTTGCAGCCCTATTGGAATACACCCAAGGGTGTTATGGGTGGAAAATGGGCGTAAAATTAAGTTTTTATTTTTATGTTTAAAGCCTTAAATTTATGTTAAATTCTAAGTGTTACGGATGAAAAGTGGGGGTAAAAATGGGGTTTTTGGGGGGTTTAAGTGGACATGAGCTTGTGAGGTATCGTTTTCCATGTTTTTTAGGGCGGGAAGACCGGATATGAAGTTGATTTTGGCCAAAGAGTGGAAAATTGAGGTTCTAACGAAGTTTCACCTCCCAAAATTGATTTTTTTATGAGTCAGAAACCTCGGAAATTGTCTGAAATCACCATAAACTTGTATAATAACACTAGAAGTAGGTAGCAGCAGGTGAATCAAGACAGATAAATGGTAATATCAATGATCAAAGATAATTAGTCAAAAATAGGAGTCCAAATCATGTTTTCATGGGCCAAAATTGGTAGAAATCATCAAAAATAGCTATTTCAGTTATTGCACCTGAAGGAACAGTAAATTAGCATTTCTGTAGGTATGTCCAGTAGAATAATAAACCCGTGTGACACGGACTTTGCAGCTTTTTTAAATAAATAAAAATCCTATCTCCCTCTGATCGATATAACAATTCGATCTCAATAATTCGATTGATATGTTGGTTTCGTTGCAGGCGGTTTGAGCGAACCGAGCCCCGTCGCGACGTCCCTGCCCATAGGAAGCTCAGGCCTTCCGACAGGGACGGCGAGCGTCGGCGGCGGCCCGAGCAGGCGCGTCTCCTGGGTCAGCGCCGTCAAACCCGAGCGGCGCCGTCGAGCCACCTTCAAGGCGCTGTCCCGTCAAAGGCAAGTTCGACTGATCGACTTGATTGTTTAGCTGTTTATAATATAAACAGTCTTATTCTATTTTTCAATATCTTAGTTTAAGTATTATTAATAAATTCTGTATTATTAATTATTTTACCTGACACTACTGACTTGTTTTAGCGAATTTTCAAGGAAAATGATGAAGCTATTGCATTGGGTACGAAAGTTAGAACGTGACGTTTTGAAAATTTTAATCGACAAAAGTCCGTTGCAGAGCAGTAGAGGGAAAATGTGCCTTCTGGCACAGGGGCCACCCTGCAAGACCTATGATTCTAAAACCGCAACACACATTTTTTCTCAAAATTTACGACATTTTTAAAATTTTGTTACCTTCAAAAATTGTTCAAAATTAATTTACGTAATTTATGTAAATTTTCAAAAATTATAAATTTTTTGAAAAGTTACATAAATTTCGTAAATTTGCGAAAATAGGTTTGAAAATTTCTCGAAGGTACTTAATAACGAAATTATGAGAGCATCGCAAATTTTTAAGAAAAAAAAAATCGTGATGTCTGTTGCGGGTTTAGTATCACAGGTCTTGCCCCTGTGCCAGAAGGCACACTTTCCCTCTACTCAGAGAATGAATTTATCGAAAATGTGTTTATATATAAGCTTATAACAATAAATCCCGCTAATTTCACATTTTATCTAATGCTGAAGCAAGCAGAACTTCCCCTCGAGCCCCGTGTGACCAGTCTCTCAGTTATTCTCGTCTAGCTTGGACCTGTTTAAAACCAGTTTTTACTAAATTTTTCAATAAAAGGGTTTTGAAATCAAATTAAAGTTTTTTTATAAATGTATTTAAAAAATCTCTTGTCATCTGTTATATAGCATTTCCAAGTCGAATTCAACCTTTTCCAAACCTAATTCGACATTTTAAAAGTCAAATTCTACTGTTTCAGTCAAATTCAACTTTTTCCATTTCAAATTCAGAAAACTCGTGAACGTGGGGGAAAATGTACCTGACGTACTGATAAGACTGATAAGCCCAGGTAGAAATCTCGTGAACGTGACGTCATATTTTATTTACTCACAGGTCGATGGACACTGTTGTTGGCAGGTCCTTCAGCCTCGAGTCCAACTCGGAGATGCTGAGGCCGTGGGCCGGCGAGCGGCGCTCCGTCTCCCTCAAGTCTTCCCCGCTCGTGAGCCCGAGGCCGGCGCCGGGCGCCGCTCAGTCGACGCCGCCGCCCCACCCGGCGCCGGCGCCTCCGGAGTCGCCGAAGCACCAGGAGCGCAGCATCTTCGCGGAGCTGAGGCGGAGCTCGGAGATCTTCAAGTCCATCCTCCTCAACCTGTCGATGAAGGAACAGGAGGTAGGAGGCATTTGTATTTTCATAATATGAAATTTTACATCCATAATGTTATAATTTTTTTATTTTTTTATAATACATAGACGGGAAAAAAATTCCCTTTTTGGTTTATTATTCTGTGAATAATAAATCTATGTAATCGCTCAGCAAAACAATTGTATAAAACCCCCTCAAAAAATTTTCTTTTACGTTTCAAAGTGAGTGGTTTCCAAAAAGGCAATGTCTGTCCGCCGTATTATGCATATCTACTTCAAAAAAAATTCTTTCTTTCGCACGCATGCTCCATTTGGGCCCTAGTTGTGTTCCGAAACTTTGCTGCCAGATCGGAATATACCGAGTGGTGTTATGAGCGAAAATTGGGTATAAAAATAGGTTTTTTTTTGTGTTTTAGTAACATAAGCTTGAGAGGTATCGTTTTACAAGTTTTTAGGACGAGAAGACCGAATATGAAGTCGATTTAACTAAAAACATGCCACCGTAGACGTACGGCGCACAGAGTGTTCCCCTCCTTCAAGACTGAGCGGTCGTGCTGGTGTTGCATATCCACGATTCATTTTATCACAGGACCTGTCGATACCTTCCGTATATATAACCCTTCTATTTAATATATCAACTATTCTATAGATATTATGTAGATCGCAGACCCTCCGTAGCTCAATTCCTAACCCCCGTACTCGTTACTGGGTACCTACCTAAATCGCGTGCCGAATATTGCTAAAATAATTCTGTCAATGAAAAACAGTGGTAGCTAAAATGGCTACACGAAACACAAATAATGGTTCTGAAGGGAAATTGTTGATGTGGGGCGAAAAAAATTATGAGTCCCGGTAGGGTTTTGATCTCCTGAACTTTGGCGTATAAGTCAGTCAGTTGGACCACTGCGCTCTATCGCCCAGCTGGCCGAGAGGCCAGTGATGTGCGTTCTCACCGCAGCTTGATGCCTGCATACCCCCTGCCGAAATAGCAAATTTTATGGCAACATCGTTAATTGCTCCGGATGGTCTCAAAATTGAGAAAAAACGCTGCAAATCCCTGCACAACGGTTTATTATTTTGTATAGAATTCCCTACTGTTACTGACCACAGCTCTATGTATACATAACCCTTCTATATAATATAATATGTACTATTCTATACATATTATGTAGATCGCAACCCTCCGTAGGTTAGTACCTAACCCCGTACTCGGTAAATGTTGCTAAAATAATTCTGTCGATGACAAGCAGTAACTAAAATGACAAAAAGAAACTCAAATAATGGAGATCTGAAGGAAAATTGTTGATGTGGAGTGAAAATAGTTGCAAAAGTACCTACCGAAAAACTCCAGCCCCTTCTACGTAGATGATATAATGAACCGAGTGTAATAATTTACCGTTGAGTAATAATTTACCATTGTGTGATAATAATTTACCCATCAATAATACTTCAATGTTTGGTCATGTTTCACTACCTGTCAACAAACTCAAAAAGAGCCATCATTTTGGTTTATTATTTTCAATAATGAACCATTGGAATCGGGCCTGAAAAAAAGAAAATAAATAAAAGAATCTTACCCCCCCCCCCCCCCCCCTCAAAATTTGATGGTTTTCGTTCCAAGGTATGTAGAATCCGAAAATTCAATAAAAATATTTCTGTCTGTCCGCCGTACTGGCCACTTTTGGTTTATTATTTTCAATAATGAACCATTGGAATCGAGCAAGAAAAAAAAATTCTTACCCCCTCTCAAAATTTGATGGTTTATGTTTCAAGGTATGTAGAATCCGAAAATGCAATACAAATATTTCTGTCTGTCCGCCGTACGCCGTACGGGCCACTTTTCTTAGTTACCATGAAAAAAAATTGATGAAATTCGGGTTATAGGTTCCATTCGGTGTCTAGTTGGTCCTCGAAGCTCGACGTTACTGTCAGTCATCTCTAAGGGGTTCAAAATAGGGGTTGAAATTTTCAGAACGCCGTAGCTCGAAAACTGTCGGTAGAAGGGTATGGTTTTTTTACGTTATTAAATTTGTCTTGAGCTAAACAATTTTTTAAGACCACCCGGAGCATTGCACGTCCAGCCGTTCGTGTGCACCAAAAAGCTTCGTCAACACGATCGTGAATCAAACGGTATAAATCCGGCCGGGATATCATCACTAGGGAGCACCTGATTATAATCAAGGATGGCTGTATGAAGTCGAGTTGGTTGTTCTGCGATATTATTTCATTTGACAGATAAGTGATGGACTATTGGATTTTGTTGGTAGGTACTTGTGAAACTTGAACAAACGTTGAAGTACTAGTGATGGGTAAATTATTACACAACGGTAAATTTTTGCACACCGGCAAATTATTACACAACGGTAAATTATTAAATAACGGTAAAATATTTCACAACGGTAAATTATTACAGAACGGTAAATTATTACACAACGGTTCATATACCAAGAAGGGGCTGGATTTTGTTGATCGGTACTTTTGCAACTTGACCAACCGTTGACGTATTATCGATGGGCAAGTTATTACACAACGGTTCATTATACTTGACCAGAGGGTAGGTACTGACCACAGAAAACAGTGATCTACGCAGAAGGGGCATCTATTTCACTCCACATCAACAATTTTTCCTTCAGAACTTCATTATTTGCGTTTGTGCAGGGATTTGCAGCGTTTTTCAAATGAAATAATACCAGAACAACCAACTCGACTTCATAATCCGTGAATATAATCAAGGGATCCCTAGCAATGATTTTATCTCGGGCCAGTTTCCCGATTGTTCTCTCGTCCCTAGTGATGCTATTTGGGCTGAATGTATACGGTTTAATTTGCCCTCCTGTTGAAGAAGCCTGTCGGTGCACACTTCTGGACCTTACTTTGAACGAACGGCTGGACGTACAATGCTCCGGGTGGTCTTCAAAAACTCCCAAATTCGAGAAAACGGCGTCCTTATTATTGATAATAATTATGTACATTCCTCATATACCTTTATGAGGAATGTACAAAAAATAAATAAATCATACTGTTCTAACCCCTCAACCCCTGAACCACAGCGGTTTATACTAATCGTGTCTTTCGTTTATGATTGAAGGTGGAAGAAATGGGAATGGAGCCGCAAAGTCCGGCCATGGAGCCGCAAATCGATGTGAACGAGCTGCTGGCGGCTCACGAGCGGCTGCGATTCCAAGAGGACGAGTTCTACCCGAGCTCATCAGAATCCTCCTCTTCGTGCGTGTCTTCCCTCAGCTCATCGGACGACGATCTCGAGACTGAAGTCAATCCGGTGAGTGCTGATGAGTCCACTTGTTGAAGCCAGAGGTTGTCTGTAGGGATGGGATATCGACAGAAAATATCGATATTGACATCAATTGATACATCAAATGAAAAGATCGATATCGATATTAAACCGGGTGAAAAATATCAATATCCGATATTACCGAAAAAAATAGAAATATCAAAGTAAATAATTTAAAAAATTTAAGCCACACATTGTTATATTAAAACTAGTTTGACATTTGGTAAGCCGAAGTCAGTAAATGGAGAAGTCAAGCAGGAACATACTTACTGGAGAGACAATGAATAAACTTCTGTTCCTTCGTTCACTGGGAGAAGAATTCTATTTTAACTTTTATACAATTTGTTTTTTTACCTATATACATAATATAAAATAAAATAATATTCGAATTTTGTTCAAATTGTGGTAGGTATTCTGTTTGTTTTTTACCTACCTAGTACATACAATCATATGAAAATAAAGTAGTTCTGAAGTTTTGTTCAAATAATATTCAGTTTGTTTTGTACCTACCTACATGTTGTGAAAATGAAATATCTTCACATTTGGGTTCATTCCTTAGATCTTCAAAAGTTTAAAACCAAATTTGAGGATTTTCCTCATTATTAAAAAAACCGATAATATCGGAGGTAAATATCGATATTCCGATATTATCGAAATGAAAATCCCGATATAAAAGTATCGTATATCGGAAGGAAAATATCGATATCCCATCCCTAGTTGTCTGTTCGTATCTCCCTCCAGGCCAGCGGTCCCCCAACCTTTTTTAGCTCACGCAGCACCTCAGTTTCAGCCGGTGCACCCCTGAACTACTCGAAGACGCTCATCTGATGTGATGAACAAAAAATTATGCATGTATAATTTGTTCTCTTTACTAAAGAGATTTCGAAGTAAAATGTATTCTAAAAACAGTGAACATAAGTAAATGTTTTCAAGGTAAAAGTAACATAGGTAGGTAACTAACGAGATCGCAAGACAAATTTAGTCGGTTGTGTATATGTTTAAGTAGGAGTTGCGTACATTGTAGTATTGTAAAATCATCCTTTGACAAGAAGAGAAGAAGGAGAAATTTTTACTGACAAGGAGGATCGGAAATTGACGAAAGAAAGGACAAATTAGTGAGACCCTGGGCCTGGCTGCTGGCGTTGCATTTTTTTTTTTTGAAATCGTGTTCAATATTTTGATAAATGCACCCTCAAATCGGGACCCACTTTATTTCTGTATTTATTTTTTATGAAGGTGTATGAAGAAGTTGATTTATGTGTGTGTGTGAATTTCGCATTTCGCTCTCCGGTCTTGTACCTATCCATGGTGGACACATTTGTTGTATAAATTCATTTTTCTGTGCGTTTATCCCCGTGAGGCAGTGTGTCCTGAACTATGAAAGGAATTATTATGGTAGTTGGTTATCCTAAAACTCAACAAGTATAAATCGGATTTTTTCCCAAAAATTTCCGCCGTTACACTTTTTTTCCGCGCACCCCCGGCGAGGCTCCTGCGCACCCCGGGTTGCGAACCGCTGCTCTAGGCCCTAGGGTGACTGCGGGCAAGTGCATGGCACTTTCTACAAAGTCCGACCTAATATCATCATACTTCCTCATTTATTTATTTTAATTATTTGTTTGCTGCTGTATTTATTGATTATTTCTGAACAGAATGGTGCCTACATTCGATTAAAAAAGAGGTCCATAAATTTTAGATTACCTACCTATTGTTCAAGTTTTTCGTCAACTAAGTAGGTGAGATCACGCACTTGCCCGTTATCTACCGCAGAGCAACAGCGTGGGTCATATTAATGTTAGACACCTGAAAGAAAAACACTTCCATCAGGAGCAACAGGTTTTTTTTATTACTTAAATTATAATTATGTAGGGGGGTAATATACACTATGTTTTTAATTTCATTTTTGTGTGTATTTAATTTTACTAATGTAAGGATTTTTGTCTCAAATGAACTAGAACTGTTAAATTGAAAATTAACTAGAAATTATAACTATTAAAATTTCGAAATTAGATGTCTCGAACCATACTTGAAACTTGGAAAATTATAAAGAATTAATTGTATTTCTTGAATTTCAAAACAATAAAATCTTGTAATAGGGAAAAATTGCTTATTTATTTGCTTAATAGACAACTAAGTGCTCCATTCAATCAAACCATATTCTTTGACTTGAACACCATCTCCAGACATGAAAATTATGGTTAAATACAAACGCCAAAACGTAGAAACTACATCATTGGAACGTACTTAGAATTTTAGTGTACTACCTCAAATTTCACAATGAATTTCTGGAGGCAACCATGTATCCAGATCCTTTTCATTTCAGTTCCCCTGCTTTGAATCAGCTGAAAATTTCACTGGCTGTAGAGAACATCTCGTCTAAATAATAAAAATCGGCCTAAAATTATTGGAGCTGCCAAAACGAAGTTATGGAGGAAACACGCTCTTGCCCTCATCGCGCATTTGCCCGCAGTCATATCTATGTTGCGTTCAATAAGTATTGAAGTTTTTCTTCCCGTAACTAGTTTTGTCCGTTATCCCTGGGCGAAAATTGAAATACGATATGGAATTGACACATATCAGATGACACGTTTAGTGTCATTACAGCAAACTCATACAGTGCCACCTTAAAATATTGTTTCGTTAATATTGTCGGTATCCATCAATCGTCCCGGCTGAATCAACAATTTAACCCCATAATCTCGTGCAATTCCTGTGTAAGTGGAATTGGTAGAACTCGGAATGTTTGTTTGATCCCATACAAATTTTGAGGGAGGGAACGTTATTTCATCGTTGTTCAGAAAATTGGAGCCAGAAACACGATCGTGAATCACCTCAAGTTTCCATAATAGTTATCATTGTGAGAAGGCCTGATGATTACAGTGATCATCAGGTTTATCAAAACTTTGTTGGTAAAATATAATTTGTGGAGGGGTAATTTTGGCGTTGAATGTCTTATTGTTGAAGCCATCCAACATTTTATTTAGTGCTTCTTCTTGTTTCACGAAAGATGTGTGAGTTTGGTCCATATTTGAATTATGCCATTCATGGGGGCAAGGGTCAACAAAATTATGTCATCCTCGACCAGTTAAGTAGCCTCAGAGACACATCAGTAGATAAAAAAGGGGGCTTCTGGCACAGGAATCTACCTGCAATGTTGAGGTTATGCAAAAACTGCAGCACACCAAATGTTTGCGGTTGCAGGGCCGTAAGGGAATAAATTTCTGCATAGGCTGGTAGCTAAATTTCCCCATCACTGGGGCGTAAAGTTCGCTTCGGCTGGTGGACTCGAACCTTCGATCTCTAACCGAGCTGGGCAGCAAAATTTTTTCGTCACTTCCTGCCCCTGCCTCTGTGCTAAGGTAGGTGTGTTGCGGGTTTTGTGTAACCTTGACATTGCAGGGAGATTCCTGCGCCAGAAGACCCCTTTTGCATCTGCTCACATTCTTCTCCTGCAATGAAGACATTTCCCAAACCTGTGGATTCTTTCTGTCTTTTCCAGCGACAAGAATCGGAAATCGAGGGGAATTCGAGGCTGCGTGTCAACCCCGGTATCTCCCCTGACAAATCTGTAGGTCTTGCGGACATCTACGGTCGGCCATATCTTCTCACTCTACCTGTTCTCTTCCTTGCCGTCGTCAGAGGAAACCCAACAGTCGTGTATCTCCTTCTCAAGTACGGGGCAGCTGTGAATTTCCAGGTATGTCCTTGTTAAACATTTACACTAATTTAAGGCTCAAGTGTTTGGTGTTATAAATAATCAGCTTGATTAGCAGCAGCCGGCTTCTCACCTCTCTACTGTGACGGTGGGCAGTTCTCGAGTCGTTTGTGTTTCCAGTGAAGATGGGGCCATCAGGCTGAAACCTAATCGCTAGCCCGTCTTAATTGGTGATGATATCCGTTCATTAATCTAGAAAGGGGACTCTCGAGGGTCCACCGTCACTCTGTCACAGTACTAGGGTCTGGTGCGTATAGTCTCTTTACTGCCATATTCTGGCTGAAATACAATTTCTTGCTGCCGTAGACTTAACATTGCTTTGCCCTATGGCACACCTCGTATCCTTTATATTGTGGTTCAGGCCGCGTTTCCTTCATACCATAATATCCCGTTACACCCACAGTACATTTTACAGTCAAATCGAAGTCCAAGATGAATTCACACTGAGAATTCAGGAGATTCTTGTCTTTGTCGCCAAGAGCCCAATGAGACAACGTGGTTGTACTCCTGAGGTTCGTTGCAGCCGCGCCGAGTTCATGAAGAAGTTCGGCGCAGAAACCACGAGCAGGGCAGATGATCGAGGTGACGCGTTCCAACCGTTTGTGTTGATGAACTGTGTTCGAACTTGAGTTTGGCGAGTTCATGAACTCAGCTGAACCTAACCAGAAGTGCGTTCACTTCCAGGTAGGTAACCTCGGCATAACCCTCCCGAACTCATAACCTGCTTTATTTTTTCCGACATTGCCTGGCAGATGTTTGGGCAGTATTGGCGGTTTTCTCTTCTTTGGCCTGTCCCTTTCGGTGTCCCTTCACTTTTGAGCGTTCCAGCCGTCGGGTTCATGAACTCGGGACCCACTTCAACCCCAACGAACCAGGTCGAACTCGGTAGGTGAACTCATCCAAACCCGAGTTCATGAACTCAACTGAACCCAACGAGAAGTGCGTTCACCTCCTGGTAACCTCAGCATAACCCTCCCGAAATCATAACCTGCTTTATTTTTTCCGACATCGCCTGGCAGGTGTTTGGACAGAATTTGGCGGTTTTCTCTGTTTTGGCCTGTCCCTTTCGGTGTCCCTTCGCTTTTGGGCGTTCCAGCCGTCGGGTTCATGAACTCGGGACCCACTTCAACCCCAACGAACCAGGTCGAACTCGGTCGGTGAACTCATCCAAACCCGAGTTCATGAACTCAACTGAACCCAACGAGAAGTGCGTTCACCTCCAGGTAACCTCGGCATAACCCTCCCGAAATCATAACCTGCTTTATTTTTTCCGACATCGCCTGGCAGGTGTTTGGACAGAATTTGGCGGTTTTCTCTGTTTTGGCCTGTCCCTTTCGGTGTCCCTTCACTTTTGGGCGTTCCAGCCGTCGGGTTCATGAACTCGGGACCCACTTCAACCCCAACGAACCAGGTCGAACTCGGTCGGTGAACTCATCCAAACCCGAGTTCATGAACTCAACTGAACCCAACGAGAAGTGCGTTCACCTCCAGGTAACCTCAGCATAACCCTCCCGAAATCATAACCTGCTTTATTTTTTCCGACATCGCCTGGCAGGTGTTTGGACAGAATTTGGCGGTTTTCTCTGTTTTGGCCTGTCCCTTTCGGTGTCCCTTCACTTTTGGGCGTTCCAGCCGTCGGGTTCATGAACTCGGGACCCACTTCAACCCCTACGAACCAGGTCGAACTTGGTTGGTGAGCTCATCCAAACCAGGCTCACGAACTCGGCACAGCTGGAACGAACCACTGGTGTCGTAGGATGGAGTGGTTTTCGAGGGTAGTTAACTCGTAAGGAGGGTTCCATCCAGGTATGTAGTCCATTTTACTGAATTTAATCTTCTCCGCCTCTTCATAACCTGTGTCCACATTTGCATAGTCCACTTAAGAGAGTGGGCTATGTCCCAGCGAATTTGGTTAGGCAGATAGATACATAGGTTTTTATTTTTAATAGGCCTACAGTGAGACAGTACAAGTACAGGGAATACGAACAATACATTTCAAAGAAAACAAAAACAAATGCTGAATACAAGGTTAGATGGCCAACTAACAGTTGAATAGATACATTTTTGCGGCTAAATTGAGGGGCAAAGGACGTTTGGACGCACCTTGCGTCCAAACAGCCCTACACGGGGAACCCGTGTGGCAGCACTTGACTCACATCGTATCACGAACGGTATCGGCCCTGTCATTAGTTAGTTTCTTGTGCAACATCGACCCGGGTTCTAGTCAGCTTTCGTGTGATAATTAAAGTAAATTTTTCAGTTTCGTGTCTTGGTTTTTTGCGCGTAAAAATGGACATTAATATCGAGTCATTGTTCCTGAGCAAGCGGCGGAAGGAGTGTATCGTGGTGAACAAGTTTAAACTGAGTTTGATGAGAATCGCCAAGGGAGATCAGAATAAGGCGTTCCGCTGCACTAATCGACAACGCAAGGTTTTTATTGTGACTGGCCATGAGGTAAAGCGTATCATAAGTTTTAAAAATGACCACAATCATAATCTCTGAACAGGAGGTTGAAAAACAACAGATTTGTAGTTCTCGCAAAAGAAAGGCGGTTGATGAGTTGTGTCGAGCCAAATAAATGAATACGAAGGGAACTGAGTGAACAGTCTACTTCAAACCTTGAGCACTCTGATGTACAGCTGATTTGGAAAATCATGTGTAATGCTCGAAGAAAAGTGATCCCGACAATTCCTACATCTCATGATCAATGCATGCAACAATTATTTGAACGAAGTTGAAGCTTTTTCATTCATTTGCTTCATAGGTGCGTCCAAACGGGTCCTCCATTCAGTTAGGAAGGTGCGTCCAAACGGTCGGTCATTGTGCGTCCAAACGGTCTGTGGTTTTGGGGGGTTGCGTCCAAACGTCATACGCCCGAATTGAGAAAGTCCTCAATATCATTAGGTATTATAATTATGTTGAATTACAAAATATATTATGTAACTTGATAAATTAAAACTGATTTAATGGTAGTATTACCACACGTTCCGGATTTGAGGGTATTTTTGAAAGATTTGATCGGCAGATCTCTTGTTGTTCCCTGGACGTTCAGGGCGTGGATCTCTGGATATTCAACCAGGATTATTCAGGGCGTAAGTATTTGCGTTCTGTTGTAGGGTATCGTTGCTGGTCAGATCCTTTGGTGAAGATACCGATGTTCCTTTTCACTTGAAGCAAACGTTCGAGTGTATACATTCTGGCGAGCGTTAAAATTCCCAGCTCTGAAATGCTCCTTATAGCTATCATTCAATCCTACTTTTTTCATTTTACGCACAGCTTACTTCTGGGGCTTCAATGTGCAGACTATTTCTGGAGAACTGAAGGCCAATCTGTAGCTCTTATATGGAATAGTGGGCCAAGACAATTATTACCATTCACCATAACTCACAAACTGGTGAATTTGGAGTTCTGCAGGATGTTGATGTAAAGCATCAACATTTGAACCACTAAAGAAAAATTTAGTTGTTGAAAAGTTGTCTATTTCCACTAATACGCCAAAAAACGCGAAACACACTGTTATACCGGTTTTGGTGATCAAACCATCGTCAGTAACAAATATTAACTAATTTATTGAATTGAGAAACAGTAACTTAGTTATTGTTGTAAATGACGATGGTTTGATCATCAAAACCTGTATGACAGTGCATAATTCGTGTATTAGTTGAAATAGACAATTTTTCAGTTACTCAATTTTTCTTTGAAATGGATTTCCACGATTTCTTCGCGAGTCATTTAGTTCGTTGCACCACTAATTATTAGCCTCACAGAACAGGGTTATAATAAATTATTGCCAGTGGGTTGGAGAAGTTGCAGCTTGAGCTGCTGCGAGCTGATGTTTACATTTTTCCGTAACACTGCGGGTATCGCCGACCTCTCAAATACATCAATTCCACACAATATCCTCCGCGATAAACTTATCGAAAACTATTTGTTGACCAAATTACTCATTGATCCTGAGTAGATATAATGCACCGAGTTGCCACTGATGGCGATGGCGGTCAATTGTTATTCATCGTCAAATATTAGCCGGACCCCCCAACTTCAATATTTGCGGTGGTAATATCTTGCTCCGGGCTAATTTGAAACTCGCCACCCTCGCTCCGTCGCTCAATAAGGTCCATCGTCGTCGGTATGCCGCAAACTGCATTGAATGATGAGTTACCTAATAAAGGACTTTGAAGTTATTACTCTGTTGATTTTCGCCTAACGATTTGTATACCTTTGTTTTCGATTTGTATCGATCGTTTGTTTTGCCTTATTCCCACGAATATGTTTTTCTCCTGGGGGGTCAGGCCGAATTTCGGGTCACAACAGAAAATACACTGCCAAGGTGATGGCACAGGAGCTTCCTCGTCACAATCAGAGTGACCCATTATAAAATTAAATAAAATTTAATGCATACGGCGTACATAGGAGACGACCCATCATAATGCGGTGAAACATTATGGGGTTACGTCCATAATACATAACGTGAAATATACATATTACATAACATTACATAATATTACATTACATTACATAACATTACATTACATAACGTGAAATATACATATTACATAACATTACATAACATAACATTACATGAAATATACATATTACATAACATTACGTCCATAATACATTACGTCCATTATACATAATTGCGAAAGTTATGCGTGTTTGAAGAATTTCACGTTAGCGCATGCGCAGGGCGAACCGCTGGCTCTATCATGTTGAAATTTATATGGGACCTCAATGGGCCCTACCCGCTTAATCCCTGAGAATTACATTGAAATTGGGTGAAATCTTTGGTTACTACGGCTGTAACAAGGAAATTGAATCTATTTCACGCCAGCGCATGCGCAGAGCGCACCGAGGGTCCGATCATGCTGAAATTCATACTGGAACTCACTAGGCCTTGTCCAAACAACCCTTGAAAATTTGAGCGAAATTGAATCAAAATTGTGAAAGTTATGGGTGTTTGTTGAATTTAACGTTAGTGCATGCGCAGGGCGTACCGCTGGATCAATCATGTTGAAATTTGTATGGGACCTCAAGGGGCCTTATCCGCACCATCCCTCAAAATTTGAGCTGAATCAATTCAAAATCGTGGAAGTTATGGCTGTAACAAGGAAATGCGGACAGACTCACAGACTCACAGACCGACAGACACGGAACCAAATTTGTTCAGTAGGCTTTGAAACGCAAAATGCAAGTGGAAATTTTGATTTCTGAAGACAAAAATTTTTTGGCTCACGAAAGTGAACACAAGGCTTCCGCTGCTTCGCAGACTCGGAAGCAATATGTGAGATTTCTCATGGTTTCATACAAACAACCTGTATTTTGGTAAGTGTAACTCGTTAGTTTTCATCTCACGAAAATCGTTAATCACTCGTTGGAAACCTCTCAAATTATCGTGAACCCTCACGCTGCCAAAAATTTCCCTCCCCTGGTCGCTCCGCCATAAAACACCGTCAATGTAAATTTTGTCATATTTATACCATTAATTTGGTCTGGTCGGGTGAAAATTTCTGGCAAAAAGATGGTAAGTTTTACTGGGCCGTAATGGCGCAAGAGCCTTAACAAAGTTGGCGTATGATTAAAAAAAAAGTTTTAAATAATAAAAATACTCCGCTTTTACGGAAAAAAATTGAATTATGTACATGTTTTATGGACGCCCGAATTGACAGTACCGTATTGCGTATATTCAATGTTTTTCTGTAATAACGGAGATTTCATTTTATAAATCTTTTTTTTTTTAACCTCACCTTGCCATTCGGACAGAGGCTGCATTTCGAATTTCATCTCATCGTTCAGGCAGGAATGAAATTAACTTCTGGGGTATCATTAGCGCATTATTACTTATTTTGGAGTCTTAAATTTCATATCCATGTATTGGTAAACCTGCCTACCTAGCAAATTTCGGATTGTACATATCCAATAACCCAATAACATATCCATGTAAAGAAAAAAAGTTAACCAGTAAACAAAATCTAGCGTATCAGTTCAAAATCGTAGCAAACTTCAGTTTGCGTGTAATGTGCTTCAGTTTTGGAGGTACCAAATTAATTAAAGTCCTACCTTAAATTAATTTCTTATAAATTTGAAAACCACCGCCGCAGGGAGCCAACCGCTGGGTAGCCAATATCGCACATAATATTACTGTTCACCGGCGTAACTTTGTTACTACATAAATATATGTATCATGTTATAAAATTCTAGGGATGCAGTTAGAGAGAGATATGAACGAGAGGGGCATTAGTCGCACGGCACACCTAATGACCTAATTTACCCAAAAATGTACTTTTCAATGTACATTTCCATCTACATGGAACCTGCAGGTATGTACCGTTACGTACTAGTTGTCTGCAGTAGTGTGAAGATGTTGCGGGAGGGTCTTCTCGTTTGACATTTATTGTGTATACCTACCCGTATTTTTACAATACCAACGTATTTATTTATTTATTGGTTATTATGCTGCCACATAAGAAACAAGTCCCACCGAGTGTGGAGTAACCCAAGATTAATATGGTTCACTTTAAGTTGAATTATTTAAAAGAAAACATACAAGAAATTAATGTAAGTAAGTATAGATCATTTAGCAGAAACGAATCCTTATTGAAAAGTACATTTTTGGGTACCTACTAATAGTTGAATAGTGGGTAGGACAAAACTCGCTTTTAGGTGAAGAAGGGTTGTAGTAGAAAGGGGACAAAGATTGGTGAGTAGGAAAGGATGAAGCAATGGAACGAAGAAATGGCGGTCATTAGGTGTGTCGTGCGGCTAATGCCCCTCTTGTTCATTTCTCTCTCTAAGTGCATCTCTAGAATTGTATAATCATGATACAGATATTTATGTAGTAACAAGGTTTACAGTGGTGAACAGTAATATTATGTGCCATCTTGGCTTCCCATCGGTGGGCTCCGTGCGGCGGTGGTTTCGTGGAGAAATAACAGATGTTGTTATAAGATATTTTAAAGAAATTTTAAATGGAATGAGAAATTTTATTTCTCCACGAAACCACCTCCGCAGTGAGCCCACCGCTGGGAAGCCAAGATCGCACAGATATTTATAGATAAAAGAACCAAAAATATCACCATGGTTCATTGTTTTTCGTGTAGCGTAGAAATTTGCTGAAATGATTTTCGTTGGGTTTCACGCTGTTTTTTACCTACTTGTAAATTTCGTTCACAATTCGCCCACGTGTTTTAACAACCCTGACGACGAACTCAACGGTTTAAATTGTGAAGAAGAAGAAGACGTATTTATTGGCATTTATTGTCTAGAAACGTAAAATATTAAGACAAATCAAATAAACACTCCAAAATATACCAATGTCTGCCCTTTCAAAAGTTCGTAAAAACTTGTGTAAATTGGCCGAGCCACTTGATGTAGCCTGAGCAGTTGTGTCTGCATCACATCGGCATAAAATCAACAAAAAGCGAAATTTACGTCTCAAAATTTATGAATGTAAAAGAATTTGAGATGTGGACTGTCACAATCAACACGTGGCGGTGAACTTACCTCAGAGGCTCGACAGCTGTGGTGATAACTAAAACAGAGGGAAAGGCGTTTACTTTTTATTGCCAGACTCACTTTCTACCAGATTCCTCTTGTTTTTCTTCCAGGACACTCACGGGAACACTGCCTTACACCTCGCCGTCGCCAGGGAGAACGTTCCTTGGGACTGCGTCGTCGAACTGGTGGAAAACGGAGCTCAAGTGTCTCTAGGCAACCGCCGAGGGGTAATTTTATAATGATATTCAAAAACTGTTACAATCCAAGGTATTTGTAGGACTGAAGCATTGTTTGCGTTATTAACAAATCAAAAACGCCGTAGAATAGACAATTCTGACCCCTGCATTTTTGAAATATTAAATTTTTTGAATTTGAATTTTGTAAGGTGTTTTTGAATTTTCAAAATTCTGAATTTTGAATTTTGATTTTTAAAATTTTTTAATGTTCGGTTTTTTATTTTTTGGATTTTAAAGTTATTTATTTTATTCATTTTTTGAATTTTGGATTTTTATTTTTTTTGGGGGATTTTTGAAATGTTGAATTCCAGGGCGTTTTCGATTTGTTAGCAACGCAAAAAGTGGTTCAGTCCTTCACCTGGAGACAGCTCGTGTGACTCATTATATTTTGGACAGTTCCAAAATTCCTATCCAGTCTGATCGTGTAAATCTACTATACAAAGAATCGAATGAGCTTGTTTTATATTGTTGAAGGTGACTGCAGCTCATCTAGCGCCTTCCGGCCTTCTGACGACTCTCCAGCAAAACATGATCAACAACTCCTGGCCGGAGCCTGGAGTGAGCCCCGAAATCGTCCTGAACATCCCAAAAGGGACGCCGGCGAGGATCCTGAAGAAGTTGAGGAGCAACAGGGGCGAGAGCGGTGAAGAAGGGAGTTACGCGTCCGGAGGCGAGCAGAAGGAGATATCCTCGACCGGCTCCACCAGATCGAGCTTGAACCGGAGTCCTGACCTATCCAAGGTTAGTAGTGGACGGAAATAACACGTAAATTAGGTTGTTGACATTTTGGCCCCAACTTGAGCAGTCCGGAGATCCAGGCTGCGACAGTGTGGTTGTTCTCGAGCTATTTTGTCTTCCGGTGGAGACGGGGTCGCTTGGGGAAGCCTAATCGATATCCCTTCTTAACCGGTGATAATCTCGCTGGTCTAGGAGGGGGACTCTCGAGGGTCCACGCCAACTGTCACACTCGGTTGCATGGTAGCAGAGCGTGGTTTGGTAGTATGCGCATCCACTTTTTGTGGGCTTACCAGAAGGATAAGCCCAAAGGTTTTATTTTATTTTATAGTACGGCTGAGCCAATTTACAGGAGTTGAACAAAGAAGTTGTAAACTCAGGAAAAAATAAATGAATAATTAAATTATAAGAAAAAGTCAACCGAACTTCACTGGCATTGGTGATCTGAAAAATGGCGCCTGAGGGAAGACGATGGATCGGCAAAGAAGTCAAATGACGAATTCTGGAGGAAGGCATTGACTCCCCCATGCATTGACTTTCTCAGAAGGATTCCTTTACTAATAACCTGTCTCTTTGATAATACATACATCTGTTGGCTTCCCCACCCCCTTGTCCCCCTTTAGAGTGCCAGTAATTAAAATATACTGAGCTCATTAGAAGGCGATTGGTGCCGTGTCCCATTTGACAAGTACCAATAGTTGTTTCATCCCTACTATGGAGTTTGATCACCTAGAGGTTGCCCAGATGAGCACAGTTCACTGGACAACAACCTCTGACAACATTTTCCGCCAATAGGCCAATACTCGTATGTAGGAGCTTTGTTCTCCACCAGTAAAATACTAATAAGGTTGTACCATTACGATGGAGGTTAGTCACCTTGAAGTTACTCAGATGTATTTTCCTGAACCAGAACTTCATACTACTTTTCATTCTCCCTTTTCCCTCTCATACTTCTGCTTCCCAGAAGTACGTCATGTGGGAGGAGTGTAACACTGCGGCTGTTCTGGAGTAGTTTTTTTGGCGCGGTGAAGACTGGATCGGTGAGCGGAAGCCTAATCGATATCCCTTCTTAACCGGCGATAATCTCGCTGGTCTAGGAGGGGGACTCTCGAGAGTCCACCCCCACTGTCACACTCTTGTCACAAGGTTCAAACCCCTGCTGTCTCATGATACGTGTACGTATTCCTTTTCTGCATAGATATCTCATAAATTACAGGCAAGCTGATCAGTGTGGCAAAGGAACACATTTTTGGGCTTCACATCCATGTCAGAATTTTTGCACATTTCAATGGAGAGCACCATGTTTAAGAGTGGGAGGACCTCAGTTCTCGAGTACGGATAATGCTTGAATTTTGGCATATTCTAATAAAAACTCTGCAGATCCCTGCACAACGGTTTATTATTTTGTACAGAATACCCTTCTGTTACAGATCACAGTTCTCTGTATAGAGAACCCGTCTATATAATATAATAATTATGTACTATTCTATGCATATGATGTAGATCGCAGACCCTCCTTAAGTTAGTACCTAATCCCGTACTCGTTACTGGGTACTTACCTATGTCATGAGTTAAATGTTGCTAAAATAATTCTGTCGATGACAAGCGGTAACTAAAACGGCAAAAAGAAATGCAAATAACGAAGTTCTGAAGGAAAATCGTGATCGAGTAAAAAAAAAAATGTGTTCTACAAAATGAAAATTTCCACAACCACTTTGTTTCTGACATCAGGGAACATTTTTGGTTCCGTGTCTGTCTGTGGTAATTCCTTGTAACGCCCATATCTACCCGAAATAATGGTTGAAATATGCTGAAATTCGGAAGGTAGGTGCAGGTTGGGTCACAGATGGTCCCGTACCAAAATCATACAAAAAGGAATGTAACTTTCGTCTGCGCATGCGCGAACGTGAAATACTTGGAACGCCCATAACTCCGTTAAATGTCGTTGAAATGAGTTCTGATTTGTAGCGTCGATCAGGAATAATACTTTGATAGTTTCTTACGAATTTCATTGGAATCGTACAGTAACTTTCGTCTGCGCATGCGCGAACATGAAATGTTGACAGTCTCCTTGTAACGCTTCTAAAACGCGAAAAATAGTCGTAGAGCTGAAATTTTGAGGGTACACGCGGGTTGGATCGCAGATGGTCCCGTGTCAAAACGAACCCACCCAACTTTTCTGTACGTTCATGTGACTGAAGTGAGGAAGCTCTACTGCCTACTCGGATTGGCAGACGTTTTTTACTCGATCACGAATCCAAGGCTTCCTACCTTGGTTAGTGAGGAAGCAAAGTGGACAAAGAAGCAGAACGATCCACGCCCACACGGGATTTCATGGCCGAGGGAAGCGAAAAAAACGTATATACCCCACACGTGATGTATCGCTAGGAGCTGGCAGTCCGCCAAGCAATATACGGCGGTTGACAGGTATTCAGCCTTTTTGTTGCCCTGCGAAAAGGGGCTCAGGAGGGCTCAATGTTTCGTAAAATTCTTGCGCTGGAGGGTAACAGCGTCGTGTGGTCTGGGCAGGCCTGTTGACAGGCGGGAGCCGGTTGGCTGTTACACGAGTATGAGAAGCTTGAACGGGACCTGGGAATATTAAGTTACGCTGAATTCCTCTGGAATGGGTTTCTGACGGTAACGGAAACGTATGAGTTGTCTTATTGTTTTCCTTGTTGAGGTTGAAGGTCTAACGTAAGTTCGCGTGTCGTGGAGAAGTTTTTCTTCTTTCACGCCCCCTGGATCCGTGCAAGAACAACGTGGTAGGTATGTACGTGGTGTACTGCGTGAACGCAACTAAACTCGACGCTCGCATCTCGACTTACAAAACATACCCGTTCATTCTCATTGGAAACTACCGTTTATGCATTGCCTTAGAACAGACCTTGACAATTCATTGATCTTGTGGATGGGTAGGGCAATGGAAGTCAAAATCCCTTCGATACGTCTTAAATATCCTGATAGTTCCGCGTATTCTGGTGTCTCTGGTTCTCGTCTCGGGCGGGCACCAGTACAAGCTTTGAAAAGTGCTCACCCGACCAGATTTTCATCTCTGGCAATAATAATAATGTGAAACCTACAGGGACTAAAACGGGGTGGCATAAGATTCCACCCACTTTGGTTATTAAAGGATCAGAGCCAAAAACTACAGGATAAAAATTAAATAGTCTATTTCCGCGTAAACTAACAAACCGTAGACCGGTTTCGGTTGTTAAACCATCATCAGTACACAATAGAATGAAACTACTGGAACTTGAGCTCCTATTTATACAACTCGAGTGAATGGTAGTGCAATCTCATTGGCTGTTGAGGCCAAGGAAGTGAAAGGGAGGAGGAGTCTAATTGGCTGGAATACAACACAAGTGATTAATGGAACCTTAAGATTCCACCCCGATTACCTGCGGGCAGCTCAGAGTAACCTTAACATTCCACCCCGAACCTATCTGTAGAAATCTTAAGATTCCACCCCTGAGGCCCCCCCTAGGCATGGAAAACGTAGTTAGTAAAATGGACATAATGTTTAGCAATATTTATTAACAAAATTTATCTGTATTCATCATCAGAAAATCATGTGCCTACCAAATGAAATGTTATTGGTTCGAGTCCTGTGTACGAGGAACATGTCTGGGTTCAATTCATACAGCATCAATTAAAACATTAATTTTGTCGTACACTGTCAGCATAAAATGTCGATACGGTAGCAACTAGCTCGGTTCTAGAGATTTGTTGAGCGACATACAGTTCTGTTTGGTTTTGAAGTGCGGTTTTTTGAGCTGTAGTACGGGGATCATAGAATCTATGTGTCGTAGTATCCTCCCAGAACCACTCCTTGTAAACCTGCAAAATTAGATCTCACAAATAAACTCGCAGAAGTGGGGACGAAAGACGCAGGAGCACCGAGGAACCCAGTGGGGTTCCCCACCATCCTCCACTAACTGGAGGATGGAGGGAGATAGCCCTCAAGGGCTATAAAAACTCGCCTCCTTCGCCTTTCTAACCATTCTACTCTCCACTAGTCGCTGACTACTCTCTCTCACCTCACTCCTTCTCTCTCCTTAGAAACCTAAAAGATCCCGTCGTAGTGGTGACATCTGCTAGTGTGGAACCCGCCGGGCACATGCATCCAAAAAGATCGTGTTGACGCGGTGACATGTGGTAGTGTGGAACCTTTACCGGTGACATCTATTAGTGTGGAACCCTCCGGGCACAACCTCATGCCGCCCGTAGTGAATCGCAGCCATACCCATTCACTACACTATGGTTGGCATGTCTGGTATTTAATTTTATGTATACCTCACTTTAGAATGGACATCACCAGGAGATACCCCGAGCATCAACATGGGAGGTCAACAAACACGGAGGCTGGGTGGAATCATAAGGTTCGGTTTCAACTGGCGGAGTCTTAAGGCCACTCTGAGCCGATGGGTTCAGTGAGGGGCTCAAATCCGTTGGGTTAGTGACAACACGGGGCTCCCCTAAAATGCTGCAAATTATTACACAAAGGTTTGGTATTTACCTGTATAGATGCCCCTTCTGCGTAGATCTCTGGTTTCTGTGGTCAATACCCTCGAGCTTCCCCCAGGAAAGTCCTAAATCGAGTGCTGGAGCCAGCCGGGCAATTACAGTTGCATAAATATGCGGTGTATTAAAAAATTCAACTGTTAAATTTTTTGTTTGTTCTTGAAGCATGACGTTTGTTCATGTTACAAAAGTACATTTCAATTACGAAAGTACATTTCAACAAAATCCAAAGCAGCCATCATTCTACCAATGAGATAATACCTCGGATTCCTTGATTATAATCAGGTGGTCCCTAGTGATGATATCCGGGCCGGATTTATACCGTTTCATTCACGATCGTGTTGAAGCTTTTTGGTGCAATCGAACGGGTCCGGGTGGTCTCAAAAAATCCCCAAGTTCGAGCTCAATTTAAATACTTAAAAAAAACGCATACCTTTCTATCGAAATACTACGGCTACGGCTTTCTGAGAATTTCAACCCCTATTTTTCACCCCTTAGAGATGACTGACAGCAACGCCGAGCTTCGCGGACCAACTAGACCCGAAATGGGACCCACAAACCAAATTTCATCAATTTTCATTCTTAGTAACTAGGTAAAGTGCGAGGTACGGTGGATGGTGGACGGGCAGACGTTTTTGGTTTATTATTTTCAATAATGAACCTTTGGAATCGAGCATGATTTAAAAAAAATTTTTAGTCCCCCCTCAAAATTTGATGGTTTAAGTTTCAGGGTATGTAGAATTCGGAAATGCAATTAAAAAATTTCTGTCCGTCCGCCGTACGCCGTACTGAGCACTTTTCTTTGTCACCATGAGCCAAAATTGACGAAATTCAGTTTATATGTCCCATTTGGGGTCTAGTTGGTCCTCGAAGCTCGGCGTTAATGTCAGTCATCTCTAGGGGATGAAAAATAAGGGTTGAAATCTCCAGGATGCCGTTTTCTCGAATTTGTTTTACTGTTTTAAATAGTTCTCGAACATAATATATGGGAGTTTTTTAAGAGCGCGATTTACGTCCAGCTGATCGTTCGCAGTAAAGCCAAGAGGTTTGCACCGACAGGCATTTTCAAAAGGATGGTGAATGAAATCGTATACATTCAGCCCAAATATCATCACCAGCGACGCGCTAACAATCGGGAATAGGCCCGAGATCATCATTGCCAGGGAGCACCTGATTATAAGCACGGAGTACGAAGTCGAGTTGGTTGTTCCGTGATATTATTTTATTTGAAAAATGATGGCTCTTTTGGAGTTTGCTGACATGTAGTGAAACTTGAACAAACGTTGAAGTATTATTGATGGGTAGATTATTACTCATCGATTCATTATACCTACGATCTACGTAGAAGGGGCTGGAGTTTGTTGATAGGTACTTTTCCAACTTTTTTCACTCCACATCAACAATTTCCCTTCAGAACTTCATTATTTGCGTTTCTTTTTGCCGTTTTAGTTGCTGTCTGTCATCGACAGAATTATTTTAGCAACATTTAACTCTTGATTTAGATAGGTAGGTACCTAGTAACGAGTACGGGGTTAGGTACTAACCTACGGAGGGTCTGCGATCTACATAATATGTATAGAATAGTACATATTATATTATATAGATGGGTTATCTATACAGAGAGCTGTGGTCTGTAACAGAAGGGTATTCTGTACAAAATAATAAACCGTTTTGCAGGGATTTGCAGCGTTTCAAAATTTATTTTCTAATTCTACGTAGGTACCTTGAAACGGAAACCATCAAATTTTGAGGGGTTGTTAAACTAAACAGTTGCTTTTCATGCTAGATTCCAAAGGTTCGTTATTGAAAATAATAAACCATAATTGAAATAACGTTCGAGTAGAAATTTCTCCCGAGACATACCCAATGAGGTCAAAGCCGGGGTTATGTAAGAAATGTAATTTAATTTAGTTCCACTTAAAATGTATGGACAAAATATTAAAAAAATTAAGGCTATTTAAAGTCTGTTGTGGCTATGGCGTAGTGGTGGTGGGTTTCTATGGGCTATGGTCGGGATTAGTGGTATTTTGCTTCCGAGTCTGCGAAGCAGCGGAAGCCTTGTTGTGTTCACTTTCGTGAGCCAAAAAATTTTTGTCTTCAGAAATCAAAATTTCCACTTGCATTTTGCGTTTCAAAGCCTACTGAACAAATTTGGTTCCGTGTCTGTCGGTCTGTGAGTCTGTGAGTCTGTGAGTCTGTCCGCATTTCCTTGTTACAGCCATAACTTCCACGATTTTGAATTGATTGAGCTCAAATTTTGAGGGATGGTGCGGATAAGGCCCCTTGAGGTCCCATACAAATTTCAACATGATTGATCCAGCGGTACGCCCTGCGCATGCGCTAACGTTAAATTCAACAAACACGCATAACTTTCACAATTTTGATTCAATTTCGCTCAAATTTTCAAGGGTTGTTTGGACAAGGCCTAGTGAGTTCCAGTATGAATTTCAGCATGATCGGACCCTCGGTGCGCTCTGCGCATGCGCTGGCGTGAAATAGATTCAATTTCCTTGTTACAGCCGTAGTAACCAAAGATTTCACCCAATTTCAATGCAATTCTCAGGGATTAAGCGGGTAGGGCCCATTGAGGTCCCATATAAATTTCAACATGATAGAGCCAGCGGTTGGCCCTGCGCATGCGCTCTGTCTGTCTGTCTGTCCTTCTATGCACGGCCAAACGGCTCGACGGATATCGACCAAATTTGGCACGAATATCCAGTAGGCTCCCAAGTTGTGCAACGTCGCATTTTCAATTCCCTGACCATAGCGGAACTATGGTCGACCATGGTCAACTCCTGAATGGCTTGACGGATATCGACCAAATTCGGCACGAATATCCAGTAGGCTCCCAAGTTGTGCAACGTCGCATTTTTAATTCCCTGACCATAGCGGAACTATGGTCGACCATGGTCAACTTCGTTAATTGAAATGGTAACCCCTATTTTTTATCGCGTATTCGTAATCTACGTGAAATTCTATCTACGATCGACCCTTCGGACTACTCCTGCGGTCGACCATAGCGCATCCATGGGCCCCTCCATGGTCGAATCCCGAATTACTCAACGGATATCGACCAAATTTGGCACCAATATCCGGTAGCCTCCCAAGTTGAACGTAGGCGCATTTTTAATTCCCTGACCATAGCGGAAATATGGTCGACCATGGTCAACTCCTGAATGGCTTGACGGATATCGACCAAATTTGGCTCGAATATCCAGTAGGCTCCCAAGTTGTGCGACGTCGCATTTTTAATTCCCTGACCATAGCGGAACTATGGTCGACCATGGTCAACTCCTGAATGGCTTGACGGATATCGACCAAATTTGGCTCGAATATCCAGTAGGCTCCCAAGTTGTGCGACGTCGCATTTTTAATTCCCTGACCATAGCGGAACTATGGTCGACCATGGTCAACTCCTGAATGGCTTGACGGATATCGACCAAATTTGGCTCGAATATCCAGTAGGCTCCCAAGTTGTGCAACGTCGCATTTTTAATTCCCTGACCATAGCAGAACTATGGTCGACCATGGTCAACTTCGTTAATTGAGATGGTAACCCCTATTTTTTATCGCGTATTCGTAATCTACGTTAAATTCTATCTACGATCGACCCTTCGGACTACTCCCGCGGTCGACCATAGCGCATCCATGGGCCCCTCCATGGTCGAATCCCGAATTACTCAACGGATATCGACCAAATTTGGCACCAATATCCGGTAGCCTCCCAAGTTGAACGTAGGCGCATTTTTAATTCCCTGACCATAGCGGAAATATGGTCGACCATGGTCAACTCCTGAATGGCTTGACGGATTTTGATAAAATTGGGCACAAATACCCGGTAGGGTATGGGATTTTTCCGTCGTTTGTTGGTTCCACGATACTGCGTACAGTGAATCTCGGATAGCGAGCGAAGCGAGCGGTCAGGCTAGTTATGTATAATGGACGTAATGTATTATGGAAGTCATGTTATGTATAATATGTATAATATGTATATTTCATGTAATGTTATGTAATGTTATGTTATGTAATGTAATGTTATGTAATATGTATATTTAACGTTATGTAATGTTATGTAATGTAATGTTATTTTGCTTCCGAGTCTGTTCTATTTTATAATGGGTCACTCTGATTGTGACGAGGAAGCTCCTGTGCCATCACCTTGGCAGTGTATTTTGTTTAATTCTACGTTTTATTATTAATAAGACAAATGTATTTTATAATTTATTGTACCCTACTCGTTATTATTATTATACCAGTATCTGAATTACTAGTCACCTACCTTCTTCTGGACGGCATGTGTTGCAATATATAATTGACAGTATTGTTACTAATCACCTCAGGGATGACCAGTCAACACGCAGTGAACAATTCAAGCACCTCGATTTAAATCGCCTTACATGCGTTAGTCCAATTTTATTCCACCATTTTCGATCAGAAATGTTGCAATTTCTTCGCCTGGAGGTTGTTCATATCGGGTCGGGTCTATTTTATAGTCTCCAATTTCATCTACAGATTTCATTAAAATCCAAATGCAACTTTCAGCTGCGCATGCTCAAACGTGATATTTTGTTATGCGCTCAACTTTGGTTCTGTTCGCGCAATTCAGACCAAACTTGGTATAATTGTACAGTTTTGGTCTTCGAGCAGGCCTGTACAGATTTTGTGGTGATTGTGTTATGATGAGGTTCCATAGCTGTCAGGTTGCAGTTCTGTTGCTTGGAACTTGTTGCTTTGTTCCAGTTCTCGTCTTTTAAATGTCTTCTTCTCATATCGAGGTGGAAATGACGGATTTCAACCCGTCAACTCCTAAACCTCATTGAAACGGGTTAACGAGTTCATAGTGACGATGCTAACGAAGGCCATAGCTTGGAACAGCGGTTCAAAATTATCCTGGAACTCCAGCACCCTGGACCCCCTTCATCCCCCCCCAAATTACTCTCCATCACTCCTATGGACCGCCCGAGTAATAATGGCAATTAGCGCCCCCGTGGAGGCCGACTAATTAACGTGTGGGATTCGGGCAGATGGACTACTTATTAGGGTGACACTCGCCCGTCCACGGACTTCGGGGGAGGTTGCAATTGATTTAGAAGGTTTTACGCCGTGTGCGCAGAAAATTGCGAGGGGCCAAAGGGAGGAATGGCATTCTTGGCTGGAATCGACGTTTACGTACATAGTTATTTATACATTTATAGAGGCAATGAGTAGGCCAAGTAAAGAGCAAAATGATCAATCAAATTCTGATCCTCTCATCGGAGGACACCTGATCACGTCAGCATGGCTGCCAGGGCAGTCGGACGAACATCCCCCAGCCTGGAATGACCGTTTACTTTACTTAATTTTTACTTTATTTAGTCAATTTTGAGTCCAGACTAGGTAGGTATAATAGGAGAACCTGAATGTTGATTATCATCAACGTAGCTGTTTGAGTTTGCCCATCTGTACCACGTACACATGGAAAATTAAAAACTGCAAATTATTACACAACGGTTTATTATTTACTGTATAGATAGATGCCTCTTCTGCGTAGATCACTGTTTTCTGTGGTCAGTACCTGCCCTCGTGCTCCTCCCAGGAAAACCCTAAATCGAGTGCTACAGCCAGCGAGATAATCACATTTCATAAATTATGTGCGGTATCGTTTATTATTTGTTGTTATTCATGAAGCACAACCTTTTTTTCAAGTTACCAATGTATCTATCAACAAAATCCAAAAGAGCCATCACGCGTCAAATGATCACAGAACAGCCAACTGGACTTCATACAGCCATCTGTGATCATGGCTCCCTAGCAATGATATGCGGGGCCGTATTTATACCGTTTGATTCACGATCATGTTGACGAAGCTTTTTGGTGCAAACGAGCGGCTGGACGTACAATGCTCCGGGTGGTCTCAAAAAATTGTTTAGCTCAAAACAAATTTAATAACGTAAAAAAACCATACCCTTCTATCGAAAATTTTCGAGCTACGGCTTTCTGAAAATTTCAAACCCTATTTTTCACCCTCATAGATGACTGACAGGAACGCAGAGCTTCGCGGACCAATTATACCCGGAACGGGACCTACAAACCAAATTACATTAATTTTGGTTCATGGTAACTAAGGAAAGTGCGAGGCACGGCGGACGGACAGAAATTACCCGTACGCCGTACTTAGCACTTTTCTGAGTTACCATGAACCATAATGAATGAAATTTAGTTTATAGGTCCCGTTTGGGGTCTTGTTGGTTCTCGAAGCTCTGCGTTACTTACTGTCAGTCATCTCTGTGAGGTGAAAAATAGGGGTTGAAATTTTCAGAACGCCGTAGCTCGAAAACGTTCAAAAGAAGGGTATGGTTTTTTACGTTTTTAAATGGATCTTAAACTAGAGAATTTTTTGAGACCACCCGGAGCACTGCACGCCCAGCCGTTGGTTTGCACCGAAAAGCGTCGTCAACATGATCATGATCATGAATGAACCGGTATGAATGCGGCACTGATAATCATTGCTAGGGAGCAGCACCTGATCATAATCACGGATGGTTGTATGAAGGCTGTATCGTCGCTGATATTATTTCATTTTATTTCTTTTGAATTTGGTTTTTAGGTACTTTTGTAATTTGAATAAACGTTACCTATGCTACATGAATAACAACAAATAATTAATGATAGAATTGTTGAGGCAGCTCATTTTTATGAAATGCAATTCCCGGGCCGGCTGCAGCACTCGATTTGGGCTTTCCTGGGGGGAGCTCGAGAGTATTGACGCAGAAAACAGTGATCTACGCAGAAGGTGGATCTATACAAGTAGGTAAATAATAAACCGTTGTGTAATAATTTGCAGCGACTTAATTTTCAACTTATCTGCGATCTATCTCCCCCCCCCCCCTTCATTTAACCTCTCACAAGCCCCACGTCCGACACTGAACTTCGCACTCTGCAAATATAATAAGTACAAAATATGATATAGTAGATGTCGCTTATAATATTAGTGATCGAATTTGGGCCGACTGGAAACATTCACTGAACGCGACCAGTCTCTATAAGCGACTTCTACGGTATAATATACTTTGTGGCGATTTTAGCCATTTTTAAGCGATATTGACGAATTATGACCCCCCCTTCTCGAATTGACCTAAATTTTATCAATTATTTTCTTGAGAAAATTATTAAAACCTGTAGGCAGTTATCTCCTGTTTCGGATCATAATTCGATAGGTACCAGTTCTGGTGAATATATACCAATTTTGAGAGATTTCAGCCATTTTAGCGAATTTTCGAAGAAAAGGAAGCTATTGTTCTCGGTCCAAAATTTTTAAAACTCGAATTTCCGAAAGATTTTTATACCAAAATCCGTTTCAGACCATCCTGAACTCACTGCCGAAAGACACCAAAAATTATATATATATATATATATATATATATATTTATATATTTATATATGTATGTGTCATTCCAGACGATAACTCTCGAAAGAATTGAGATAAAAAGTTCAAATTTGCACGAAAAATCTGTCTTGGCAATCGACAGGCTAAGTTCGAAGATGGGCAGAATCGGGTCACTCTAAGGGGGAGTTTTGGGGAATTTTAGGGGGGGAAAATTACCCATAAATTCCCAAAATGAAAAAGTCTGACAAGTGACACCTCATTTTAAAGGTTTTTGTACGCTGAACACGATGGTGAAATCAGAATTGCGATATCTCATTCCATTCTCAAACTGGAGCACTTTGAAGATGAAGGAACGTGGTTATTTCTTGAGATGTTCTTCCTGGTTCGTCTGCTCTAATCTGATAACGGAATGGGATATCGCAATTCTGACTTCACCATCGTGTTCAGCGTTGGAAAATCTACAAACCGAGGTGTTAATCGGCAAAAAATGGAACAAAAAATTTGTTACGTATCCAATACCTACTCTTCTGGTATTCAAAACATTTTTGATTTCCCCCTCCCCCTCCTTCCACCCCAAATTTTACTTTGCGTAAAACTACTCCTGTTTTAATTTTGTATGGTATCAAGTTGGGAAAACATTGGCCGAAAATTAATTTTCAGAAAATTTTAGGCGGAGGAGGAAGATGCCGAAAACTTCGAAAATTCGCTCTTATAGCCATGCTGCATGACTGTGGTTTTTTACCTATTTTGCCGACTCTTGACACCCAGAAACTCAAAAACTGATCGCTATAACCGACCTTTTGGTCACTATAACAGGCCAATTCCCTTTGTGTTTACATACGGCCGATCGGGACCTGACTGTTTCTGTCCTTATATCCAACATATTCCTTTGACCGCCTTTCTGCTAAGCGACTTCTTCTGTACCTTCTTATGGGAAAACTAAGGCTACAAGGGTGAAACTGGGTGTTCCGAACAACAGTTTAGGTTTAAGAGAAAGTTGAGGGTTTCAAGGAAAGAACGTTTTGTGTAGTCAGTCAAATGTTGTATTTTATTTGGGACCATCACTACTCGCTTAACATTAATTTGTGACAGAGTGTGACAGTGGGGTGGACCCTCGAGAGTCCCCCTCCTAGGCCAGCGAGATTATCACCGGTTAAGAAGGGATATCGATTAGGCTTCCGCTCACCGACCCAGTCTTCACCGGACCAAAAAAACTTCTCCAGAACAGCCGCAGTGTTACAGTCCTCCCCACATGACATACTTCTAGGTAGCAGAAGTATGAGACGGAAAAAGTGGAATGAAAAGTAGTATGAATGGGTTCAGGAAACGACATCTGAACAACTTCAAGGCGACTAAACTCCATCGTACTAAGTACTACCTCTATAATATTTTACTGGTGGAGAACAAAGCTGTTACATACGAGTATTGGCCTATTGGCGGTTAATGTTGTCAGAGGTTGTTGTCCAGGGAATTGTGCTCATCTGGGCAACCTCTAGGTGATCAGCCTCCATCGTTAGGCTGGAACAACTATTGGTACTTGTCAATTAGGACACGGCATCACTCGCCTTCTAATGAGGCTCAGTATATTTTAATTATACCGAAACTCTAAAGGGTGGAATGGGGGTGGGGTGAGATGTACCTATGTATTATCAAAGGCACAGGTTGTTAGTAAAGGAATCCTTCTGGGAAACCTTTGGGCTTCTCCTTCTGGTAAGCCCACAAAAAGTGGATGGAGTGTGGTGAGTTGCTCAGCGCATACTACCAAACAGCGCTCTGCTACCCTGTGACAGAGTGTGACAGTGGGGGTGGACCGTCGAGAGTCCCCATCCCAGACCAGCGAGATTATCATCCGTTAAGAAGAGACGCACTTGCTCACTTGTTCTTTTCTGCCTTGTTGTGGACGCATTGATCAGCGGTATCGTTGATGACGAATTCAAGGGCTTCGTAAAATGGAACTATTTATCGCGAGTTCTTCACTTTAACCCCTCATTGCACGTTTTCCACACATCCTAATCTCCCTCTTGATAAAGTGCGAGCATTGAACTTGCGAAGTGCTGGGCCGACGGAACCTTAGTTCGTGAACACAGGCGGGCTCGGTGAAGGAGTAATGGGGTTTACATGCATAATTGAGCGAGGTGTTGCCGTGTCATGACATGATAATTCCTCCTGTCGGGTGGGATTAAAATCTTACCCCTGTTCTTGCATAGTTTACTACAATCCGCCGGATTTACCTGTGCGTTTGGTTTCCCGTTGATTAATGAATATTATGAGAGGAACAGAAGCTACTGCTGTGGCATTCTCCATGCCACAGCAGTGACATTCTCCATGCAGAAATAAACTGCATTTTTCAAAATTTATCATGCAGTACATTTTAATTCAACTGTAAAGACCTTTACCAAGACAAGAACCGCACCACTAGGAATATACATGTACATTTCTGATTTTGAACCATCACGATAACAGAGGACCAAATGTTGAGTTCACATCAACGTTTAAGTACGATTTAAAAATAAAACCTCACACTTTGGAGTCTCATTCGAGTTTTCGCCTAGTTCAAGCCAAGTTGCTCACAACATGAATCATCATCATACAGTATTAGGCTCGTTTTTGCATTGCGTCTGAATCGTCATTATACAGTATTACTTGTTTTTGCATGGGGCCTCTTCGAGTTTTTGATCATCTGGTCTTTGCCAATTTGCTCACAACATGAATCATTATCAAACAGTATTATTCGTTTTTGTATGGAGTCTTCGAGTTTTTGATCATTTGCTCGTTGCAAATTAGCTCACAACATAAATCATTATCATCATACAGTATTACTCGTTGTTGTGTGGAGTCTGTTCAAGTTTTTGATCATTTGCTCAGTGCAAATTCGCTCACAACGTAAATTATTACCGTACAGTATTATTCGTTTTTGCATGGGGTCTCTTCAAGTTTTTTATCTTTGCTCATTGCCAATTTGCTCAACCTAAATAATTATCGTACAGTATTACTCCTGTTTGTATGGAGTCTCTTCAAGTTTTTGATCATTTGCTCATTGCCAATTTGCTCAACCTAAATCATTATCATACAGTATTACTCGTTTCTGCATGGGGTCTCTTCGAGTTTTTTTTTATCGTTTGCTCATTGCCAATTTGCTCAACCTAAATCATTATCATACAGTATTACTCGTTTTTGCGTGGGGTCTCCGAGTTTTTAATCATTTGCCCATTGCCAATTTGCTGAGAGTGTAAATCATTATCATACAGGATTACTCGTTTTTGCGTGAGGTCTCTTTGAGATTTTGATCATTTTTTACATTTCCAGTTTTATCAAAACATAAATCATTATTGTCGTGGTACCCCTCAAATGTAGCATATACCACTCACATGTAACTGATAGATTTGACCAATAAACAAGGAGAAAGGCGAGCTGTGCGACGCCTCGGTTGAAGCCCAGAACTCCCTACTCCATCGAACTCCCAACGGCTCTCAAGGGCCGTTAACGGCCGTTGAAGGACGGGGGACGAGGTGGAGGCACCTTTATAAGGCGCCTGGCTCGCCCAGCTCTTCATTCGACCGACCTCCCTCCTACCTGGGACTTTTCTCTCTCTCGCTGTCTCTCACCTTGCACCTCCTCTGTCGCCTACCTTTCCATCTCCCTTAGCGTCTGCTGTGGTGGTAACCGTGGGACGCTTCATCCTCTAACACTCGCTGTGGTGATAATCTCGGGGTGTTGGTATCCTTCTCCTTTAGCGTCTGCTGTGGTGGTAACCGTGGGACGCCTCTTCCTCTAACACTCGCTGTGGTGATGACAATCCGAAAAGACTCCCGAGGAGCACATCCTCCTCTCTTCTGCGACCTACCCAAACCTACCCTACCTAGCGTTCACCACAATTTTCATACAGTATTACTCGTTTTTGCGTGGGTGTTGTGATATCCTCCTAGAACATCACTTCGTATTTCATATTAAGGTTGCACAAAATAAACCAGACGAATGAAGAGGCTTACTTGACCGGCTGCAGGTAAAACCCTACTCCTCAAGGGACTGGGGGAGGGTGGAAAGGGCCATATACAAACCCGCCGTTCTCACCCGTTTCTTCATTCTGCGCTCAAACCTAAAGTCGATTACCTCTCTCTCTCTCTCCTCTCACGCCTCCTTACCTATTACCAAAAAGATCCCATAATGGTGGAACGGGTCCGGTGATAACCGACCAGGAGTGGCAACCACTGGGCAATACTCTCCAGCGTCTTTAGTGGTGGAAACCTCCCTGTCTTTGCTGTAGGTGTCAACGTTTTAGACACTAGATCCAGCACCTTCTCATCCATCACTCTCACTCACTCATCCATACCTCACGACTACCTCATTCATCTCAAACCACCGGAATGGGGTCTCCTCGAGTTTTTGATCATTTGCTCATTGCCAATTTGCTCACAGCATCAGCATTATCGTACAATATTACACGTTTTTACAATGACGAATAGACGTCCATCGTTTTTATTCTTTCAAATTGTAGATCTAATGGAGAGCTTTCCAAAAAAGGTGCTATATTACGGGTCGGAAATCAACGTAAGTGGGTGGAAAAACGGGGAAGGAAAATGCGTGCGACGTCATCTGGTATGCACTGCCCTCTCCCTCCCGCACATGAGAACCAAGTGAGAGGGACGTACATACCAGATGACGTCACGCGTTTTTTCTTTGCGTATTCCCGCCGAACTACTTGGATTTCGGAGCTGAAAATTGAGATTTAGGGGTTTTCGAGGGTGCTGAATCAGATTTTGAGGAAAAAATCAGCAAATTCCGACCCACGTTCATTCCTCACTCCATGTTGCTCTGTCAAGTCTATTTCCTCCTTCAACCGAACCCATACTAAACGCGTGTGCGTTGCCAATATCATTCCAATCCATGTCAATCCAGGGCAACACATAAGTTCACTGTGACCATTCCGGCATGTTCACCTTCGTTAATTTATAAAGATTGACCCTGTGATTTTTCTCTCTTTTCAGGAAGGTCAGGACGCGAAGAAGAGGGAAAGCGAAAACCGGAAATCCCGTGGAAAGCGGAAATGGAGGGACTCGATGAGAGAGAGGCAGGCGTCATCCGTTTCCGGTGAGTCGGTTTTTCGCTCAATAGACAAGAGATTTGTATATCATCTCATTTATTCACAATGCACAGTACCTAATGAAAATCGGAAAACGTTAACTGAAAATAGATTTTCATATAATTTTCTCAATATACACAACTTTTCGTTGGGATGAGTTATGAGAATGAAATTGACGTATACATGCCCTAGCTTGGGCCTTTTAACCGAGAAAATAAGCGGTTAGTTCTGTGGGAGGGGGATTTTAGTAATTTATTTATGTACTTTATATTACAAATTTTCTAAAAATTTGTTAATTTTGGTTTATTATTCTGCGAATAATAATTTTGGTTTATTATTCTGTGAATAATAATTTTGGTTTATTATTCTGTGAACACTGTGAACAGATTTTCAAAATTTATTAATTTTGGCTTATTATTCTTTGAATAATAATTTTGGTTTATTCTGTGAATAATTTAATATTCTGTGAATAATGTATTCGCTCAGCAAAAAACTTTGATAACACCCCCCCCAGTATTTTTTTCTTTTACGTTCCAAGTGTAGATTCCAAAAATGCAATGTCCGCCCGCCATAGTACGCCGTATCGTCCAGATCTACTTAATTTTCGGTCTAAAAGTTGCACACAAGCTCCATTTGGACCCTAGCTGTGTTCCAAAACTTCGCAGCCCGATCGGAATATACGGTGTTGCGGGTGGAAAGTGGGTGTAAAAATAGAGTTTTTGTGTTTCAGTAACATGATCTTGTGAGGTGTCGCTTTCCATGTTTTTTAGGACGAAGAGACCGAGTATGGTCGATTTTGACCAAAGAGTGGAATTGAGGTTCTAGCGAAGTTGCCTTACATTTACCTTACATTTTGGTCTGAAAACGTCTCTCTTTCGCACACGGGCTACATTTGAGCCCTCGGTTGTGTCCCTACCTTGTTAGTCCGATCGGAAAACACGAAGGGGTGTTATGGGTAAAATATTTTCGCAAAATTATGTATTTTTTACAGTCTTTGTCATGGTGTCATGTTGTGTGTTGTGTTTGTTTTCCACTTTTTAGGGCGAGGAGCCCGAATATGAAGTTGATTTTGACCAGAGTGAAAAATTGAGGTTCTAACGAAGTTTCTGCTCCTAAAATTCATTTTTTATGGGTCAAAAACCTGGGAAGTTGTCGGAAATCGCCATAAATTGGTGTAATAACACTAGAGTTAATGTCAACAGGTGAATCAAGACCAATTGCACTATCAGTGGTCAAATTGTCAAAAATAGGATCTTAATTCCAGTTTTTGGGGGCCAAAATTGTTGGAATCTATGAGAAATACTTAGCTATTTCAGTAATTATTGTGCATGAAAGAAGCAATAAATGAACAGGTACTAGGTACGTCCAATAGAATAATAAACCCATGTGGCAAGGACTTTGCAGCGTTTTTGTTGTGTGTAGGGTTCTGAAGTTATTATGATTAGCAGATGGCCGTTGCCTAGTTACCAGTTGTATTACGTGTTCTTGGATTGGAAATAAATCAGTTCGAATGTGATTGCCGACTTGCGACATTACATTGTGTCAATTTGAATCCTTCTTTGTTCAATGTTACGGGATGTGTATGCCAATAATTGTGAACCGATTTTAATGATTTTTTGAAATTTTTTAGTGAATAGGCTATATATAATATCTCGAGGTGTTGGCATTTAAATGTGAAGAATATAATATTCCACCATGAATTTTTTTAAATTTTCTTTGAAAAATGCATTAAAAAGTATAATGAAGTAATATTCATAAAATTATTTTCGAAACTGTAAGTACTTCTAAAAAAATTTGTTGTTCCCACTTGAAAAAAAAAAATTTTTTTTAACGAAAAACCGACTTGAAAAAAGGTTTAAAACTTCCAAGTAAAAAATAAAAATAATTTTATGCTGAACAAACGTAGTTTATTCAAAGCTGATACAAAAATACAACAATATTTACTGGTACAGCAATAAATTTGAAGTCCGCGCCAAATGAAATGAAAACCCCACATAGTCTTCTTATTCGTAATTTATTTCATTCAGGCAGTTGACTCCCTATGTTCACAATAAAACGGTTTGACCTCATTTACATCAAAGAATCCGTTAAGAAACAAAGCTCATTTAAGGAGGACCGTATTATAGGAGTTGATCCTGGTTCTTTATTCGTAGTCCCAGAAAATGGTGGGGTGTGTGATTGAAAGGCCCGGACTGGGGAGAGCTGATACCACATGGAAATGGTTGTCCAGCGGTCGCCCTGTCATCATCTGATGGGATTCGAAAGAGGTTCGTTAGCGGGACGAGCTCATGGGAATCGGGAAGATGAGCTGGTTCGGGCTATTTGATGTTGGATTGGGAAAATACCACTGTACGACTGTGGTGTATAGTTGGATGAGGAGCTAATAGAAAATACTTCCCGTTAATTATTATTATTGTTGTTGTGATTTGGTTGTAGGGGGCCAGCGCTGTGGTGAATGGCTTGTAAGCCTGGGATAGGCGAGGGTGTGAGGTAGTGGGAGATGTGCTCCGAAGGTTACCAAACACACGGGTTATACCCGAAGGCTTCACCAGGGATCCTTTGGAAAGGAGGTGCTCGGAAGGTTCCACCACGCGGGGTGTACCATAAAGGCCTCACCTAGGCCGGTTCCACCACTCACGAGGTCTTTTCGTGGGAAGGAAGGTACGGAGAGAGATTCATCGACTTAGGGCCGGTTTCACCAACGCGGATTATCCAGATTTCAATCTCTGCTGAGGTTTAAGCCATCGATTCTGAGAAAATACAGTTTCACGAACGCCTAATTTCGGAATAACTCGCCCTAACGGCGCATTAAAGTTAATACCTCTGATCTACGGTTGATCTCCAATTCTCCACCAGGCCATCGCCATTTTGAAATCTATTTTATCAGCGTTTTTCATACTTATCAACTTGCATCAACATTTTTAGTGCCATGAATCGTTTCATTGAAGTGTTTGAGTCATCCTCGGATGAAGATTGGGCTCTAAATTCGCGGGATTCAATAATTAATTATTTGTAAATATTCATGAAGCATAAAGCAAATAATAAACCGTTGTGTAATAATTTACCTGCATAGATGCCCCTTCTACGTAGATACTATAATGAACCGTTGTATAATCATTTACCGTTGCGTAATAATTATCGTTGTGTAATAATTTGCCCATCAATAATACTTCAACGATTGTTCAAGTTGCAAAAGTACCTATCAACAAAATCTAGCCCGTTCTACTTAGATGGTATCATGAACAGTTGTGTATTAATTTACCGTTGTGTAATAATTTACCCATCAATAATACTTCACCGTTCGTTCAAGTTGCAAAATTACCTAATAACAAAATCCAAAACAGCCTTCATTTTAGCGAATTTTCAAAGAAAATGAAGCTATTGCAATGGCTTCGAAATTTAAATAATATAAATTTTTGGAAATTTTCTTCATAGAAATCCGTTTCAGACCATTCTAAAACGATTCCTGAAATTTAACACTTTTTTATATGTATATATATATTTATATATATATATGTGTCACTCCAGACGATAACTCTCGATAGAATTGAGATAAACAGCTCAAATTTGCACAAAAAATCTATCTTGGCAATCGAAACGCTAAGTTCGAAGATGGGCGAAATTGGCCTACTCTAAGGAGGGTTTTGGCGCATTTAAAGTGCGCAAAAATTACCCAAAAATCCCCAAAATGTTATTTTCCAACAAGTGACCCCTCATTTTAAAGGTTTTTGCACGCTGAACACGATGGTGGAATTGGATTTTAGATATCTTGATCCGTTCTCAAATTAGAGCATTTAAAGTGCGCAAAAATTACCCAAAAATCCCCAAAATGTTATTTTCTAACAAGTGACCCCTCATTTTAAAGGTTTTTGTACGCTGAACACGATGGTGAAATCAGAATTGCGATATCTCATTCCGTTCTCAAACTGGAGCACTTTGAAGATTAAGGAACGTGGTTATTTCTTCGAAAATTCGCTCTTATAGCCATGCTGCATGACTGTGGTTTTTTTCAAATGGAATATTATCATAGAACAACCAACTCGGCTTCACACAGCCATCCGTGATTATAATCAGATGCTGCCTAGTGATGATGTTTGGGCTGCATGTGTAGAATTCGATTCACCCCCCTGTTGACCAATCCAGTTGGTGCAAACTTTGGGGCCTTACTGTGAACGAACGGCGGGACGTGCAATGCTCCGGGTGGCCTCAAAAAACTCGTAAGGCAACCCCTATTTTGAACCCCGTAGAGATGACTGACGACTGACAGTAACGCCGAGCTTCGAGGACCAACTAGACTCCGAACGGGACCTATAAACAGAATTTCGTCAATTTTGGCTCATGGTAACTAAGAAAAGTGATCAGTACGGTGTACGGCGGACGGACAGAAATTTTTTAATTGCATTTTTGGATTCCACATACCTTGAAACGGAAACCATCAAATTTGGGGGGGAGGGGGGTTTAAAAAAATTTGTTCATGCTCGATTCCAAAGGTTCATTATTGAAAATAATAAACCGATAGGCAGTATCAAAATGTTGTCCCAGAAAAATCACGACTTGTAGGGAGAGTCAGAGCAGTGACGCAGACCGAAAGGTTATCAACGCACAAAACGGTGAACTGCTGTGAAGGAAATATCAGATTTTTTCCCATTTCAACCAAATAGGTTTGTGTTATAGAAAAAAAGGAGAGAAGCTGGTGTTCCAGTAGCTGACATGTGTTGATCTAGTACCTGACACCCCCTGTCAGGCACTGAAAAATGAAATCTGCGTCGAAAATCACGTTTAGTGGCATACCTGGTGCAGCTACCAAGAATGATAAAATAAGAAATAGGAAGGTTTGAAGAAAGCTGTCGGATGTACCAGTTTCTGACAGAGCCTGTCAACTACTGGATGAATGCCGATTTCATGTACCAGCGCCTGACATCCGTTAAAGCCTCCAAATAAATTGGGGAAACCAAGGTTACAACGCATGGTACGCAATATTTATACACCCTAGTGTTTCAAATAACACTGAACACGCAATAAAACAACATCAGTGAACAGCTAAAGCCGGGTATCCACTTGTATCAAACTTCCTTACCGTAACTCCGTAGCGTAAGACCGTATCGTATCAAACGGGAAAAAACGCCTGTATCATCTCTGCGTTCCGTAACAATTCTGACCGATCCACCATAGACCTTGAAAATGTCCTCATCGCAACAAGTGGCTGCTGCTTACATTTTTATTCACTGCCTAACATAAGAAGTACAAAAGACCCGCAAACCACCTCGTTGGTGTATGCTGAATGTTTGGCGGAACTGCGAATTGTATGGTGGGACCGGTCTCATGGCTGACATGATTGACTACATGGCGGTGACTACTTCACAAGCCTTGAATTCAAGATATCCAAGCAGACCATAGGCAAGATCGTCACCAATGTATGTCGAGCGATTGTGGGTATGTTAATGGAAGATTACATGGAGGTAAGGTCTCGACTGATGTTACGATATGGGAGGGCGCCCGACCCCGTCTCCACTATCCGAACCTCGTATCGTATCAATCCTTTGATGCAACGGGGGAAAACCGTCAACGGAGCGATCCGCCCCGAACCCGATCCCAAACAGATGCGTATCACGTTTTTAATTGATTTTTGTTAGGGAACGGTGTTAGGGTGGTGTTACGGTACGGAAGTTTGATACAAGTGGATACCCGGCTTAATACGCACCTGCTCGGGATCGGGTTCGGGGCGGATCGCTCCGTTGGCGGTTTTCCCCCGTCACATCAAAGGAATGATACGATACGAGGTTCGGATAGTGGTGACGGGGTCGGGCGCCCTCCCATATCGTAACATCAGTCGAGACCTTACCTTCATGTAATCTTCCATTAACATAACCACAATCGCTCGACACATTGGCGACGATCTCCCCTATGGTCTGCATGGATATCTTGAATTCAAGGCTTGTGAAGTAGTCACTGCCATGTAGTCAATCATGTCATCCATGAGACCGGTCCCACCATACAATCCGCAGTTCCACCAAACATTCAGCATAAACCAACGAGGTGGTTTGCGGGTCTTTTGTTCTTCTTTTGTTAGGCAGTGAATAAAAATGTAAGCAGCAGCCACTTGTTGCGATGAGGAAATTTTCAAGGTTTATGGTGGATCGGTCAGAATTGTTACGGAACGATGTTACGGAACGCAGTGATGATACAGGCGTTTTTTCCTGTTTGATACGATACGGTGTTACGCTACGGAGTTACGGTACGGAAGTTTGATACAAGTGGATACCCGGCTTAAGAAGAAAAGCTTACTCCTGAGTCCTGGTCCAATATGGCGACACGTGGCACTACCTACCGACTAGAACGAACTACCAAACAATTTGTTGTTGTTAGGCACTATTCCCACCCACAGTGAAGCAGAGGAGGCAACCAAACGACAACAGAATGCCAACCGATGCCGCAAATTTTTAGAACGGTGATTTTCGAGGGCGTGGATCCTTATTATTTCAGTTTTTCGTGGAACCTGTCAGCTACTGGAGCACTGTCAGCCACTGGTACATTCACCCTAAATATGCTGCAAATGAAAATGCGGTGTGGGATTTTACATGAGGAGTGTGGAGTAAAAAACAGGTGACTACTCAGTGCAGTCATCAAACGAAAACGCCCTGCGGGGATGTAACCGGTAAGCGCCTGCGGTAACACGTGTGACTGTTCCCGGTTTAATCGGTTGAAAGGGGGTAGGCAGGGGCTGGCCCACCGCATTTGAATGATAACAACGGCATCCGACACCCCCCAACAATTTATTCAAATATTCAGGACGTCGGGTGGCCCACAGATACTGACGGGTCGAGCGCAGCATATCGTTTTCTTGGTTTACCACCGACCCGTACGCGAGAATTCGTTTTACCCTGTTGAGAATTCGGATCGAAGCTAATATCGATTTTATCGGTTTTCGGCGTGTTATTGCGTCAAATCCAGTTCCTCATTTCAGGATCCTCTGTTTGTTCTGCTACAGGCTCTGAAAACGTAAGCCGAATGGGCGAAGGACTGACCCAACCCTCTGTGACACATTTCATTATGTGTTTCACACCGTAAATTTCTATTACAAAATTATGGAGTTTAGGATTTTGAAATTTAAGGTAATGCCTGATGATTACAAACAGAAAAGTTAATAAGAAATATGTAAATCAATAGCGTTGCTGGATGACTGAATTTGGCAATCAGTAGTTTGTGACGAGGTGAAGGACTGACTTGTCAACATTTAATCAAGATTTTAGTGATCTAACAATTACTTCAACACTCTGGGAGCATGCGTGCTGGCAAATGCGCGAAATTTACTTCAGGAAAATCCTCTTCAAGTACCGAAAATCCGTAGCATTTGTTCAGTTGTTACCTATAACCACAATGTCACGTTTTTTTTTAGAATGAACCATCTGCGAAAAGAGTGGATTCATTCATTGAGTGTGAAGCGGTATCTGTTGCCATGTTCCTTACTCGTTGCACAAATTAGTGTAATTTATAACCACGTGACGTCAGAAGAACTAATCAATTTCCGAAATCCTGAAATCCGATTTTGAAAATGAGCCTCAGGAAGATCCTTCTCACATTTCATGACCACCAATAAACGGAAACTGCAAAATATTCTTCGGTGTGATCTCTGTGAAAGTGTGGGATCTTCTCTGGAAAGACGCCAGAAGGCTGTATTTTGCGCTAGTTTAGTCGTTGACAGTCTACAGAGTCTCTGAATTGGGGGGCACTCGGAGACTTCCTATATTTGGCCCAAGAACTTCTAATCGAAGTCCTCCTAGAAAACGTTCCTTCTCATGGGTTTATTATTCTATTAGACACACCTACAGACATGTTGGCTGTTCATTTATTGTTACTTTCATGTGCAATAATTGAAATAGCTATTGTTGACGGTTTTCACCAATTTGGCCCCCCAAAAACGCGAAGTAGGCTTTTTCCCATTATTTATTTATTTAGATTTATTATTTTCAATAATGAACCATTGGAATCGAGCATGAAAAAATAAATTCTAACCCCCTCAAAATTTGATGGTTTACGTTTCAAGGTATGCAGAATCCAAAACTGCAATAAACAAATTTCTGTCTGTCCTGTGTCTGTTTCTTAGTTACCATGAAACAGAATTGATGAAATTCGGGTTGTAGGTTCCGTTCCGTTAATTTTCATAACGCCGTAGCTCGAAAACTTTCGATAGAAGGGTATGGTTTTTTTGCGTTATTAAAATTTGTCTTGAGCTAAACTAGTTTTTGAGACCACCCGGAGCATTGTACGTCCAGCCGTTCGTGTGCCCCAAAAAGCTTCGTCAACACGATCGTTAATCAAACGGTATAAATCCGGCCCGGATATCATCACTAGGGAGCACCTGATTATAATCAAGGATGGCTGTATGAAGTCGAGTTGCTTGTTCTGCGATATTATTTCATTTGGTAAATGATGGACTATTGGATTTAGTTGGTAGGTACTTCTGAAACTTGAACAAACGTTGAAGTATTATTGATGGGTAAATTATTAAACAATGGTAAATTATTACGCAACTGCAAATTATTTCACAACCGTAAGTTATTACACAACGGTAAATTGTTACACAACGGTAAATTATTACACAAGGGCTCATCAACCAAGAAGGGGCTGGAATTTGTTGATCGGACTTGAATAACCGTTGAAGTATCATTGATGGGCAAGTTATTACACAACGGTTCATTATACTTGACCGCGAAGGTAGGTATTGACCACAGAAAACAGTGATTTTGGGTGCTAACGTTCGTTACAACATCAGTTATTCACTCTGTGGTCAAAATCAACTTCATATTTGGTTTTCTCGCCCTACGAAACATCGAAAAATTTGACTGTTTCCTTCCCAAAGTACGTACAATCCGAAAGTGGAATAAAAAACTAAAACTCGGTCTGTCCGCCGTACGCAGTACTGAGCACTTTTCTTAGTTACCAAGAACCAAAATTAATGAAATTTGATTTCTGGGTCTCGTTTTGGGGTCTAGTTGGTCCTCGAAGCTCGGCGTTACTGTCAGTCATCTCTAAGGGGTTCAAAATAGGGGTTGAAATTTTCAGAATGCCAGAGCTCGAAAACTTTCAATAGAAGGGTATGGTTTTTTTAACGTTTTTTAATCGATGTTGAAGAAATTTTTGAGACCACCCGGAGCATTGTACTAACAGCCGTTCGTTTGCAACACGATCGTTAATGAAACGGTAAAAATCCGGCCCAGATATCATCACTAGGGAGCACCTGATTATTATCATGGATGGTTGTATGAAGTCGAGTTGGTTGTTCTGTGCTATAATTTCGTTTGAAAAATGATGGATCTTTTGGATTTTGTTGATAGGTACTAAAGTAACTTGAACAAAAACGTTATGCTTCATGAATAACAACAAATAATATTACTGTTCGAATTATTGAATCCCACGCATGTTTATGAAACTTCAATTCCTGGGCCGACTCCAGTACTCGATTTAGCGCTTTCCTGGGGGAGCGCGAGGGTGGGTATTGACAGCAGAAAACAGTGCGCAGAAGGGGCATCTATACAGGTAAATACTAAACCGTTGTGTAATAATTTGCAGTTTTCACCCCTAAGAGACGACTAACAGTAACGCCGAGCTTCGCGGACCAAGTATACCCCAAATGGGACCCACAAACAGAATTTCATTAATTTTCTTACATGATAACTAAGGAATGTGCGAAGTAAGGCGGACGGAAAGGGATTTTTCTTTTCAATTTTCGGATTCTATGTACCTTGAAGCGGAAACCATCAAATTTTGAGGTGGTAATGTGGGGTCAAAAAAGTTGTTTTCATGGTCGATTCCAAAGATTCGTTATTGAAATTCAAGCCAAAATCGTCCTCTCAAATAAATATTTTCAGTTCAATTTCTGCTCATAAACCACTCATGCGATGGAGTGTCTAGATGTATTTAGTTCGATTCCGTTTTAGGCCGTCCATAATCTATGGATTACTTGTAATATAATTCCATAGAAGCTGTGTGGAATTTTATGACTACCAGTCTGCTGGAGACGCATTGAAGCTGACAGGCGCTGTAAAACGTCATTCCGTCAATTTCCAAGAGCTAATTTATTCAATTGGGATCGATCTCAGGCGAAGGTCTGACAGCTCGTGTGAGAAGGAGCCTTGTTCTCCTTGACAAGCGCTACAACTCCGGTGATTAGATCTGCTGCCAACCACCGGCTTCTGCTCTTCCTCGATGCAGCTTTCAGTTTCAATTAAGTGAGAACCGTTAAACTCTCGGAAGGTGTGTTGCGGGTGAATGAATGAAGAGCTACTTACTGACGTCAGAGAAATCCACCCAACTTCTGAACACTCGTCTCTGCTGTTGAATTTTGCACCATCCCCCAGATGAGCGACTCAACCAGTTCAATTCAATTTTTTATTCAGCAAATACTTTATACAACAAATATAATGATTTTTTGAGAGTCTATATAGGTACATAATACAAGTTCTAAACTTATGTTGGTTTATGACCCTAAGATCAGTGACCCGTCCAGGCTCGTCTTTTCCACCGCTCTTTATTACTGCGTGTGTATGTACCACCAGTTTCATTGACAAAACACACCGTAAGTGTTTGGCGAATGAGTTACATTGATCAAGAACCAACAGTATTTACAGGTTATTCCTAAGTAGTTAGTAGATAACTTGTAATGTTTCCTGTTTTTCGAATTCCTACCTATTTGTGTCAAGGATCGATGGCGAGCAAGGGGCGTTAAATTTAAAGGTGGAATTCCACAAGGACATTACCTGAAGTTCGCAGGTTGGCAATCGGCCCCGCAGTCAGCGTTGCACAGGACTGACTCCAGGTACAGGTTACTAGAAAGCTGTGAAGCTAATGCTAGGAAAACTACTAGATTCTGATGCCTGTCGGCTATTAGAAATGTGACTACTGAAGTTGACTAGGACGCTAGATAAAACGGATACGTAAACGCAAGTGAATTTATTGTAAGAAAGATAATGATACAAGTATGGGGGGTCGCGGTTGCGCAAAAGTTAGAACAGATGATGAATGTGAAGCTGAAGAGTCGCGATTATTGGGTAGTTAATTACAATCACAAAGGGAGAAATATTACTGTGGGGGTGATACAATATAGCAGTGTGAAGCAAGATGTGGTAATGGATGTGGCACCAGAGTCGTGGGGTCAGACGGTGGATTCAACGTGGGTTCAGAGGGATCCACGGTACGGTAATTGGGGACGGTTCTGGGGCCAAGTGAGATGTGCTGGAACATACGGGACAAGACCCTCTGTTACTCTCCTTCCAGACAGTGGGATGCACAGAGATGGTCCTTTTGGCTGTGCTCCAGGGATGATTCTTGGAGCTCTGGTCCAGTCCTCCCTCGGCTGCTCGGACTCGTATAACATTTACTCCGCAGCAGTATGGGTTCACACGCCTGGGTTCAGACGTGCTTCCTGGCCGACTCTTCACTCTCCTCTCTCTTGCTTGACAGTTATTAATAATGTCCAGGGGATAAGCCGTTTCCAAGTCCGATCATGTCTCCTTCTTCACAGGGGTCAATCAGGGAATTTAAAAGGTCTGCACATCTCAACTAACTATCTCACAACTCCAAACACACTATTCTAACTTGAACTATCACAGGTACACCGTCTCGGTTAAGGTCTCAGTTGAAGGGTGTCATGGCGGTGGGCCGCAGGGCATATATATATGCCTCCCCTCCAACTGCGCGGGGAAGAGGCGCAGAAGGGCCTTGCTCTTACCCCTCCAACCGCCCGAGTCAATATAGAAGTACTGCCCTACTCAAATTCGGCGTAGGCCTTTTTTAAGGTGACCAATTTGACTAAACACTTAATGCTACGAAGGCTGATTTGTATTTTTATCCTAATTTAAACTTATTTATAACAACACTTTCGTTATTTTCAAGCTCAAAATATTCTGCAACTAGTTTTTGAAGTCTTGGTTAGGAGCGGTAACTGTTCAAATAGGGCTGGAGCTAGCCATGGATATTGTCGAGTGTAGAAATCATTATGTGCCTGTGGTATCTGGAGGACATAGTTGGCATTTGTTCATGTAGGTCCAATCACCGCTTGCTTAGTAAATAAATGCAAGTGTTTATGACATATAAAACAGTTCTGTGAATACAAGCCATTCTGGGAGTGAGAACACCGAAGTATTTGTATAGGTAACTAGTTGAAGTACGTTTATGGGAATTAGTTGCAATTCTCAAAACGGTATTCATTGCTGGGTCATTTTCACATAAGTGGCTAAATCAGCTGTCAGAGGAAAAAAAAGTGTAACTTCGTTTTTCCGCCGTTTTATATTTTCAACTGTTCAACCAGGACATTAGTAGATTGGTGTGATAGAGAACCGCACTATTTTCCCATTTTTATAGCCTTTATGACCTTTTTTATGATTAGCCTAGACAGGGGAATGACAGCGCAGCAGGGGAGCTGATATTGTTACTACAGGGGAGATCATGGAACGACAGGGTGGATGATGGAAACTGAGTTTTTCACTGTTAATTTTGGAATTTATTATTAGAAAGGTTAGTCCAGTGAAGCAAAAACTTGCAATAACATTTTTAATTCACATTCAAAACAAACATGAATAGAAACTAGAATTGAGGAACACACAATAGGAAAAAAAAGTAGTATTTTAAGAGTCACAATTATATCAAACTATGCTCCTTGCTCTAGAAATATCACAAAATTGAACGCAAGTTTAGGAACCCACAAAAACTTTTTTCTTCTTGGAGAAAGTATACGGTAACAAAAAAAATAATGTTCCTTGTTCTAGGTGGGCTATAATGAACGAGGTTAGGTTTGAGCTGTTTAGCTTGAAGAAAAACAAATTCTCAATATTCTCATTTTTCAAGGAACAATGTCCTTTCTTAATATCACATTTCACAGCAGTGGAAATATATTTATCCCTAAGAAAGTTAGCGTTTTGAACAGTCTCATCGTTGGTTACAACTAAAGCATAAATCATTAGAAACTAACAAGAGTTTGAATATTCTCCGCTACTTATACTAAATGTCAGCCTTCTTTGGTGTATTAAACAATCAGACACGCATGCTTAGCCCAGTCTTAAAAAGTGAGATGTAAAATGCCTAGGATGGTAATTGATTGTGAAGAAAATCTATATATTTTTGTTCTTTGATGTTCATTAGGCGATTGGAGATGGGAGTTGGTGGCGTTTTGAGAGGGTATAAAGAACACCACCCACAGTTACTTTTTGTCGGTCAGGTGGGTCTGGCCAGTAAAAACTGTTTCTTCCACTCCTCGCCAGAAAGTTGATGGACAATTCTTTTGCAGATACGTTTTCCACAACCCCTGCAAATGAAAAACGATTTCGTTGTCAGACCTGTTATTAGCACCACAAGTATATTTCGTTACGAAAAAGAACCTAGGCTATTGTAACTACCTGGATACCAATGCGATTCGTATGAGACAGCAACCCAGTCACCCTCTCTGATCTTTGCCTCAAATGCGACATTAAATGAGGCTGAATGTCCTGGAATCGGTTGAGCTGCTGATGCTTCTCCAATTGGTTGACGTCCGGTAGTCTTCTGTGACACTAGAGCTCCTCGAGGAAGCTGCTCTTGGTCAACGAAATCCTCGTTGGATTCTACATCAGAATAGATAGAGTTAATTAATTATTTTGAACAATTGGTAAGGAACCTTCCACACATTTGAAGACCCAGCTAACTAATTGAAAGAAGTGGATAATATCAAGGTCAGGTTACTTACCTTCACGGAATTCGAACGTTTTGAAGGACTGGTATTTTCCAATTGAATAGTGACGACATTCCTTTCCCATTTCACATGCAAAGCAGCTGAGGCTTCGCATATCGAGTTCGTTGGGGTTTTCAGCACTCCAAGTGGCTTGATGTACACTAATAGTACCTCTGAAGGTTCTTGCTGGTAACATTTTGATTCTATTCATTTCACTCACAATAGCAGCTTCATCAATTTTAAAAATCTGTATTTCTTGCATGGTTTCTTCAAGATGTTTTTGAAGCATTTCGAAATTTGAGATATCTCTGCCTGAAGCCACACGAGAATCCGCCGTTCTTTTCACTACTGCCCCTACCCCATCCGGAGCTCCTAAAAGAAGAAATAATTACAACTGGAAATTATCGGTCTGAAAACAATATTCTCATTGATTCAACTTGGAAACACAGTGAATTTGGCCCAAGACACCCAGTATTTGAACGCACAGTCTTAATATACAGTATTTTTCCTTATTTTAGAAACAAAATGTACAAAACGATTTTTCCTTACCTTTTCCGTGGCCACTTTCTGAATAATTCCACGAAGCCTTCGTTAATTCTTCAAACTTTTTCGGTAGGCAATCAGCCAGATAACAGAAAATGGATTTTTGGAGCAGAGTATTCATCTATAAAAACATAATAAGGACATGAAATAGGGAGGACGCTACAGAATAATAGTATAGAAATACTAGATTCATATAGACTCAAGTAGGCATTAATAAAAGACAAGGATAATGAAAATATGATTAATACGTCATATCCCCTGTGGCATCGTCAGTTCCCCTGTCCCACCTTAACAAGTACGTACAGGGGAGATGACGGCAGGGGATATGACAGTTTCCATGTTTTCTATTTTTTTAGCCAAGATGGCGACCAGACCAAGCTTTGACAACAGAAGTTTCGAAACGTGTCCCTGTGAGCTATGCTTCATTAAACGGGTTTTCGTGAACTGATTGTAGGGATTAGACTAATTGACACCAGGGTAATGATGCATAATTAAAATACGCACTAAAAATTGAACATAACTTACGTTTTTCCATCCGAAAGAAGAATGCGACGGCACTGCACCAATCGTTTTCTTGAACTGGAGGGTTCTGGCAAGGATCTGAGGCTAAAGAACTAAGCACATGCTGCTACCTGTCGGAAGTATTTAGCATTCCGTTTGCGGCAGGGGAATTGACGCTTTTCACTCGAGACACTGTTATTGTAATCTGTTAAATTTTCTGTAAAGCAGTTATTTGAACCTTCAATGCTTCTAACGTTCAACAAGAAAGCCTAAATGAGATCTGACGAATGATTTTACGCCACATGGTTGTGCGAATAGTGTAGCATTTCTCTGAAGTTGGGTACCTCTGGGTGGGGACAGCAGGGGCTATGACGTTTTCGAAGTTCTTCATTTTTTTTTAGCATAGTAGAGAAGGCTTGAGACATAATTTTTTTGTGATCCTAGCAGGGCATACATAGTACTAAGTAGGAAAAAAAATTCAGGCATGAACTTTTAGTGGATGAGTGACAAAGTGCCCTGGGACTCTATTTCTGCGACTTATGTGAAAATTACCCTGCTATGTTTATACTATTAAAGGTTGACGCATAAGTACCTCCCCAGACAATGATACCATAAGTTAAAATGCTATATACATCAGCATAATACACTATTTTAAGGTTTTCTTTCGTTAGCCAACTTCGTAGCACGAGATGAGACTGCTTTAACGCCACCCCAACGGGATCCTTGGAATACAGTCAGACACGTTATAATTATAATCAATTATAGCCCGCCTGGGCGGCTCCCTCTTGACCAGTGTGACGTCACTTGTTGTGGAAACTCTGAAAGCTCATGGAAAAAGAACTGTTCATCATAGGAGAGTGCGGTTGGTCTCACAATTCTTAGGTTGGAATCTAATTCCCTTCAAAAATATAAACAGAAGTCATTGGTTCTCCTCATTGCGCGTCATGTGAGGCCATATTTTTGGCAGTTTTCATAGTTTTCTCAAGGCTTCCAAATCTCCAGAAAGGCCACAAGCATAGAAAAATCACCAAAATTCTTGGTTACATAGCTTCAGTTGGTCTCTTTCGACAAAGAATTGGGTTCAGCTCTCCTCTTATACTGAAAGAAGTTTGGTTGGTGCTGATGGGTTGAAATAAATATTTGTTTTATATTATGCATTCCGTGTTCTCGTCATATAATACATAAATGTACGTGGTAATTATTTTAATATTGCATTCAGTTTCTACTGCCCTGTTCGATCCGGCTTTATTTTCAGTCTCGCTAACACTTCGTCCTACGTTCGTCCTGTTGCATTAGGGACGCGTGTCGTGCTCGATACTGTCAATCAGGCCCAACGACTCAATGTAATGGAATAAACCGCTATCTTCGTACACGTGTGAACATGTAACAGCTACGGACGGTTTACCGGGTGCTTTTTTTTTTCCCACAGCCATCGGGGATTCGCCAGTTTTTTTGTTCTTTCCGCATCTCCTCTGGCAGGCGCCGGAGACGGCGTTGTTATCCAGTCCCACAGGCCCGAACGTGCCAGTTTGGTCTCTAAGCTCGTTCCCTCACATTGTTATTCTCTCGTTGTTATGTCCTTTTCTTCTTCCGCTTCCTTCTTTCAATTCCTATTAGGGCTCTGGCAAGTTGAGTGATGGAAAGCGTTTAATACAACAATGGTGAACCACTTAAGTCGTAGACTACAGTCTCTAATGTTCTTCAAAGATATGGGAAGAAACACTGACGTTTTTATTTAAAATTTACTTCCTCTTCAAGAACTGAGTCTCCGGCCTGGAAAGTTTCTTTCGGAAGTGTGGATATGTTCTCAACTTTGGCTAGCTCATAACCATAAGGAATTCAGGCTGAAGAGAACGGTCATTTTGAATGAGTTCATGGAGAAATGTAGGGAGCAGGACGTTGATAGAATTTTCTCCTCTTCGTTCAGTGATACGTATAAGTACTTGCACCCGGCACGGCTGTCGGCAGACTATTTGAATTTTGACATGGACATACTCTATAAGAGTGTGCTATGCCATGCAAGCTTAGCTGGTACTCAGTGGTGCTCCTGGTACGTTAAATGTTCAAAGGTAGCTGTTGTGGTATCCTCCCAGATCCACAACTCTTGTATATCATAATAAGATTTCGCCAAATAAACCGAGAAGTGGGGACAGAGGACGCAAGAGAGTCGAGGGCCAGCCTGGAGGTCCCCACCATCCTCTACTAGCTAGAGGATGGAGGGAGACAGATCCTGAGCCTATAAAAACTTGACTCCTGCACCTTTTTCCTCATTCTACGCTCTCCTCTAGTCGCTGACTACTCTCTCTCCTCCTTACCTCGTCTCTCTCTCCTAACCCAAAAGAATCCGTGAATGGTGGTGATACGCCCATAACCAACGGACACACTTCCTAAAAGATCTCGGGCATGGTGGTGGTCCACCCATAACCAAACTGAGCACCTTCCAAAAAGATCCTGGGCATGGTGGTGGCCCGCCCATAACCAAACCAGGCAACGAACCAAAAAGAACCAGTGAATGGTGGTGGTCCGCCCATAACCAACTGGCACATCCGAAAAGATCCCGGATCATGGTGGTGATTCACTCATAAACTAATTCCGGGCACATCCTCCCTCACACCGCTCGTGGTGGTTGTACGCTCTAACACATTCATCACAGTAGCGTTTGATTTGTCTGAGGAATGTCCAGTATGCCAGGGCGACGAACCGATTACGCTGCACCATTTCTTGAGCAATATTAATATTTTAAATGTAAACTCAAAAGAGAACGCAGTGCGCATGGACATCTTTCTAAAATCTGCAATGAGGAGCAGAATTCATTTCGTTAGTTGATTGATCAACTAAGATTTACCTGTTTATTAATTCGTCAGTTGTCACTATTGTTCACCAATGTCATCTATTGTAATTTCATTTTTGTTAATTGCTTTCGTCTGTTGTCTGCTGCCGAGTTTTGGGTCTGCTGTCGCTCTTCTTTATCATTATGTTTTCTATATTTTGGTTTATTATTTTCAATAATGAACCATTGGAATCGAGCATGAGAAAAAAAATTCTTACCCCCCTCAAAATTTGATGGTTTACGTTTGAAGGTATGTAGAATCCAAAACTGCAATAAAAATATTTCTGTCTGTCCGCCGTACGCCGTACGGGCCACTTTTCTTAGTTACCATGAAAAAAAATTGATGAAATTCGGGTTATAGGTTCCGTTCGGGGCCTAGTTGGTCCTCGAAGCTCGACGTTTCTGTCAGTCATCTCTAAGGGGTTCAAAATAGGGGTTGAAATTTTCAAAACGCCTATACAATTTTTTACGTAAATATTTTTACGGTTTTAAATAGTTCTTGAACTTACGAGTTTTTTAAGACCACCCGGAGCACCGTACGTCTAGCCGTTCGTTCACAGTAAGGCCCCGAAGTTTGCACCGACAGCGACAGGCATTTTCGACTCCAGTGTGAATGAAATTGTATACAACAGACGAAATCTCGTCACCAGGGACGCGCCGATTTTATTGGTGGAGTACCTAAGAGGTCGAGTGGGTTGTTCTGTGATATTATTTCATTTGAAAAATGACGTGCGTTTCTTTTTGTTAGGTACTGTTTGCAATCGACAGAATTATTTTAGCAACATCTACCTCGTGATTCAGGTAGGTACCTAGTAACGAGTAGGTACGGGGTTAGGTACTAACCTGCGAAGGGTGTGCGATCCGGCTGGATTTTGCTGATAGGTACTTTTGCAACTTGAACAACCGATGAAGTATTATTGATGGGTAAATTATTACACAAAGGAAAATTATTACACAATGGCAAATTATTACACAACGGCTCATCTACCCAGAAGGAGCTGGATTTTGTTGATAGGTACTTTTGCAACTTGAACAACCGTTGAAGTATTATTGATGGGTAAATTATTACATAATGGCAAATTATTACACAGCGACAAATTATTACACAACGGCAAATTATTACACCACGGTAAATTATTACACAACGGCTAATCTACCAAGAAGGGGCTGGATTTTGTTGATAGCTACTTTTGCAACTTGAACAACCGTTGAAGTATTATTCATGGGCAAATTATTACACAACGGTTCATTATTCTATCTCCGTAGAAGTGGAACCTATAGAGGTAAATTATTACACAACGGTTTAGGGAGGTACCTAGTAACGAGTACGGGGTTAGGTACTAACCTACGGAGGTCCGCGATCTACATAATATGTATAGAATAGTACATATATGTTATATATAGAAGGGTTATCTATACGGAGAGCTGTGATCTGTAACAGAAGGGTATTCTGTACAAATTAATAAACCGTTGTGCAGGGATTTGCAGCGTTTTTCACTCCTCATCAACAATTTCTTTTCAGAACTTCATTATGTGTGTTTCTTTTTGTTAGGTACTGTTTGTCATCGGCAGAATTATTTTAGCAACATTTAACTCGTGAGTTAGGTAGGTACCTAGTAACGAGTACGGGGTTAGGTACTAACCTAGGGAGGGTCTGCGATCTACATAATATGTATAGAATAGTGCATAATTATATTATATTATATAGACGGGTTATCTATACATAGAGCTGTGATCTGTAACAGAAGGGTATTCTGTACAAAATAATAAACCGTTGTGCAGGGATTTGCAGCGTTTTTTGTATCTTCAATTGGAATAATTTTTATCTTCAATGTACCTGATGTCACAACATCACGAGACAGACCTACCTATATAATGTTTAGGTTTGCCCTATTAGGTTAAAAATAGCCGGTAGGTAAATACGTAGAGTACCTATCGAACTACTGCGCGATTATGTCACTCATAATACTCAACCGGGGGTCTAATGTACCATATGAATATGAAAGAGGTGCGACATTTCTTGGGTACGCACAGCACAGTGATCTTGAGTAGAAAGAAGGGAGCTTTTAATACCTCTATGTAGCTACCTAGAGCTTCTATCTTTATCACATACAATAAGTTGGTAGTCATAATAAACTGCAGGGTTAGAATTTGCTGCGTTAGCGAATATTTGAAGAAAAGTCAAACTTGTTTCAAAATGGGTCAAAAATATTTCATGCATTTTTGAAAATCTTTTCGCTTAGTCAAAATAGACCCACTTGGTGGTCTTTCAGTGACAACAGGCATCACCTTCAACCCCTCAAGGGGAAGGGGGGGTCTTTTTGCTACGAACTCGTTTCAAAGCATTTTTAGACCATCCCTTGATTTAAAATTGTTTCCATAAATATGTAGGTACATATTTGTGTACACTTTTATGGTGTCACTCGACGGTAGGTGTCTGACTGGCTACGAGGTGAAAAATGCGAAATAAATCCCAAAATTTTGGTTTATTATTTTCAATAATGAACCATTGGAATCGAGCATGAGAAAAAAAACGCTGCAAATCCCTGCACAACGGTTTATTATTTTTTATAGAATTCCCTCCCGTTACAGATCACAGCTCTATGTATAGATAACCCTTCTATATAATATGATATGTACTATGCTATTATATACATATTATGTAGATCGCAGACCCTCCGTAGGTTAGTACCTAACCCCGTACTCGTTACTAGGTACCTACCTAAATCACGAGTTAAATGTTGCTAAAATAATTCTGCCGATGACAAACAGTACCTAACAAAAAGAAACACACATAATGAAGTTCTGAAAAGAAATTGTTGATGAGGAGTGAAAAAAGTTGCGAAAGTACCTACCAACAAACTCCAGCCCCTTCTACGTAGATGGTATAATGAACCGTTGTGTAATAATTTACCGTTGAGTAATGATTTACCGTAGTAATAATTTACCCATCAATAGCACTTCAACGTTTGTTCAAGTTTCACTACCTACCAACAAACTCCAAAAGAGCCATCATTTTTCAAGCGAAATAATATTACAGAACAACCAACTCGACTTCAGACTCCGCCAATATAATCAGGTGATCCCTACCAATGATTGGCCGTATTCACAAATTCCTATTGTGGGCGCGTCTCTGGTTACGAGATTTGGTTTGAATTGTATACACTGGAGTCGAAAATGCCTGTCGGTGCAAACTTCGGGGCCTTACTGTGAACGAACGGCTGGACGTACGATGCTCCCGATGGTCTTAAAAAACTCGCAAGTTCAAGAACTATTTAAAACCGTAAAAATATTTACGTAAAAAAATGGTATAGGCGTTTTGAAAATTTCAACCCCTATTTTGAACCCCTTAGAGATGACTCACAGTAACGTCGAGCTTCGAGGACCAACTAGACGCCGAACGGAACCTATAACCCGAATTTCATCAATTTTTTTTCATGGTAACTAAGAAAAGTGGCCCGTACGGCGTACGGCGTACGGCGGACAGACAGAAATATTTTTATTGCAGTTTTGGATTCTACATACCTTGAAACGTAAACCATCAAATTTTGAAGGGGGGTAAGAATTTTTTTTTCATGCTCGATTCCAATGGTTCATTATTGAAAATAATAAACCAAAATTCTTACAACCTCAAAATTTGATGGTTTACGTTTGAAGGTATGTAGAATCCAAAACTGCAATAAAAATATTTCTGTCTGTCCCCCGTACGCCGTACGGGCCACTTTTCTTAGTTACCATGACTAAAAATTGATGAAATTCGGGTTATAGGTTCCGTTCGGGGTCTAGTTGGTCCTCGAAGCTCGGCGTTACTGTCAGTCATCTCTAAGGGGTTCAAAATAGGGGTTGAAATTTTCAAAACGCCTATACCTTTTTTTTACGTGAATCTTTTTACGGTTTTAAATAGTTGTTGAACTTTTAAGTTCAAGAGTTTTTTTAAGACCACCCGGAGCACCGTTCGTCCAGCCGTTCGTTCACAGTAAGGCCCCGGAGTTTGCACCGACAGGCATTTTCGACTCCAGTGTGAATGAAATATTTATTGCATACAACAGACGAAATCTCGTCACCAGAGACGCGCCGATTCCTAGTAACGAGTACGGGGTTAGGTACTAACCTACGGATGGTGTGCGATCCGGCTGGATTTTGTTGATAGGTACTTTTGCAACTTGAACAACCGTTGAAGTATTATTGATGGGCAAATTATTACACAACGGTTCATTATTCTATCTCCGTAGAAGGGGAACCTATACAGGTAAATTATTACACAACGGTTTAAGTAGGTACTCAGTAACGAGTACGGGGTTAGGTACTAACCTACGGTTTCGGTTCGTAACTGCTCCAAACAATTAAAGAAATGTGTAGGTAAGGTAGGTAGGTAGGTAGGTAGGTATGTCTACGTGGCGTGGGGTGTGCCACCAGAGGATCGATTCTCCTGATTCAGACAGGTACTCCGAACGATGAGAACACCGTCTAGGTCCCTTATCAGTAGTTTTTGGAAATCCCAGATCGTGTTAATCACGAAGGTCAATCAAATATGTAGAAACTCCCAAGTGGATACCTAAATTCGTCATTTTACTACTCTCCTGTTCATAGTTACAGGGAAATATGACTTAAAATAAAGGGAAATAACAGAGTGGTACTTACCTTTAGTAGCGGATGATCCGGGAATGAAGGTGGTAGAACCCAAATCGCAGCACTAATAATCAAAAACACTGATCAATAAGGGCCAACCTGCACTCACGTGAGGTATCGGATCGCCCATATATCACTTCTCGCGGTTATTCGGCGGGTAATACTGTGGCAATTCCAGGAGAAAACACACAAAAATGTATAATCTAGTCCAGGAATTAATGTTTAAAGATCAATTTTGACGAAAAACCACCGCATACCAACCAGCAGCGGGCGATCGAGGGACCTACAAGAAAGTATCAGCAGGGTGGGCCTTGGTAGGTATTTACTTAATATTTTTCCCTTTTATTTACCTGAATTCTCATTGTATTTTTCGGTTAGTAACTTATCCAGACAATTAAAGAAATGTGAAGGTAAGGTAGGTAGGTATGTCTACGTGGCATGGGGTGTGCCACCAGAGCAACGATTCCTCTGATTCAGACAGGTGCTCGGAACGATGAGAACACCGTCTAGGTCCCTCATCAGTAGTTTTTGGAAATTCAAGATCGTGCTAATCACAAAGTTCAATCAAATATGCAGAAACTCCCAAGTGGATACCTAAATCCGTCACTTTACTACTACACTCACGTTTATCGTTATAAGGAAATATTACTTAAATCAAGGGAAATAACAAAGTTGTACTTACCTTTAGTAGCGGATGATCCGGGAATGAAGGTGGTAGAACCCAAATCGCAGCACTAATAATCAAAACCACAATCACTGATAATACAGGCTAACCTGCACTCACGTGAGGTATCGGATCGCCCATATCACTTCTCGCGGTTATTCGGCGGGTAGTACCGAGGCGATTCCAGGAGAAAACACACAGAAATGTATAATCTAGTCCAGGAATTATTGTTTAAAGATCAATTTTGACGAAAAACTACCGCATACCAACCAGCAGCGGGCGATCGAGGGACTTACCAGAAAGTATCGGCAGGATGAGCCTTCGTAGGTTTTTACTTAATATTTTCCCCTTTCATTTACCTGAATTCTCATTGTATTTTTCGGTTCGTAACTGCTCCAAACAATCAAAGAAATGTGAAGGTAAGGTAGGTAGGTATGTCTACGTGGCATGGGGTGTGCCACCAATGGATCCTCGACTTTATAAATTATAAAGAAAATATTACTTACAATAAACCTAAATAACAAAATTTTACGGTACCTTTAGTACTGGATGGTCGGAGAATGAAGGTGGTGTAATCCAAATCGCAGCACTGAACACAATCATCATCGGCGCGGGCCGACAATGCACCCACGTTGGTTTTAGAATTGCCCATATCACTTCTCCCGATTAAATCGGCGGATACCGAGGCGATTCGAGGAGAAAACTCACAATAACACAGTATAATTTAGTCCAGGAATTATTCTTCTATGATGAATTTGGAATAAAAACTACCACTTACCTACCATCCGTCGCGGTTGATCGGGCCAGACTGACTAATAGAGGGGGGTGGCAGGGTGTGGAAGGTGATGCGGCCGGGCGCGGTGAGATAGGTAGGTATTCATTCGATTTTTTAAATTTATTTATTTTTTTTTTATATTTACCTGAATTTTCATTTTTTTTTCTTTTAGCGAATTTTCAAAGAAAATGAAGCTATTGCAATGGCTTCGAAATTTAAATAATATAAATTTTTGGAAATTTTCTTCATAGAAATCCGTTTCAGACCATTCTAAAACGATTCCTGAAATTTAACACTTTTAGCGAATTTTCGAAGAAAAGGAAGCTATTGTTCTCGGTCCAAAATTTTTAAAACTCGAATTTCCGAAAGATTTTTATACCAAAATCCGTTTCAGACCATCCTGAATTCACTGCCGAAAGACACCAAAAATTATATGTATATATATATATATTTATATATTTATATATATATTTATATATATATTTATATATGTATGTGTCATTCCAGACGATAACTCTCGAAAGAATTGAGATAAAAAGTTCAAATTTGCACGAAAAATCTGTCTTGGCAATCGACAGGCTAAGTTCGTAGATGGGCAGAATCGGGTCACTCTAAGGGGGAGTTTTGGGGAGTTTTAGGGGGGAAAAATTACCCATAAATTCCCAAAATGAAACAGTCTGACAAGTGACACCTCATTTTAAAGGTTTTTGTACGCTGAACACGATGGTGAAATCAGAATTGCGATAGCTCATTTCGTTCTCAAACTGGAGCACTTTGAAGATGAAGGAACGTGGTTATTTCTTGAGATGTTCTTCCTGGTTCGTCTGCTCTAATCTGATAACGGAATGGGATATCGCAATTCTGACTTCACCATCGTGTTCAGCGTTGGAAAATCTACAAACCGAGGTGTTACTCGGCAAAAAATGGAACAAAAAAATTGTTACGTATCCAATACCTACTCTTCTGGTATTCAAAACATTTTTGATTTCCCCCTCCTCCCCCTTCCACCCCAAATTTTACTTTGCTTAAAACTACTCCTGTTTTAATTTTGTATGGTATCAAGTTGGGAAAACATTGGCAGAAAATTAATTTTCAGAAAGTTTTAGGCGGAGGAGGAAGATGCCGAAAACGACAAATAGTGACGAAATAACACAATTTTGGTTATTTAATTTCGTCTCCGACGCACAACTTTCTCATTCGCTGGAATATTTCATTTAATTCTTTATTGTAGTAATACGATAATAACTAAACACAAAACGGCTTTAGCTTTATTTGCTATCCGCCGTGGGTCGCGCGTCTTAACCGCCAAAAAATGTTTTGAGTAACAAAACGAACATAAGGACATAAACCCATTAGTTAGTGAGTTGCAATATACAAACGTTGCTATATCTGTGATCAGATGGCAAAAGTTGATAAGTCACATTTTTCGAATTTTACAGGGCAGCAATTTGAAATTTTGAGAAGCTCTTGTAATTCAGGATATTTTCCTATCTCGATGATTCACAAACGATTCGTTAGTGGTAACTACTGACAATCGAAGCACGATTAATTATTGCATTTATGTTAATAATGTAACCTTCATTTTTCTCGATTTTCCCGAAATTTTCCTTACTTACCTTGTTTTACCATCTTCGAGTTTTCCTGAATCCTTTCACAGCTTGTGGTTGATTTGGCATGTATTTCACTTTCCATCAAGATCCCATAGGTTTGTCACCCCTACTGGCATCAATATTTTTACAGTTCTGTCCAGTAGATAGGTACATCAAATTATTCTATTACCAACATAATTTTATTGTTAAAGAAAAACCGGAAAACACTCAAATATTTTTATTTTGATATAATTGAAACAGAAATAAGTACCTACATTGTTCTCATAATAAATTGTAAGGTAATAAATTTGCAAGTTGCTTGAAATCATAACGAAAACACGGGGGGGGGGGGGGGGGGATGCAGGCTGAAGAAGTTTTATTTCTATTATCTTGATCTATCAACTCTAACATTGACAGAAGGTCCCGTTTCTTCAGAGGGTTTATCGGAACTGGCCCACGGTATGATTTTGGAATGATGAGGTGATTTACGTTTTCCTTTCTTCTGCCTCCTCAAATCCAATGTATGAAACGGTTCTTCCTCATCTAACGAATACTTAAACTGGATCACTCCAAATGTTTCCCCATACCGTATCCATTTCATTTTTAACCATTCCACTTTGTTCCCGTCTGAATCCACAGTCCGTTTCACCAGTTCGTTGCCGTTTTTTATGAGCTGAGAGAAAGCGAGGAAGTTGGATGAACCCATCGTGGTGACTATAAATGATTTTTTATTTCGTGACACTCTTCTTACGAAGGAATACCAATCTCTGGGAACCATAATCGGGATTTCAATATTTTTTTTTTGCTCTCTCAATTCGCGCGTGGTCACTGTCGCACTCAAGCCTGGTATGTCCTGGAAGTAAGAACTTTTGGTCTATGATTCTGATGGACTGGTTTTGTTGCAATGCGTACGAAAACATGATAGCCATGATAACATTGCGGTTTTGGCCTCCACAAGTGTCAGAATATGTCGTCACATGCGACACAACCTGAGGCAGCGACATCAGTTTGAGGTACAAACAAGACGCTATTTGATCTGAACCACGACCACCTACAGCTTCATGCCACATGAAGCAATGTGTTTCTGCATCACTAAAACAATCACGTATCGTTAGATTATAGGTCGACAACATTCTTTTATAATAAGCTACGTTTGTGGAGAGGTGAGGTGTTGAAAGAACCTGCTGCAAATCAAAAACCAAAACCCTTTTCACTGGGTTTTCCTGGGCAGATAGCTTATCTCTCGCCTTACTTTCGTAACCTTTGTCAGCTTGTTGTATGTGTTCATCGTGAAGAGATGATAGTTTACTTCGTTCTTCTTCATTTGTACAAAACCTTTTTTTTGCCTTAAACTCATCACAAGTTTTGCATGTGCAAAAATACATTTTGCAAAATGTATTCCATTCTAGTACAGATAAACAAATTTAAAATGTATGTTATAAAAGAGTAGACAGCTACACTACATACAGATACATCGGTGCATGGCTTTGTCTTGTTGTAAAAAAACAGGCAAGTGCCGTTCGAGTGTAAGTAAGGGCTTTACTGACGTTCGACAGCCATAGAACTATCTAAAATTATTACTAGCCAAAAAAGTACAACATATTATTATTGTCAGTTTAGTACCGAAACTACCGAACTAACTACTTACGTCGGGTTCAGCTTCACTGTCTTCATTTGAGTTGTTGCCCGTTGTTGAACCTGCACGTGACGTTTCAATTATTGTTGGAAATGTTCCAACACATCCCTTATTATGATGTATCATCAGTAGAGCACTGCCTACAAACCCACATTGTAGGAAATAAAAAACGCTATTCACACTGTTTCTTCGTTTGATAGCAAAATAGGAATGAGGCGAGAGGGAACGATGGAAAGGTAGTCGGCTGTTATTAGGCATTCGGGCTATATGAAAACAGCGGTTTAACTGCGGTTAAAACAGCTGTTTTTGCAGATAAACAAACTGGTTCGGCTTATATAGAAACACATTGTTTTGCCTTCTGATAAAAATACTTACATATTCACAGTACAAGGAGGTTCTACTACATGATAAGTGCACTTATTTATATTTGCCATCATTTTTTACGACTTAAGTGACTAAAACCTAGAGGATAAAAAGCTGTAAATATACTTACTTATTTTTGCCATCTTTTTGTACAGCTTGAATTACTAGAATCTTAAGAGGGCAAAAAACTATAAATTTACTTACCTCTTTCTGCCATCTTCCTGTATTACTAGAATCTCAAAAAGACAAAAAGCTATAAATTAACTTACCTATTTGTGCCATCCTCTGGAAGTAGTGGGCTTCTTGAAAATTGAAGAGGTCATTACACTATAGGTATATTTACTACACTTCGCCACATTTTACTTATGTAGCAGAGCACTAATTTCCCAAGTGGATAAAGGGGGTTATAACGGTTTACATTGTTTTGTCATCTTATAAAATCTCGTTTTCTGACTTATCATACTTTGCCACTGCCTATATCTTCGGAACTGTTTACCGTAGAGCTACCATTCTTTGCCACCTTTTAGATACAACAAAATGAACCTCAAAACTGTGAAAACCCGGATTTAAAAAAAAATCGACTTATCAACTTTTGCCATCTGACCACAGATATATGAATTGTGATACATGAAGCTAGTCAAAACTTTATCAATTCATAATCTTATTCACAGAACTTCGCTTTTCTTTTCTTTCGTTCTTATCAAAATCTCAATGATTGGCCAGTTTAGCCAGTTACTTAGTGGTTGGAAATGGGCAAATTCTAGTTAGAGGTAGAATGCTAAAGTTATAATGTAAGCTATACACAATAATAATTATTGTCCGGTAATCAAAGTTCAGACAACAGGAAGGGGGGAAAATGTCTTAATCTACCAACCCAATCAATTAATATGGAATTATTGGGTGTTCTACTCTTTGTTTTCAAGTATTATTAATTAATTTGCATTTATAACCTTGAGAATGCTCAAGTTGATGTAATGCCGATTCGAGTTCGTGGTACCTAGTTTGAATGTGAGTTCAACTGAAGGCAGTTAGGTACCTACCTACACCTTTCTTTGCAGTGCCATTCATTGTTTTCGACGAATTATAGACGCCGCATTCCTTCTCTCCGCCCATCCCTCCCGCCACCCCCTTCAGCTTCAATTACCCACAACCCCTTGCAACCATTTCGTCTCCGACGCTCAACTTTCTCATTCGCTGGAATATTTCATTTAATTCTTTATCGCTCTTTTGATATTATTTGTTCATTGTTGCCCAATTTTCGAGGAAACTGAACTGTTTTTGTTTCCTTTATCAGTTAAATTTATAAAGTAGTCCGTTAGATTCATTCATTTTGTGTCCATCCGTTGCTGACACGCCCGTTCTACGACTACTTCATTTTCATTGATAAAACTCAAATATTTCAATTTTTGTTGGTTTACTGTTTATGTTTACTGCTATTTCTTCTCTCTCTCTCTCTCTATTTCATTCGTTGTTTTGTTTCCTTTCATTCATTCAATATCTTACTAATTCAGTTCTTTAATTTTTCCGAGTCGACGCACGAAACGCGAATTGTTGACTGCTATCTGCTTCGAAAGAATTTCCCAGCCGTATAAAAGTATGTGGTGGAGGATTACATTTACTCTACTAGAATTTTAGGCGCTTTATCCTATAATAATAACTAAATTTACTCTTTATCCTATAATAATAACTAAATTTACTCTTTCATTCACACTGGATATGTGTTTCATATTTTGGTTTATTATTCTGTGAATAATACACCTATGTATTCGCTCAGCAAAAAATTTTTATAACACCCCCTCAAAATGTTTTCTTTTCCGTTTCAAGGTGCGTAGATTCCAAAAATGCAATGTCCGTCCGCCGTACGCCATATCACGTGTACAGGCTTCATTTTCGGCCTAAAAAAGTCGTTCTTTCGCACACATGCTCCATTTGGGCCCTAGTTGTGGCCCGATCGGAATATACCCAGGGGTGTTATGAGTGAAAATGTGTGTAAAAATAGGTACTTTTTGCGTTTTAACAACAAGTTAGTAACATGAGCTTTTGAGGTATCTTTTTCCATGTTTTTGAGGACGAGAAGACCGAATATGAAGTCGATTTTGACCAAAGACGCGGAAATTGAGGTTTTACCAAAGGTTCAGCTCCCGAAATTGGTTTTTTATGAGTCAAAAACCTGGAAAACTGTCTGAAATCACCATCAATGTGTACAATAACATTGGAAAAAGTGTAAACAGGTGAAACAAGACCATTAAATGCCACTACCAATGATCAAAGATGATCTTAAAAAAAAAAAAAAAAAGCGTACCTATTTCATGTTTTGGGGGCCAAAATTGGTGGAAATCATCAGAAATAGCTATTTCAATCATTCCACATGAAAGAAACAATACATTCAACAGCCAAAAAAAAATCTCTAGAACTCCAATAGAATAATAAACCCATGTGACAAGGACTTTGCAGCGTTTTTGTGCTTGCTTGAGTTGTCAGTAAGAGTTTATTATATGTAATGACGTCGATGGCCAATATAATTTTCCGTAATTCATCAATTCTTATCTCACACTTTTCTCATCAAATTTTAGAGTATGCCGCGACTAAAAAAGAAGTCACCTGCCATGGTTACGGCAAAGGACCGCAGAAGAAAGAATATTAAAGAAAAATGTGAATCAGAAAAAGAAAAAATACGCCAGGTAAACTCTCGATCTCAAAGAATTAGGAGAGAAAATAATCAGGTACGTGTTGATATGAATCTAATTAATAGTTTAGTCCAAAAAAAGAGATTAGCTGTGACAGAAAATAGGGAAAAACATAGGGTGTTGAACAGAGAAGCCCAAAATACTAGGTTATCCGATCCTGAAAAACGGAAAGCTCACAAGGAACTGCTGAAAGTTGCACAGAAAAGTCGACTCTCAAATCCTGAAAAACGGAAAGCCCACGTTGCAGCTGCAAAAGTAGTCCAGACTAAAAGACTGGCTGATCCAGAGAAACGGGATCAACACAGAAATTTGCTCAGAGAAGCACAAAATATCAGGTTATCCGATCCTGAAAAACGGAAAGCTCACAAGGAACTACTGACAGTTGCACAGAGAACTCGACTCTCAAATCCTGAAAAACGGAAAGCCCACGTTGCAGCTGCAAAAGTAGTCCAGACTAAAAGACTGGCTGATCCAGAGAAACGGGATCAACACAGAAATTTGCTCAGAGAAGCACAAAATATCAGGTTATCCGATCCTGAAAAACGGAAAGCTCACAACGAACTACTGAAAGTTGCACAGAGAACTCGGCTCTCAAATCCTGAAAAACGGAAAGCCCACGTTGCAGCTGCAAAAGTAGTCCAGACTAAAAGACTGGCTGATCCAGAGAAACGGGATCAACATAGAAATTTGCTCAGAGAAGCACAAAATATCAGGTTATCCGATCCTGAAAAACGGAAAGCCCACGTTACAGCTGCAAAAGTAGTCCAGACTAAAAGACTGGCTGATCCAGAGAAACGGGATCAACATAGAAATTTGCTCAGAGAAGCACAAAATATCAGGTTATCCGATCCTGAAAAACGGAAAGCTCACAAGGAACTGCTGAAAGTTGCACAAAAAAATCGCTTGGCCGACTATGGAAAATTGCAAATTCATAGAGCCAGACTGATTAATGCCCAAAAAAAAAGATTGTCTAATCCGATAAAATTACGTAAACATAATAAAATTAACTCGCGGTGTCAGAGATTGAGATGGCGGAAACACTTGCAGGCATTCTCTGACCACAGATACCGAACTAAATCACAGGGGAGCTCTTCCATACAGAATCATAAATACCGTAGAATAAAACAGCGCGCAAGTCACCTTAGGTGGAAATATTTTAAAGCTAATAAAATTGAAATTTCTCGATCTATATTATTGTCAAAATATCGAGATATTATTAAGGGGGGGCCAGATTGTACGTGTGCATGTTGTGGACGATTGTGTTTTGAACAATCGATTAAATTTTTTGGAGGGGTCAAAACATCCAAAAGATTATCTCCTACTGATAGTTTAAGAGAAAAATTTTGTAATCGAGAAGTAACGGAGGGTTTCGGGGTAGATGGCGTTTGTGGTACTTGTGATAGTTACCTTCGACAGCTCAGAGTACCACCATTATCTCTTGCTGCCCATGAGGATCTCCGTTTTCCGAATGTTCCGATTTCAGTTAAAAATTTAACTTCTTTGGAAGAGCGCTTTGTTAGTCCACGCATACCGTTCATGCAAATCCGTGCTTCTAACGTAGATCAACAATTCTCGATTCATGGTCGTGTCGTAAATGTGCCGTGTAATGTCATAAATAGTGTAAAAATTCTTCCGCGAGTTTTCAATGAAACTGCTGTGATACCGGTCGCCTTGAAAAAGAAGAAATCATTTAAATCCGTTGTTCAGGAAGAACCAATCAGACCCCACGCGATCGCTGAAGCCTTAATGGATTTGGCTAACTGCCCTGCGTTCCAGGAAGCTGATGTTTTCGTTGATTCTAAACGGATTCCAATATTATCATGCCGTGGTATGTTTGTTGAAGATAAAGTTGATGGTAACTGCAAAGACAAAGAGAAAAGTGCTGAGGATTCAGAATTCGAAGAAGATGATCCTGAACCGGCCAACGTTCCAATCGAATCAACTTTATTGATGTCTAACATTAATCCTGATGCGTTAGTTTTTACCCCAGGAGAAGGATTTTCTCCATTACCACTATTTTTAGACATCCATGCAGAAGCATTGAGTTTTATTCGAATTTACGGTGGACAATTGCGCCCCAAGCCTAATCACTTAAGTTATCAAAAACTTGTGAATTCAGAACTGTTGAGGTACGACAGAAGATGTGCTTCTGAACCTAGTAAACTGTTTTATTGCGCAACGAAATTGAGGGGTATGAAAATCAGTGCAAGCATACTTCTCTGTTTGAAGAAATTGAAAGGAAAACAACAGAAACCAACGGCAGGATATTGTCTTTCTGAAGATCTAATCAAATCATTCCACATTCATGATAGTGGTTACCGGCTTATCCTCCCGGATCGAGGGTCTCCGGCGTTTTGGGCACAGAAACAGTCCGAAGTGTTTGCCATGATCCGTCAACTTGGTCCCCCTACACTGTTTCTTACCCTTTCTCCAGCTGAAACCCAATGGCCAGATCTACTCGTGTTGTTGAAAAAAGTAGTTGATAATGAAATTATTACCGAATGTATGGCTTCAGCATTGTCTTATCGGGATAAAGTTCGACTGATAAGTTCTGACCCAGTCACTTGCGCCCGCTATTTCGATTTTAGAATTAAACAGATGATCAAGTTATTTTCAACAAGAGATCACGGAATATTTTATGAACACGAAGTATTGGATTACTATTACCGAGTTGAATTCCAGCAGAGAGGCTCCCCTCACATTCATTCATTACTTTGGTTACGAAATGCACCAAGATTAGAGGATGGAAACGAGAATAACGTGACATTGTGTGAGAAGTTTATTGATAAATTCATTTCGTGTTCTTCAGACAAATTAAGTGACGATATTTTAGCTTTCCAAACCCATAAACACACATTTAGCTGCAAGATGAAAAACAGTAAAACAAAAAGAAGTTATTGCCGGTTCGGAATTCCATTTTTCTCCATGAAGGAAACCAGAATTTTATCACCATTGGAAAAAGATGAAGTTAACGATAAGAAGAAAAAGGAGCTGAATCAAAACCTCACCAAAATAAAGGATTACCTAGAAGAAATCTACAAAGATATTGGTAAAAAATGTCCCGTCACAGAGAATAGTGTTCAAGCATTCCTCAATCACTTGAACCTTTCTAATGAGGATTATGTATTGTCCATTCGCAACTCACTCAAACGTCCAACGGTCTTCCTCAAGCGCCTCCCAAATGATGTACGCACAAATGCCTACAATTATGACATTATGAACCTTCATCGTGCAAATATGGATATTCAATTTATTACGGACACGTACTCTGTCGCAGTGTATGTGTTGAACTATATCAACAAGACAAAACGGGGAATATCGAAAGTGCTCCGCGATGCTAACGATGAAGTAGCCAAAGGAGATTTATCTATAAAAGAAAAATTGAAATTCATGGCCAACAAGTTTTTAGATTCAAGTGAGTTTTCAGCTCAAGAGGCAGTGTATTATGTTTTACCGTTACCTCTATCACACTGTACCAGATCAGTCGAATTTATCAATACTGGCCCTCCTGAAAAACGGGTTCACATTTTATTACCCAAGAAAGCACTTCAAAGCCTATCGGTTGATTCTACAGAAGTATTCGCGAAATCAAACATAGATCATTACGTCAACCGTCCTGATGTCTTGAGTGATTTATGTCTTGCGGACTTTGTTGCTTGGTACAATTACAAAAAGAGTAGGACTTCATCGGGACGATCCAAGTCCCCAACAGAATTCGATAATTCAGACATTGATAATGAAAATTATGAGCCGCCAAAAGTACTGCAATTGAAAAACAACGACGGTTACATTTCTAAAAGGACCAAATCGAAAATAATCCGTTTTGTTAGATTTAACGTTGAAACGCAAGAGGAAGATTTTTATCGCGAGCAGCTGATGTTATTTTTACCTTGGATTGATGAAGAAAGTGAATTGATTTGCGTTGATCACAAAGAAAAATTCAGCAAGAACAAACAAAAAATAGTTCGCCACAGGAAACCTTTTATTTTCAGATCTTCAAACGAGGAAGGCAACGACGACTTCATTGATGAAGCCATCAGAGAGCACAACGAAAATGAAACTTTCAGTCATGAAGAAGACGAATCAATTGGTGATATTAACCATGAAGATGGATATGAAGTCTTGAGAGATCGAACTGACGAGGGTGACGTACTGTACGACGGAGGAGTCATAATAGGGAACGACAAAAATGAAGATGAATTCGTTCCCGTTCCTCACGTATTGCCTGAAGAACGATACCTGGAAGTCGTGAGATCACTGAATGAAAAACAACAGCGGTACCACCTACACGTGCTACATTCCATAAAAACCAACGCCGCACCAATTTATGAATGCGTTTTAGGCAGTGCTGGCGTTGGGAAATCGAGACTTATTGAAGCACTTGAGCAATCGGTGATTCGTTTCTATAACTCAACAGCAGGTGTACAATTGGATGCACTCCGAGTGTTACTCTGCGCTCCAACAGGAAAAGCTGCATTTAACATAAGAGGTGTCACTCTCCACTCGGTATTCGTTTTACCATTAAACCAAGCCAGTTACGACATGCCACCATTAAGTTCAAGTGTGTCAAACGGTTTATTTTGTAAATTGAAAAATGTCAAATTAATAATTATGGATGAAGTAAGCATGATTGGCACAAAAATGTTTGCTCGTGTTGATGCGCGATTGAAACAAATTTTTAGATCTAATCTTCCTTTTGCTGGAATATCAGTCATTCTCCTTGGAGATTTCAATCAACTTGCCCCCGTGGGTGATGGCTATATCTTTTCACAAAACTCAGCAAACCCATACAGTAACCTTATTGGTAATCCACTTTGGGAGCTTTTTAGATTTTACAAGTTAACTGAAATTATGAGGCAGAAAGATGATGCACCGTTTGCAACTGCCCTCAATAATTTAGCCATGGGATGTTTGACATCAAACGAGATTGAAATGTTTGAAAGTCGCATACGAACAAATTGCACTCCAAGTTCGAAAGCTCTTAGACTGTTCAGAACTAACGAAGAAGTTGACACTTTTAATAGATCAGTATTCAATAGAAAGAATGCCAGTGAGATTTTTCAGTTTGACGCCATAGATCGTGTTATGGGGAAGGTTTCTGAGGTTCAGCGTTTGTCTACCTTGGAGTACATGAAGAAAACCACGAAAACGGCCAACACTTATGGACTTCCGACTCATATAAAACTGTGTTTGGGTATTAGATACATGGTTACGGTCAACGTTAAAACTCCGGACGGATTAGTAAATGGTGCTGTTGGAACATTGCAATACATAGAAACAATGGACAACGATAAAGTAGTACGTCTCTGGTTGCTCTTCGACGATGAGAAGGTAGGAAGAGAAACACGCAGAGGCACTCGAGCAGCAACGCAACATTTGGGAATCGACCAAAAATTAACTCCATTGGATTTAGTTTCTCGAAATATCAAGCCACGTCAGAATTCACCGATCACGGTAATGAGAAAACAATTCCCTGTTGTTCCAGCAGAAGCTATAACCATTTACAAAAGCCAAGGAGGGACTTATGACTCGGTGGTGGTCACTCTGCGGAAAGGTATGCGCCGAAACGAAATGTACGTCGCTTTCAGTCGATCAACTAGTTTAAAGGGACTAACAATTCTTGGAAACTTCAAACCTCCTGGTCCTATTGATAAAAATAATGTAGTTGTCAAAGAAATAGAGAAAGGTTTATCAGAAAAACCTGTGGAAATGACCTTGCATTTCCTACAAGACCACCCTGAACTTTTTTCAATAATCTTCCACAATGTAAATTCACTCAGAAAACACCTTCCGGACATTTCGAAAGACGAATGTTTCAAATCAGCTAAGTTGATAATAATTGTGGAAACCTGGCTAAAATCAAGTGAGTTCGTGGACCTCCCAGGTTACACAGTTGTTTATCGCTCCGACGTCAAGAAATCCCAAGCACACGCCTATGGAATCATGATATTCAGCAAAATAGATACAGCGAATCAGATTCAACTAGTGTATGATTTTAATGTAGAGAAGAAAGGGTTTGCAAGCAATATAGCTGTTGTTCGAAATCGTAACACTTTTATATGTGGCGTCTACAAACCGCCATCCACACCGATGAGGATTTTGATTCCTCGCTTGGAAGAAGCTGTATCGATCATTTTAACACAAAATCCCGGAACTATTTTGATTTTGGGAGATTTTAATGAAGATCTCATGAAGGAACAACAGATCCAACTCAAGAATTTCTTTGAGTCGAAGGGCTTTTTCAACTTATTGCAACGTGAACCTTCCACCAACCTGCTGACTCAAATCGATTTGTGTTTTAGTAATAACACCGAGTTCCTTGCCAGCTACTATGAGAGCTATTTTTCCTATCATAAACCCATAGTATGCACTCAAGGCCTAACTAAGTATCCCGTTGCAATGGAACTTCAAAACTGCGACAAGGGCGAATCAAGGCAAGCTATTGAAAGCAGTCAAACAACACTGGAGAAAGGAAGATTATCGAATGGTTTACCAGGAATTCGTCAACGGGAAGAAGAAATATTTGAAGAATCTATTACTATCACTGAAGATGATATGCCAACGGTTGATGATCACGAAAGATATCGTTTGGCAAGAATAAATCTGTTGAAAGAAATAGAGGGAAACGTTTTACCAGCTGATTCCTGGCTCAGCGACCGCCCCCTGGATGAAGTTTTAAAAATAATAAGAACAACGAAAAAAATTGGCACAATAGATTGTATTATGTTACAATGCATTGAATCAGTAGAGCCCGCTCCTACTGAACGAGACATCCTAATCCTAGGAGGTCTTCACACTATCAATCATTGGCATTGTACATACTATGACGGGAGCAAACTAAAAATTTATGATTCCCTCAATAGTCATTTACCGAATGAAGAAAGATTACTCATAGAAAAAAGATATCCAAATCTTACAAAGGACGATATTACCTTCGAGAGGTGTCAACAACAACCAGATTCCAATTCATGTGGTGTGTTTGCCGCAGCCAACGCAGTGTCCCTAGCTCTCGGACTCAATCCCAGTGAATTGAAGTATAAGCTTGATTCCCAGCTGTCCTCAAATGCACTTTCAACAGTGACGATGCGTAGGCATCTAATGAAGATCATAAGGGGAAAGAGATTGATTCCATTTGAAACGTCAATTTAGATTTTCTGACCGAGAAAATCCCCCTCACAGCAGCCACAAATTTTATACCAAATCAAATTCAACAGCAATTACTGCAGGACTGTAACCTCATTTCATGTATATCAATCGAAAATAAACGTTAACATTGTTAATGTCTCTTTTCTGTATTCCGATGTATTTGTTGCTTTGCTTTATTCTTGTTCATCTAAACTGTAATTTGTAATCTAAACCCGTCATAGGACTAAGACAATGCTCTTGACAATCTTCTCTTGGTTGTTCCCCTTTTTCCCGGCGTCCATACCTTATATACAAAAAAGACTCTAAGCTGTAAGTTATCTGTTAAGAAGTGACTTTCGAGCATTGTTGCGGTGAACCACCGGGAATGATGAGGTATGCGCTTTTGAGTGGAAATAAGTAAATAGTGATGTGATGTCATTTTGATGTCATGTATTGGACAGAATAGAATAGACAACAGGGCATGCCTCATTGTGGTAACGAGACCCAGCACTATACGGCCTTGGCTTAGCGATGGAACCATAAAATCACAATACAATGAGCTTATGTAACATCATAATCTACAACAACAATTCAATATGATTACGACTGTAGTATAGGATAAGCGGCTTGGACATTTATGTTCCCATCCTCTGCAAAACTGTGGAATGGAAAGTAGTGTACCTTCAGGGTGAACTACTTTGAAGGTACACTACTTTTGTGCCTTCAATTGGTTGAGCTTTTTTCCAGAGGTACTGTCACCATGCTAAACCCTTCTTGCACGCTTCACTTGACCAAAATCCTACATATGCAAAAATCCGCAGTAGCATTGATCCTACTTTCCCATTTCCTCGCATGAATCCACTACCTCCGTCAGTCAGTAAGTTAGATGAAGTTTGCATATTTTTCATGATTATAGTTGGTAATGAGATTTTATAATTAACACCATTGATATTGAGGGAACTAGAAGAACCTTTTCTTTCCAAGATGACAAGTAACTATTAAGGAGACTATTGTAAGTACCTATCGATATTTAGTCAGAGAGCACCACACCTGATGCATACCGAATTAACCGAATAGCGTCATACATGAATACATATAATTACCCAATAAGTTTAAGATTGCCCATATTTGAATGGGATATCCCAAACATCACATTTTACATGAAATCAGTTATTTCTTCGAAAATTCGCTCTAATAGCCATGCTGCATGACTGTGGTTTTTTTATATGTATATATATATATATATATGTGTCACTCCAGACGATAACTCTCGATAGAATTGAGATAAACAGCTCAAATTTGCACAAAAAATCTATCTTGGCAATCGAAAGGCTAAGTTCGAAGATGGGCGAAATTGGCCTACTCTAAGGAGGGTTTTGGCGCATTTAAAGTGCGCAAAAATTACCCAAAAATCCCCAAAATGTTATTTTCCAACAAGTGACCCCTCATTTTAAAGGTTTTTGCACGCTGAACACGATGGTGGAATCGGATTTTAGATATCTTGATCCGTTCTCAAATTAGAGCATTTAAAGTGCGCAAAAATTACCCAAAAATCCCCAAAATGTTATTTTCTAACAAGTGACCCCTCATTTTAAAGGTTTTTGCACGCTGAACACGATGGTGAAATCGGATTTTAGATATCTAAATCCGTTCTTAAATTAGAGCATTTAAAGTGCGCAAAAATTACCCAAAACTAGGATAATCTTTAAACTCTTACCCCCCCCCCCCCCCACCCCCTTAGAGTGGTCAGATTGAAAAATGTGAGAAGTATTAATTGAAGACGAGAGTTCGAAGCAAAAAAGGGGGAGGCAAACGATTAGTACAACTCCTTGAATTTCCCATTTGACATATAATTGTTATGATACCTTCATAGATAGACAAGTACCGGCCCACGTATTACTAGAAGGAAGACGAAAGAAAAAATCTATTTCAAATTATTCAATTTAGGTACTAACAGTAGGAGGAAGAAGGTTAGGTAGGTATCTTATCAATTTATTATCAGTATCATACGAATATTTGATATTCAAAGGTAGGTAGGTACTTAACATGATAAAAATAATATCAATGAAGAAGGAAGGATCTACCTACCTACCTAGTAGAGCAAATCTTGAACTGGTTTTAGATACCAGGCCTGAAATCGTAGTCAAGAGGAAAGGCCATTCAGAAGGAACAAGGAATCTACTCATAACAAACGGTAGAATCAGGATGGACAAAACGTACAAATTAAAATAAATACGAAGAGAATATACATAGAAAACCAAATTTTAGACCGAAGTTTTCCTTTATTCAAAACCATAGCCATTAATTCGAATATTTCTTTGAAAATTCGCTCATTAAGTCATGCTGCATGTTTGTGTTTTTCCTCGAATCGCCTCGGAATGATCCGCCGATTGACCGCGAAGTGATATGGGCAATCCGGTGAACAACGTGTGTGCACTGATTGGCCCGCGTTGATCAGTGGTTGTGTATGCGGTTTGTGCTACGAACTGGATTCTATCTTCATTCTCGGATTGTAAACACTACTAAAGGTAACGTGCAACTTTGTTATTTTGATTTATTGTAAGTAAAATTTCCTTAAATAACTACAAAGTCGAGGGTAATTATCATTAGGTAAACATACAGGTAATTATGAACCATTTTATGTAGTAAAACTACTCATAGCAACATTGGGGGTATAGGTGCATTTTTTCAAAACTAAATAGGTATTAATTTTTTATCTTGTTGCAAAGTGATGAGTCCCTTGACGATGAGATACGCACTTTCTCCTAGGTGTAATTAAACTATAGCAAATTCAATCGTGGCAACCCCCTAAAAGGTGCAATTTGACCAGTAAATGAGATTCCCAAAGTTTTAGGTCGATCGGATAACATTAACCCGTGCCGCATCGAGGTTGAAGTTTAGAAAAACTCACTTTTTTTTCATAAAAATATTATTTCTTTCCTCATAACATAGTAACCATTTGTCCTAGAGACTTGAAATTGGTCTTATTTCATTTGATATGTTATCTTCTTCAACTTTTACTCCAATACTTTTTTCGCTAGATCCTATAGATTTTATTTTATTCAGCTTTTCCCATCTCAAAACGTGGTCCGTTTCAGCAAATGTGCCTTTTTATGCATACCCCTTAAAAACCACACTCCAGTCAACGAAATCGACCTCTAGGCATCCATTAAAAAAAGTGAAACTTGATTAATGTTACTAATTTTGCATCTAATACTCGTATTATCATCATGTAGACTAGTTTTTTATTTAGTTTGGTCGAAGTTAGGCCACCCAACTTGAAATTTTTTGAAAACGCTAGGTTCAGGACCAGTGGTCGAGCCTATCTTGCTATCAAACACGGCTTTCAAAATAATTTCCAAAATATATGATGACGGCATGCTAAGTACAAAAGTTCTTTTTGCAATAATTGCTCCAGCAAAACACAAGCCCCCTTAACCCGACCAGTATTTGCAGCTGTGGTGCCAAAGCACATTGCTTGAATTTTGTCTGCTGCACCCCACTCTTGAATGGCTCCAAATACCCATTTTCAATATACCAGAGTGATAAAGAAGTGTCAAATCGCCTGGAGGTCGATTTCATTGACTGGAGTGTGGTTTTTAGGGGTATGCGTAAAAAGGCACATTTGCTGAAACGGACCACGTTTTGAGATGGGAAAAGCTGAATAACATAAAATCTACAGGATGTAGCGAAAAAATTATGGAAGTAAAAGTTGAAGTAGATAACATTTTCAATGAAATGAGACCAATCTCAAGTCTCTAGGACAAATGGTTACTATGTTATGAGGAAAAGAAGAGTATTTTTATGAAACAAAGTGAGTTTTTCTGATCTTCAACCTCAATGCGGCACGGGTTAACGTTATCCGATCGACCTAAAACTTTGCGAATCTCATTTTCTAGTCAAATGGCACCTTTTGGAGGGTTGCCAGAAGTGATTTTCTCAAAAAAAATTTTGCCTATTGCCTTGTTGTCACAAAAAGTCAACTTTCGAAATTCAATCATGGAGAATGTGGAGGTGAAACTGGAGAATCCAAGTCAGGAGATCCGAATTTGGTGGCACAGCCAGTTCCAAACTGTTCATTTTCATGATTATTTGGAAATGGTACGAAGATGAACAGGAAAATACAACAAGACAAGTCAGGTCAAATAAAACGGAAAATTTCGTTCCTACCTACCAACTCGATCAATGGTTGTGTGTTGTGATTTGGTTTTGTACCACCTTCATTCAAGATTCTAGCACTGCTAAAGAACCGTACTATGCAATATTTTCGATTATTTTTATTGTAATAAATGTCGAGTTGACGTCTTCTTCTTATGCTCATCGCTTAGTGGGCAGTTACGGTATTTCTTCCCTCCACCGCGACCTAATTGTCGGAATGGAGTCAAATTTCGTACATGCCCTTTTTAGAGCCCAACCCCAAGTCCTGTCCGCCCCCGAAACTCAAACCCTTTCTGAGCCCATGAAGAGAGAAATTCGGCATGTTCCCATACCTGTGTACTTTACCAATAAAACACTAGGTTTGTAGGTACTTGAGAATAAAGAGATTGAACTAATCTACATCACAAAAATATTATTACACTTTTTCCGGGTAGTTTTTTCTTAAATTTTTGGTTTATTATTTTCAATAATGAACCATTGGAATCGAGCGTGAAAAAAAAAAAAAAAAAATTCTAACCTCCCTCAAAATTTGATGGTTTACGTTTCAAGGTATGTAGAATCCGAAAATGCAATAAAAATATTTCTGTCTGTCCGCCGTACGCCGTACTGGCCACTTTTCTTAGTTACCATGAAACAAAATTGATGAAATTCGGGTTATAGGTTCCTTTCGGGGTCTCGTTGGTCCTCGAAGCTCGGCGTTACTGTCAGTCATCTCTAAGGGGTTCAAAATAGGGGTTGAAATTTTCAGAACGACGTAGCTCAAAAACTTTGGATTGAAGGGTTTGGTTTTTTTTACGATATTAAATTTGTCTTGAGCCAAACAATTTTTTGAGATCACCCGGAGCATTGTACGTCCAGCCGTTCGTGTGCACCAAAAAGCTTCGTCAACACGATCGTGAATCAAACGGTATAAGTCCGACCGGGATATCATCACTAGGGAGCACCTGATTATAATCAAGGATGGCTGTAAGAAGTCGAGTTGTTTGTTCTGCGATATTATTTCATTTGATAAGTGGTGGATTTTGTTGGTAGGTACTTCTGAAACTTGAACAAACGTTGAAGTATAAGAAGATGGGTAAATTAGTACACAATGGTCAATTATTACACACCGGCAAATTTTACACAGTGGTAAATTATTACACAACGGCAAATTATTACACAACGGTTCATCTACTAAGAAGGAGCTGGATTTTGTTGATAGGTACTTTTGCAATTTGGCCAACCGTTGAAGTATTATTGATGGGCAAGTTATTACACAACGGCTCATCATACTTGACCAGAGGGTAGGTATTGACCACAGAAAACAGTGATCTACGCAGGAGGGGCATCTATTTCACTCCACATCAACAATTTTCCTTTAGAACTTCAATATTTGCGTTTCTTTTTGCCGTTTTAGTTACTGTTAGTCATCGGCAGAATTATTTTAGTAACATTTAACTCGTGATTTAGATAGTTACCTACTGACGAGTACGGGGTTAGGTACTAACCGCTACTACTATTGCGATTCACATAATATGTATAGAGTAGTACATATTATATATACTGGGTATCTATACAGAGAGCTTTGATCTGTAACGGAAGGGTATTCTGTAGAAAATAATGAACCGTTGTGCAGGGATTTGCAGCGTTTTTAATTTGATAAGGTACGAATGTTTTGTTCTTATTTAACTGTAAATGTATCGCTACTCGTGAAGAGTTGAGGTTGTAACGAAGGTTAAGCTCCCGAAATTCATTTTTTATGAGTCAAAAACACGGGAAATTGTCAGAAATCACCATGCATTTGTATAATAACACGAGAAGTAGTATCAACAGGTGAATCAAGACAATTAAGTGGTACTATCAGTGATCAAAGATAATCGGTAAAAAAATACACTGCCAAGGTGATGGCACAGGAGCTTCCTCGTCACAATCAGAGTGACCCATTATAAAATAGAACAGACTCGGAAGCAAAATAACATAACATTACATTACATTACATAACATAACATTACATTACATTACATAACGTGAAATATACATATTACATAACATTACATTACATAACATAACATTACATAACATAACATTACATAACATAACATTACATAACATTACATGAAATATACATATTACATAACATTACGTCCATTATACATAATTGCGAAAGTTATGCGTCTTTGAAGAATTTCACGTTAGCGCATGCGCAGGGCGAACCGCTGGCTCTATCATGTTGAAATTTATATGGGACCTCAATGGGCCCTACCCGCTTAATCCCTGAGAATTGCATTGAAATGGGTGAAATCTTTGGTTACTACGGCTGTAACAAGGAATTTGAATCTATTTCACGCCAGCGCATGCGCAGAGCGCACCGAGGGTCCGATCATGCTGAAATTCATACTTGAACTCACTAGGCTTTGGCCAAACAACCCTTGAAAATTTGAGCGAAATTGAATCAAAATTGTGAAAGTTATGCGTGTTTGTTGAATTTAACGTTAGCGCATGCGCAGGGCGTACCGCTGGATCAATCATGTTGAAATTTGTACGGGACCTCAAGGGGCCTTATCCGCACCATCCCTCAAAATTTGAGCTGAATCAATTCAAAATCGTGGACGTTATGGCTGTAACAAGGAAATGCGGACAGACTCACAGACTCACAGACTCACAGACCGACAGACACGGAACCAAATTTGTTCAGTAGGCTTTGAAACGCAAAATGCAAGTGGAAATTTTGATTTCTGAAGACAAAAATTTTTTGGCTCACGAAAGTGAACACAAGGCTTCCGCTGCTTCGCAGACTCGGAAGCAAAAACGAGCGTAATTCGTGTTTTCGGAGGCCAAAATTGGTGGAAACCATCAAAAATAGCCACTTCAATAATTGCACGTGAAAGAAATAATAAATGAACAGCCAACATTTCTGTAGGTATGTCCAGTAGAATGATAAACCCATGTGACAAGGACTTTGCAGCGTTTTTGAAATGGAGACTGTTCGACCTTTAAGTCGCTTCGGCACAGGGGCTGACACTTAGCAAATGGCTTCTTTCCCACCTTCGCACCAAACTGACGAAAACTCCCGTTCATTATGATGGATGAGGGTCGCATCAATCCACCTTTTCACAAGTCCATCGCCTCCTCTCACAACAATCCATCGCTACTTCTTGCACTTACAGCCCTCCACATCCACGATGAAACGTCTACCTACCGTCAAACGAGGGAGCCACTTTGTTCGGCAACAACTCAACGCGTCCCCTCAGTTGATAAATACACTGCGGACGCCTGAAACTCCGACATAACCCGCCACAATACGTTCTCGTCTTTTCTTACGCTATCAAATCTGTTGAATATCCGTTTACGCCCTCCCCTGTGCCTGCTCAAAATCCCCATAAATGATAACTGCATTGGAGTGGTTTTTACAATTACTACAGGTGTTGCGAGGTGTGGGTTGGTGAATGGTGAAACATAGCCAATTACCCAACTCCTTCCTACAGTTCATGAATATCCTTCGATTTTTGGTTTATTATTTTCAATAATGAACCATTGGAATTTGAGCATGAAAAACAAAAATTCTAACCCCCCCCTCAAAATTTGATGGTTTACGTTTCAAGGTAGGTATGTAGAATCCGAAAATGCAATAAAAATATTTCTGTCTGTCCCCCGTACGCCGTACTGGCCACTTTTCTTAGTTAGTACCATGAATAAAAATTGATGAAATTCGGGTTATAGGTTCCGTTCGGGGTCTAGTTGGTCCTCGAAGCTCGGCGTTACTGTCAGTCATCTCTAAGGGTTCAAAATAGGTGTTGAAATTTTCAGAACGCCGTAGCTCGAAAACTTTCAATGGAAGGGTATGGTTTTTTCTACGTTATTCAATTTGTCTTGAACTAAATAATTTTTTGAGACCACCCGGAGCATTGTACGTCCAGCCGTTCGTGTGCACCAAAAAGCTTCGTCAACACGATCGTGAATCAAACGGTATTAATCCGGCCGGAATATCATCACTAGGGAGCACCTGATTTTAATCAAGGATGGCTGTATGAAGTCGGGTTGGTTGTTCTGCGATATTATGTCATTTGATGAGTGATGGACTATTGGATTTTGTTGGTAGGTACTTCTGAAACTTGAACAAACGTTGAAGTATTATTGATGGATAAATTATTAAAAACGCTGCAAATCCCTGCACAACGGTTTATTATTTTGTATAGAATATCCTCCTGTTACAGATCACAGCTCTATGTATAGATAACCCTTCTATATAATATGATATGTACTATTCTATTCTATACATATTATGTAGATCGCAGACCCTCCGTAGGTTAATACCTAACCCCGTACTCGTTACTAGGTACCTACCTAAATCACGAGTTAAATGTTGCTAAAATAATTCTGCCGATGACAAACAGTACCTAACAAAAAGAAACACACATAATGAAGTTCTGAAAAGAAATTGTTGATGAGGAGTGAAAAAAGTTGCAAAAGTGCCTACCAACAAACTCCAGCCCCTTCTACGTAGATGGTATAATGAACCGTTGTGTAATAATTTACCGTTGAGTAATGATTTACCCACCAATAATACTTCAACGTTTGTTCAAGTTTCACTACCTACCAACAAACTCCAGAAGAGCCATCATTTTTCAAGCGAAATAATATCACAGAACAACCAACTCGACTTCATACTCCGCCAATATAATCAGGTGATCCCTACCAATGATTGGCCGTATTCACAAATTCCTATTGTGGGCGCGTCTCTGGTTACGAGATTTGGTTTGAATTGTATACAATTTCATTCACACTGGAGTCGAAAATGCCTGTCGGTGCAAACTTCGGGGCCTTACTGTGAACGAACGGCTGGACGTGCGATGCTCCGGATGGTCTTAAAAAACTCGCAAGTTCAAGAACTATTTAAAACCGTAAAAATATTTACGTAAAAAAATGGTATAGGCGTTTTGAAAATTTCAACCCCTATTTTGAACCCCTTAGAGATGACTCACAGTAACGTCGAGCTTCGAGGACCAACTAGACCCCGAACGGAACCTATAACCCGAATTTCATAAATTTTTTTTCATGGTAACTAAGAAAAGTGGCCCGTACGGCGTACGGCGGACAGACAGAAATATTTTTATTGCAGTTTTGGATTCTACATACCTTGAAACGTAAACCATCAAATTTTGAGGGGGGGTAAGAATTTTTTTTTTCATGCTCGATTCCAATGGTTCATTATTGAAAATAATAAACCAACATTGGTAAATAATTACACAACGGCAAATTATTACACACCTGTAAATTATTACAGAACGGCAAATTATTACACAACGGTTCATCTACCAAGAAGGGGCTGGATTTTGTTGATCGGTACTTTTGCTACTTGAACAACTGTTGAAGTATTATTGATGGGCCTTATTACACAACGGTTCATTATAGGTATTGACCGCAGAAAAGACCGCAGTAAACAGTGATCTACGCAGAAGGGGCATATATTTCACTCCACCTCAACAATTTTCGTTCAGAATTTCATTATTTATGTTTCTTTTTGCCATTTTAGTTGCTTTTTGTCATGGACAGAATTATTTTAGCAATATTCGACACGCGATTTAGGTAGGCACCTAAGTAAATAGTATGGGGGTTAGGTATTGACCTACGGAGGGTCTGCGATCTACATAATATGTATAGAATAGTACATACATTATATTATATAGACGGGTTATCTATACAGAGAGCTGTGATCTGTAACAGAAGGGTATTCTGTACAAAATAATAAACCGTTGTGCAGGGATTTGTAGCGTTTTTAACTTTTGATTTCATTGTGTTTCGATATTTCGTCACATTACCTACTGCCTCGTTGAGATTGATCAACATTGATTACCTAGAACTCACTGATTGACTCGCTAGAATCGTCGATCATGTCAAATTTTCATTGGCTGATTGGTTCTGCGAAACCCCACGAGAGCGCTGGGTTCTCCTAAATCCCACGAGAGCGCTGATTGTGCTTGTTTCTCAATTAGCGCTGGTTGACCCTAAATCTACTCGGGTGCTCGTACCTCAGTTGACTCCAGCCCAATATCGAGGCTCTTGCTCTATAATTTATTGCATGTGACGATACAGTATAAATGCCAAAATCTGACTGTCCCAAGTTCCTGGGAACGCATTCCTGAGTTTCCTGCGCATCAGTGGTTTTATTAACATTTCTAAGAAGCTGCTGAATTACTCTTCTGCTTCCTCACTGCCGAAGGCGTTAGGTATATTCGTGCAAGAAAACAAAAGGAAAATCGACCTCCAAGATCAAAATTTCCTCTTGCTTTTTACATTTCAAAGCTTTCTGAACAGTTTTGTTCAGTGTCTTTCGGTCTGTCTGTGTTCAATTCCTTGTCCCGGGCAAAAATATATGATATAATGGTTCAATTTTGATTAAATTTTCAGGGTCTGGGGGCTAGCCCCTAGACGGTCCCCTAGGAATTTCATCGCCATCAGACCAATGATAGCGTGTGTGTATGCGCCAACGTGAATTTCATGAAACTACGATTTCTTAGTTCCTAATGGACCGATTTCGCTCAAATTCGAAGGGTAGTTGGGGGCTGGCTTCAGGACGATCGCCTATGAATTTCGCAGTTTCTTTTCGGACAATGGCCATTGCGCATGCGCAAACCTGACGTATGTTGTCACAGGCAAATCTCCAGAACTACTCCACCAAGTTTAGTGAAATTTTCAGGGATTGTCCAGGGTTACCCGCAGACGGTCCGGTACGAATTTCATCGCCTTCGGACCAATGAACCAACGTGAATTTCATGAACCAGCGTTTCTCATTCCCTAATGGGCCCAAATTCGGAGGATAGTTAGGGACTGGCTCCAAGACTATTTTACACCTATTGTTGACTGTTACATAAGTGATATTTGTTCACCTATTGTCGGTAGTTACGTACGTGATATTTGTTCACCTATTGTTGGTAGTTACGTATGCGGTGTTTGTACACATATTGTCGGTAGTTACGTACACGGTGTTTGTACACCTATTGCCAACAGTTACGTACGCGGTATTTTTGTACACCTACCTATTGTCGACAGTTACGTGCGCAGTGTTTGTACACCTATTGTCGACAGTTATGTAAGTGATGTTTGTACACCTATTGTCGACAGTTACATAAGTGGTATTTGTACACACATTGTCGATAGTTTAGTCCGTGGTATTTGTACAACTATTGTAGGTAGTTACGTACGCGGTGTTTGTACACCTATTGTCAACAGTTACGTACACAGTATTTGTACACATATTGTCGACAGTTACATACGTGGTGTTTGTAAACCTATTGTTGACAGTTATGTACACGGTATTTGTACACCTATTGTCGACAGTTACGTAAGTGATATTTGTACACCTGTTGTCGGTAGTTACATACATGGTATTTTTACACATATTGTCGGTAGTTACGTACGTGATATTTGTATACTTATTGTCGGTAGTTGCATATGTGGTATTTGTTCACCCATTGTCGATAGTTTATTCCGTGGTATTTGTACACCTATTGTCGGTAGTTAGGTACGTGATATTTGTATACCTATTGTCGGTAGTTATATATGTGGTATTTGTACACCCATTGTCGTTAGTTAAGTACGTGGTATTTGTACAACTATTGTCGGTAGTTACATATGCGGCGTTTGTACACCTATTGGCGACAGTTACGTACGCAGTATTTGTACACCCATTGTTGATGGTTACGTACACCATGTTTGTACACCTATTGGCAACAGTTACGTACGCAGTGTTTGTACACCTATTATCAACAGTTACGTATGCAGTATTTGTACACATATTGTCAACGGTTACTCACGTGCAGGGTTGAAAAAAATCACGATTTAAAAAAAAATCAAATTAATCGGATTTTTTTTATTTAAATCGGATTTTTTTAATTTAAATCAGATTTTTTTATTTAAATACAACATTTTCATTTTTTTGCAAAAGTTTTACTTATTGTAACATTAAAGTAAGCGATGTTGTTCATTGAGGAGATGGCATAAGAAGCATCTTAGAAATATGGAAATTTATAAGGAATAATCTACTGATAAACGGAGCAAAGAGATACCTAGTGAAGGAGCAGAATAAAGAAATAAACACGCTTTCAAAAAAACGAAATTTATTAAATTTTGATCGCCTCGAGGTGCGTTCGGAAATTCGTGGAAATCGTTTCCGCCGACCAGTCCCGACTGGTTTACATACTTCATGGAAATACGTGAGCCGAACTTCTTCATATTGTGTTTTTTCATTTTGCTTCCGAGTCTGCGAAGCAGCGGAAGCCTTGTGTTCACTTTCGTGAGCCAAAAAATTTTTGTCTTCAGAAATCAAAATTTCCACTTGCATTTTGCGTTTCAAAGCCTACTGAACAAATTTGGTTCCGTGTCTGTCGGTCTGTGAGTCTGTGAGTCTGTGAGTCTGTGAGTCTGTCCGCATTTCCTTGTTACAGCCATAACTTCCACGATTTTGAATTGATTCAGCTCAAATTTTGAGGGATGGTGCGGATAAGGCCCCTTGAGGTCCCATACAAATTTCAACATGATTGATCCAGCGGTACGCCCTGCGCATGCGCTAACGTTAAATTCAACAAACACGCATAACTTTCACAATTTTGATTCAATTTCGCTCAAATTTTCAAGGGTTGTTTGGACAAGGCCTAGTGACTTCCAGTATGAATTTCAGCATGATCGGACCCTCGGTGCGCTCTGCGCACGCGCTGGCATGAAATAGATTCAATTTCCTTGTTACAGCCGTAGTAACCAAAGATTTCACCCAATTTCAATGTAATTCTCAGGGATTAAGCGGGTAGGGCCCATTGAGGTCCCATATAAATTTCAACATGATAGAGCCAGCGGTTCGCCCTGCGCATGCGCTCTGTCTGTCTGTCTGTCCTTCTATGCACGGCCAAACGGCTCGACGGATATCGACCAAATTTGGCACGAATATCCAGTAGGCTCCCAAGTTGTGCAACGTCGCATTTTCAATTCCCTGACCATAGCGGAACTATGGTCGACCATGGTCAACTCCTGAATGGCTTGACGGATATCGACCAAATTTGGCACGAATATCCAGTAGGCTCCCAAGTTGTGCTACGTGAAATTCTATCTACGGTCGACCCTTCGGACTACCCCCGCGGTCGACCATAGCGCATCCATGGGCCCCTCCATGGTCGAATCCCGAATTGCTCAACGGATATCGACCAAATTCGGCACGAATATCCAGTAGGCTCCCAAGTTGTGCAACGTCGCATTTTTAATTCCCTGACCATAGCGGAACTATGGTCGACCATGGTCAACTCCTGAATGGCTTGACGGATATCGACCAAATTCGGCACGAATATCCAGTAGGCTCCCAAGTTGTGCAACGTCGCATTTTTAATTCCCTGACCATAGCGGAACTATGGTCGACCATGGTCAACTTCGTTAATTGAAATGGTAACCCCTATTTTTTATCGCGTATTCGTAATCTACGTGAAATTCTATCTACGATCGACCCTTCGGACTACCCCCGCGGTCGACCATAGCGCATCCATGGGCCCCTCCATGGTCGAATCCCGAATTGCTCAACGGATATCGACCAAATTTGGCACGAATATCCAGTAGGCTCCCAAGTTGTGCGACGTCGCATTTTTAATTCCCTCACCATAGCGGAACTATGGTCGACCATGGTCAACTTCGTTAATTGAAATGGTAACCCCTATTTTTTATCGCGTATTCGTAATCTACGTGAAATTCTATCTACGATCGACCCTTCGGACTACTCCCGCGGTCGACCATAGCGCATCCATGGGCCCCTCCATGGTCGAATCCCGAATTACTCAACGGATATCGACCAAATTTGGCACCAATATCCGGTAGCCTCCCAAGTTGAACGTAGGCGCATTTTTAATTCCCTGACCATAGCGGAAATATGGTCGACCATGGTCAACTCCTGAATGGCTTGACGGATTTTGATAAAATTGGGCACAAATACCCGGTAGGCTATGGGATTTTTCCGTCGTTTGTTGGTTCCACGATACTGCGTACAGCAAATCTCGGATAGCGAGCGAAGCGAGCGGTCAGGCTAGTTATGTATAATGGACGTAATGTATTATGGAAGTCATGTTATGTATAATATGTATAATATGTATATTTCATGTAATGTTATGTAATGTTATGTTATGTAATGTAATGTTATGTAATTTGTATATTTAACGTTATGTAATGTTATGTAATGTAATGGAATGTTATGTTATTTTGCTTCCGAGTCTGTTCTATTTTATAATGGGTCACTCTGATTGTGACGAGGAAGCTCCTGTGCCATCACCTTGGCAGTGTATTTTCATTTTCCTTCTAAAAGTTCCTTTTGTGTTTAGTTGTTGGATACGATGAAGCTATTCTGCCGATCCCGAACAATTTCTCGTTTTTAGAGAAAATTCACACAGAGAAAATTCAATTTTTTTTCAACGGTTGATTTAAATCACGATTTTTATTGGCTGATTTAAATCATGATTTAAATCAATTTGAGTTAAATCATGCAACCCTGCTCACGTGGTGTTTGTACACCTATTGTCGACAGTTATGTAAGTGATATTTGTACACCTATTGTCGACAGTTACGTAAGTGATATTTGTACACCTGTTGTCCGTAGTTACGTACATGGTTTTTTTTTTACACATATTGTCGGTAGTTATGTACTTGATATTTGTTTACCTATTGTCGGTAGTTACATATATGTGGTATTTGTTCACCCATTGTCGATAGTTTAGTCCGTGGTATTTCTACACCTAATGTCGGTAGTTACGTACACGGTGTTTGTACACCTATTGTTCATAGTTACGTCCGTGGTATTTGTACACCTATTGTCTATAGTTACATACGCGGTATTTGTACACCTATTGTCGTTGGTTATGTAGGTGGTATCTGACTTGTAAATGGTATAGAGGAAAACCGTATTACTCATCTCCCGAACGGCAAATATAAAGGAGGCCATAACCCTCCGAAAAGGGCAATGATGTCGGCATAAAGTCGTAACACCTTGTCTTCCCGAGTTTGTCTAAAAGCTCTCGATATTACGTAAATCATCAGAGGCGGGTTTGCCGGGTCGAGCGAGGTTGGGGCGGAGGGTTAAGGATGGGTTCACCGGGAGAGGGTGACGAGATAGAGAAAATTGCTTCTCATTTCAAACCTCTCGCCAGCCTCCTTTTTCCCCGCTCCTACGTGACCGGCATCATCTCGGTCGGGAGTCTTCTTTTCCTCTCTATCTTCGATTTTCTTTGAAGATATTTGTTGTTGGGAGCGATAGCCGAACGGATTGATGAAGAAGGAACAATCACCTTTGGGAACACTGCTTTTTCTTCTTCCTTCTTCGTGGGGGTTTTTTCTCCTTTTTTTATTTTATTTTTTATTTTTTTCATCTCTTCTCTGTGGAGTGGAGGAGTTGCGATATCGGGAAATGTGGATCTGGAGGTCGTACTACCGCATCGGGGAACATTTCGCCCCCCTTCCAGAGTCATCAATATTGTATTTTACCCTCGGGGTTCGGTCTTTCAGTTTGCCCTGTGCAATAGTCGGCGTCAGCAGTCGTTCCGCAAATCTAAAAAAAAAAAACAAGATAAAAATAAAACTAAATAAAAACATATCCATTTGTAACTCTGAAATGAAAACGGATATTTTTGTTTGTTTCAACGGTACAATTTTTTCACGCCACCAGAAAACAGAGGAACTTTGTTCTTTCACCTGTACTCAGGCTCAGGAATGAGGCGTACCCGTGACTTTGGTTTACATTGTTGTTCGATTTGTTGGGATGATTTACCGGCTGATTTGTTGGGGTGATTTCAAGAAAATCTTCAAATTTTCAGCCAAATCCAATGGGTGTGTTTGGCTGAATAATGGAAATTTTTCTTGAACTTCACCCCCCCCCCCCCCCCCTTCATTTACATTTTTGACTGGAATCAGATTCCATTCTTAGAATTGGTTGGGTGGCCTCAAAATTCTTAGCGGAACTTATTTTCATTTAAAAATGGGAAAAGTAATAATAAACAGAAGTCGTTTGGGTACTCCTCACAGTGTGAAGATGGACTAAGGCGCGAAAATTATTCCATACCCGCAATACACTACTGTCGTGATGGTTCAGAAATCCCCTCAACTCTCTGAAATCGACAATACTCGGCAGTGTTTAAAAAAAACCTAAAGAATCGGTATTTTCAAGTAGGTAAATATATATTTGTTAATTAGTACTTTACGGGTGAACTAAATTACATAGAGAAAAGAAAATTTCTGCAGTTGTCACAATTTTACATGGAATCACTGTACATTTACACTGGTGCCGACTTTTTCTCGGCCGAACTCGGCCGAATTCCAGCTCTGCCGATTGACCCGATTGAAGTGATTAGACCGGATTTTTCTAACGATTCTACCGATTTTTATCATTTGGCCCGAGCCCGTAATAGACGGAGAAGCATCCTATTGCACAACATCATCGTTGATAAGGAGGGAACAGGTACATATTGAATCTACTGGAAGGCGCAACTACAGAGCGGAGGCGGGATTGATCGGTTCAAGCGCAGTAGGTTACTTCAGTGGACCAGGAGCGATCATTTTTGAATAAGAAACGTAAAACATGACGCTTCTTTCATTATTATGTACAAATATATAAACAGAAATAAAATTATTTCATACGAGTGGGCCTACACTGGTTTTTCGCCATTTTAGTTCCAATTTTCATTTCATTTTAATTTAATTTAATTTAATTTGAATATTTAATTAAATTTAATTTACCTAAATGAGTTGAGATGTAGACAAAAGGTACTATTTGAGTTCCTCAAAGAAAATAAAAAAGTCAGGTAGTTCGGTCCGTACCTACTTACTTTCAAGGTGCATAATTTCCGCTATTTTCCAGTTTTTCCTGCTGAAGTCCCATAAGGACTTCCTTTCGTGTACTAAAGATAATAAGCAACACGACGTCCATGTCCAAAGAAAATCACCAAGCAAAAAGAAGTTGCGATTTGACGCTCAAGAGAAAGAGTGTGGAACGCCGGATTCGGCCGAATAAACCAAAAATATTTGGTTCGGAATCGGTAGTCGCATGAGCTCGGCGGAGTTCGGCAGATCAGGTCGGGCATACTGTAAGGACTTCGTCCGAATTCCATTGAGCTTTAGACTTTTCTTTTACTCGCCCTATGTCGGCCGTATTCTGCAGAGTGAAAAATCGGGCGAATTCCAAATTCCTCCAATGTGTAGCCACCCTTAGACGGACAGAATAATTCTGCCTAAGCAGAATAATAGTAGAATTATAGGCAGCATTTAGATATTGGAACATTCAGGGTTGGTATTTTGAAGCACTTTTTTCGTCTTTGTATTGAACATGTAGATCTCTGGATGGGTTTGAAGGAGGAAATTCGCCAAACGGGGAGCCTGGACAGTGGTCTGTGTTATAAGTAATTACCGGGCGAAAAATACCGACGGAAAATAGTGCCGGATTTCGAGTCTGGACCTGCGGAATTGACAGTTTGATCGTTCAAAGGGCAGAGGGGCAGTCCAACTGGCCCCGCACCGGTCTGCTCAAAAAGGCCATATGCCATTATGTGGTTTATAGGGCGTTTGTCCTGTGAGTGTATTTCGGTTTAGGGTAGTTTTGTTCAAGCGAATTAGTCTGTGGTTCGTTTACGAATCAATGTAATTTTGTATTACAACTCTTAATTATACAGGGTGTATCAGATAAGGTGCGCAGTACTTCACCCACGTATTCTACAACCAATTTCCATGGAAAAAGTGCCTCACAGCAATTTTTTTTATCTCGCTCAGTTTTTGAGTTATTTCACTTCAATGATTTTTTCGTGTTTTCGACGTTGTCTCAGCAAAACGGCTATAACTTACAAACAGTATTATGTAAAGTAAAAGTTGAGGATACCGTTGGAAAGTGCGTTAAATTTCCTATCTTTCAAGCTCCAAACCGACTTTTTTTGCTCACATCGAGTTGGCGAAAAATCACTCTACAAAGCAAACTTCAAGAAAATTTGAAAAAAGAAGGTTTTTCAAACGTTCAGTACTCCACTCTAATCTGCATTTGATCAGGTGCCTGTAGCTTAAAAAATGCGCCAAAAGGTCAGCTTTCGAATGGTATATCAAAAACAATTTTTACTATTTTATTTGTTCGAGAAAACCTCGTTTGAATGCAAAAAACAGCGAAGCAAGTCGAGGTTTTTTACGCTTGGTAATGGGTTTCAAATAAGTAGGCATTTTTACGAACAAAATTAATCTGTTTTATCTTCTAAGGTGCAGTTTTAAATTTGTGCAAGCATTTTCTAATACGTAATTACAGTAAATTTTCAAAATGGCCTCCATTTTGTTTAATGCACAAATGTGTCCTTTTGCGCATTGAATCAACAGCACTTCGAAGCTCTCGTCGGTTTTGTTTCATTTGATCTCCGCAATCCATTATTCTTTGAATGAGATGATCTCTCGACTCAATCCTGACGTCGTACACTTTTGCTTTGAGATTCCCCCAGAGGTAATAGTCCATCGGAGTGAGGTCAGGACTGCGCGGGGAATCCATAGACATAAATCATATTCACGTATTCCTCCATGCTGTACCGAGCCATGTTGGAACAGAGATGATAAATTTATTGAAAAATTCGACAAATTTTATATAATTTGAAAAATTCGATAAATTTGAAAAAAATGAAAAATGATTGAAAAATTCGCTTTGTACAAAGCGAAGAGATTGAGGTCAACAGAGGTACTTATTGAGTTTCAACGTGCAGATGACGGACCAGTGAAGTTTCTCGACATGTCTCAGCCTGAACTCGCCATCACATAGGAAATATCGCATTCGACAAATTTAAAACTGCACCTTAGAAGATAAAACAGATTAATTTTGTTCGCAAAAATGCCTACTTATTTGAAACCCATTACCAACCGTCAAAAACCTCGACTTGCTTCGCTGTTTTTTGCATTCAAACGAGGTTTTCTCGAACAAATAAAATAGTAAAAATTGTTTTTGATATACCATTCGAAAGCTGACCTTTTGGCGCATTTTTTAAGCTACAGGCACCTGATCAAATGCAGATTAGAGTGGAGTACTGAACGTTTGAAAAACCTTCTTTTTTCAAATTTTCTTGAAGTTTGCTTTGTAGAGTGATTTTTCGCCAACTCGATGTGAGCAAAAAAAGTCGGTTTGGCGCTTGAAAGATAGGAAATTTAACGCACTTTCCAACGGTATCCTCAACTTTTACTTTACATAATACTGTTTGTAAGTTATAGCCGTTTTGCTGAGACAAGTTCGAAAACATGAAAAAATCTTAGAAGTGAAATAACTCAAAAACTAAGCGAGATAAAAAAATTGCTGTGAGGCACTTTTTGTTGGAAATTGGTTGTAGAAAACGTGGGTGAAGTACTGCGCACCTTATCTGATACACCCTGTATATGTACATGGTGACGGGTTATAATAACTTGGGTCGCTTACATTTGAATTGATACACTGGGTAACCCGCACAACTATTCCCCCTCCAGGGAGGAGTTCCTCGCTTCAGGGAAACCGGCTCGGGTACCTACTTTACTTGTCCACCCGATTCGTGTCTTGGGAACTTGAGCGTCTGTATTTCTTCTATTTTACTATTTCTTCTTTTAGCGAATTTTCAAAGAAAATGAAGCTATTGCAATGGCTTCGAAATTTAAATAATATAAATTTTTGGAAATTTTCTTCATAGAAATCCGTTTCAGACCATTCTAAAACGATTCCTGAAATTTAACACTTTTTTATATGTATATATATATATGTGTGTCACTCCAGACGATAACTCTCGATAGAATTGAGATAAACAGCTCAAATTTGCACAAAAAATCTATCTTGGCAATCGAAAGGCTAAGTTCGAAGATGGGCGAAATTGGCCTACTCTAAGGAGGGTTTTGGCGCATTTAAAGTGCGCAAAAATTACCCAAAAATCCCCAAAATGTTATTTTCCAACAAGTGACCCCTCATTTTAAAGGTTTTTGCACGCTGAACACGATGGTGGAATCGGATTTTAGATATCTTGATCCGTTCTCAAATTAGAGCATTTAAAGTGCGCAAAAATTACCCAAAAATCCCCAAAATGTTATTTTCTAACAAGTGACCCCTCATTTTAAAGGTTTTTGCACGCTGAACACGATGGTGAAATCGGATTTTAGATATCTAAATCCGTTCTTAAATTAGAGCATTTAAAGTGCGCAAAAATTACCCAAAACTAGGATAATCTTTAAACTCTTCCCCCCCCCCACCCCCTTAGAGTGGTCAGATTGAAAAATGTGAGAAGTATTAATTGAAGACGAGAGTTCGAAGCAAAAAGGGGGAGGCAAACGATTAGTACAACTCCTTGAATTTCCCATTTGACATATAATTGTTATCATACCTTCATAGATAGACAAGTACCGGCCCACGTATTACTAGAAGGAAGACGAAAGAAAAAATCTATTTCAAATTATTCAATTTAGGTACTAACAGTAGGAGGAAGAAGGTTAGGTAGGTATCTTATCAATTTATTATCAGTATCATACGAATATTTGATATTCAAAGGTAGGTAGGTACTTAACATGATAAAAATAATATCAATGAAGAAGGAAGGATCTACCTACCTAGTAGAGCAAATCTTGAACTGGTTTTAGATACCAGGCCTGAAATCGTAGTCAAGAGGAAAGGCCATTCAGAAGGAACAAGGAATCTACTCATAACAAACGGTAGAATCAGGATGGACAAAACGTACAAATTAAAATAAATACGAAGAGAATATACATAGAAAACCAAATTTTAGACCGAAGTTTTCCTTTATTCAAAACCATAGCCATTAATTCGAATATTTCTTTGAAAATTCGCTCATTAAGTCATGCTGCATGACTGGTTTTTTTTTAATTCTATTTCTTCTGTATTTCATTACCTGAAGGGGGCCGCACCTCTAGGTTATGCGGGACTTAAACCGCACTAAAACCTCACCCACCTTCTCCCACGTTGGAACTCAACCTGGAACTGTTTAACACATTACTTCAGGCTGAGTCCTAAGGAGATCTCTTCAGTCCTCGTTCTGTAGGTCCGCACCCTCTGTTCTTTGCCGCTCTCGTTCGAGCTGCATCTTCCTCTTCAGGATCTTTTCTACATATTCTGCCATTTGATTCCAATGCTGCTCGCTTTGCAGCATCATGGCGACCACCGTTTCTGGTGTCAAGCTGGCTGCTGAAACTCCCAGTTCTTCCTGTATGTAAGTCCGTTCTACTGTCCACTGTGTACACCTGAAGAATGTATGATGCACATCGTCTTCCTCCTGGCAGATGCGGCATGTAGGAACACTTACCTTTCCCATCCTGTGCAGGTAGCTATAGAATAGCCCGTGCCCTGAAAAGAACTGAGTTGGGAAGTAGTTCTCTTCTCCATGTTTCCGCTCAAGCCATACTCGGATGTCAGGGACCAGCCGTGCAGTCCACCTTCCTCTCAGCTCGCCTGCCCACATCTCCTACCAACTTGCCATCGTACTTTCTCTCTCTTCTCTGGCAGTGCGGGATCTTTCATTTTCTCCTCTTCTTTTAGCGAATTTTCGAAGAAAAGGAAGCTATTGTTCTCGGTCCAAAATTTTTAAAACTCGAATTTCCGAAAGATTTTTATACCAAAATCCGTTTCAGACCATCCTGAATTCCCTGCCGAAAGACACCAAAAATTATATGTATATGTATATATATATATATATATATATATATATATATATATTTATATATATGTATTTATATATGTATGTGTCATTCCAGACGATAACTCTCGAAAGAATTGAGATAAAAAGTTCAAATTTGCACGAAAAATCTGTCTTGGCAATCGACAGGCTAAGTTCGAAGATGGGCAGAATCGGGTCACCCTAAGGGGGAGTTTTGGGGAGTTTTAGGGGGGGAAAATTACCCATAAATTCCCAAAATGAAAAAGTCTGACAAGTGACACCTCATTTTAAAGGTTTTTGTACGCTGAACACGATGCTGAAATCAGAATTGCGATATCTCATTCCATTCTCAAACTGCAGCACTTTGAAGATGAAGGAACGTGGTTATTTCTTGAGATGTTCTTCCTGGTTCGTCTGCTCTAATCTGATAACGGAATGGGATATCGCAATTCTGACTTCACCATCGTGTTCAGCGTTGGAAAATCTACAAACCGAGGTGTTACTCGGCAAAAAATGGAACAAAAAATTTGTTACGTATCCAATACCTACTCTTCTGGTATTCAAAACATTTTTGATTTCCCCCTCCCCCTCCTTCCACCCCAAATTTTACTTTGCGTAAAACTACTCCTGTTTTAATTTTGTATGGTATCAAGTTGGGAAAACATTGGCCGAAAATTAATTTTCAGAGAATTTTAGGCGGAGGAGGAAGATGCCGAAAACTTCGAAAATTCGCTCTTATAGCCATGCTGCATGACTGTGGTTTCATAGATCCGCTTCCTCTCTGCCGCCAGCAGCTGTATGGGTGCTACTCCTGCAAGGACAAGTATTGCTGGTTCTGATACTGTCCTGTAGGCACATGCAATGCGTAGTGCCTCTCTTCGCTGTGCTGCAATCATTCGCTTCCCGTAATAAGCAACGTTTAGAGCACCTGCCCACACCTCCGCTCCATACAGGAGAATCAAATGCTCCACTGACATCATCAGGCGCCGTTTGCATGGCCTAGGCCCATTCACGTTTCTCATTAGGCGGCTGAGAGCAGCAGTTCGCTGTGCTGCCCTATCTGCCGCTTGCCTGATCTGATGCTAAAAGGTAATTTCAGTGTCTAATGTTGTGATGAATTTAAATTTATCATCACGGTGGCGTGAAGGAGTGAATAGATGAGAGCGAGGGAATTTCACCTAGGCGGCGGTTATCCACCGATGTAGGTGAGAGGAAGGAAATTCACCCAGGCGGCGGTAATCCACCGATGTGGGTGAAGGAAGGAATCTCGTCTAGGCGGCGGTAATCCACCGATGTAGGCGAGAGGAAGGAAATTCACCCAGGCGGCGGTAATCCACCGATGTGGGTGAAGGAAGGAAGGTGCTTGTCTAGGCGGCGGATATCCACCGATGTAGACAAGAGGAGAAGGTAGGAGGTGAATTCCCAGAGCGGCGGATACCACCAGGCATCTGGGAGGAGGAAGGTAGGAGAGAGAGAAGAGAGAGCTGGTTAGAGGAAGTGTCGAATGAAGCTAAAGCTCCAGGATCCGGGATTATATAGGACTTGAAGTCCTCTCCCTCCAGCTCCCTGCTGGGAGCTGGTAGTGGGGCACCAGGTTGTGTCCCCCGGATTCTGTCGCCTGTCTCCCCACTCAGATGTTTATTGACGGAAGGTAATTTCTACATCGGAATATTGGTGAGAGCTTTAAGGTTGTAGTGGAGTGTTCCCGGGAGGGACTCACGACAGAGGTCCCCCCAGTTCGAACCAATGATTGAGGTAGCTGAAGGCTCAAGTTGACAGTGGCTGAGGGCTGCGGAAACAAAAAAGGGGAGCTGAAGGCGCAAGGATACAGGAGCTGAAGGCTGAAACAAACAATGGTAGTGCTGAAGGCAGAAGAGTGACCGGAGGTGTCTTAAAGCTAGGGTGACATACAATTAGTAGAATAAGTAGGCATAAGGAGACTTAAGTAGCTAAGGAGATGTAAGTAGATGTAAGTAGATGTAAGACATAAGTAGGTGTAAGTAGATGTAAGACATAAGTAGGTGTAAGACATAAGTAGATGTAAGTAGATGTAGGACATAAGTAGATGTAAGACGATGGTGGGAAACATATGTACAAAGAGGGTGTGATGAAAAATTTGATGAGGTGACAATATTTACAAAGGTGGTGAGTTCGATGATGATGAGGATAGTATGTTAGGTATTTACATTAGATATTTACAGGTGCAAGGTATTTACAGGAAACATTTACAGGTATGTACAGGTATTTACAGGTATGTACAAATTTTTGGTACGGTGTCAGGGGAGACAAAATTGGGCGGGGTTGCGAATTTCGCCGTTTCCTGGGTATATGTTGTGTGTTGCATGTTGTGTGTCGTGCGTCGTGTGTTGTGTGTTGTGTGTTGTGTGTTGTGAAGCTTTTTGTGTGTGGGGGGAATGGGGGTGACGCCCGCTGCGACGAGGTGGCCACGTCGGGGCCTCGAGGTTCGGCACAGTGTCTGTGGGATAATGAAACACAAGCACTGCCCCGAAATCTCGAGGCCCCGCCGTGATTTCTCATAGCGGGGCGGGGGACTTGGCCGCCGGGACGCGGGGGCAGGGACGCTCCCGTCGTCTGTTGCGGCGCCCGGACCTTTTCATCCCGGCGGAGGCTATTATGGATATCCCCGGCGATGGCGGGGGAAGAGGGGGTGTTGGAGGTTCGGTGGGTTGGGGTATTTCCGGGGCTGACTCTAAAACTGGGGGGTCGAAAATTGAGAAAAATGGAGGGGCAAGAGGGGTTTGAATTTTGGGGGGCGGGGGTTGTTGAAATTTGGGGGGCGGGGTTTGTTGAGATGTGGGGGGCGGTGGTTGTTGAAATGTGGGGGGTGGTGGGGGAGGCATGAGGAGGGCGAGTTGTAACTGGTGGAGGAGAGGGTCTATGAGGGGGTCGGACGGGATGTAGGGGGGATGTACCCCGGTGGCTTGCGCTGTGCGAAATTCGCGCAGTATGCGCCACTGGGGGTACTTCCATCGCCGGGGCCGGGGAGGAAGTCCGGTGATCCTTTGCGGAAAAAATAGAAGCGATGCAGTAGGTCCGGGCGAAGGGGGTAGGGGGGAGAGCGGGTCCGGGACGTACACGTCCCGGAGTATCGCCGCCATTTCCGGATCCGAATCGAAATCCGGAAACGGCGACGGGGGAGACTGTTGTGGCGGGAAGAGATGTTGCATTGCAAACAGACGGCGGGAGACTGATAGTGGAAGTTGGTTGAGGTAAAACAGGGGCGGGCTTGCAGCGGGCGAAAGGGACGGTGTGGGGTTTCCCGTCCATTAATAGGGTCGCGGTGGTCGGTGTTGTGCGGATGACTTGAAAGGGCCCGGCATAAAGGGGCTGAAAGGTTTTATGCATGCCGGGCTCCTTTAAGTACATATGTGTGGAAGTGTAAAAGCGTTTGGGGTAAGTTGTGTCGTTTGTCGGTGTTGAGGTGTGTAACGGTTCCCTTTTAATGGACGGGGTGTTGTGTGGAGGGAAAATGTCGGCCGGCAAACGAATGGGGTCTTTAAAAGCGTGTTGAGCGGGACTTGTGTTGTCTGAAGGACGGGCGGAGGTGCGGAGGCTAAGTAAAACATAGGGGAGGGTTTTGGTCCATGAAGGGGAAGTGGCTGATGTGGAGATGGCTTGCTTCAGGACCGAGTGCCACCGCTCTATTTTCCCGTTTGATTGAGGGTGATAAGGAGTGGTACGGATTTTCTGAATCCCGAGGGAACGGAGCAGGTCGGCAAAGTGGGCTGATTCGAATTGCCTCCCCTGATCGACCGTGAGTGTCCGCGGACAGCCGTAGCGGCTGATCCATTGATTAAGGAAGGCCGCGGCGACGGCGTCCGCGGTAATGTGGGCGAGTGGTATACACTCTACCCAATTAGTCGCACGGTCGATCATGGTGAGGCAATACCTCTTCCCCTCGGAGGGGGGAAGGGGGCCGACCAGATCCAGGTGGACGTGTTCCCACGGGAGAGAATCGGGGATAGGTTGGGGAGGTACATGCGGGTGAGCCGAGACCTTGAATTGCTGGCACCTCTGGCACCCCAGAACCCAGGTACGTATATCTGTGTTCATGTGGGGCCAGAAGTACCGCGTTTTGATGAGGTCCCGGCTCGCCCGAATGCCGGGATGATGGAGTGAATGGTAATGGAGGAACAACTGCCTCCTTAGTTCCGGTGGGACGTACGGGCGCGGTGTGTCGGCCGATACGTCGCACCAGAGATCTAGGGGGGGCAGTTGCTCCAATTTTGAGGCGGAGATGAGGTGGGAAAGTGCGGGATCGGAGTGAGGAGTCTGGTGGTTTTTGAGGGTTTGTGGGGACGGGAAGGGCAGTAATTCCGACACCGGCGCAGGGGTGGGGCGGGAGAGGGCGTCGGCGACGCAGTTGTCGGCCCCCGGCAAATAACGAATATCGGACGTAAATTGTCCGATAAATTCGAGTTGCCGGAGGCGACGGGGGGAGGCGGATTTCCGGTTTTGGAGGAGGGCGTGTGTGAGGGGCTTATGGTCGGTGATGACAGAGAACTGCCTGCCCTCCACGAAGTCACGGAAGTGTTTGATGGCTTCGTGGATGGCGAGGAGTTCTCTGTCAAAGGTGGAATAATTTTTTTGTGTGGGGGACAGAGTTTTTGAAAAAAAACCGAGAGGTTGGGGGGTGGCGCCGGTGTGTTGTTGGAGTACTGCCCCGATGGCCCAGTCGGACGCATCTGTGGTGATGGAGAGGGGGGCATGGGGATCGGGATGGGCCAATAGAGCGGCGTCTACTAGGTCCTGTTTGCATTGTTTAAAGGCTGTTGTGAGGGCGGGGGTCCAGGAAATGGGGCGTTTATCGTGTTTCTTTGCCGGTTGTGGTATAGCGTGAATGAGTGGTTGTTGGTGTTGTGCTGCGTGTTTGATGTGTCTACGGTAAAAGTTTAACATGCCCAGGAAACGGCGGAGTTCTGCGACAGTGTTGGGTTGGGGGAAATCTGTGAGGGTGTGGACTTTATCTGGTAGGGGTTTTATCCCTTCGGATGAAACCTGGTGGCCGAGGCAGCGGACGGAGGGTTGGGCGAGGACACATTTCGAAGCGTTGATCGTGAGGCCCTCGGCGGCAAAGATGTCAAGGACTTGTTTCAGATGGGCGAGGTGTTCCTTTGGGTCCCGGGAAGCGATCAGTACGTCGTCCAAAAAACAGAAGACGAAGGGTAGGCCTCGTAGGATGTTGTCCATGTAACGCTGCCATGTTTGGGCAGCGTTACGGAGGCCGAAACCCATTTTGACGTATTCGAACAAGCCGAACGGGGTTATGATAGCTGTCTTAGGGACGTCCGGGGGGTAGATGTTAATGTGATGGAAGGCACGGGAGATGTCGAGTGTGGAGAAAATTGTTGTGTTGTGGAGGTGGGAAGAGAAATCACGGAGATGTGGGACGTTGTACAGGTCTGGGGTTGTACGGGCATTGAGGCGGCGGTAGTCGCCGCATGGGCGAATATCCCCGTTAGGCTTCTGCACAATGTGTAGTGGAGAAGCCCACGGGGATTTGGAGGGGCGGATAATGCCGTCCTTGATGAGGAGGTCGAAATGTTTGCGGGCCTGTGTGAGTTGAAGGGGGTGGAGGCGTCGGGCTTTCGCGGATATTGGGGGGCCAGAGGTTTCAATATGATGTTGGGTTTGTGAAATGTGAGCTGAGGGGCGGCGCTGGGGTTTGTAGTTGGTGAGGAGTTCGCTAAAGTGGGATGGGGGCTGATCCACCGCATTGATGAATCCGGGGATGGGTTTTTTGGTGGAGGGGTCGAGCAGGCGCGCGTTACGGACGTCCACCTGGAGGCCGAAATGTGCGAGGAAGTCGGCCCCCAGGATAGCTTTCTCTACGTCCGCCACGGTGAATTCCCACTCGTACGCGAGTCCGCTCATATGAATTGACGAGCGGTACGTCCCGTACGAGGGGATGGTGGTACCGTTGGCGGCGTAGAGGAGTTGCCGGTAACAACGCGCCTGTCGCCGGAGAATATTGTTGGGGAAAATAGAAAGCGCCGCCCCTGTGTCGACGAGGAAGGGGACGTGCGTTTTGGAACATTTTAAAAATAGACGTTGATGAGCTGGGGTGGAGTGGGGTAAAATGGGGGAGGTGTTGGAATCCGCCGGAGGGGGGGGGGCTTGCTTCGTCCGGGGTGCTGGTTAGGGGTGATGGTGGTGGTAGGTCCCCTGCAAAGGAGACGCGGGGTGGTTTTCTGTCGTTCCGGGGAGGGGAAACGGCAGTGGCGGCGCGAGTAGTGGCCGGAGGGGTGGTTGCCCTGGAGGCGGGCTTGGAGGGGCCGTTCCGGGGTGGGGGAACGGGAGCGGCGGCGCTAGTGGCGGCCGGAGGGTTGGCTGCCCTGGAGGTGGGCTTGGAGGGGCCGTTCCGTGGTGGGGGAACGGGAGCGGCGGCGCTAGTGGCGGCCGGAGGGTTGGCAGCCCTGGGGGCGGGCTTGGGGGGGTTGACTCGTGGTGGGGTACTGGTTGATGGAGAGGTGGGGTGGTTTGCGGCGCCGCCAGATGCGGTCGGGAGGTTGGCAGCAGTGGCGGCGGCGTAGGAGGGGTAGCGAGTTGCGGTGGAAGTGGTGTGAATATGGGCGGGGGGGGTTCGGTGCTGGTCCCCCCCGTGTTGGCGAGGAGGGGAGCCCGCCGGATTTACCGGCGGGCGTCCGCGTTTCCCTGCTTGGAGGGGTAGGAGCAGGGGGGTTGGCATTTGCGGGCCTCCCCACCGAAGTTCGCGTGGTAGAAGCATCGGTGGGGGGGGTCCGCTGGGAGGTAGGTCCTGGTGGGGCGTGTAGAAGTGGAGGGGGCCGCTGTGTTGGGGGACCTCCCCCCCCCGTTGGTGGGCGGGGGAGACGGTGCGGCGGTCGGCCGAGCGCTGGCGTCGGTGGTCAGAGGAGGGGGCCGGTCGGCGATCGATGGAGAGGGAACGGCGCCGGTGGAGGGAGGGGGGTCGGCGGCGCTCGTCAGACGGTGATCGGTCCCGGCGCGGGGTGGGGAAGCGGGGTGCGGCGACCTCCGTGACGCCGGCGGCTGCGGCGAGGTCGTAGACCGTGTCTGCTAGACGGAGAAGCGGCTCGTCCGGTCCGTCGAGGTGGCTTGCGAGCGCCATTTGGATGGGGTGGGGAAGGGCTCGCAGCCAGAATGTTCGGGCGATGTCGGCCGTCACGACGTCGTGTAACTGATGACGCAGGCGACGGTACAGGTGGGAAGGCTTCGCATCGCCGAGATGTTGGGGCTGGGATAGCGCTGCGACGCGCGCGATCTTGGAGGGCTGGTATAAATTGATGAGGCGGCTGCGGAGGTCGTCGTAGGCGGCCGTGGCGTCGGGGGAGATGTCGGACGTCTGCAGGAGGATGTCATATGGCAACAGGGAGATGATGCGGGAGTAGCGGGAACGCTGGCTGCGGATGTTGGCGGCGGAGAACGCAGCGTCGACCTGGAAGAACCAGAGTGCGGGGTCGTGCGCGTAGAAGGGGGGTAGCGACAGCGGGAACGACGCAGAGGCCGTCGTGACGTCGGCGGCGGCGTGTGCGGCAGCTGCAGCGGCGGCGGCAGCGGCGGCGGCGGATGCGGTAGAATTGGGTGGCGAGAGGCTGGTGAAAGGGTTGTCGGCTGCGTCAGAAGGTGCAGCGGTCGGCGGCTGCAGCAGGGACGGTCGTAGGAGCGGCGGCGATTGTGAGTTCGGGTCCATGGTGGGGGTGTCTGTAATCAAAATTCAAATTTTCAAATTTTTGAATTTAAAATTCGCAATGTGCGGCGGCGGATGCGCGTGTGGCGGAGGGTTGAGAGTTGTGTGTGCGGATGTGGGTGGGCCAAAAATTGCGAATTTATAGAATTTAACTGACGATTTTAAATGTGAATTTAAAATGCGGGACACCGAACTAGACTGGGGCGACACATGAGGTGGTAAGAAGGGAGGTAGAAGGTTGGATGAACGTCGGGTTCACCACTGTGATGAATTTAAATTTATCATCACGGTGGCGTGAAGGAGTGAATAGATGAGAGCGAGGGAATTTCACCTAGGCGGCGGTTATCCACCGATGTAGGTGAGAGGAAGGAAATTCACCCAGGCGGCGGTAATCCACCGATGTGGGTGAAGGAAGGAATCTCGTCTAGGCGGCGGTAATCCACCGATGTAGGCGAGAGGAAGGAAATTCACCCAGGCGGCGGTAATCCACCGATGTGGGTGAAGGAAGGAAGGTGCTTGTCTAGGCGGCGGATATCCACCGATGTAGACAAGAGGAGAAGGTAGGAGGTGAATTCCCAGAGCGGCGGATACCACCAGGCATCTGGGAGGAGGAAGGTAGGAGAGAGAGAAGAGAGAGCTGGTTAGAGGAAGTGTCGAATGAAGCTAAAGCTCCAGGATCCGGGATTATATAGGACTTGAAGTCCTCTCCCTCCAGCTCCCTGCTGGGAGCTGGTAGTGGGGCACCAGGTTGTGTCCCCCGGATTCTGTCGCCTGTCTCCCCACTCAGATGTTTATTGACGGAAGGTAATTTCTACATCGGAATATTGGTGAGAGCTTTAAGGTTGTAGTGGAGTGTTCCCGGGAGGGACTCACGACAAATGTGATACCAAGATATTTCTCCGATGGCTTGCTCCATACCTCTGCTCCTCCAATTTGCATTGGCAGATGGTGGGTATGCGCTTGCGCGTAAAGACTGTGACTCCTGTCTTGGGGGCTGCTAGTGTTAGGCTATGCTCCCTCATCCAATGCGTAATCGCTCACATAATTTGAGTGAGCTTGGATTGACCGCTGCTGTGGTTTGGAGCTGTTGCGGTGGTTCGTGTCGAATCAATGTAATTTTGTATTACAACTCTTAATTTATTATATACGTACATGGTGACGGGTTATAATAAGTTGGGTCGCGCACATTTGAATTGATAATCTGGGTAACCCCCACATGGACCATAATTATTATGGATCGTCTGGCTTGGAGTGGCACCAGGTTAAAACTTATGAGCATTTGGCGGGCGGGGGGGTTCATTGTTACTGGCCCACGTTTTTCCCAACAAGCTTTTATCGTTATTCGATAATTGCTGAATTTTCAAGGCTAAAATGTGTGGAAAGTACGTGCTTTCTACATTCCAAAAGGCTCCTGAAACTTATTTTCTCGTCATCATCGTCATTTTATCGTATTAATTAAATTTTTTAAATTGGGGCCAGTAACAAAGAATCTTCCCAGTCTGATTCTTCATTAAAGGGCCCCAACCCTCGTTCTTATAGTTCATTCTCCAACGAATCCGTATTTTGTGATCTCGGATCGCACTTGATTTCATTCAGCTAATTTACACATTTCAACTAATTTGTGCTCTGCGATTTTGGATGGCTGGGTACCCTTATCCAGGTCAGCTAATCAACAATTCAACTAATCTACGCAACGTGATTTTGGGTGGATAGGTACCTAGTCCTTGAGATGCGAGCGAATACCGCTATATACATATCTACTAACCGGTACACAGGCGAATCTACGCATTTTAACCATCTACATCTACACGGTGGAACCGTGTTGAACCGCTGGTCTTGTAGCACTAGACAGCTACATTATGCCTATTATAACGATGGATATCAACTCGATTCAATGTAAAATCTTTGTAGCTAATATCAGTGGAGTACGTGCCTCTGGATTCCAAAACGCTCCTGAAACTAACTTTTTTGTACCTGTAGCAATTAAATTTCAAAAATCGGGGCCAGTAAAAAAGAACGCACCAGTTCTTCTTTTTTGTATTATTTATTTATATTAGTATATTTTGCATTCCTCTTAAGATTCTTGAATATTGTTACTGTGATCGGGCTCGCCCGTGAAATAAATAAACAAACATCCGGGAAGGGTAGTCGATTTCATCGGACGGGATACCCCATTTTGAAACCCACTTTTCGTAAGAATTTACGCTGAAGGCGCTCCAATTGGTCAACGTGTACTCCATAATAGGGACACCGGACTATCCGCCGCGTGTTCCAACGTAGGGAAACACCAGGGGCAACACCATATTTCATCGGGATATGAAATATTTGATGGATATCTATAAAACTACTCGCATGACCTTAAATGAAGATGCAGGAATATATCATTTTATTATTCTCAGTTAATTATACGACGTACCCTTCTGATTTTGGGTGGCTATCATCAGTTTGGTTTATTGTTGAGAAATGGGTATCAAGTTTTCAATAAACTGCCCCAAATTCGAGTATTTTTTCGTTTGTTTCGCTATAAAATATAAATTCTGTTTCAGAAAAAGTGGTTGTCCCCGCCGTCAACTCCCAGCGGGGTTTTAATGTTCTTCTTCAAATGTCTTCCAACCCAGAGGTTCTGGGTTTCATTTTACGCGGCCTTCTAGCTCACATTTCCAAGCTGCTGAAACTTCTTCAGCAGAGAAACGACCAAGAGCTGCATAGGAATATGGCCGCCCTTCTGCACAAACTCCTCAAAGTGAGTCAGCCACCATTTTGTTCACTGTTAGGGTTTGGTGAAATATTCTGGATAGTTACGTGTTTGTTTTGTTGTTCAAAAGGTAATCTGAAATATTATTGTGGAACGCACGTCGAGGTAATGGCGAAAAACACACAGCCAGGTGGAAAGTCGCGGTTTCAGTACTGAAATCAACTCCCTTGGCAGAGTCAGGAAGGGGTCCACTAGTTTTAGCAAACTCGAACCAATTAACCTGGAATCTTTAGAGTGATAACGCTGAACAACACACCTATTTAAACAGAAAAAATAGGTTGTACTCGAAGGACCATAATAGAAGATTACTATGATTGTGAGGAAATTACAAGTCATAAAAGGTAATTACCTGAAGAACGAGGTTGTAATGGTACAGACAATTTTGGTAATTTTGGTAGGTACACTGTAGAGGAGACTGATCGGTTCTGGAGCTGTGGTGCGGCGGTTCTTGGTGACGGTCACTCACTGGAGCCACTTTTTGGTTTCTGGTGGTTCCTGGGGTGGCGATGAGAGTACGTACCGGACTCGTCCACTCGTGAGAGTGGTGAGGGCTTGAATGACCACGTGCGAGTACTCAGGTTCAGGGCACTCGATATCACCGGTTAAGAAGGGATATCGATTAGGCTTCCTCAAGCGATCCCGTCTCCACCGGACGAAAAAATGTATCGAAAACAGCCACACTGTTACACTCCTCCCCACATGACACACTTGTGGGTAGCAGAAGTATGAGAGGGAAAAGGGGGAATGAAAAGTAGTATGAAGTTCTTCATCGTAATGGTACTACCTCATTAATTTTTACTGGTGGAGAACAAAGCTCCTACATACGAGTATTGGCGGATAATGTTGTAATAGGTTGTTGTCCAGTGAATTGTGTTCATCTGGGCAACCTCTAGGTCTAGGTGATCAACCTCCATCGTTAGGATGGAACAGCTATTGGGACATGTCAATTGGGACACGGCATCAATCGCCTTCTAATGATCTCAGTATATTTTAATTATATTTACACTCTTAGGGGGGGGGGGGTGATAGGGGGGGGGGAACCAATAGATGTATGTATTATCAAAGGGACAGGTTTTTAGTAAAGTAATCCGTCTGGGAAACCTTTGGGCTTATCCTTCTGGTAAGCCCACAAAAGTGGATGGAGTACGGCCAAGTGCTCAGCGCATACTACCGAACCACGCTCTGCTACCATGAGAGTGTGACGGTGGGGGTGGACCCTCGAGAGTCCCCCTCCTAGACCACCGAGATTATCACCGGTTAAGAAGGGATATCGATTAGGCTACCCTAAGCGATCCCGTCTCCACCGGACGAAAAAGTGTGTCGAGAACAGCCCACACTGTTACAGTCAGCAAAAACGCCAGCGGGCAACACAGACATGCAGTCAACAATCCAGCAGTATACACCGCAGGACTTCTCATTGAGATTATGATGAATTGGATAGTTTTAACTTCAGGGGGAGAGCCCAACAAGTGGTATTCGGTTTTCGAGGACAAATTTTCGGGGTTAGTAAACAAAAAAAGATGGCTCCAAGTCGTCCTGCTGGTTGAGCCCTTCTTCTTTTCGAATATAGTTTCATTTGACTGATTGGCGACCACGACTGGCATCAATAATGTTCTGATATAGCTTGTTGCTTATAAATAACATGGTGACAAAACTTACATAATAGCAAATAAGTACCTACATTTAGGTTTTGTGAGTACGAACGGAAACCAATGATAACGGCGTAACCATCTCTCTTCTTCCATCGTTTTCCAGACTGCCTTGGAAACGTACGGTGGCAAATCCCTGGAGGTCGCTGGACCCGTGGAGGCTGACAAGCGCAAGATCGAGCTTTCGGCCGCCTGTTGCCTCCTCCTGAAGACCTGCCTGACTCTCATCCACGGCGTCCACGACCTTCAGTTCACTGCTATGGTCACCATCAACAAGGTCATCGACACCTGCGTCGTCTACAGGCTGGCCCACCTGAAAATCAAAGTGTCGGAGGCCCTGCAACACCCCGCCATTACGTGAGTCAATGTTCGTTTTCTACTGAACCCTGATCCTGACGATCCCTTCGCTACATAATGTCTGTGGTGATAAAAGAATGAGGGTTGGCTTGGATAGGTGAGGCTTTAGATATGAAGTTTAAGGTTGGATAGCTAGCAATTGGCAAAGCCAGTTGTGCCCAGACTGTTCCACCACGTCGGTTATCACCTGACCGGTTCCACCACTGATTTTTTTCAGTCGAGAAAGGTATGGAGTTTTGCGACGGAAGAGAGAAGTCATCGACTTGAGCGTGATCAGTAGAATGGTGAGCTGGGCTAGAAGAGCGGTTTATAAGGGCGCCCTTCCACCCTCCCCTGGTCCTTTGACGGTCGTTAGAAGCCATTAGAGGATCGAGGGAGGGAGGTGGCAACCTACACCTCTCTGGTCACGTAGGCCACCATTCCTGTGCTTTATTTAGGACAATAACCTAAATAATATCTGCATGGGGTGGTATATCTAGAGGGGAACCACGACAGTGCCAATGGATAATGAGAGAGTGAGGCCGCTTACCTTCTGGCCACAGTTGTCTTTATGAATGGAAAAGTATATACCTATTTTTAATCTATTTAAAAAGAAGGAGGTTCTCAATTCGACCTGTTGCTTCTTTTTAGCTAATTTTCAAAGAAAATGAAGCTATTTTCAATGGTTCCGGAATTTTCAGTAGGTACATGAATTTTTGAATTTTTTACTGGTAAAACTGGTTCAGAGCATCCTGAATTCATCCCCAGATTTTAATAAAAATGTATATATTTGTGTGTATATAATATATATTAAAATCCAGAGATATCTGACCTTGGGTAATATGGTAAGAATTCCAAATTTCGCCAAAGTTCGTATTGCCAAACAAAAGGATGAGTTAAAGATGAGCAGTTTTCAAAAATTCTAAGGAAATCCAGTTTGAGTTTTATGGGGTGAAAAATCTATAAGAACGGCTAAAATCAAGGACAGTTGATATAAAATCACTTAACGTGGTATGGAAGGGTCCACAGAAAAATGGGATTTCAGTGGTTTTTCTTACAGAATAAGGTCGGATATGGATTTTTGGTGGTCAGAAATCGGTATTAAGGGCTAATACCGACATTAATTTATTCACCTGACGTTGTGTGTGATGGTGATTCGCAATAGAAAGACAGACTAGTTCGATGATAAAAATATTTTTCTCGAAAAAGACTGGGTCAAATTTGACTTAACAAAAGTCAAAAATCGGTAAAAGTTTCTAAAATCACGAAAAAATTTATATAATTATACGAAAAGTGGTATGATTTCTCGAGCTATCACCTTTTTGCACAATAGCACGAATATTTCTTTGAAAATTATCTCTCATAGCCATGCTGCCTGCCTAGAACTCTTTTTTTTTTTTTAATATTTTTATGTTTGTCCAGCGATTATTCCGAAACTGCTGAACGGATTTCGATGTATCTTTTTTCAAATGGAAGAGGATCATCCTCTGGTGGCCCCTCCCAGTTTTTAATTTAAAAAAAAAAAAACTACCTAGTGCTGTGAGCCTGCAGTAGGCCAGTTACCTATACTCTTCGATTTCTAGTCCTTTGACAGACATTGCACGATTTGGCGACAGAAAACAGCCTGCAAAAGACTGTGACGTATGCCCCACATGATCATGGTATCAGTATTTTATAACATGTGGTATATTACTGAGGTAGTAGTGGGTCACTTTTAAAATTGGCGTTGGCATGGAGAAGTGCAGGTAGGTACCTAGTAGAATCAAAATTTATTTGACAAAAAAATCCATTTAATAAACACTTTTTCTAATGAAAAGTAAATCTGTCGGTAGCACTAAAAAGCCACCCCCACCCCCAAACTTCAAAGAAGATGTAAGTATAAAACTAAAAAGAAATAATGATTATGCTGAACAAATCTCCATAGTTTATTCAACGCCGATACAACAAAATTCTGGAAGTCGGCGCCAGATTTTAACTAAAAACCCAATGCGAAGCCTTCATATTGTACCCAGTTGTTTTTATGCATTTTTAATTTATTGTCTGTAGGTATTTTAAGAACTTTCTTATCGATCCACCCACTATCATGGAACGTATTGAATTGTTATTCTATAATGAAATTTAGGGCCAATGACATTTCCGGAATGTGGCGGCTTATCAAAAGTTCACTGTGTGTTACTGTTATTATAAATCCAGCCAGCGTAAATATCGTGAACCGCTCGGCATCCAGTTTTGTCTCTCTGTATCAAATTATGGTTTGTTATGGCATTTGGAGCACTTCAGCGTCGTCGCTTAAAGCGTGTCAGAAGGAATTCGCACTGCTTGCGGTATATGGAATTGGACTTCCAGTCCGCCTGTTGTGGCCCCCTCCACTCCACAGACCGAGTTTGGCACCATTGAAAAGTCCGGTTCGAATCAATTTAAAACAGCTCACAGCGTGGGTCCTGGTTGGGGGATCGATTGTCGAGGATTCCGATTCATGGGTCCCGGCACGCTCCAGATACGACGATACGGACGTATGAAAACGAGCTTTCAGCTAAAAACCCCCTCACACCACTCCTGACGAAGCCAGGGTTATCGTATCCTCCCAAACACAATGAAACATTCGTTCCCGCAAAGGGTTTAACGTTGGGGGGAACTTATCACACAGAATTGACTTTATTGGGTGTTGGGGGCGGTTAAGCCGAAGCTTTTACTTCATCCCCATCTGTCGTCATTTAGATTCAACTATCATTCATATGCTTTGAGTTGATGGTAGCTTATCGTTTCAAATACTCAATTTCAAGGTGCTAATGTAATTCTGTGGCAGAGTTTCTGTGACAAGTAGTAGGTGTGTAAATATGTCCCCGAAAGACCCTGTCTCTCCCTCTTTCGGATGAGTGGGGCGACATCATCGGGGCTCTCGAAAAACGTACCTTCCATGAAAATTCCGGTCACTCAGGAGGAACCCAATGAAAATACGAAAAACGGAGTTATTGAAAAAAATTGTCTATTTCCACCAATACGCGAAAAAACGCAAAAAAACACTGTTATACCGTGTTTTTTCAAAACACTGTTATACTGTGTTTTTTCAAAACACCGTTAAGTATACCGCATAAACGGTTATACCGAAAAAACACTGTTATACCGTGTTTTTTCAAAACACCTTTCAGAAAATTCCGGTCACTCAGGAGGAACCCAAAGAAAATACGAAAAACGGAGTTATTGAAAAAATAGTCTAATCCACTGTTACACGAAAAAACGCAAAAAAAACACTGTTATACCGTGTTTTTTGAAAACCCTGTTATACCGTGTTTTTTCAAAACACTGTTATACCGCGTTTTTTTCAAAGCACCGTTATACCGCAAAAACGGTTATGCCAAAAAACGGTTATTACGAAAAAACACTGTTATACCGTGTTTTTTCAACACTGTTATACCGTGTTTTTTCAACACTGTTATACCGTGTTTTTCAACACTGTTATACCGTGTTTTTTTCAACACTGTTATACCGTGTTTTCTCAAAACACCATTTGATAACCATCGTCAGTAACAAACAGTAACTTGTTACTGACAATAACTGAGTTATTGTTTGTTACTGGAGATGGTTTGATCACCGAAACCGGTGTAACAGTGTTTTTAGTGTTTATTCGTGTATTAGTGGAAATAGAGTGTTTTTTCAATAACTCCGTTTTTAGTTTTTTCTTCGAAATGGATTTCCACGATTTCTTCGCGATTGATTTAGTTCGTAGCAGGAGGAACCCCCTTGGGGAGGAAAATAAGAAATTCCATGTCTTCTTCTCTTCATCTCTGTTACTTGTCTTGGCCGCAGCCATCCACCGAATATTTATCAAACTGTAGTTCCCGGGCTGGTTCAAGTACTCGATTTAGGGCTTCCCTGGGGGGAGCTCGAGGGTAGATATTTATCACAGAAAACAGTGGTCTACGCAGAAGGGGCATCTACACCGGTAAATAATAAACCGCTGTGTAATAATTTGCAGCGTTTTTAGTCCATTTTCGGATTCTACATACCATGAAACGAAAACCTCAATTTTTTTCTTTCAATTTTTGTTTCCCGTGCTCGATTCCAAAGGTTCATTATTGAGAATAATAAACAAAAATCCAAAATAGTGAAATTAATATCACGGATTATTGACAATAATAAACCAAAGGATCAAAAAATGACACCAAATAAACTCAATCGTAGCTTGGCTAAATGTTGAACAGATAGATTTCTTCCGAAGCGCCTTGCTGTATTCTTCCGGATTTTTGACGGTGTTGACGACTCTCATCCTAAGGAAATTTAAAACGAAGCAGTATGGCTCGATCATAGAGCTGCTTAGCTAGCTCCAGCATATCCAGTGGTCCGATAGCCAGCAGCTGATACGAAAGTACTGTGGGTGCAGAAAAGCAAACAACAGGTGTCGTTTGCCTTGGTGTAGGCTTACGACACGGCGGGTTGATAGTAGGGTTGGTTTGGATAGGTGAAGGGCGTGCTCCGTCTATTCCTAACACTCCCCGCTTATCTCCACAGCAGGCTTGGAAGAGGAGACTAGGACCCCGCGGTTATCACCACAGCTGGTGCTAGGGGCAAGGGCGCCCCGCGTTTATCACCACAGCAGGCGCTGGGAAGAAGGAGGCCAGTACCCCACGGTTATCACCACAGCACGTGCTAGGAGAAAAGGAGGCGTCCGACGGTTATCACCACAGCAGGCACCAAGAAGAAGGAGGCTAGCGGTTACCACCACAGCAGGTGCGAGGGGGTTGTCGAAGAGAGAGAGAGAGAAGTCGTAAGTCGGGAGAGTGGTCGGTCGAATCAGGAGCTGGTCTAGCCGGGGTGCTTATAAAGGCCCCTTCCCCTCGTCACCCGTCCGCCAACGGCCGTTACAACCGTTGTGGGGCGATGGAGCTCGATCGAGGGGACCCCTCTCCCCGAGGCGTCGCTCAGCTCGTCGTTCCCCTAGTTTATTTGGTTAAATCTGTACCATATTACGTAGGAGTGGAAAATGTTGAATTTTGAGGGGTACCACGAACAACAGGCTTCTCCTTGTCCAGAACCCGGGCTTCCTGCGAAACCTTCCCCATAACCTACGTTTCACACAAAATCTTTCAAGTGAAACGCCGGGTTACGAAACTTGCTAAACAGCCAAGTTTCCCAGTTCAATAAGGCGGAATTCTCCCGCTTTGTTTGTTCGGGTGCCTTTTCGACCAAACCTGGGGGTTTTCCATTCTTTGACAAGACCATCATCGCTAACAAAGACCGCCTTGTTTAGGGTTTCTTCTGTGACGCGTTTTTTTCCCTTCAGCCTGTAATGTAAGTTCTTCAGCACTAACAAGCGCTGCACTGCTTTAGTAAATAGAATTACGGCAAACCTCGTCGCTTCTCTTCGTTAACTATGTTTGTCCTTATTAAAGTGAACGAATTTTGTTTAGTTAGGGACGGAATAAGAAAGAAGGTAATAAAAACGTGGAAGAATGAGCGGGTTGGAAATAGACGTCTCCGTGAGTCAACACAGTGAGCTACAATTCTGGAAAAATGAATTTTACAAATTTTAAAATTGTATCCATTTGGTTACCTACCTACCCTTTTTAGTATAATTTTCAATCATGAACATTCGGAATCAAGCATGAAAAATTTTTTTTAACCCTCCTCGAAATTTTGTGGTTTCAGTTTCAAGGTACGTAGAATCCGAAAGAGAAATAACCAAATTTCTGTCTGTACGCCGTATTGCGCACTTTTCCAATGAACCAAAATTAATGAAATTCGGTTATTAGGTCCACGAAGCTCAGGGTTACTGTCAGTCATATCTAACGGGTGAAAAATAGGGGTTGCATTTTTCAGATCTCCGTGTCTCGAATGGTACTTTCAGTAGAATAGTACGTTTTTTTAAAACGTTTTTCAATTGGTTTCGAGCTAGAGAATTTTTTGAGACCACCCGGAGCATTGTACGTCCAACCGTTCGTTTGTACCGAAAAGCTTCGTCAACATGATCGTGAATGAAACGGTATAAATCCGGCCAGGTATCATTGCTAGGGAACACCTGATTACAATCACGGATGGCTGTATGAAGTCGAGTTTGTTGTTCTGTGGTATTATTTCATTTCAAAATGATGGCTCTTTTGGGTTTTTGTAACTTCAACGAACGTTATGCTTCATGATAAACCACAAATAATTATTCTTAAGGATTGAATTATTGGATCCCGCGTATTTTTATGGAACTGGTGGAGGAGTGGGAGGGTGACGAGGGTATTGACCACAGTGATCTACGCAGAAGGGGTGTCTATACAGGTAAATAATAAACCGTTGTGTAATAATTTTCAGTTGTTTTTACTTCCATATTCGTGTTATATAGAAATGAAAGTGTGGTGATACTCTCAAAAATAGGTGTTCGAGAAAACCTAATGGGATCTTGTTCAGAACTGTTCACAACGAGTTTTTAGACGGTTTTCCACTCGATGTCACTCTGTATACGTACGTATGCATGTATGTATATACCCGTGGTGGAATTTCAAGTGGTCGTAACTTCTTCAAAATACGGTTTTTTCCCAGTTTTTCTTATCGGGTTTTGTTTAACTGGTTAAACTCTTCAATTTGAAGTGAGAATGAGCTTTCCGTGTGGAAAAGTAAGGGAGTTATGACGGGTTTTCCATGTTTCCGATTTTCAACGTTAGCTATGTAAAAGTAGACCAATGTTGATGCGGTTTGTACAAAAATGTCCGTTAGTGATCAGCCCTACCGATTTTCAGGTTGATCGCAATTGATTTTGCTAAGTGACAGCAGCAAAAAATGTGTCGGTGAATCCAACATTTTCTAGGTATACTAGCTAAATAACGTTGGTGTGGTGTCAGAAAGTGGTTGAACGTGAGATTTCTAGGGAAGTTCACGGATCTTGATCGAAATGGGCAGCCAGTCTTGTCTTTCGCCAACTTGTGTCCGTACTATTATTAAGAATATGGAAGTATTGTGTAGTAATCTTTGCACAAAAAAATAGCTTACCAGAGTGAAGTTTGTATTATAGTAGCCTCCACCAAATTAGAGCTATGAGCCAGTCGTTTCTAAGGGACAAAATGTGCAAAGATTCTTACTTGATGGTGCTAAGCCATGGGTAATGAGTTCGATCCCGGGCCATGTCAGAATAATTGTTGGCCCCCTAAGATTTATCGTGTTGCCAGTGTTTATTGATGGATTTCACACCTCAAGACGAACGAAAAATGTGAAAGGGAAGTCCGAGTCATACAGACGTATGTGATTGTTGATAGGTACGCCTGCAGTTATCGAGCAAGTTCAACCTGCAACACGCTCCAGCAGTGCATGTTGCTTTGGCTCTATTTTCGTGTCGGCTACTATGACTGGTTGTTTGTTGTGTTGTTTCTGTTGGGCTTTATAACAGCCAGTTTGTTGTTTGTTGAACGTTTATAACCCTCATATTCCCCCCCCCCCCCCCCCCCCACCACAGCCCAGTAATAACCAAGTAATTAGAACAAGTTCAGTTCACCGACGTTGATAAAAAATTGGTCACCTAGGAATAGTGTTCGACTTTAATAGAATTTATTTCCTTTATCGTGACATAAATGTGACAAGTACTTAGGATCATCTGGGGCTCCGTTCAACCGTTAATGATGGGGAATTTCATTGATTGTAAAGGGTCTGCACTGATGGGGTCTTTATGTGACGGAATCCGTGTGCTAAGCTTAGAGAGCAATTTTAAATATATTCCCTTCGTAATAAATGCTGTTTGAAATCTTGGAAGGAGTGCGGTACAGTTCAAATACCCTGATGATGCGCTTTTCGCCGATTGTATGATCCACACGGGCAACGGCATCGATTGATTTGCTCCAGAGGGAATGTATCTCGAACAGAGCACAACCAGACAGGAACGTCAGTGGGGCGCGTACGAATTCCTCGTTCGTGACTTCGTTAGGGAATGTTTACCATGAATTTGGTTCAGACAAACACGCCGTGCCTAACAAGATCTGATTTTGGCGAATCCCTCGATCCCGCGCTCAAGAAAGCATTGCGAGTAATATGGCAATCTGAACCCGTTGTGCTCTGCTTAAAAAGGATGGCTCATCCAAAGTCTTCCTGTAAGGTTTAATATTTTCCGTTAGTCCGAACAAAGAACGCCAAAAAAGGGGCTTCAGACGACGTGGGGGACGTCAGAACTTTTGACTACAGGAATGTGTTCAGAGTGGTCAGGGGATGCATATTTGAACATACCGAAATTCCCCAGTTCTACGAGGTGAGCCGCTGTGGGGGGGAGGGGGGTTGTCGAGAATTTTTTATTTTTTGTTTTTTTTTTTTTTGCTCAGCTCGGCTACGGTTTATTTATTTATTTACTATACAGGCAAGCCCAATACGAAAAATGAAAACAGGAGAACGGTTTGTTGTAACATCAGAAAGATACCCATCAAATGAAAGTGAATTAAATTTCCTACAAGACATTTCGAGATTTTCACCTTCAAAAATGAAAAAAGAAAAAAAAAAGTTTTCGTAACACTTGTTTTGAGAAATTTGTCGTTGTAGCGTTCCAGTTTTACAGTAACTTCTGTCTTATAGTCAAACTGAGTGAGAAAAAAGTTGTAGAGGATTATATTAGTATATATAAAGTGGTATATTTATCTTATCTTCAACCAGTCAAAATCTACATCAGTTAAAAACTTTCGGTAAAACAACGAATTCTTGCTGAAAACCACACATCGCTTCTTCTTATTTTTGGTTTATGTTCAATAATGAAGTCTTGGAATCGAACATAACAATTTTTTTTAACCCCTCTTCAAAATTTGATGGTTTACGTTTCAAGGGACGCAGATTACGAATATCGAATGAAAATATTTCCGGCCGTCCGCGGCTTTTTCCTTAGTTCCCATGAACCGAAGTTCACGAAATTTGATTTATATGGGTCCTGTTTGGGCTCTAGTTGGTTCACGAAGCTCGACGTTATTGTCACTCAACTCTAAGCGGTGAAAATTTTGGGTTGAATTATCCAGATTGTCCCTGTCTCGGGAAATTTTATTTTGAGGTGTTTTTTCGCATTTTTAAATGTTTCGATTTTTTTCAGAATTGTTGAGGCCATCCGGAGCATTCTACAATGCTGTCATAAAATGTGCTATGTACAGTGTGCCGTAAAAGAGCAGGGTGTATGCAGGCATAAAGCTGGGGTTTGAGAGCGCGGGTCACTGATTTCTTGGCCAGGTTGGCGCTATAGCGCAGTGGTCTACGCGGCGGACTGTTACGCCAAGATCGAAACCCTACCGGGGCTGGATAATTTTTTCACTCCACATGAACAATTTCCCTTCAGAACTTTATTTGTGTTTCTTTTTGCAATTTTAGCTACTGTTTATCATATACAGAATACTTCAGTAACATTTAACACGTGATTTAGGTAGGTACCTTGTAACGAGTACCGGGTTAGGTATTAAGCTTAGGAGGGTCTGTGATCTATATAGAATGGTTATCTGTACAGAGAATTGTGATCTGTAACAGAAGGGTTTTCTATACAAAATAATAAACCGTTGTGTAGGGATTTGCAGCGTTTTCTTTGATCGTAATGGGTCATTTCAAAGTTATGGCACAATCGCTTGTCACAAGAAGATTGTTCCTCAGCGCTTTGTCCCTCAGAGATGGGCCTGTTTTTATTTGATGTACATGTGTTCGATGATGATCTTTCTTAACTTGTATTACCAACATTTGTTTAATTAGGTATTACACAATTAATGTTACACAAACAGATAAACCCCAAACAGGGAAATCTTCGGGTTCTTTTTCAAGCTTACTGTTTTGAAGCGCGCATAAATACTACGCTCTAATGTACCTCTGGTTCGTTCAAACGGATGTATTCCCTTTTTATCGTTTTTTGAAGAGCTGCGTGTGGTTTTTAGAGACAGAAAATCGTTGTTGTTCCACGAGCGCTGTCATGTTTCACCGACGCCAATAAAGTTTTCGTTAGTTTGCGGACCTTTATTGCGTTCAAAGCACTCTCGGTGACATATATTGGGGGTATCTTTGGAAACTCGACCCTTTAGTAAGGACAATGACTCGAAAATACGACTAGGAAAGTCAAACCAGACCTCGCGATGAGAGAAAACGAGTCGTATTACTTTTTTTTCTTCCTCGTTCTTTCAATATTCCGTCCGTCGTCCTTATTCAGCCTAATAAAACTGGTAGGTGAAGGAACCGAAGTGAATCCTTCTGTGACATCAGATACTCCAGTCGGAGCAGACTTCCGAGCTATTGAAACCAACGTCAATTCGACGTTCAAAGTAAGACTGCCCCAACCTCACCCGTCCTCTGCGGGGATATCAACGAGCTTTTCTCTTTTTAGACTAAGTTTTCTCCGGGGGGGGGGGGGGGGGTTCAAGGAGGGGAAGAATGAAAATACTCGAAGAGGGGGGAAACCTCTTGGAAAAGTTTCCCTTGCCGAGCTACGAGCGACAGAACTTTTCGGGAGACTGTAAAAATGAGGTGGAATAAAAAACAAAAACAAAAGGAAGATATTTGTGGCGGAGCTGTGAGGGACTGTAGACGAACAATCTGGCCAGAGGGAAAACCCACGAGTTCAGAGAAGAACGTTCCGAGAGAAACAAAACTGCGATCAACAAGTTTCCAACATCGTTATGGTTCTTCATCAGGCGGCCACCAACTTTTACAGGTTCCAATCAAACTTGTAAGTTGGAATGTTGTGAATTTCGTACTCCGGTCTGGTTTAAGGACTTCCCGAGTCGAGGTTCGAAATTACCGATGTTGTACCTGGTGTGATCCGTGGAATATTTTGATGCATATGTCGTTTTCCAGCTAACCTTCCGAATAATTTTGGAAGCTAAATAAATTGTTGATTTTCTTACTCGGGAACTTTAGACAAAATCTCGTTTACCAACTGTTGCGGTACGCCTGTACGAATCATAAATATGTTAATGTGCAAGTTTCTGGCTCATAAATAGAAGGAGAAAGACGAGCTGTGCGACGCCTAGGTAGAAGCCTAAAGGGCTCTCCCTCCACTAACGCCCAACGACTCCCAAAGGTCAGTAATGGCCACTGGTTGACGGGGGACGGGGTGGAGGCATCTTTATAAGGCGCCCAGCTCGCCCAGCTCTTCACTCTTCCATACTCACGCCTACCTGCGACTTCTCTGTCGCTCACCTCACGCTTTCACCTTATCCCCCGCGTCTGTGGTGGTAACAACCCGGGGTATGCTTCCAAAAAGATCTAGTACTCGCTGTGGTGGTAACAACCTTGGGTATGCTTCCAAAAAGATCTAGTACTCGCTGTGGTGGTAACAACCTTGGGTATGCTTCCAAAAAGATCTATTACTCGCTGTGGTGGTAACAACCCGGGGTATGCTTCCAAAAAGATCTAGTACAGTAGTACAGTGAAAATCGTTTATAGTGGAATCGGTTATAGTGGACTTTCGTATATAGTGGACAAAATGTCCGGTCCCTCCGAGTGTTATAGTGTTAATGCACAGGAATTGTTTATAGTGGAACAATCACTTATAGTGGAATATCGGCTATAGTAGACGCGTTTATCGATCCGTTGGCCAGGAATCTATCAGTTATAGTGGACAGTTGGACATTCATGTCATTTCATTTCATCATTTCATTTATTGTGGTACTCTTCTGATTCACCAGTGTGATTCACAATGTCGAAGACCACGCGTTGGCAGCTCACAGTCGAGGAGAATTCGCACTTATTCGTCGGTTCGAGTCGGGCGATTCAGCGGGAAGCCTCGCAAGTGAATTCAAAACCAGCCGTTCGGCTGTATACGCGATTGTGAAGTCCAAATCGAAGGTGGTGGAACAGTTTGAGAAGTGTGAAAAAGTAAAGAAAGTTAGAGGCTTCACTCATCCGGATTTGGATAGGGCCCTATTGTCTTGGTTCAAGTTTCAAAGGTCGAATAATGTGCCATTAAATGGCCCACTACTCCAAGAAAAAGCAAACCAACTGGCCTCTCATGTCAAAAAAGAAAATTTTTCGTGCTCTGCATCATGGATTCAACGATTCCGTGCTCGTCACAACATCGTTTTTGGAAAAATTGCAGGTGAGTCGGGGTCTGTTGACCGTTCTATTACGATCGAATGGCCGATTGGCGATCACTTATAGTGGACATTCCACTATACCTAAGTGATATATCGTTCGTAATGGAAATCGGCTATAGTAGACAAAATTTCCCGGTCCCTTGAAGTCCACTATAAACGATTTTCACTGTAGTTGCTGTGGTGGTAACAACCCGGGGTATGCTTCCAAAAAGATCTACTACTCACTGTGGTGGTAACAACCCGGGGTATGCTTCCAAAAAGATCTGGTACTCGCTGTGGTGGTAACAACCCGGGGTATGCCTTCAAAAAGATCTAGTACTCGCTGTGGTGGTAACAACCGGGGTATGCTTCCAAAAAGATCTAGTTCTCGCTGTGGTGGTAACAACCCGGGGTATGCCTTCAAAAAGATCTAGTACTCGCTGTGGTGGTAACAACCGGGGTATGCTTCCAAAAAGATCTAGTACTCGCTGTGGTGGTAACAACCCGGGGTATGCCTTCAAAAAGATCTAGTACTCGCTGTGGTGGTAACAACCCGATGCTTCCAAAAAGATCTAGTTCTCGCTGTGGTGGTAACAACCCGGGGTATGCTTCCAAAAAGATCTAGTACAGTAGTACAGAGTACAGTGAAAATCGTTTATAGTGGAATCGGTTATAGTGGACTTTCATATATAGTGGACTTTCGTATATAGTGGACAAAATGTCCGGTCCCTCCGAGTGTTATAGCGTTAATGCACAGGAATTGTTTATAGTGGAACAATCACTTATAGTGGAATATCGGCTATAGTAGACGCGTTTATCGATCCGTTGGCCAGGAATCTATCAGTTATAGTGGACAGTTGGACATTCATGTCATTTCATTTCATCATTTCATTTATTGTGGTACTCGTCTGATTCACCAGTGTGATTCACAATGTCGAAGACCACGCGTCGGCAGCTCACAGTGGAGGAGAATTCGCACTTATTCGTCGGTTCGAGTCGGGCGATTCAGCGGGAAGCCTTGCAAGTGAATTCAAAACAAGCCATTCGGCTGTATACGCGATTGTGAAGTCCAAATCGAAGGTGGTGGAACAGTTTGAGAAGTGTGAAAAAGTAAAGAAAGTTAGAGGCTTCACTCATCCGGATTTGGATAGAGCCCTGTTGTCTTGGTTCAAGTTTCAAAGGTCGAATAATGTGCCAATAAATGGCCCACTACTCCAAGAAAAAGCAAACCAACTGGCCTCTCTTGTCAAAAAAGAAAATTTTTCGTGCTCTGCATCATGGATTCAACGATTCCGTGCTCGTCACAACATCGTTTTTGGAAAAATTGCAGGTCAGGCGGGGTCTGTTGACCGTTCTATTACGATCGATTGGCCGATTGGCGATCACTTATAGTGGACATTCCACTATAAGTGATATATCGTTCGTAATGGAAATCGGCTATAGTAGACAAAATTTCCCGGTCCCTTGAAGTCCACTATAAACGATTTTCACTGTAGTTGCTATGGTGGTAACAACCCGGGGTATGCTTCCAAAAAGATCTACTACTCACTGTGGTGGTAACAACCCGGGGTATACTTCCAAAAAGATCTGGTACTCGCTGTGGTGGTAACAACCCGGGGTATGCCTTCAAAAAGATCTAGTACTCGCTGTGGTGGTAACAACCGGGGTATGCTTCCAAAAAGATCTAGTTCTCGAACAACCCGGGGCATGCTTCCAAAAAGATCTAGTTCTCCCTGTGGTGGTAACAACCCGGGGTATGCTTCCAAAAAGATCTGGTACTCGCTGTGGTGGTAACAACCCGGGGTATGCCTTCAAAAAGATCTAGTACTCGCTGTGGTGGTAACAACCGGGGTATGCTTCCAAAAAGATCTAGTACTCGCTGTGGTGGTAACAACCGGGGTAAGCTTCCAAAAAGATCTAGTTCTCGCTGTGGTGGTAACAACCCGGGGTATGCTTCCAAAAAAATCTACTACTCACTGTGGTGGTAACAACCCGGGGTATGCTTCCAAAAAGATCTGGTACTCGCTGTGGTGGTAACAACCGGAGTAAGCTTCCAAAAAGATCTAGTACTCGCTGTGGTGGTAACAACCCGGGGTATGCTTCCAAAAAGATCTGGTACTCGCTGTGGTGGTAACAACCGGAGTAAGCTTCCAAAAAGATCTAGTACTCGCTGTGGTGGTAACAACCGGGGTATGCTTCCAAAAAGATCTAGTTCTCGCTGTGGTGGTAACAACCCGGGGTATGCTTCCAAAAAGATCTGGTACTCGCTGTGGTGGTAACAACCCGGGGTATGCCTTCAAAAAGATCTAGTACTCGCTGTGGTGGTAACAACCGGGGTATGCTTCCAAAAAGATCTAGTTCTCGCTGTGGTGGTAACAACCCGGGGTATGCTTCCAAAAAAATCTACTACTCACTGTGGTGGTAACAACCCGGGGTATGCTTCCAAAAAGATCTGGTACTCGCTGTGGTGGTAACAACCCGGGGTATGCCTTCAAAAAGATCTAGTACTCGCTGTGGTGGTAACAACCGGGGTATGCTTCCAAAAAGATCTAGTTCTCGCTGTGGTGGTAACAACCCGGGGTATGCTTCCAAAAAGATCTGGTACTCGCTGTGGTGGTAACAACCCGGGGTATGCTTCCAAAAAGGTCTAGTTCTCCCTGTGGTGGTAACAACCCCGATTACAGGCTTTCATGTCCTCTAGCGTCTGCTGTGGTGGCAACAACCGCGGGATGCTAGCCTTCATCCTCTAACGCTCGCTGTGGTGTTAGCTTCACCTAACAGATCCCTCCTGGGCATATCCTACACCCATACTATCCACCTTTCCCAAGCTAGCCATCCTCACCTACCCTCTCACCACGCGCTCACCGCACCAACCAATACCGAAACCATTGCAGATACGAAACTCACTGAATTTACCGTAAAACTGCATTTAGATGTCTAAAAGACCCATTTCAGTCATGGGAAAGTATTGCCTATTTGTAAAATAGGCAGTTTTATGCTAAATTCAGGGAGTTTCGTCTCTGCAATGGTTTTGGTATTGGTTGGCAAACGAGATTTCGTCTGAAGCTCCCGAGTAAGAAAATCAACAATTTATTTAGCTTTCAAATGCTACATTAAGAAGGTTGGTTGTAAAATGACATCCATCACAATATTCCACGGATCACACCAGGTACAACGTAGGTAATTTCGAACTTAGATTCGAGGAGTCCTTAAACCAGACCGGACTACGAAATTCACAAAATTCCAACTTGCATATCTGGTTGGAACTCGTAAAAGTTGGTGGCCACCTGATGAAGATGATTTAATGTTCGTCCATTTTCCGAGGAGTGAAGTTTTCTGTAAGATGCTCCGTTTAGATGTTGTAAACCAATAACTGAAAAGATTGCCAACATTTCGCGGTTTTTTGGCTGCCAAAAGTCAAGCCCGACTCAGAAACCGTCGCGAACTCATTCATCTACTTTATTTAGGATGCCGAAAGTTGATTAACATAATTTTAAGCTTTACACGATTTTTTGGGGATGCACGGCCTTTTTTTGGTTTAATTTGCATGTCTGTCTAATAACTTTGAAAATATTGATCCTACGACGAAGGTCAGTACAGTTGAGTCAGTCAAAATACTGCGTTTATTATAGAATCTCTACAGATCAAAATCTGTGCCTTTTGGCCCACTCTTACAGTATGCGCAGATATATACATAATTTACTTTTGAATACATCGTCAGGCCTTACTATGTACTACACTAAATAAACAAGAAATTCTGCTATTACTACACTAAATAAACAAGGAATTGTACTATATAAACATAAATGGATCACTCATATTTACGGAGATATACGGAAAAGGTGAAAAAACCACCTTTGAACATCTCACCCTCCCCTGCTCACCAACCCGCAAGGGCGTCTCCAGCGTTATGTACTGTTGGTGCCAATCAACAACCGATGCCAAATTTCAAAACTCCCACTTATTTTTCCCTTCGATTCGTCTAATTTGACTGGGCAAAAGCCCATAAGCCCTAAGGCTAATAATAAGCCCTGCAAGGCAAGGGCAAGGACTTTGTCAAAGGAAGGCGTCAACGGCGGCGGCGTTGCGGCGCCTCTGTGGGCGGCTGTTGTCTTCTGTCACTGAAGTGTCCCCAACACGTGGTTAGACAGGGCATTCGCATTAGAGGTTTTATTACTCTGCGTTCTATAGGACATGCGAATGGTCTGGTAGTCCATTCAATGAAGGGGTCAGAGAAAACATAGAAGGGGGGAAGAATTTCTCTCTTCAGGAACGCGTGAGGAGTAGTTAGGAGGAGAAAAAAAACTAAAATCAGCTATTTTAGGTAGAATAGATTTTGGTTTATTATTCTGTGAATTGCAAAAAAAATTTTTGAACACCCCCTCAAATTTTTTTTCTTTTACGTTTCAAGCTGCGTAAATTCCATAAATGCAGTGTCCCCCGTATCGTCCATATCTGCCTTTGTTTTCGATCTAAGAAATTCGGTTTTTCGCACACATGCTTCCATTTGGGCCCTAGTTGTGTCCCTTAATTTTGCAGCCTGATCGTAATACACCCAGGGGTGTTGCGGGTGAAAATAGGGGTTTTCGAGGGTTATTACAAATAATATTAATGATTGAATTATGGAATAATATGAATATGATCATGATGATGAATATGATCATGGTGATGAATATGATTATGATGATGAATATGATCATGATGATGAATATGGTCATGATGATGAATATGATTATGGTGATGAATATGATTATTATGATGATTAATATTATGAGTAATGATTGAATTATTGGCTAATATTAATGAGTGAATTATTGAAGTAGGGGTTTTCGAGGGTTATTACAAATAATATTAATGATTGAATTATCGACTCCCGGGAATTTGTAGGAAACTTTAATTCCGGGGCCGGCTCCAGTACTCGATTTAGGGCTTTCCTGGGGTGTAGCTCGAGAGTTTTTTTTTTTTTTTTTTTTTTTTAATATCATCTTTATTGTTACAACTGTGTGTACACATCTAGTAACTTCACTCTGTTAATTTATTTAACGTATTGTGGTTCATAGATCACTACCTACTACCACTCATCACATCACTTCAGTGAGATGTAACTAGGTCCAGAGGTTTGGTCCTTTTCAGTCTTCGTAAATCGCCGCTGTTGTCCAGGAGGTTCAGTACTTCGACATTCCTGTGCTTGTGGAGACGGTTCTCATGATCCGTTGCTCGATTTTTTACAACTTCGCTCACCATCTTAATTTTAAGGTCGCGATGGAGGTCATCCGTTCGGATATACCAGGGGGCATTCACTATGCTCCTGAGGATTTTGTTTTGTGTTGTTTGGATAATTTTCAAGTTAGTTCTCTTGGTGCAGCCCCATAACTGGCAGCCGTAAGCCCAAATCGGTTTGATCACTTGCTCGTACAGTAGCATTTTGTTATGTGTAGGCAGTTGGGATTTTCTTCCGATGAGCCAGTACATCTTCTTGAATTTTAGGTTTATTTCTTCCTTCTTCTTCTTCACGTGCTCCTTCCAACGGAGCTTCGCGTCCAGAGTCATTCCGAGGTACTTAGCTGTATTTGCATATGGAACAATCTGGGAGTTTATTTCAATTGGTATAGGGCTCACTTTCCTGTATGTAAAGTTAATGTGCGTTGACTTAGCTTCGTTGAGTTTTATTCTCCATTTTTTGGTCCATTGATGGATGCTATTCACGGATTCCTGTAGTTTTCCCGAGGCTTCCTCGACTGTAGAACCTACTGCCAGGATTGCTGTGTCGTCTGCGAACGTCGCTGTCACAGCTTCTGCTGATTTTGGGAGATCCCTTGTGTATAGTAGATAGAGTACTGGCCCAAGGACGCTACCTTGAGGTACTCCTGCTTTTATTACACGTAATTGGGAGTATTCATCTTCGTGTTTTACCCTGAAATGCCTTTCTGTTAGATAGGACACCAAAATCCTGTAATACTGGGTAGGGAGATCCCTGTGTAGCTTTGCCTGAAGCCCCTTATGCCAGACTTTGTCAAATGCTTGAGAGACGTCAAGGAATACTGCTGAGCAGATTGCCTTCTCTTCAAAGCATTTCTCTATCACGCTGGTGATCCGGTGTACCTGATCGATTGTTGAATGCTGCTCTCTGAATCCGAATTGGTGATCAGGGATTAAATTTCTCTCCTCGATTATAGGTTTTAATCTCTTTAAGAGGAGTTTCTCAAAGAGCTTGGAGATAATTGGTAAAAGGGAGATGGGTCGGTAGGACTTTTTTTCATATGTTGGTTTACCTGGTTTGGGTATCATTATCACCTCTGCTACTTGCTCGAGAGTATTGACGCAGAAAACAGTGTTCTACGGAGAAGTAGCATCTATACAGGTAAATAATAAACCTTTGTGTAATAATTTGCAGCGTTTTTGCTTATTAAGCACGAGATTGTGAGGTATCGTTTTCCACATTTTATCAAACTTTAATTCCTAGCCGGCTTGTTCTGGTAAAATGAGCTTGTGAGGTATCGTTTTCCAAGTGTTTTAGGGCTAGGAGGCCAAATATGAAGTCGATTCGACCAACGAGCGATGAATTGAGGTTCTAGCAACGTTTCAACCTTAAATTTACATTAAATTTTTAAATTTTTCTTCCTTTCGCCACAGGCTCCTTCTTCGCTCTAGTTGTGCTCCGAAGCTTGACTGCCCTATCGGAATATACCCAAGGGTGTTATGAGAGCAAAATGGGTGTAAAAATAGGGGTTTTCGAGGGTTATTATAATATTTTTTTTCTTAATGAAAATGAGCTTGTGAGGTACCTATTGTTTTCCATATTTTATGAAGCTGTAATTCCGGGCCGGCTCCAGTACTCGATTTAGGGCTTTCTTTGGGGGAGCTTGTGGTAGGTGTTGAACAGAGTAAGCAGTCATTGACGCCGGAGGGGGCATCTATACTAAACCGTTGTCTTATAATGTGCAGCGTTTTTGGTTTTTGAGGTAAAAAATTATCTTTTTCAAAATGAAGATCGTTCCTTTTCCGCAGTAGCTTTCGAGATATCGACCTGCGAAAATCGCTAGTTTTTAAAAAGAAAATTTCGCCTCACGTTTTCCCTCAAACTTGTGCTTCTAGCTCCTCAAGTCTTCGATGCACAGTAAGTTCCTCACAGAAGAAGTTGTACAACATCAGATTTCCATTAAAACTAATTTTACTGTTTTATCTCAAACTGGTCCAAAATTACGGCGATTTTTAAAACTTCGGGATAATTTTGAAAAAAGAAATCCGCGTTTCCGCTTTTCAAGGTTTAGATCGTTGTATACTTTATTGTTTATTGTGAATTTATGTATGAATGGTATATGTTTGTGTACATATAATATGTACAAAATTTACGCAACATGCTCATAAATGCCCACTTGTGCATGTACAGCAGTAAATAATGTGCATTGTAATACATGTTAATAGATGGCTACAATGTTGAATTCTGCTCTACGTAATAGTGTCTCCTCCAAAACACTGTTATAAATGATTTTACTTGTTGCAATGACAAGTGTGTGGGTGCGGGTCGGGCAGGTAAGGAAAGGGCCATTGAATTTTACTATAATTCAGAGCGGTTCCCTGGAAATACCGAAGTATTCGCTCTGACCTCCCAAATCTGCCTCAATGAACCATCTCCCTTTCGGGCGTTCAATTGACTTGGCGGATTGCCCGGATTGTGCGGAACAGTAGTCAGCTGCTGGGTGTGCCCGGATACCTGACATTCTGGTCTAGTTCATGCAATGCAGAATTTATTTTTTTTAAAACGCTGCAAATCCCTGCACGAAGTTTTATTATTTTGTACAGAATACCCTTCTGTAACAGATCACACAGCTCTCTGTATATATAACCCTTCTGTATAATATATGTACTAATCTCGCAGAAACTCCGTAGGTTAGTACCTAACCCCGTACTCGTTACTAGGTACCTATGAAGGTCTGAAGTGAAATTGTTGATGTGGAGTGAAAAAAAGTTGCAAAAGTACCTTCCAACAAACTCCAGCCCCTTCTACGTAGATGGTATAATGAACCGTTGTGTAATAATTTACCGTTGTGTAATAATTTACCCATCAATAATCAACGTTTGTTCGAGTTTCAAGCTACCAACAAACTCCAAAAGAGTCATCATTTTTAAAATGAAATTATACCACAGAACAAACAACTCGACTTCATACAGCCATCCTTGATTATAATCAGGTGCTCCCTAGCATTGATTTTATGTCGGGCCAATTCCCGATTGCTAGCGCGTCCCTGGTGGTGATATTTGGGCTAAGTGTATACAATTTCATTCACCCAGCTGTTGAAAAAGCCTGTCGGTGCAAACTTCCGGGCCTTACCGCGAACGAACGGCTGGACGTAAAATACTCCTGGTGGTCTTAAGAAACTCCCAAGTTCGAAAACTATTTAAAACCGTAAAACAATTCGAGATAACGGCCTCCTGGAGATTTCAACCCCTATTTTTCACCCCTTAGAGATGACTCACAGTAACGCCGAGCTTCGAGGACCAACTAGACCCCAAATAGGACATATAAATCGAATTTCGTCGTTTTTGGCTCATGGAACGAAGAAAAGTTCGGCGGACGGACAGAAATTTTTTAATCGCATTTTCGGATTCCACATACCTTGAAACGGAGACTATCAAATTTTGAGGGGGGGTTAAAAAAAAAAGTTTCATGCTCGATTCCGAAGGTTCTTTATTGAAAATAATAAACCAAAATGAACATTTAGTTTATCACCAATTTATTTAAAACAAAGCTTGGGTGTTCTTCGTTACTCCCCCCCATTTTCAAACAACAACAAAAAAATGAAATTCTAACAAAAATTTGATGTTGAGGTGATTTTTGGAATCTTCAGTTTGTCTAGTTTTATGTCTAATTAACCTCAATTTACCAGAATTAGATAGTAAAAGTGAATTATTCAATCGAAAAAAGTGGGGGGGAGTATCGAAGTATTTGCCATGTCAAATTCTTCGGTACTCCCCCCCACGGTGAAAAAAGTATTTTCGACTACAGGATTTGTATAATTATTTTATTGTACATGAAGAGGGTGTTCGATTATGTTGAAAAAATATCTTTCTATACACCCCACTAATCTATATGTTTACTGTTGGATTGATGTGGGATGTTATGTCTTTTTTGAGATGCGAGCGCAGCGAGCATCCAGACCACTAATCTATACACCCCACTAATCTATATGTTTACTGTTGGATTGATGTGGGATGTTATGTCGTTTTTGAGATGCGAGCGCAGCGAGCATCCAGACCACTAATCTATACACCCCACTAATTCTCGAACGTTGACCTACAGTCGTCTGATGCTGATGATAGATTAGTCGTCTGGATGCTCGCTGCGCTCGCATCTCAAAAACGACATAGCATCCCACATCAATGCAACAGCTTACCTATCTCTAAACAACAACAATTCACAGGAACGGGGGTGTGAGGACGTGCAGGTATGAGATATAGAGCGATGAAATCCTTTGATCGAAAGTTAAGAGGTTGAGACGCGATATTGGTTGTCGAAAATACTGTTTTCACCGTGGGGGGGAGTACCGAAGGATTTGACATGGCAAATACTTCGATACTCCCCCCCACTTTTTTTCACGGCGAATTTCGCTTGTACAAAGTTGTTGCATCAAAATATGAACACACACATCAAAAACTAGACGAACTGAAGATTCCGAAAATCACCTCAACCTCAAATTTCTGTTAGAATTTCATGAAGCGACGAGCGTTTGAAAATGGGGGGGAGTAACGAAGAACACCCCAAAGCTTTTCGCTCAAATTCTGAGCATCCGTGTGTACGTACGTTCACATAAGCACAGATAACGGATAACTGATATCTGTGCTTATGTGAGTACCTACCTGATGATTCTCAGAATTTGAGCGAAAAGCTTCGTTTTAACTAAGTTGGTGGTAAGGGTAAATGTTTATTTTTTGTTTATTCCACATTGCAAGATGGCTTACCACAAAAGGTGTGAAATTAAATTCGATGAATTGATGAGGTATAGTTCATGATTCGGCCCTTTTCACCAAGCAACTGCCAGTACGTCAACTCAATACTGCCGACTGTTGATGGTTCAGCTTTCACTTCGATCGAAAATTTCCAACTCGCATTCGAGGATCAAAAAAGTGTCAGATCCTGGATGTGCCTCCACTTTTGATTGCGTGTAAATCTGTTGTTTTCCCACCAAAAAATGAATTTGGCTGGCGTTTTGGAAACTTCTGAAACCCCTCTTTCTCGAAGAAGATGGAAATTATGGTATTTAAAAAAGTGGGGGCACATGCGGAAGTATTATCCCAGTCAAATAATTCTGTATGTGCCCCCACGTTAACAATGAGTGGATAATTGGAAAAATGGACCCTGTCGCTGCCCGCACTTTCAAACTCGCCAAATTCAGTCATTTTTGTACAAAAAAATGAACGTGATCAGCGTTTTTGAAACCTCAAAACCTCCTCTTTCGTTCTCTTTGCCTTAAACGTTTTTGTCACGAGCCCCTCACAAAGAAAAATTCTCTCAAAAATAGTGGGGGCACATACGGAACTGTTGCACTAGGGAAAGAGTTCCATTTTTGAGCAAATGTTATACAAAAGGGCGATCTGTATATAAAGGATGATCTGTACACCCCGCTCACCTATATTTTTGACTAAAAGGATTGGTAGGGGGTGGTTTGTTTATATTCCCTTGGAGATAAATCCAGGCCACTTACCTACACAAAAGGGCAATCTGTATACCCCACCAATATACAGGGTGTTTCTTAAGTAGTGAACCACCCTTTCTAACTACGTTATTTTCAGGAAAATGAAAAAAAGCTTCTAAAGTAACCCCCCTTCATTTTTTACAATGAATTCAAATATCTCATTCTCGCACTTTGCGCATGCGCGGAAACATGCGCAATTGACACCAACTTCGTTTTTTCAAATGGGTACCCTAATTTTTTATTGCAGATTCAGATTCTACGTAAAATTTCATGAACATTTGACCCCTCAATCGATGAATTTGACTGCGCAGAACCTGTTCTGCGTGCGTGCAAAGTTGCTCAGCTGCCAAATTTCGCAAAACTTGGCGTCTAGTAATCCCCAAGTGTGGCACATGATTTTTCATTGTTTTTCAAGGCTGATTCACATGGTGCTATCCGTTTTTTGATTTGGCTCGATTTGAACGAAATAATGGCCAAAAGTCGGTTATTTTGTGCGGAAAAAAAACGTGTTTTGAGGCGTGTGTTTGCACATGAATTACATAATTTGCTATTCCCATCCTCTCTTCCAGTCTCAACAGAAGCGAAGGAATTTGTAAAATAAAATAATACTCCTCAAAACACGTTTTTTTTTCGTACAAAATAACCGACTTTTGGCCATTATTTCGTTCAAATCGAGTCAAATCAAAAAACGGATAGCACCATGTGAATCAGCGTTGAAAAACAATGAAAAATCATGTGCCACACTTGGGGATTACTAGACGCCAAGTTTTGCGAAATTTGGCAACTGAGCAACTTTGCACGCTCGCAGAACAGGTTCTGCGCAGTCAAATTCATCGATTGAGGGGTCAAATGTTCATGAAATTTTACGTAGAATCTGAATCTGCAATAAAAAATTAGGGTACCCATTTGAAAAACCGAAGTTGGTGTCAATTGCGCATGTTTCCGCGCATGCGCAAAGTGCGGGAATGATATATTTGAGTTCATTGTAAAAAATGAAGGGGGGTTACTTTAGAAGCTTTTTTTCATTTTCCTGAAAATAACGTAGTTAGAAATGGTGGTTCACAACTTAAGAAACACCCTGTATATTTTTGTCTAATCGGATTGATTGATGGGGGGTGGTTTATCTTCCGTATGTTCGCATTCAGACCACTTTTCTATACAAAAGGGCGATCTGTACATAACGATGATTCAAACTCGTTAAAGTGGCACCCAGTGGAAGCAAAGTAGAAAACGAACGTTCACCCGTGATTGTGATTGATGCACACTCACCAACAGCCCTGGGACACATACATGCTCGCTCACAAAGCTACGAACTATAACATGAGTAGTATAGATGCTCAGTGAAGTGGGGGCACATACGAGAGTTTTTGACAGGAATAGAACTTCCGTACGTGCCCCCAATTTTGGTTTATTATTTTCAATAAAGAACCATTGGAATCGAGCATGAAAAAAAAAAAAAAACAATTCTAACCCCCTCAAATTTTGATGGTTTACGTTTCAAGGTACCTATGTAGAATCCGAAAATTCAATCAAAAAATTTCTGTCTGTACGCCGTACTGGCCACTTTTCTTAGTTACCATGAATAAAAATTGATGAAATTCCGGTTATAGGTTCCATTCGGGGTCTAGTTGGTCCTCGAAGCTCGGCGTTACTGTCAGTCATATCTAAGGGGTTCAAAATAGGGGTTGAAATTTTCAGAACGCCGTAGCTCGAAAACTTTCGATAGAAGGGTATGGTTTTTTTTACGTTATTGAATTTGTCTTGAGCTAAACTATTTTATGAGACCACCCAGAGCATTGTACGTCCAGCCGTTCGTGTGCACCAAAAAGCTTCGTCAACACGATCGTGAATCCAACGGCTTAAATCCGGCCCGGATATCATCGCTAGGGAGCACCTGATTATAATCAAGGATGGCTGTAAGAAGTCGAGTTGGTTCTGCGATATTATTTCATTTGATAAGTGATGGACTATTGGATTTTGTTGGTAGGTACTTGTGAAACTTGAACAAGCTTCGAAGTATTATTGATGGGTAAATTATTACACAACGGCAAATTATTACACAACGGTTCATCTACAAAGAAGGGGCTGGATTTTGTTGATCGGTACTTTTGCAATTTGGCCAACCGTTGAAGTATTATTGATGGGCAAGTTATTACACAACGGTTCATTATACTTGACCACGAAGGTAGGTACTGACCACAGAAAACATCGATCTACGCAGAAGGGGCATCTATTTCACTCCACATCAACAATTTTCCTTCAGAACCTCATTATTTGCGTTTCTTTTTGCCATTTTAATTACTGTTTGTCATCGACAGAATTATTTTAGCAACATTTAACTCGTGATTTAGGTAGGTACCTAGTAACGAGTACGGGGTTAGGTACTAACCAACGGAGGGCCTGCGATCTACATGATATGTATTGTATAGAATAGTACATATTATATTATACAGAGAGCTGTGATCTGTTAGAGAAGGGTATTCTGTACAAAATAATAAACCGTTGCAGTTTTGGATTGTTGGTAGGTGATCCGTTGTGTAATAATTAACCGTTGTGTAATAATTTACCGTTATGAAATAATTTACCGTTGTTTAATCATTTATCGTTGTGTAATAATTTGCCGTTGTGTAATAGTTTACCATTGTGTAATAATGTACCCATCAATAATACTTCAACGTTTTGAAGTTTCAGAAGTCAACAAAATCCAATAGTCCATCACTTATCAAAAGAAATAACATCACAGAACAACCAACTCGACTTCATACACCCATCCTTGATTATAATCAGGTGCTCCCTAGTGATGATTATCTGGGCCGGATTTATACCGTTTGATTCACGATCGTGTTGTCGAAGCTTTTTGGTGGACACGAACGGCTGGACTTACAATGCTCCGGGTGGTCTCAAAAAATTGTTTAGCTCAAGACAAATTTAATAACGTAAAAAAAAATCATACCCTTCTATGGAAAGTTTTCGCGATACGGCGTTCTGAAAATTTCAACCCCATTTTCAACCCCTTAGAGATGACTGACAGTAACGCCGAGCTTCGAGGACCAACTAGACCCCGAACGGAACCTATAACCCGAATTTCATCAATTTTTATTCATGGTACTAACTAAGAAAAGTGGTCAGTACGGCGTACGGCGGAAAGACAGAAATATTTTTATTGCATTTTTGGATTCTACATACCTTCAAACGTAAACCATCAAATTTTGAGGGGGGTAAGAATTTTTTTTTCATGCTCGATTCCAATGGTTCATTATTACAAATAATAAACCAAAAACCGATAATATCGGAGGTAAATATCGGTATTCAGATATTATCGAAGTGAAAATATCGATATAAAAAGATCGGATATCGGAAGGAAAATATTGATGTTTCGATACTATCAATATCGATATCCCATCCCTAGTAGGAAATGACTGTGGAACAGTAGAGGCCCACCTCAATCGCGCTGAAAAAGCGGGTGGAACTCGTGCCGACGAAAATAATTATTCCCGGTTAGGCAGTGCATTTAAGCTTGATTCTCAGCCGGGTTGAAAGGGATAAACTTGTAATAATTGGGGTAATGATGGTCTGAAAAGGAGGTACAAAAATTCCATAATCAGGCTGATATGTGGGAATTTGACCTAATCTTATTTGTTTTCAATCATTACAATCGAATTAGGGGAGTCTCATGTAAACTGTGTTAATTGTCAAAGAATACGATTTGGTTACACTGTTCATTACACCCCTCCTCATTCTTCGTTTAGCTGGAACCCTTGTTTTCCGTTCCGTTGCCCGCAAGAACGTAACGCCCTGGGAAAGCCTGGTTTGAGCCAAACCTTATATCCTCCGGAATGGCGACGGGGGAAGGAATAGGGTGGTGAGGGAAGGGTTTAATTACGAGCCGACAACCAAGTCGGGACCAGACGTTAAAATAACACCTTGGGAACATTTTGTGTGGACACCGCCAAATAGCTTCTGTTCAACAGATGTTTGCGACACAAATTGGTACAAGCGTTGGGGGGGAAAAAACACGTCAAGTGAGGAGAGATTGGGAAAAACACGAGGGCTGGTGTGTACCTTGTAAGTTTGAACAGACAGACAAGCTTACAAGAACCTGGCTCGCACACTTGGTTTTGTGCAGAACGGGTCCTAAATCCCAAACACTGGTCAAATACCGACCATTCAAAGAGTTTGTGGTCTGAGAATTATGATAAACATCATAGTTGGTGGTTGGGATCATGTTTCCATTAGACGTCGTGTCTCGTTGTTATTAGTGGTGATTGAAAGGTTGAGTTGTGGCTTGGATAGGAGAGATTTGAAAAGTTACACCTATGGCGAAGCCAGGAAGGTTACCGCCACTAGAAACGCTGGGGGATGTGCCCAGACGGTTCCACGAGGTCGGTTATCACCAGGTCGGTTATCACCAGGTCGGTTATCACCAGGTCGGTTATCACCAGGTCGGTTATCACCAGGTCGGTTATCACCAGGTCGGTTATCACCAGGTCGGTTATCACCAGGTCGGTTATCACCAGACTGGTTCCACCACTCTTGAGTTCTTTTAGGCGAGAAAGGTAAGGAGGTATTAAGAAAGAGAGAGAAGTCATCGGCTTGAGGTTTGAGCGTAGAATGGAGAGTCGGGTGAGAAGAGCGGGTTTTATAGGAGCTCTTCCATCCTCCTCCAGTCCTCCGACGGTCGTTAGGAACCGTAGGTAGACCGATGGAGGGAAGAGGAGACCCATGCCACTTTGGTCAGGTAGATCCTTCGTTCTTTCGGTTTATTGGGACAATCTTATATGTACATAGAATGGTATTCCAGGAGGATACCACGACATTGTTGATTACTTTTTACTGATTGATTATTGTGGTTATTGATTGCTGTTGATTGATGGTTAATTAATGTTCATTTCTTTGTGTGGCAGATCCGAGAAGAAAACCACTCTCAAAGACTCGTCCGAAGAACTGGAAACTAAGAACGGGACCAAAAGGGCGAGAGGAAAGGCGACTAAACGGTTGGGGTCGGTCTGGCGCCACGCGGCTGGTGAACATCTCGAGCAGGTCAGGAGGACTCTGGCAGCTGAGATCGTGGAACACGAAGAAAGTGTCATTGGTATGTTGCTAACAATTGAAGTGTTTGTTTAGCTCGAAAAACTCACCAGATTTAGACTGTGAGTGGGAAAACTGATGTGGAACCCTGCGAGGCCATGCTGGACGTATTTAACGCAATAGAAAACATATTTTAATTCCCTGTTCAATACATACGTATATAGTAGGCATCTAGACTGCAAAATTAGTGGGCTACAGTGTGTTGCAGTATGCAGAAGGCTTTGTTTAACTTGAACGGGTAACCAGTATTATTCAGATTTTTTGTTGGTATTTCTCAACTAGCAGTGAGTGGGAAAGTTTATTTCAAATCGCTTGCAGCCATGTCGATACCAGAGTAGCAGGAGAAAAATATCACTGATAATGTCCTGCTGAAGAGTGTGTAGCTTCAGAAAATGCACCTGCATTTTATACAGTGAGGATATGTTGAAACTCCTCAGTGAAAGTTGCCAATGGGTCTGAACAATGTAAGTGCGTTTCTTATTTGTTTAAAATTAATTTTGGCACCAACCGCACTATCCTGCGATTATTCTTGTTCTTTTAGAACCGTGCACAGTAACAGGCTTTGGCGGCCATCTAGGAACAGCAACCTGAAGTGTATGATACTCAGCAGCCCGGCAAAGTTCTCCAAAACCGGTCACTCACGTCCAAGCGCGAACATACAGCAACCTGAAGTGTATCATACTCAGCAGCTCGGCAAAGTTCTCCAAAACGGGTCACTCATGTCGAAGCGACAACATACAGCAACCTGAAGTGTATGATACTCAGCAGCTCGGCAAAGTTCTCCAAAACTGGTCACTCGTGCAAGCGCGAAACAGCAACCTGAAGTGTATGATACTCAGCAGCTAGGCAAAGTTCTCCAAAACCTGCCACTCATGTCCAAGCACGAACATTGGCCGGCTCCTCTTTCGCAATCTTCCCTTCAAAATACTACTAAAATATGTACTACTAAATAAAAGTAGTAGTAAATACTACTTGAATGGGGGAGCTATTGACTAGAAGGAGAAGCTAGGTAGTTATCTGTGTGTTACGATGCTGATCAATCCGTAAACAACAAACAGGACAAAACGCACATAGGTACCACAACCGGACTGAACGCAAAACGCACAAAATTTGACGTAAAAAATTGAAAACTGGCAACACTCAATAGGGAAAGGGAATGTGCACGAGACAGCAAAAACAAATCAGAAGACGAAGAAGCATCTCGTATCAAGATGACGAATTGAATCGAAGGGATCGAACCGATTGTGAACGATTTTAGTGTGGGAATAAGATTCTGGGGTCTGGGTCCAAACTGGGCGTGGCGATCAACATTTTTACTCGACTGAGCATGCGCGGATGGGCCACTTTTCTCAGTTGCCTGGGACTAGATCCAAAGGACCTACCTGCCCGTGCCAGGAGCCCAGGTTTCGATTTCGATTGCAGGGCATCGATTACTATCACTTTATTCGGATAACATGCTTGGTCTATAATGGAGCTAACAATAAGGAACCACCATGGATGCTCTACTAGAATATTGAATATCCATAGCCAGATTTCATAGCCATAGAAATCTGGCGAGTCGCTGTTGAACTTCGTGAAAAATGTTAGGGAAAGTGTATGGAGGGACAATGGTTGGAGTTTTTTTCTTTTTTACTAGCGTTTAGTGTTTTTGGGTGCCTTATGGACGCAACGCCCCTTGCAGTGGGTTGCCACCCTGGTGGGAGGGGTGCAGTGACGTCACTAGCGCGCTAAACTTCTAAAAATCATAGATTAAAAAAACCACAGTCATGCAGCATGGCTATAAGAGCGAATTTTCGAAGAAATAACTGATTTTATGTAAAACTGTTTTATCTCAAGAAATAACCACGTTCCTTCATCTTCAAAGTGCTCCAGTTTGAGAACGGAATGAGATATCGCAATTCTGATTTCACCATCGTGTTCAGCGTACAAAAACCTTTAAAATGAGGTGTCACTTGTCAGACTGTTTCATTTTGGGAATTTTTGGGTAATTTTTCCCCCCTAAAACTCCCCAAAACTCCCCCTTAGAGTGACCCGATTCTGCCCATCTACGACCTTAGCCTGTCGATTGCCAAGACAGATTTTTCGTGCAAATTTGAACTTTTTATCTCAATTCTTTCGAGAGTTATCGTCTGGAATGACACATACATATATAAATATATAAATATATATATAAATATATATATATATATATATATATATATATATATATATATATATATATATATATATATATATATATATATATATATATATATATATATATATATATATATATATATATATATATATATATATATATATATATATATATATATATATACATATAATTTTTGGTGTCTTTCGGTAGTGAATTCAGGATGGTCTGAAACGGAAAAAATCTTTCGGAAATTCGAGTTTTAAACATTTTGGACCGAGAACAATAGCTTCCTTTTCTTCGAAAATTCGCTAAAACTACATATCGTAGGAAAATGTGGTTGGTGTCAGAACTCGGAATGGAGCTTACTTTGACTTGTAAAAAAAAAAGTCTGCCAATTCGAGTAGGCAGCACAGCTTCCTCACCTCAATCACATGAACGTATAGAATAGTTTGGTAGTTTCGTTTTGATACGGGACGACCTGCGATCCAACCCGAGTTTAACTTCAAAATGTCAGCTCTCTACGACTATTTTTTGCGTTGTTAGAAGCGTTACAAAGAAATGGTCAACACTTCATGTTAGCGCATGCGGAGACGAAAGTTACGGTACGATTCCTTATGAAATTCATATGGAACTATCAAAGTATTATTCCTGATCCATCCTCCAAATCTAAACTCATTTCAACGATATTTAAGGTAGTTATGGGCGTTCCAAGTGTTTCACGTTTGCGCATGCGCAGACGAAATTTACGACGGTACTTTTCCAATGATTTTGGTACGCGACCATCTGTTACCTAACCCGCATCTACCCTCCAAATTTAAGCCCATTTCGACCATAATTTCGGGTAGTTACGGGCGTTACAAGGAATTACGACAGGCAGACAGACAGACAGAAATGTTCCCTGATGTCTTAAATGCTAAATGGTAGTGGAAATTTTCATTTTGGATGGCATTAATTTTGTTTTACTCAGTCACGAATCCAAGACTTCCCTACCTTCGGTAGTGAGGAAGCCATACACTGAACGCATGGTTGTTATTGTGACGGAAAACAACTGGTTTTCGAATTTTTAGTCTTCAGATAGGTAACATTAGTGTCTAGCCCATAGAAAACTAGCTGTTAGGTATGTTGCAGTCCCCTGAATTTATAATTTGACTGATTTCTGAATTCCTTGAGACTGTGATGGACGTATTTTACCGCTCCACTTCATTTTGGCCACGCTGTTTTGCGTCTCGGGAACAGTCGGTCTAATTTGATTGTTTTCCACAAAAAGAGTCTTTCCAGTTGACAGGGCAATTACCTCGTGAATAAATAAAGGAAATTCCTCGTTTGATGGAGAAGAAACGGGGAGCAGAGAGAAACAGTTCTTTTCAAATGGAATAAACAAAGATAAAAGCCGAGTACATTGTTCCAGGAGACAAGTCGACGTCATCACCGAGTTGGGAACAATCCTGTTAAATCGTCTGACATGAGAAATCGGGGACGGGGAATGAAATTATTCGGTGAACAGGCAGCAGTCGGCCGGCGGAAACTTTATTCAGAGGCGGTTGAGGGGAGTAATATGAGCTTTTTTGTTAGTTTCAAATTGGGTTGAGTGTCGTTGGCTTGCTATTAGAAGATTAACCGAGGGGCAAGTAAATTAATAGGGGGTGATGCTGGAAAAAACTAATATTTCTGATCCAATTATTTCAGCTGTTTTGGCAATTTCCAGTTGATCCTTAGGAGTTATTACGCTACGTATAATTAGATAATGAAAACGGACGAGCGGCCTTGTAGGCGCGGTTAATGTTGGGATCGTTCGCGCGTTTTTGTCGGAATTCAGCTGAGCTCAGATTCAGACTTTTTGCTTCCTCACTACCGAGGGTAGGGAAGCCTTGGATTCGTGATTGATTTGGTTGAAAATGGCTGAGACTACCATTCGACTCTGCTAATGCTTATATCCACGGACCGGTAGGTGATGGGGGCATGGGTGTGATGGAGCTGCTCACCCAGATACCTGCAATAAGGTCTAACAGGCTAGGCAATGTCTGCACGCAGCTCTTTGAGGACACTAGAGAGCAACAGCAATGGTGAACACGACTCGACCGTCGGATTGCCAGAGCTCAGCGGCTGCATAGCACCACTGATGGAGCAGAATTGGTGAGATCACGGGACACCAGAGCCAGCACTGCATGGATCAGGAACCCGTCAGCCAGAATTCACGGCTGGAAATCCCTAGGTTCTGATGAAGGTTCACTCCGGTGCTCTGCCCACCAGGATGAGGCGCTCAAGGGGTCAGTGTACCGGAACTACCCATCACTGTCGAATGGGTTGTCACAACATAAATGAAACGGCTGCTCATGTCCTCCGGGCCTGCCCCTCCATGGTGCGACCTATGTGGGCCCGTCATAATGCTGCCCTGGACCTGTTGCATGTTTATGCACGACGCAAAGGATGGCCGGTGTGGCTTGAGCGCCACTTCAACCTAGTGGTGCGGAGCTATCGGCCAGATCTCTTGGTGGTGACACCGAGAGGGGCCTTCATCATTGACGTCTCTGTGGTCTCTGGATCCCGATCCCTTGCTGAAATCAATACTGCCAAGATGCATGAGTACCAGGTGGATGAGCTACTACAAGCAGCAGCAGGATTGGCAGACATCCAGGCCAGATAAAGGTGATTGGGACAACCATCACCTGGCGCGGTGTGTGGCATAGTGGGTCAGCAGCAGACCTCAAAAGGGTGGGCTACCCAGAGTTCATATATGAATGGATGACCACGCGAGTCCTAACAGGAGGAGCGTGTATATGGTCTGCATTCAGGAGAACGGCTGCTCAGCGTGTGGCCGGCCGTCCATGGGAGCGCCGTGGGGCCCGGAGCTGAACTCAAACTACAATGAGGAGGAGAGGAGCTGCCTGACGGCACAGCCAGAAGAGGCCCAACCTCCTCCCTCCATCAACTGGGCGGCAAGTCAACTGAAGACCTGCTGCCTCGGTTGCCAGTGCTGCTGGATGGATTCAACAGCACGATCATCAAAGGGTGATGAAATGACTAGTGGTGAAGTACTATTCTTATTACAATACCATCGTTGTAATGTTGATAATTATTATCAAAATAAAACATGTTGAATGATTGATTTGTAAAAATGTATGTCCTTCAAAATGAAAATTTCGACTACCATTTTGCGTTTCGGACATCGAGGAACATTTTTGGTTCCGTGTCTGTCTGTCTGTCGTCCGTCTGTCTGTCTGTCTGTCTGTGGTAATTCCTTTGTAACACCCATAACTACCCGAAGTGATGTTCGAAATAGGCTGGAATTTGGAGGGTAGGTGCGAGTTGGGTGACAGACGGTCCCATGCCAAAATCATTGAAAAAGTACAGTAACTTTCGGCTGCGCATGCGCAAACGTAAAATACTTTAAAAGCTCCTGACTACCCTAAATATCGTTGAAATGAGTTCAAACTTAGAGAGTCGGTCTGAAATAATACTTTGATAGTTGCAAATGAATTTCATTGAAATCGTACTGTAACTTTCGTCTGCGCATGCGCGAACATGAGATGTTGACCATTTCCTTGTAACGCTTCTAACTACGCGAAAAACAGTCGTGCAGAGCTGAAATTTTTAGGGTACACGCGGTTTGGATCGCAAATGGTCCCGTTTCAAAGTCATGGAAATCGTTTCGTCTGCGCATGCGTAAACGTGAAATACTTGAAACCTCCGTAACTACTTCAAATATCGTTGAAATGAGCTCAGATTTGTAGGGTCGATCAAGAATAATTCTTTGACGGTTTCGTAATTTCATTCGTCTGCACGTGCGCGAACATGAATTGTTGCCCGTTTCCTTGTGACGCTTCTAACTACGCGAAAAATCGACGTAGAGAGCTGAAATTTTGAGGGTTCAAGCGTGTTGGATCGCAGATGGTCCCGTATCAAAATGAAACTACCCAACTATTCTATACGTGCATGTGATTCAAGTGAGGAAGCTGTACTGCCTACTCGAATTGGCAGATCTTTTTTTTTTCTAAATTAGCATTCTGTACAAAAATTAGAGCAAAAGAGAGATCTCCCATATTGCACAGAAAAAATAATAATTCATAAAAAATAAATCAACTTGTCAGGCACTAAAAAAAAAGTAGTAATAAAATTAGTAAGAAATTCTGTAACTTTTTGGTTTATTATTTTCAATAATGAACCATTGGAATCGAGCATGAAAAAAAAAATTCTTACCCCCCCTCAAAATTTGATGGTTTACGTTTCAAGGTATGTAGAATCCAAAACTGCAATAAAAATATTTCTGTCTGTCCGCCGTACGCCGTACGCCGTACGCCGTACGCCGTACGCCGTACGGGCCACTTTTCTTAGTTACCATGAAAAAAAATTGATGAAATTCGGGTTATAGGTTCCGTTCGGCGTCTACTCGTATTTGAAACTGATTCACTGAAATTCCTAAACCAAATAATTTGTGGTGCTCATTATATAATTTTATACGTTGGACAAGGAAAGATTTTTCGTAGAATGTAGTGCGATATTTCGGAATTTCGAGAAGTATCATTTTTGTTCGCGTATTACTGCTCGCCGAACCAGTAAATTAACCAGATATGGAGGGCTCTCAAGTCTCAACAATTTGAACATTGTTACGCCAGTAGCTTTATCCGCTCCTCTGTTTTAAGCCACTTGAGACGCCTGTAATACGGAGTTTACTTCAGATTGAAAGTATATACAGTGAAACCTGTCTATAGTGGAATCTCAAGGGTCCAGCAAATTTTTCCACATTAAACAGTTTTTCCACATTACCCAGGTTCCAAGTTACGAGTAATCGAATAGGTGGAGGTTGACAATGCAGTGAAAAAGATGAATATGTGTGTATTTAAGAAATTACATATGTACATTATGTACGTACATAGAGTACAAAACGGGTTCATAAATTCATAAAATCCTAAAAAATGATTCATTTAAAATAATCTTTGATATTTTTTTGCTTCATATTGTTCTGGGATTTGTATTGAATTACCGCCTTCTCGTATGCATCTCTGAACTTGATGATTTGTTCGCGAAAGGAATGCATCCTTTTTGTTTCAATGAGTAAATGGAGGTCCCTCAGCACGAGTGCACCTTCAGACAAGTAAGTTACACGTGATTCAACCTCACATTCATGGTCTTCTTCATCTTCATCTGGTTCATCCAGTGCAGCTGAGACTTCTGAATCTTCACAAACTGCTACGTTTTCATCGAACTGAACGAATTCAGGGCTTCGTTGGGGTTGTAGCGGCTTCAAAGTTCCTTCTTCCTCCTCGGCAAGAACGTCTTCAATGGTGAAACCACATCGTTGGAAACACTTCCACGTCTTATGGAATAGAAGCGTTGATAGGATGGCGGGGAAGGTGTTTCCGCAATAGGAAGGTAGAGGAACCGAATTCTGGGTCCTAATCTTTCCATTTCCACGTTAGACAGGTTTTCTACATTAGACGTACAAATGCACAGGTTTTCTGAAGGGACCAGCGATATTTTCTACATTAGGCAGGTTTTCCGTTTTACGCCGAGTCCACATTAGACAGGTTTCACTGTAAATGTATTGCGGCATTCTGGGCTCTTTGTAGGATTGTTATTTTCTCCTTGTTTACGTCGCAGTACGCCAACTTGGCGTAATCTAGTAGGCCTTATTAGGAGGGAGTGCCTTATAGGCCTATTAAGAGTGGGTTTTCGAAATGGAAATGATTAGGTGCCTACTCTCAGAATTTGGGAATTATTCTTGTTGATGAATTCTAGTAAAACACGAGCCTTATGAAGCAGTTTTCGGGAGATGTCAGTTCATTTACCTACACGTTCTGGACCTTCAAATTCGTCAATAGTTTTGGTTTATTATTACCTATATTCGCTCAGCAAAAAAATAGTATAGCGCCCCCCTCAATATTTTTTTCTTTACGTTTCCAGGTGCGTAGATTCCAAAAATGCCATGTCCGTCCGCCGTATGATAGTATGTACCTATCTACTTTATTATCGGTCTAAAAAATTGGTTCTTTCGCACACAGGTTTCATTTGGGCCCTAGTTGTGTCCCGAAACTTTGCAGTCCGATCGGAATATACCCAGGGGTGCTATGAGTGAGAAATAGGTGTAAAAATGGGGGTTTTTGGTGTTTTAGTAACATGGGGTTTTGAGGTATCGTTTTCCATGTTTTTGGGACGATAAGACCGAATATGAAGTCGATTTTAACCAAATAGTGGAATATTGAGGTTCTAACGAAGTTTCAGTCTTGAATTTACGTTAAATTTTGGTCTAAAACCGTCGTTCTTTCGCACACAGTTTAGGTAGGTCCCCATTTGGGACATTCTGGCCCTAGTTGTGTCCCGAAACTTTGCAGCCCGATCGGAGTATACCAGAGGGTGTTACGGGCGAGAAATAGGTGTAAAAATAGGGTTTTTCACTGTTTTAGTTACATGAGGTTGTGAGGTATCGTTTTCCACGTTTTCTAGGGCGAGAAGACCGAATAATGTCGATTTTGACCAAAGAGTGGAAAATTGAGCTTCTAACGAAGTTTCAGGTCCCGAAATTCATTTTTTATGTGTCAGAAACCTGGGAAATTGTCTGAACTCACCATACCTTTTTATGATAACACTAGAAGTAGTATCATAGGTTAATCAAGACAATTAAATGGCACTATCAGTGATCAAGGATAATTTGAAGAAGAAAAAAAACTAAGTAATTTGTGTTTTTGATGGCCAAAATTGGTGGAAACCATAAAAAATATAGTTCAATTACTGCTCATGAAAGAAACAATAAATGAACAGCCAAAATTTCTGTGGGTGTGTCCAGTAGAATAATAAACCCATGTGACAAGGACTTCGCAGCGTTTTCTTGTTAAAGGTAGGAAAATGGTAAAAATGAAAATGAAAAAAAGGATTGTCATCAATTCTACTTACTTATGGTTTACAAGAAATCGATCAAGAAAATTGGTTCAGCCGTTTGGGCACAAAACCAGTTATAATTTTGCCCCCGATAGTGCTGCCATCTGTTGAAAAAATTTGATAGCAAAATTGGGGACATAGCTTAAATTGCATAAATTTCTCGATGTTACACTTAATACGGGATTATGTGAGTGTTCACGGACAGAAACACAAAGTTGTCCATAACGCTCAGAAATTCGTTACGTGAGTGAATTTTAGCGAATTTTCGAAGAAAAGGAAGCTATTGTTCTCGGTCCAAAATTTTTAAAACTCGAATTTCCGAAAGATTTTTATACCAAAATCCGTTGCAGACCATCCTGAATTCCCTGCCGAAAGACACCAAAAATTATATGTATATATATATATATATATATATATTTATATATATATTTATATATTTATATATGTATGTGTCATTCCAGACGATAACTCTCGAAAGAATTGAGATAAAAAGTTCAAATTTGCACGAAAAATCTGTCTTGGCAATCGACAGGCTAAGTTCGAAGATGGGCAGAATCGGGTCACCCTAAGGGGGAGTTTTGGGGAGTTTTAGGGGGGGGGAAATTACCCATAAATTCCCAAAATGAAAAAGTCTGACAAGTGACACCTCATTTTAAAGGTTTCTGTACGCTGAACACGATGGTGAAATCAGAATTGCGATATCTCATTCCATTCTCAAACTGGAGCACTTTGAAGATGAAGGAACGTGGTTATTTCTTGAGATGTTCTTCCTGGTTCGTCTGCTCTAATCTGATAACGGAATGGGATATCGCAATTCTGACTTCACGATCGTGTTCAGCGTTGGAAAATCTACAAACCGAGGTGTTACTCGGCAAAAAATGGAACAAAAAATTTGTTACGTACCCAATACCTACTCTTCTGGTATTCAAAACATTTTTGATTTCCCCCTCCCCCTCCTTCCACCCCAAATTTTACTTTGCGTAAAACTACTCCTGTTTTAATTTTGTATGGTATCAAGTTGGGAAAACATTGGCCGAAAATTAATTTTCAGAAAATTTTAGGCGGAGGAGGAAGATGCCGAAAACTTCGAAAATTCGCTCTTATAGCCATGCTGCATGACTGTGGTTTTTCATTTAGTTTACACAGGTTGATCAAATTTCGATCGCAACAATTATCCTTGCCTTGACATAACTTAGGCGGAGTTATAGAACCGAGAAGTCTAGTGAAATTTGCGGTCTGGAAATTTGTCTTCCCGATTTGGAAAATAGGAAATCACTTCCCGTCTTAGTTTGTTATTGTGCAGTTAAATTGTAATAATATACGAATGAATCACGTAAGTTGAACAAGTTCTACTCAAATAAGTTGTAACTCCCGTCCGGCGTCATTAGCGAAAAACTCGAAATATAATTTGAAATTCGAAACCCAGATTAGCCGCGGCTAAAACCGAGAATCCAAGGATTACCAAAAGTGGAGTCCCGGGCACCCGTGGAACGCACCGGAAGATTTAAGGAGCCTTAACTTTTCACATGGATCATGCAACATTTCAGAGTTACGAGTTACGATATTCAGCTCGAGTTGTTGGAGACTCGTAAAAGGATTATCCCGTATAATCTGTCCCGAGGCGCGCAGTAATGGTCACGATGTCGGTTATCCCGAGAAATGGGAGGGTTTAAATACAGGATTACAGTCGATGCTGAATTATGTTGGGATATATTTCGGTTTCCCGAGTCGATTACAAGGCCGAGGAAGACTTGTCATCAGTTTTGAGAAAAGTGGCTGTTGTAAGTTACCTCGTACCTACTGAATAACCGTTCGGTTATTCAGATTATTCAGTAGGTACCCACTGAATAACCTTTCAAAGCAAACTGAACAGAGCGATGTCTGCCAGCCAGGGTGCCAAGTGCCACATTCTTTGGTAGAAAACACGTAATAAGCAAAAATGCAGGCTACCGGTACAAATTTTGGCAGCCAAAATACCTTCAAATGTTGTAACTTACTTCAGTTTTTCGCTTACAACACCTGAAAGGTGCATCGTACAGTAAAGTACTTATATTCCTACCAAATTGAAGAATATTAATTGCATCCAGTGCGTACTTAACCATTAATTTTGGATCAGTGGTTGGTTCAGAATCGGCACTCAAAATTTGGCAAATTTTGGTTTATTATTCTGTGAATAATACTCCTACCTATGTAATAGCTCAGCAAAAAATTTGTATAAAACCCCCTCAAAATTTTTTCTTTTACGTTTCAAGGTACATCGATTCCAAAAATGCAATGTCCGTTCGCCGTACGCCGTACGCCGTCCGCCGTATCACGTGTACCGGCTTCATTTTTGGTCTAAAAAATTCGTTCTTTCGCACACGTGCTCCATTTGGGCCCTAGTTGTGTCCCGAAACTTTTCAGCCCGATCGGAATATACCTAGGGGTGTTATGGGTGAAAATGTGCACAAAAATAGGTACTTTTTTTGTTTTAGTAACATGCTAGTAACATGAGCTTTTGAGGTATCGTTTTCCATGTTTTTTGGGACGATAAGACCGAATATGTACCTAGTCGATTTTGACCAATGAGTGGAAAATTGAGGTTCTACCAAATGTTCAGCTCCCAAAATTGATTTTTTATGAGTCAAAAACCTGGGAAATCGTCTGAAATCACCGTCAATTTGTATAATAACATTAGAAAATGTGTCAAAACGTGGATCAAGACGATTAAATGGCACTACCAATGATCTAAGATAATTTGAGGAAAAACTAGGCGCCCCGCGCCTCGCCAGGGGGCAAGCCCCCTGGACCCCCGGTTACCTCTATTTACATACTTCGGACGAAATTATAGAAACACAGAATGTGTTTTAGCTCACGCATAAACCTTTTTCGACTGATATATTGACTGCTCATAGGTTACACCAGGTTACACGATCCTTAGTTCCGTATCATCGGTACTTATATAAAGCTTGCAATCGTGTTCACAATATAAATTATTGAGAATGATCACCTGTGTGTAAACAATTATTATTTAAACAATCACGCTCATACCGCAGCTTGTCGGCCACGCACTCCGCATCGGTTAACGTAATATGGTTAGGTAAATCGAGAGGTATCCAACGAGTGGTGAACGATTTTTGTACGATGATAACTGGCGAAGTTTAAGTTCCGTAGCAACGAATCGGTTGTACGTGAAAATCAGTAGAAATTTTTCATAACAGCGTCCCAGATTTCGTTACGAAATTTCGTTACCTTTTTTGGCTAGTTAGTCCATGGCTAAAACACATTCTGTGTTAAAAAAGGAGCCAAAAAAAAGGAGGATTTTAGGGGCCAAAATTGATGGAAAACATCAGAAATAATAGCTATTTCGATTATTTCACATGAAAGAAACAAAAATGAACAGCCATTATTTCTGTAGGTATGTCCAGTAGAATAATAATCCCATGTGACAAGGACTTTGCAGCGTTTTTCCATTTTTACTGGATTCGTTACACTCAGTTTTTACACGCCTTTGAAAAACGCTGCGAATTACTTGTCACATGGGTTTATTATTCTACTGGACACAGATGCAGGAATGATGGCTGCTCATTTATTGTTTCATTCATGTGAAATAATTGAAATAGCTGTTGTTGGTGATTTCCACCAAGTTTGGCCCTCAAAAACTCTAATTATAGGCTAGGAGCCTAATGGCGTTGTCTTTGATCGCTGATGGTGCCATTTAATTGTCTTGATTCATCTGATGATTACTACTTCTGGTTTTATCATACAAATGAATGGTGATTTTTCCCCCAGGATTTTTACCCATAAAAAATGAATTTTGGGAGCTGCAACTTCGTTAGAACCTTAATTTTCCACTCTGATCAAAATGGACTTAATATTCGGTCTCCTCGCCCAAAAAAACGGTTGATCAAAATGAAAAATATCGTATAACCAAAGTTCTAGAGCTCAAAATTCTGCGTTCTGAGTGCCCTTACTAAAAATTAAAATATTCATTTTAAAATATCAATTGATTATGTACTTGAAATTTTAAATTGAATATTTAAAAAAAATAGTGGTGCTCCGACCGCAGAATTCGATGTTCTACAACATTTTTCATTTGGAGTAGTAAAACGTTTTTTAGTTATAGGCGTGTGAAACTGAGCATAGCACACTTTCATTCAAAATGAAAAAAAATTGCGTATTTTCGTCTGCCGATTCTGATCAAACCGCTAAACCGAATTTAATATTTAAGGAAATTATTTGACGTAGAATTTAATTCGCTTTAATTTTGGCTCGAATAAACTTACCTGTAGGATGCATCGTTTAGATGTTATAAGCCAAAAACCGAAAAAAGCAAAAAAAACATTTTAAGCTTTTTTTGGCTTCCAAATTTTTTTTGAGGTCTTCGTTTTTAGAATTTTTGATTTTTAAATGTTTGTACCCATATAATATATACAAGTTGAAAAAAATGAAAATAGTGGTGCTCCGAACGCAGAATTCGATGTTCTACAACATTTTTCATTTGGAATAGTAAACTGTTTTTCAATTATAGGCGTGTGAAACTGAGCATAGGACACTTTCATTCAAAATGAAAAATTTGCCTATTTTCGTCTGCCGATTCTGATCAAACCGCTAAACCGAATTTAATATTTAAGGAAATTATTTGACGTAGTATTTAATTCGCTTTAATTTTGGCTCGAATAAACTTTTCTGTAGGATGCATCGTTTAGATGTTATAAGCCAAAAACCGAAAAAAGCAACAAAAAAAACATTTTAAGCTTTTTTGGCTTCCAAATTTTTTTTGAGGTCTTCGTTTTTAGAATTTTTGATTTTTAAATGTTTGCACCCATATAATATATACAAGTTGAAAAAAATGAAAATAGTGGTGCTCCGAACGCAGAATTCGATGTTCTACAACATTTTTCATTTGGAATAGTAAACTGTTTTTCAATTATAGGCGTGTGAAACTGAGCATAGCACACTTTCATTCAAAATGAAAAAAAAAAATTGCCTATTTTCGTCTGCCGATTCTGATCAAACCGCTAAACTGAATTTAATATTTAAGGAAATTATTTGACGTAGAATTTAATTCGCTTTAATTTTGGTTCGAGTAAATCTTTCTGTAGGATGCCTCGTTTAGATGTTATAAGCCAAAAACCGAAAAAAGCTTAACATAGGTATTGAGCTTTTTTTGGCTTCCAACATTTTTTTGAGGTTGGCGTTGTTAGAATTTTTGATTTTTAAATGTTTGTACCCATATATTATTATACAAGTTGAAAAAATGAAAGCTTCTACACCGCGTTTTGCCACATACAATAATTGCTCTACATACGGACTAGCCTTACTAGTAGCTGAGTGGCCTAACACTTCTGTTTGTGTTTGAGACAAAATTTTTGAGAAACGGTTATAGTCCATTGCCATTATACGTTAGTATATAAGTTATAATATGGTGCGTCAGTATAATATGGTGGGTATGTAACCATGCCAGTACCGCACCACAAGCTGCAATTTCGAGTGGGTATTTTGACTTGCAATTTCGAGAGTAGACTAGTTGGGCCTTCCGAATTCTCTGTATAGTTTTTGGTGTCTCAACGACGCCAGGAAGAGGCGCCATGGCGCCGGGAAAGCCAAAACACAGAGGTATCAATGACATACAATTTTCAGAATACACTATTAGGACTGTCAGAAATTGCTGCACAGGTTTTGGTACTATGAAGGCGCCAAAATCCAAATAACAGCTCATTTGGGGTAGGTGCACGTTGTATTAGTTTTACCACCATCTGTGTTGCCATGGCCATTCCGTAATTATTTTATTTTATTTTATTTTTTTACCATTTACAGTGTTATGTCTTAACAAACGAAACATGCGTACTTTCCCTTTTGAGGATAAACCTCGCGCTAGGGAAAGGGTTGCTCATTATGGTCTTCAAACATTAGATATTTTTCCGATAGATTTGGCCGATTTCGGAGCGATAACGGCCGGCATGTTTGATACGCCTGGCGCTCACCGCTCTGCACACTGCAATTTAGTACTAAACACCTCGAATACCCACAGTAACAAACAAAGCGCAGAACGGCCACCATAAAATGTGGACAATCACTAAATTCATCAAATCAATAATATTTACGTAACAATCACACCAAAAATAGCAATAATACCCAACGCATCGATCCTACTGTAACCTATAACCCAAAAAGAGAAAAGCGTGGTTTGTAAACACCCAAAAATATCACAAGTCTATGTTTAACGCATGTAAGGTAAATACCTACAGCTCTAGCTTCAGTTCGCATAAAAATACATATTGAGTAGATTCTTAAAATTAGAGAAATCATTGTATTTCTTGAGGTAACGTATTAATCAGTTTCACAGCCTGATATTTGTATGAGTTATGTGCAGCCGTAGTGCGTCGAAAAGGGAGTTTCACAAGATATATCGAAGGATCTAGTTGGATTTGCAACTAGTTCCAAGACTGTGGTGGATGCATTGGTGAGGGGCGAGGTAGGAATAGGTAGCGAACCTGACACCCCTGGCTACCACCCGGAGGGTGTCCACCACTGAGAAGTTAGTAGGAATATGCCCAGTGGTTGCTACCGAGTAGGTATGCAACCACTCTGGGATCTTTTACGAGAAGGAGAGAGGAGGAGCGAGGTGAGAGAGATGAGTCATCGACTTGAGGAGAGCGTAGAATGAGTTGGAAGGCGAAGGAGCCGAGTTTTTATAGTCCCTGGGACTATCTCCCTCCATCCTCCATACTAGTGGAGGATGGTGGGGATCCCCACCAGGTCCTCTGGGTCTCGGGTCTCCTGCGTCTGCCGCTCCATTCCCTGGTTTATTGCGAGATCTTATAATAATATACAAGGAGTGGTTCTGGGAGGATACCACGACAAAGAACACCCCTATTGAACTCCCTGAACACGTATATTGAGGAAACCTTGTCACATATCTTCCTTCCAACTTCTTCTCGTGAATCGTTTTCTGTCGTTCCTGTTTCAAGAAAGTTTAAAATAGTGTAATCTTAATGCGATCATCTTTTGTCCACAGACGTATTGTCTTCGGTCCACGCCATGTCCGTCTTGAACATCCTCCACAACTCCCTGACACTCTACAAGAGAGTCATTGGAAGCAAGCAACAGTGTACTCCTAGCCAGAGGTGAGCAGGTGAGAAGTTGATTATACCGAAAAAACGAAGAAAAGAATCTGAAATTAGACGTTTTGGATCTAACTAGTTTAACTGCTTTGACCGTTGAACATAATGGCAATACGTAGACGCTGTGAAATTTAGGGAAGTACTTACCGACCCACAGTGGCGTAGCCAGGATTGTTAAATGTGTGGTGTGGTGGGGGGGGGGGGGGGTTATCGGAAATGGGGAAAAAAGAGTAAGTTCCTGTCATGCAGCATGGCTATAAGAGCGAATGTTCGTAGAAATATTCCTGCTATTGTGTAAATAGATGATACAGCGAGAAACCATACTACTTTTCTTAAAATTATATAATGATTTTAGCCATTTTTACCGATGTTTGACCCTAATAAAGTCAAATTTGACCACTTGTTTTTGAGACAAATAGTTTTATCATCGAGATGGTCCCTCCGTAGTGATTAGTTACCCCACACAACGCCAGGTGAATTAATATTGATTTTAGCCATTAATACCAATTTTTTACCCCCCCGAAAATCAAAATCTGACCCCCTATTCGTTGTGAAAAACAACTGAAATGGTATTTTTCTGTCTTTACATAAAAACTCCAATTTAACCCCCTTGGAATTTTTGAAAATGGCTTATCTTCGAACTTATCCTTTTGTTTGGCAATACAAGCGTTTTGGAGAAATCTGGAATTTGTATCATGAACCCCAGGACAGATATCATCCGGACTGTCACATTAATATACGTAATATATAGATTCTTGTTATTCACCTGAAGTGTGTGATGGTGACGGTGAGGAACTATTTCGATAATCATTTTTGTCAAGAAGGGTGGGTAAAATGTTTGGGAGAGATAGTATAATTAACGTAATATATATTATAAACGTAATATTATTTAACTGTTTAGTCATGTTTGACTTACCGTTTAATCTGTTATTGTTGTATTTGGTTGTTACTTGTGTGATTTCTATCATCCTCAAGATTTAATTTTAATTTTTGATAAATTTTCGTGCTCTGAACGGATTTTCCTATACAAAAATTTCCAGAATTCATGTTCTGAAAATTTTGGGCCCATTGCAATACCTTTCAATTTTCTTTGAAATTCGGTAAAAAGGAGAATTTGTAACCCACGGAAATTGCGTATTGTAGGTACCTTTCACCTCTGTTTAGTGGTCGTGCACAGAGCAGGCGCGGATCCAAGGGGGGGGGGTCACAGGGGTCATGACCCCCCCCCCCCCCAGAATCAGCCTGCATTTCAAAAAGCAGAGCTGAACGAATTGTTCGCAAACCCGAAAACAAAACAAAAAACCAAACGAAAACGAACCCAGTTTTTGTGAAATCAAAAACCAGAAACAAACCAAACGACCAAAGTCAAGTTACCATAATTATTGTTAACTTATAACATTGGAAACAAAATATAAAAATAACTATTACGATTAAACTTTTTATAGAATACTGATTTTTTTCTGTACTTATTTGGTTTGTAGCAACAATTGTGATTTGTTTACATTTGTATAAGTTCCAACTGGGACGATCATTTATAACACAAAATCTAATTTTCTATTTTGTTTCGCAAATCTGTTGATTATCGCATCGATGTCCAATTCGATGTCACAATCAAGTCACAAACAAGTCACATTTTGGAGCCAGGGGAGCAATTCCCTCTGAGAAGAGCGTTTTACAAAATGCTTGTTTCTGGCGTTTGCCAATTTTGAACTTATTCGGTTCTTGTGGGGAACCCCTCAAATAAAAGTGATGAATATTTACGATAAATTCTATAAACAAAACATTATTGCAATTTGAATTTTAAATTAAAAACTGATTTGGCCCACATGATTTTCTCAATTTTGCTTCATATACAACTGTGTAAATATTTACCATAAAACATCCGTCAAATTGAAATTCCAATGTACTCGCCACTAATTACTGTAATTTCTAATTACACAAACGGTAGACAGTGTTAAAAAAACTGAAAACAAAAAAGAACTATAAAAAACCTAAAAAGATTCGATCAAAAATGTCAAAATTAATCGAATATAATCGTACACTTGGTCCTACAAATGTTACTTTATATACAATTATGTCAATAAATTTACCTTGGTGTATCCGTCAAATTACACCTTGTTTATTCATTCTTATTTTTGTTAATTATTATCTTGTTTTTGTTTCGTTCTCATTTTCTTTCCTGCCAAATTCAGTAAAAACGATACTGAATTCACTGAGATCAACAATAGATTGTTGTGGTTTCAATGTTTTGATTTGCAAACTCTGAATTTTAGCTACGCTGCCATGAAATGCGCCAATTTGTTTGAAAACACATTAGGACACTTTTTTAGAAGAAAATTGAAAATAAATAGATTCATCAGTTAAATAATTAATAGATATTGAAAAATATTTTTTACATAAACAATGAATTTTATAAATAAATACAATTAATTTTGTAAGTAGACAAATTGGACGAGTTTAGGCATAAGGTTGAAAATTCGGTTTGTATTGTTCGTTTGGTTATTTTGTTATTTTTTGTTATTTTTTATATTGTTCTACCCTGTGACCCCCTCCGGAAAAAAATTCTGGATCCGCCCCTGGCACAGAGTTCGAAATTTCTCGTTGCGTACTTGCTCCCCCGTTCGTATCGGCTCTTGTTTATCGATACGAGTAGATGCTACAAGAGTTGGCATCTAGAGGCGAACCGTTCAACTAATGGCTTCCCCACGTAGCCATGGGAGTCCACCACTCTTACGCCTCCTCCCGCCTCAGTTTACGTTTTCTGGTATATAAATATTAATATGACGTTAAACAGGGGTAGGAACTGACTATTAGTGTCCTTGAACCAATCTAACGACCACTCGCAAAAGTCAAGATCTAGGTTATCAATTATTCATTCATCAGTTATTCGGGGCCAGTTAGTTAATTTGAATATTTATGCAAAACGCTGCAAATCAATACACAACGGTTTATTATTTACTGCATAGATGCCCCTTCTGCGTGGATCACTGTTTTCTGTGGTCAATACCTCCTGCTCCCTCCAGGAAATCCCTAAATCAAGTACTGGAGCTGGCCCGGGAATTACAGTTTCATAAATATTCGGTGGATTCCACAATATTCTATCATTGATTATTCGTTGTTATTCATGAAGCACAACGTTTGATCAAAGTACAAAACTACCTATCAACGAAATCCAGAAGAAAATATTAGTTCATTCATGAAATGAAACAATATTACGGAACAACCAACTTGATTTCATACAGCCATCCTTGATTATATAATCAGGTGCTCCCTAGTGATGATATCTGGGCCGGGTTTATGCCGTTTGATTCACGATCATGTGTACGAAGCTTTTCGGTGCAAGCGAACGGCTGGACGTACAATGCTCCGGGTGGTCTCAAATAATTCTCAGGTTTGAGATCAATTTAAAAACACAACAAGGCTGCGGCCTTCTGAAAATTTGAACTCCTATTTTTCACCCCTTAGGGATGACTCGTAGACCAACTAGATCCTGAATAGGACCTATAACTCGAATTTCATTAATTTTGGTTCACGGTAACTAAGGAAAGTGCGAAGTACGGCGGACGGTCAAAAAGTTTTTGTATTCCATTTTCGGATTCTACATACTTTGAAACGGAAACCATCTAATTTTTGATGGTTGATGTTCGGTTTATTATTTTCAATGATGAACCTTTGAAACCGAGCATGAAAAAAAAAAAATTTTAACCCCCTCAAAATTTGGCGGTTTATGTTTCAATGTATGTAGAATCCGAAAATGCAATAAAAAAAAATGCTATCCCTCCGCCGTACGCCCTACTTCGCACTTATAGTTACCATGAGCCAAAATTGACGAAATTCGGGTTATAGGTTCCGTTCGGGGTCTAGTTGGTCCTCGAAGCTCGGCGTTACTGTCAGGAGTTGAAGTCTCCAGGACGCCGTTTTCTCTACTTTTTTTACGGTTTTGAATAGTTCTCGAACTTGGGAGTTTTTTAAGACCACCCGGAGCATTTTACGTCCAGCCGTTCGTTCACAGTAAGGCCCAGAAGTTTGCACCGGCAGGCATTTTCGAGCAGGGTGAATGAAATTGTAAACATTCAGCCCGAATATTGTCACTAGGGACGCGCTAACAATCGGAAATTGGCCCGAGATCATCATTGCTAGGGAGCACCTGGTTATAATCACGGAGTATGAAGTAGAGTTTGAAAATGATGGCTCTTTTGGAGTTTGTTGGTAGGTACTTTTGCAACTTGAACAACCGTTGAAGTATTATTGATGGGCAAATTATTACACAACGGTAAATTATTACTCAAATGTAGATTATTGCATAGTGGTTCATTATAGTATATACGTAGAAGGGGCATCTATGCACGTAAATTATTACACGACGGTTTGTTATGGCCCTTATGCTTTATGAATAACTACAAAATAATTAATTATTGAACTATTGAATCCCGCGCATTTGTAGAAAAGTTCAATTCCTGACCACAGAAAACAGTGATGTACGCAGAAGGGGCATCTATACAGGTAAATAATAAACCTTCGTGTAATAATAGCGGTTTTTTTCTTTCTTTTTTTCATGCTCGATTTTAAAGGTTCGTTATTGTAAATAATGAACCTAATTTTGAGACAGCGTGATTGATATGCGGTATGATGCCTGTCATCTGTAAGATGTATAAAATACGCCAATTTATTTTCTGTGGTGTATAAAAATCACTGAGGGTATCTGTGATCATATGGGACACATAATAAATATTTATCATAATTGCAATATAATAATTACGTAGCTACCTTCATCGGAGATGCGAGTGTTTCAACTTGAATCGAATGTGAATGTTGATTTGACTTGAATTGATATTGCAGGTGGAGGCATTGCAGCTACCACTGTCTGCAGCTCCTCGCAGCGCGAGCTCTCCTCTTCATGGTTGAGGGCACAACCGTGCAGACCCAGTTGGCTCAGGAGCCTCAGTTGAGGATATTGGCAGCTGCCTTGGACTCCACTCATGACCCAGTAAGATGTTATCAGCTGCAGGGTGGGCCTCGCGGATCACGGACGTATTTCAAATCCTTGTCAATTTTGAAGGTACCGGGTTGAAAATATGCACAATGCGTGGAGCAACTCGGTGAATTTTATAAACGCAAGAAAAATATTGTCAGAAAAATTCAAACAGACCTTCAGTGGCAATGCATTCCTTAAGGTGGACGATGAAGATTGTCATCGCTCGCCACATCATATATCTTCCGGTATTGCTTCGGTTTCATTTCAAGTCAGCAACAGTGCCAAGTCTTGGCGTGGTATTTCCAAAATAGGAATAAATGGGCCCTGATTTTTGTTAAAAACGAGAGACGGCAGGCAGTAACCGTGAATTTGTTACGTCACTATGATCCTAGATTTTCTGATCCCTCAACTTTTTTTTGTCGGATGGTGATAAAAGGTACGCGCACACATATCGTCATCGGCCGCATCGCAGGCATCGGACGGATCGGATTTTAGGATTTATAACACTGTTTCTAATGAGAGTGCGTAGACATGTCCGCATCGTAGGTAACGGACTTCGGCAATGCCTACGGGGATTCCAGAAGGAGCAGTCATTCCGAATGGTGCGTCTGATGCAACGACTGAACTGGGAAGCCGAACCTCCGAACAGGTAAAAATGCGAATATGTGTGCGCAGTCATTAAAAAAAATCCGATCCGTACGATGCGTGCGAAGCGGCCGATGACGATATGTGTGCGCTTACCTTAAAACGTCAAGATCCATAGGTGGAATCTGGATCTCGTAAGATACCTGGAGAGGACCGCACCTTTTGTGGGACTCAAACCGCACTAAAACCTCACCTACCTTTTCCCATGTTGGAACTCACCCTGGAACAGTTTAACAGGTTACTTTGGGCCGAGTTCTTGGGCGTTCTCTTCATTCTTCCCTTTGGCGGCTCACGCTGTCTCTTCTCTGTCGCTCTCGCTGTGTGTTCTCTGCCGCTCTCGCTGAATCTTCTTCTTCCGTACCTTCTCCATATATCCGGCCACAAGAGTCCAATCCTGGTCGCTTTGCAGCATCCTTTCGACTACTACCTCTGGTGTCATATGGACTGCCGATACGCCAAGTGCTCCCTGTAACCAACTCCTTTCTGTTGCCAGTTGTGTTCATCTGAAGCATGTGTGATGCACATCGTCGTACACTTCCTGGCATCTGTGACACGTAAGAGCGCTTACCTTTCCCGTTCTGTTCAAGTAGCTATAGAATGAGCCGTGACCTGTGAAAAACTGAGTTAAAAAGTAATCGGCATCTCCATGCTTTCGTTCAAGCCGTACTTGGCTTGGCTTGGTCTCAGTTCACCTGTCGACATCTCCTGCCAACTGGTAGTTGTCCTTTCTCCCTCTTCTCTGGCGGTGCGGAGTCTTTCTCTTTCTTCTCTTCCATCATAAATCCGCTTACACTCTGCCAGCACTTGTATGGGTACCAGCACATACAGTCCGTAATGCTCCTATTCGTTGCACTGCTATCATACGCTTCCTGTACTAAGCAACATTCAGCGCATCTGCCCACACTTCGGCCCCGTGCAGGAGAATTGAGTGCCCCACTGAAATCAGGCGCCGTTTGCGCGGCCTGGGGCCATTTACGTTCCTCATTAAGAGGCTCAGAGCAGTTGTTCGTAGAGCGGCCCTGTTTGCTGCTTGCCTGATCTAAACGTGAGCCAGCATGATTCTCAGGTGTCTTTCTGCTGGCTTGCTCCAGACCTCTGCTCCTTCGATTTGCGGTATGTGCTTACAGGTAAAAGCAACTACCCCTGTTTTGCCTGCCGCTAGTTTCAGGCTATGCTCACCCGTCCAGTTCCAGATCCCTCAACTTGAGGAAAATTGATTTTATACTAGGACTATGTTGTTTCAACAAGACTGCTGATACAAGGATTTCCATTGGACTAGGTGCTGTCAAATTTTCTCGGTGATTTCCCAAAATGTTGACATTCCCCGGCCTCTCCAGTTGAGAACTGTGCTTTCTCCTATGGGCTTTTTCCTGTGGGGCAACCTCAAGTCAACGGTCTACGTCCATAAGCCACGAACCATTGCTGATTTGAAAGATGAGATCCGAAACGAAATCTAACAATACTGGACTTATTATGGTGGAGCGAGTGATGACACACTTCATCGACCGCCTTGCCACCGAAAGTATTTTTTTCATGTGTTTAAAATTCGCCGATTTCCTCTACACAGTGCTTATTTTCAACCCGGTACATACCTTCAAAATTGAAAATTTGACAAGGTTTTTTAAACATTTATCCATCCGTTTCCCGTCGCCCACAGTGTACGATACCTAGTATGAAAAAATATCACTCGAGCTAAGTAGGAAGCATGTCAGTAAATAACGTTGCAATACATGCAGACCTACCGTATATCCTATAGGAGGCTCTGTTGTAGACCATTGCTGCGTATGCAGTATATAATTATGTTCTAATATTTCAAATCAGCGATCGGATTTAGAAGTAAAACACCAATTATTCGTCGAAACCCTCATTTTTCCTGTTAACCTATTTCATATGCACGTTTCTCTTACGATTGGACTTAATTTTCGCTAGAATTGTCGGGAATATGATGATTTCTATCTGCGATATTTTTCCATAGCAACTGTTGGTGCTGGTTCTGCAAATCGTTGCAACCCTCGCAATGGACCCTTCCAACCACCGCGCACTCACTGACCAAGGTCTTCCAGACGTACTGTCTCAGCTTCTACTACCTTCGGATGAGTGGTAATATTTCTAATTTATAAATACTTGTATTTACTTAAAAAATTATGGATTAATTTCAGTTTACTGTTTTGAGGGCTCCTGTGATATAACTTCGCTTATGTTATAACACTGCTGTATGGAGTGGAGAGAATGAGAAATCGGTGCCTTCAAGTCAAAATTTTCAGTAGTTTAGTACGATCTCACGATTTTCTAAAAATACGATTTCCAAGTCCCAGTACGCTGTGTATTGTAATATACCAAGAAACGAACTTCTAATATACAGAGTGGCCCATCCAGGATGCACCCCAGTTTTCTGCTTATTTCGAGCCTAATCAAACAATGTCCGAAGTAAACCCCTTTCATTTTGGTTTATTACTTTCAATAATGAACCATTGGAATCGAGCATGAAAAAAAAAATTCTTACCCCCCCTCAAAATTTGATGGTTTACGTTTCAAGGTATGTAGAATCCAAAAATGCAATAAAAATATTTCTGTCTGTCCGCCGTACGCCGTACTGACCACTTTTCTTAGTTAGTACAATGAATAAAAATTGATGAAATTCGGGTAATAGGTTCCGTTCGGGGTCTAGTTGGTCCTCGAAGCTCGACGTTACTGTCAGTCATCTCAGGGGTTCAAAATGGGGTTGAAAATGGGGTTGACATTTTCAGAACGCCGTATCTCGAAAACTTTCGATTGAAGGGTATGGTTTTTTTTTACGTTATTGAATTTGTCCTGAGCTAAACAATTTTTTGAGACCACCCGGAGCATCGTAAAACAAATCCAGTTGCACCGTTTGAAATAAGATTTTTCTTTTTTCAATGGTCAGAGTTACTTAAAATGTTGGTCAGTATCAGTTGGAACATTTGAAAATTTCAAAATTTAAAATTGTGAAAAAAAATTGTAGGAACCTACGTTCTACTGAGGGGACCAAAAAAATACCTACAACTTGTCGAATTTCACAAAAACTTCTTCATCAATACTTAGATTTAAAAATAACGTTGTACTAGAGCTAAAAAATGATAATTGTACGTTTGAAAACATGAGCAGAGGTGAATTTGAGGAGAGGGGAATTAATTATACCTCGTAAAATAAAACTTCCATCCTTCATATTCCAGCATTATTTCTACTCAACCAGTCAAGGAAGCGTTAGTTTTATTTTACGAAGTCTAATTCACCCCCCTCTACCCAAATTCACATCTGCTCATGTTTTCAAACACTCAATTGTCATTTTTTAACTCTACTACAACGTTATTTTTAAATCTAAATATCAATGTAAAGCCTATTAGATGAAGAAGTTTTTGTGAAATTTGACAAGTTGTGCTGTTTTTTTTGTAACCTCAGTAGAACGTACAATCTTTTTCACAATTTTAAATTTTGAAATTTTCAAATGTTCCACCTCATACTGACCAACATTTTAAGTAACTCTTAACCATTGAAAACAGAAGAATCTTGCAGGAAATTTAGCGTTCTTTCAAACTGCGTAATTGGATTTGTTGTAGTCCCCATATTTTCGAATTTATTAGCATTTTTATGTGGTGAAGTAATTCATGAAAAGTTGGAAAAACACAAATTTCGGATATCTTTAAAACTAAGAACTTTTCGAAAAATTTCTACTGAGCATATTTTTTTCCAAATGAAGAGTAGAATCGGTTCCCTGAGTTTATCCAGAAGGAAATGGGATACCCCTGCAGATAGATTGTTTAAATTTAAAAAAATTATTGGTCTTATAATTATATTCAGACCTTGTGAATGCATAATGTCTATAATACTAACTAATTATCATCTAATAGGCGTTCTTTCAAACGGTGTAATTGGATTTGTTGTAGTCCCAATATTTTCGAATTTATTAGCGTTTTTATGTGGTGAAGTAATGAAAAGTAGGAAAAACACAAATAATTGTCGGTTAACCTTAAAACGAAGAACTTTTCGAAAATGTTCTACTGAGCATCTTTTTTTCCAAATGAAGAGTAGAATCGGTTCCCTGAGTTTATCCAGAAGGAAATGGGACACCCCTGTAGATAGATTGTTTAAATTTTAAAAAATGTGTTGGTTTGTTCAGAACTTGTGAATGCATAAGGTCTATAATACTAACGGATTCATGAGCCTTAAGTCCTTTACAGACTCGAAAAATGTCTATAATTATGTTCTTCTTCGTCTGCAGGTACTACACCAATCACTCGACCAAGTATGCCCGCTACGTCAAGCACCACGTCGCGAGGATATTGGTTTATTTGGGCTTCCAGCACCGCGTCAACTTGAGGTTCTCAGTTTACGACATACTTCAAGGTGAGCCGGTTGCCACGTTGTCGTGTCATCGTTATTAGCGGAGTACAGTGTGGATGCGATAAATGGCATCCCGTGGAAATTCAGTTTTCACCAGGTTTCTGTTTCATTGGATTTATGCAGGATATCTCGGAAAACAGGTCTGCAAGAAGCAAGAAATCGATTTTTCAGCTCATCAAACTGTATGTTGTAGCAATTTTTTTAACACTAAGTTTTCGTGTGTTTTGGCATTGCATTTTCTCAAATAAAACTGGCCATATATTCCATTTTTAAAATCACAAAAAACAATTTTTCGCTACCATCGAAAAGCTCGGTAAATTTCCTTTCAGAGTGTGCCAATTTGAAGAATTTTTTACTGTTCTGCACCCCTCAAATGCTCGCTTCAAATCCGGAATTTGACTAGAGAAGAGTTAGATATCGTTTTCCACATAATTTTTGACGCTGAGTCGAATGGTGACACTCCCGATTCACTCTCTGACTGATGAAGAAAAATAGTGCGTTTTTGGACACTTCCCACCAGTCAGTGTGTTCCGGGCTTCGTACTGACACCCGTTTCCGAGATATCACGTTGATGGTTGAAATCGAAGTGTACATGGATGCTTTAGCTGCATTTCAGCACATTTTCGGTTCGGTGCGGCAATTCAATCATGTTGAACAGCTATAGCGGACCAAAAGTGGGCAGTTTGAATCTTTGTGTTTTGCTTCCGAGTCTGCGAAGCAGCGGAAGCCTTGTGTTCACTTTCGTGAGCCAAAAAATTTTTGTCTTCAGAAATCAAAATTTCCACTTGCATTTTGCGTTTCAAAGCCTACTGAACAAATTTGGTTCCGTGTCTGTGGGTCTGTGAGTCTGTGAGTCTGTCCGCATTTCCTTGTTACAGCCATAACTTCCACGATTTTGAATTGATTCAGCTCAAATTTTGAGGGATGGTGCGGATAAGGCCCCTTGAGGTCCCATACAAATTTCAACATGATTGATCCAGCGGTACGCCCTGCGCATGCGCTAACGTTAAATTCAACAAACACGCATAACTTTCACAATTTTGATTCAATTTCGCTCAAATTTTCAAGGGTTGTTTGGACAAGGCCTAGTGAGTTCCAGTATGAATTTCAGCATGATCGGACCCTGGTGCGCTCTGCGCATGCGCTGGTGTGAAATAGATTCAATTTCATTGTTACAGCCGTAGTAACCAAAGATTTCACCCAATTTCAATGTAATTCTCAGAGATTAAGCGGGTAGGGCCCATTGAGGTCCCATATAAATTTCAACATGATAGAGCCAGCGGTTCGCCCTGCGCATGCGCTAACGTGAAATTCTTCAAACACGCATAACTTTCGCAATTACGAGTATGTATAATGGACGTAATGTATTATGGACGTCATGTTATGTAATATGTATATATTATTTCATGTAATGTTATGCAATGTAATGTAATGTAATGTTATGTTATGTAATATGTATATTTCACGTTATGTAATGTACTGTAATGTAATGTTATGTAATGTAATGTAATGTTATGTTATTTTGCTTCCGAGTCTGTTCTATTTTATAATGGGTCACTCTGATTGTGACGAGGAAGCTCCTGTGCCATCACATTGGCAGTGTATTGGTTTATTATTTTCAATAATGAACCATTGGAATCGAGCATGAAAAAAAAAATTCTTACCCCCCCTCAAAATTTGATGGTTTACGTTTCAAGGTATGTAGAATCCAAAACTGCAATAAAAATATTTCTGTCTGTCCGCCGTACGCCGTACGCCGTACGCCGTACGGGTCACTTTTCTTAGTTACCATGAAAAAAAATTGATGAAATTCGGGTTATAGGTTCCGTTCGGCGTCTAGTTGGTCCTCGAAGCTCGACGTTACTGTGAGTCATCTCTAAGGGGTTCAAAATAGGGGTTGAAATTTTCAAAACGCCTATACCATTTTTTTACGTAAATATTTTTACGGTTTTAAATAGTTCTTGAACTTGCGAGTTTTTTAAGACCATCCGGAGCATCGTACGTCCAGCCGTTCGTTCACAGTAAGGCCCCGAAGTTTGCACCGACAGGAATTTTCGACTCCAGTGTGAATGAAATTGTATACAATTCAAACCAAATCTCGTAACCAGAGACGCGCCCACAATAGGAATTTGTGAATACGGCCAATCATTGGTAGGGATCACCTGATTATATTGGCGGAGTATGAAGTCGAGTTGGTTGTTCTGTGATATTATTTAATTTGAAAAATGATTGCTCTTTTGGAGTTTGTTGGTAGGTAGTGAAACTTGAACAAACGTTGAAGTATTATTGATGGGTAAATTATTACTACGGTAAATCATTACTCAACGGTAAATTATTACACAACGGTTCATTATACCATCTACGTAGAAGGGGCTGGAGTTTGTTGGTAGGTACTTTTGCAACTTTTTTCACTCCTCATCAACAATTTCTTTTCAGAACTTCATTATGTGTGTTTCTTTTTGTTAGGTACTGTTTGTCATCGGCAGAATTATTTTAGCAACATTTAACTCGTGATTTAGGTAGGTACCTAGTAACGAGTACGGGGTTAGGTACTAACCTACGGAGGGTCTGCGATCTAAATAATTATGCATAGAATAGTACATATCATATTATATAGACGGGTTATCTATACATAGAGCTGTGATCTGTAACAGAAGGGTATTCTATACAAAATAATAAACCGTTGTGCAGGGATTTGCAGCGTTTTTTTCTGTACGAACACCAGAATTTGATCACTCAGATATGCTCAGTTGGGATTTTGACTTGATGATTAACGTGATTTCGATGTTTTTTAGATGACGCACCTCCACCAACCCCTCTCCTGGAATCTGTGGAGGACACGTACATCATCAACACTTCTGCGCCGCCCAGCTTTGTCTCTTGCGCCGACTCCAAGAGCCTCCTCGGCGTGTCTGTTGAAAGTGCCGTCATATGTGTCTTAAAATCAATCGAGGTTGGCTCATTTTTCCTTTTATTTCCTATAATATTCCTTGGTCTTACCTGTATCATTTCTGAATTATTACATTGAGATCTGATACCCGGGGGGATTATCATGTTGTAATTTTCTTAGATTATAAGAGTGGTGTTGTGGTTGAATTTTCAGTTAAATTTTCACCACAACCAATTAGGTGTGGCCTGTAAAGATTCTATAAGCCGCATATCAAATTTATTGTCTACACCTAGTTCGCCAATCCATACTATTGCGACTACTTATTGCCAAACGTCAGTGGACGTACTTGAACTCGAGCGACATTTGTGGGTGGTTTTGCATGACAGTACCCGCAGTAGGCTACTTGCTGTAGCCGCAGTTTGGGGTATTTTTACTTGGAAGTTTGACTGTACACTCCTTGGGCCCCCAGAATATGCTGTACAGTTCTTGGTATTTCCACGACGGTTGAAAGTGCCGTCACATAATATGTCTAAAAATCAATCGAGGCTCATCTTCCTTATATTTCCTATTTTCCTTGGTCTCATCTGCGTAATTCCTGAATTATTACATTGAGATCTGCTACCCTTTGGGGATTATCATATCGTAATTCATAGATTATAAGAGTGGGGTTGTGGTTAAATGTTCACCACAACCAATTTTTGCGGCTTATAATGATTCTATAAGCCGCATATCAAATTTATTGCTGTCTGCAGCAGATTTTGCCAATCCATAATATCCATTATATTGCGACTACTTATTGCCAAACGTCAGTCAGGCTTCTTACTTTGACTAGAGCCACATTTTTGGGTGGTTTTGCATGACTGTACCCGCAATACCCTGCCCGATGTAGCGGCAGTTTTGTGTACTTTCACTTGAAATTTTGGCAGTGTACTCCTTGGGCCCCCAAAATAATATGCTGTATAGTTTTTAGTGTTTCCATGACGCCAGAGAGGCGTCACAATGGCACCTGGTGCCATCGGTCAGAAAAATATGTTCTTCTCCAGAATTAGATTATCTAGTTGATAGAGCTCTATCAATCATCGTTACAGCGATTGATAAATATTTAGTCATAAAACGTTACGAAAAATAGCAAGAATTGAGCGTAGTACATAGGAAGAATTTGTGCCTATTTTCAAAGTGGTGTGAGGCACCTGGTCAGCGGACCCACTAGTTTTTCATTTTAGTACATAAATGGGGATTGTCGTGGTACCCATCAAAATTTACCACTCCTATCAAATAAGGTAAAGATTTAACGAAATAAACTAGGGGAACGACGAGCTGAGCGACGCCTCGGGGAAAGGATCAGAAAGGTCCCCTCCATCGAGCTCCCCAACTTTTCTCAGTGGTCGCAACGGCCATTGACAGACGGGGGGCGAGGTGGAGGCATCTATACATACCACCCGGCTTGCCCAGCTCTTCATTTGACACAACCACTTTCCGACTTGCAACTTCTCTCTCTCTCTCCTACTCTTCCTTGTACCTGCTGTGGTGGTAACCACGGGGTATTCACCTTCTTCTTCCTGGCGCCTGCTGTGGTGATAACCGCGGGACGCCTCCTTCTCCTCTAACACTGCTGTGGTGATAACCGCGGGGTGCTAGCCTCCTTCCTCCTGGCCTCTGCTGTGGTGATAACTGTGAGACGCCTCTCTTTCCTGTAGCAATCGCTGTGGTGGTAACCGCGTGGTGTCAGCCTCCTCTCCAACTAACGCCTGCTGTGGTGATAACCTGGCGTTAGACCTCCTTCAACCAAACCAAACCTTCCCCTACCTGTCACCACAGGAATTTTTTTCAGGAATGTTATTATCTGGAATGATGAGTACAATTAATGTATGATCCAATTGTATTGTACGGCTTTAACGTTTTCTTCATTTTTTCCAGTCTTCCCTGAACCAAGTGGGCTCCACCGACAACACGACGCTGCAGTGGGTGCTGAGTGGTCATTCGTATTACAGTCACACCATGAGTTTGTGTGAGTCTCGCCGTTCATAACCCAGTAACAGATTCACTACTCAACGGAAGGTGTTCAACATAAATGCTACACAGAGGTGTTCATCAACCATGTATAGCATTTTCCTTAGGAAGCAAGTTGAAAAGAAATTTGAAATTTTCAAAAATTTATGGGAAATCGCCATTATTTTTTACGTAAATCTCAATTCCAAAATCAAAATTTCATGAAAATGTTGAAATTTTGGAGCCAACATTGTTTTTTCCAGTGGGAACCTCTGTACAAATCTGCATGTTTACATGAAATTTCATGAAGAAATGGCCCGTCATTCGAATTTTCGAATGCGCAAAAACGAGCTCGAATACAAAATACAAATAAAAATTATGAGCAAAAGGCAGAAAACCATGGTTTTGCGGATGGAATAAACTACCAAGTATGATACATGATTTTAGGGTATTTTTAAGCGTTAGATCACATGGGGATATCTGTTTTTCGATTCTTAACTATCCTATCGTGTTCTGATGAACCAAAGTTGAAATTTCTGTACCAAAATTTTTTTTTGGAAAGGGGAACCCCCATTTTTCATTTTTTTTATTTCAGATTCGAATTATACGTGGAAAGATTACTTCGTGAGGCTGGATAAAAGACTGAAGCCATAATGGTTGAACATTATTGTGATATTCAGTTATTAACATAACTGGACATAATTCGGTTCCTTTCCATCGTTCCAGTGCGCTATCCCTTTGTATGTGACGGGTAATGGAAGTTCACGTAGAATGCGAATCTGCAAGAAAAATTAGTAAACGATTAATGATCTCATAGATTGATGAACGACGTTGTTCCTCTGAGATAGGTGAGATGGAGATAAGGCGGTCGAGGGGGGTGGAGGGTGTGTTGCTGGATGGCAACATGAACGTGAACCAACCACCACAATTTGACTGTTTCAGTGCAACACCAAGAGCGTCGAATGCCTCAGGACCCTTCGTCTGTGGGGTTCGTCCAATGCTTCTTGGCTTGTTACCCGTGCGTCCTCTCTCCCGTAATCCTCCTACGTCTGCTCCTCCACCGGATGCTGACGACAGCAGCTCATCTCCAGAGGTACCTCAGTCTGTCCTGTACAGCAGTAGCGAACGGACGTTCCGTATATGCGTTTCTATTTGATTTTCGTTGATGTTGTCAGGTGGAAATCCTGCACGTCCCGGTCTTCGTTCGCATCGGCAGCCCACGAGGTACCGCGTAGCCCCAGGAGCCGAGCGTCGTCAACGGATACTGAGCCCAGCACGCTCAGGAACCGGAGAAAGGTTGGCTTTTTGATGCTTTTTGGCCCAAATATTCTAAATTAATGCATTTTTATAAATTTCAATCAAATTACGGTGCACGGCGTGGAAAAAATTACACCTTCCTGACGGGTTTCACCGATCACCCGCTGCGTCAACTCGCTTGCTGGCCTCCTACCTCATGGCTCGACCACCATCAGTAGAGACCGAATTTCTTTGCATTTGCATATCCATTACGCTTCATCTAATGCGAGCGCAAATTCTTCCTTTATCCGAGTTGCCTTCTGTAGATGCCCTGATTTGAATTTTATTCTGTACATTTTTGCGTATTCGAACTGTTGCTGCTTATTATTGCATATTCGGGGAAAAAATCGTAATGATGCATATTTTATAGATAAATAATCAGTAAATTTTAACGATTTTGCTTCCTCACTACCGGAGGTAGGGAAGCCTTGGATTCGCGATTGAGTAAAAAAAATTTATGTCCTCCAAAATGAAAATTTCCACAACCATTTTGCGTTTCAGACATCGAGGAACATTTTTGGTTCCGTGTCTGTCTGTCTGTGGTGATTCCTTGTAACGCCCATAACTAACCAAAATAATGGTCGAAATGGGCTGGAATTTGGAGGGTAGATGCAGGGTGCGTCACAGACGGTCCATACAAGATCACTGGCGCAAACGTGAACTACTTGAAACGCCAATAATTACCTTATATCCTTGAAATGAGTTCAGATTTGGAGGGTCGATCAGTAATAATATCTTGATAGGTCCATATGAATTTCATTCGTCTGCGCATGCGCGAACATGAAATGTTTCCCGTTTCCTTGTAACGCTTCTAACTGCGCGAAAAATAGTCGTAGAGAGCTGACATTTTGAGGGTACACGTGGGTTGGATCACAGATGGTCCTGTATCAAAATGAACCTACCCAACAGTTGTGTACGTTCATGTGATTCAAGAAGGAAGCTGAACTGCCTACCCGAATTGGCACACGTTTTTGGTGACGGGAAGAAAATAAAACAATGTTCCTACCAAAATCAGGCGGATAGATTAAAGTAGTTTGTAAGTTACCTACGAATAATGTGAACGTTGTGAAGTTGTGCATAATAAAAAGTAGTGTTCCTTGAAAGCATCAATTTTATTAAAAATATTTATGAAATGAGAATTTCATTCAGATCATTCCTTATTGAAACTTTACTGGTAGAGTGATTTTTCCAAGTATTGAACTTGATTTCTCGAATTTCACAATATTTTTTGTTGCATATTTCATTAGTTTTTACTAGGTACGCATTCTATGGCATATTCGGGGCATTTATGCTGCATAGAAATCCGCTCTTTAATAATCAGTTACTAACAATTTCCATAATCGTTTCCAGGTTAACCTAACCGTCGACTGCACGGGTCCGTGGGGCTCCGACCACGGCGTCACCGTTCACAAGCCCGTCGAAAGAGTCGGATCACTAGTGCCTAGAGACAGTATCGGAAGTGCCTCAGGTCTCGAGCCCGCTATGCAGGCCATATTTGCCTTTTCCCACATCCTACGGACCCGGTCGAAGGAGAGCCTCCACTCGGGGGAGAGTTCCGACGGCCGATTAAGTCCTTCTGGTAAATGAATGAGGATTCATCATTATTAACTAAAAATATTCAAAAGTATAAGTAAATATTTTGAGGAATATTATGCAGGTTTGGGCTAGAAGTGAACAAGTATTGTACAACGCACTAAAATAGAGGTCCCCACAAATCATGAAATAAATTACTTTTCACCTTTCCAGAGACTATTTTGCATAGGAGAAAATATAATAACAAGTACTTGGCGAAATATGATACTAGAAAACATATATTTATTAGCCCAGACCAAAAAAAGGGCCGTGCCTCCGTATTAGAAAATTCAGACAAAGATGGAATTAATTAACTTCTGATTTTAATTAAAATATTTAAATTTTACACTGAGTATATTTGTGAAAATATGGGTGCTGTGAGCGAAGAATTTGATCCTCTACAACTTTGACTGTATGAAATTTTTCATTTGGAATAACAGTTTATTAGTTACAGGCGTGTGAACCTGAGCGTGATACAATTTACAGTAGAAAAAGGAAAATTTGCCTAGTTTTGACTTCCGATTCCGACTGAACCACTGGACAAAATGTGATGTTTAACGTGGTCATACGACGCAGATAATGCAATTTAATTTTTTGTAGGAATGATAATTTTTTCTGTACACTGCATTTTTCGATTTTTTGTTGTTGCCAAAAACTGAAAAATATAGAAAAAAACTGTGTTTTTTGGCTCCAAAAACTCGAATTGACACAGAAACTGTTGCAAATATGAAGCAAACTATGAATTTCTCTTATTTGGGATGGCCAAAGTAAATTAAAATCATTTCCACTTTTGTCTGAATTTATTGATACCAAAAGCCTTATTTGACGGGGCTGTACCCCTAGTGTACTATTGTTTTAAAATAACATTTATAACACGCTTTTTGATTTTTGACCACGTAGGATTAGAACTAACAAAATCGAGCTTCTTACCTCCAGAAGTTTCTATACAATGGCTGTATATTTCCTAGTAGTTGTATTAAATATTAACTATTATTTCAATGGATTTGTTTTAGAATTTCGTCCCTTAGCTGCCTTCAATCTTCATCATCACCAAAAAACGCGGTCTTCATTTCGTTTTTCAAGTCTGAGACATAGTAATAAGCAACGATCGAAATCGCACGCCAATATCACCAAAGTGAGTACCTACCTTAGTACATGTGTATTTTTATTACCAAGTTCCTGTTATAAATATGGGATTGGAATTATGGCGAGTTCTAGGTGGAAAAATAAGGGAGTTGTGACGGGTTTTCTAATTTTTATATTTTCAACGATAACTGCCGTAAAAATGGACCGAAATTTGTGCAGTTGGTGCCAAATTGTCCGTTAGGGTATCTAGATCACACCTATATGTTTTGAGGTTGATCGCATCCGATTTGGCTAATTTACAGCAAAAAATATGTCAATAGGTCCAACTGGGTCTAACATGTTCTAGGTTTACTATAGCCGAATGACGTTGGTGTGGTGTTAAAAAGTGATTGAATGAAGTTTTTGTACATGTATACTACACTTCCATGCTCAGCATAGTATATTCTCATGATCCGTCTCACAGGCCGAAATGAGCGGCCAGTCTCTTCTTCAGCCAAACTTGTATCCACACTAAAAAGAACAAGGCGATCTCCACACGGAGCTTTTCCTTTAGACGTGAGTTTTTTATGAAGTTCCTAATGCATGAGCACGCAGAACTGTTACTCAGGAACGGTGCCACCCGTCCCAATGTTAGGAAGGAGGACAGTCAATCCGTTTCCTGCCTTCAACAAGGTAAGATTACACCTCCCTTATTTTTATTTATATCACTCGATATTTAAACCATTTCATCCTTTTAAAAATTCTGCGGTTGCCCGATAGGTCATTAAAAAGGTATGGACTTAGAGCAGAAAGTTTAAATATCGAGTGATATAAGTAAAAATGAGAGAGGTCTGGTCTTAGCTTGTTGAAGGCAGGAAACGGATTGACTGTCCTCCTTCGTCTCACCGGGACGGGTGGCACCATTCCTGAGTAACAGTTCTGCGTGTTCATGCATTAGAAACTGTTACAGTTGCCCTCAGTCTTTCCCTCACGAGGCTTCAGGAGGGCCAAATTTCCTTGAATGTACCTAGAATCCCTCTGTCAGTCCGTTTCCTGCCTTAAACACAGTAAGATCACGCCTCCCTCATTTTTATTTATATCGCTCGATATTTAAACAATTTCATCGTTTTAATAATCCTGCGGTTGCCCGATAGGTCATCCCTTGAAATTGTCACCCTTCGAGAAATATATAAATTCCCTTCCCCTGGTAAATTTAGCTTCCCCTTTATTCTCTCCCTTGAAACAAATTTCTTGGAGCGTCATTCTTAAATTACCCAATAAAAAGGATACCTTTTTGTTGGGTAATTAAGACGACGATACGACTCAGGGCAGAAAGTTTAAATATCGAGTGATATAAGTAAAAATGAGAGAGGTCTGGTCTTACCTTGTTGGAGGCAAGAAATGGACTGACTGTCCTCCTTCCTATCATCGGGACGGGTGGCACCGTTCCTGAGTAACAGCTCAGCGTGCTCATGCATTAGGAACTGTTACAGTTTCCCTCATTCCTTCCCTCGCGAGGCTTCAGGAGGGCCAAATTTCTCTAGAATCCCTCCGTCAGTCCGTTTCCTGCCTTCAACAAGGTAAGATCACACCTCCCTCATTTTTATTTATATCACTCGATATTTAAACAATTTCATCCTTTTAATAATCCTACGGTTGTCCGACAAGTCATCCCTTGAAATTGTCACCTTTCGAAAAATATAAATGTCTCTGGAGTTAGCTGCAGTGATTTTCCTGAGACATGTTTTTTTCACTCTTATCAGAGTGTGTAATCGGTTTCGTTGGAGGAGCCGAACGTGGGCCAGGATCAATTTGTTTGGATGATTTTTGTGGTAAGTGGTAGCTTATATCTCTAATTAAGTGTGGAAATTGTCGTTGGGGGTATTTTCAGACTTTATTGAGAGTAATTTGGTTTAATACACTTACCCCATTCATTTCCAAACTCGGGGTAAGTGGAATACGTCAGAGCAGCATGATCCACTTACCCCTTGTTTTCATTTCATAGCTTCAATAGCTGCAATTTTTGTTAGTGTTTTTACTTACTGTTTTGTACTGTTTGTACTTACTGTTTTTATTTTATTTTGCTGAACAGAAATGGTAAGGAACTACCAGAAGAAGAGGCCACCACCTCCGTACTCGAAAGAAGACTTGAAAAAAGCTATAGATGCTGTTAGAAAGGAGCTCTTAACTTTGGCTGCAGCTGCAAGAGTATTCAGCATTCCCTACCCTACGCTTTTCAAACAATATAAGAAACAGAGGGGTGTAAAGAGCACAACTGGGGGCAGAAGAACTGTGTTCACAAGAGAGGAGGAGGAAAAATTTACAAAAAGTGTTCAGGCCATGAACAAGTGGGGTTTTGGTTTATCCAAAAAGGAATTTCTTGGGACATTGGGACAGTATATCCTAGTAAATAAAATACGGACTCCTTTCAAAGATGGTATTCCTGGGGACGATTTTTTCACTGCATTCTGTAAACGGAATAACCTCAGCCTCAAGAAACCTCAAGCCGTTGAAGTTAGGAGAAAGAAGGCGGTTGACCCATTCACCATCAATGAATATTTTGACTTACTGCTCAGTGTCACTGATGGGCTACCCCCTACTCAAATTTACAATGTAGACGAGTCTTCATTTTGTTTGGATCCCCAAAAAGTCAAAGTGGTGGGCACTAAAAATGCTCCCAGCCATAGAGCCACTAGCGGACCTGGTCGAGAAAACCACACTGTACTTTTGGGGGGAAATGCAGCTGGTGAAAAACTTCCACCCTTAATTATTTTCAAGGGCAAAAATGTGTGGGATAAGTGGGTTGCCGATTCCAAGTATGAATTCTCTGGGATGACCTATGCTGCCTCACAAAATGGTTGGATGGAGAGCTCCATTTTCTTAAATTGGTTCTCCAAAAGCTTTATCAACAATATTGGTCCTCATCGACCTGTTGTTCTAATTTTGGATGGCCACAAAACTCATTTGAGCCTTGATATTGTCAACAAAGCAGTTGAGGAAAATATAATTATTTTAAAAATGCCACCTCATACATCTCACATATTGCAGCCCATGGACGTGGCAGTATTTGGTCCCTTGAAGCATGCTTGGGATGAAGAACTGATCAAATGGCAGAGAAACCACTATGGCCAGAAATTGCCCAAGGATGTTTTTTCCCGAATCGTATCAGGTATCTGGGGTGTAGCGCCTCCACAGAATATGGTTAGCGGTTTCCGAAAATGTGGAATATTTCCCCACAATCCCAAAGTGATTCCTGATGAAAAGTTCGAACCTGAAGCCTTAAGGAGATGGAATGCATTTAAAGCCACAGCTATACCCTCAATAGATCAAGTAGAAACTCCAGGTTCCATTACACCAGCTCTTAGTAGCAGTCAACTGCAGCCTAATGCTGATCAAGATGGTTCCAGGGAACTGCCTCTATTGTCATCTTCTCTCCTACATGACCAATTGCCACCATCTCCACAAGAGTTCTTCCCAGTCTCCACGTCTTCACCAAAGCCCTCTACATCCACCGAATTCGTCCATGACCCTCCACAGTCAGTCAGCCATTTTAGTGAGGCTCCTCTCCCTTCAACCTCAAGGATGCTTTCTACTTCCGGTGACTTCTTGGGTGCAGTGTCATTTGAACACCTATTGCTGGAGAAACTCAGGCAAACAGTTCCAGCCAAATCAGCACGGAAACGAATTTGCCCTGGAGCTGAAGTAATCACGTCCAATGAAGTTATAGAAAGAAAGCTTGAAGAAGAGAGTAAAAAGCTAGCGAACGAAACGAAAATGAGAAAAAAGCAGTCACTTGGAACAAAGAAGAATGAAGATGAAAATAACAATGAAAAGAAGGATGGAAAAACTGAGAAGAGCAAGCAAAGGCAGTTGAAGAGTAAGAAGGAGCGAAAGAAAGAAGCATCTGATGAAGAAAGTGAAGGTGATGTGTTCAGTCCTGTAAGTTCCTCAGACGAGGACTTTGACATGGAGGAGGAGGTGCAAGAGGATGAAGAAGAACAGGTTTTCTTGAACTCAATACAGAACCAGAATCCCTCACCCAAAGATTGGGTTATGGTTAAATTTTCCTTGAATAGGGGAATCAAAATTTATGTGGGTCAGGTTATTGGAATCGATCCTTGTCTAGAGGTCAGATTTGCTAGGAAGAAATGGGGAGACGACATTTTTTATTGGCCCCAAGCTGAGGACAAATCAATGGTAAACGAGAGTGAAATTTTAAGATTGTTACCCCCACCTATTGCCGACAAAAGGGGGAGATTCAGGTTTCCTGTCACCTTCGATGGTTTTAAGATAGAATAGGCGAAGATTTTAAGATAGAACAACTATAGTTCTCTTTGTGTCTATTACTCTTCATTCAAGCGTTTTCTGTTGACCATTTTAATGTTTAAATTTTGTTCAATTCTGTTCACCATTTTAATTTTTTAATTTCGTTGCGGTCAGTTGTTTCGTTTTAGAATATTTTTGTTTGTATGATTGCCAGTTACGAAGGCATTAAGATTTCACCCATTTGTGATAATCTGACTGATAAATATTGTGATTTTACATTCCTTTTTCGACATACTTATCGGATCTCTGCAATTAGACTGAATTTGTCCTGTGATTCCTGAACAGGCACGTAGGCCTACAGGCTATTCTAGATTTAAGAAGAGCGTTCTCTTTGCTCATAAATATTGTTCATACTATTTTTGTATCAACCTACTTAATTCTTAAGATCCAACGATAATTTTGTGATTGAACGTTGGTCTGTGATTTTTAATGTGATAAGCTTAATTCCAAGTCTTTATGGCGACACTTGCACGAATTGTGGACTATTCCATGTTGCCAACATGTAGCATGTTGAATTAATTCTCAAATTGAAAATATATTTTTTAATCAATGTACAATGGCTCTTCTTGGTGTTTTACTTGATATGCTATCATTCCCACTCATATCATACATTTTTAGACGCATTTTGTGGCAAATAACTTCTGTGATCCACTTACCCCTTGAATTCGGAAAACCCTGGGGTAAGTGGAATGCAACGATTTTTTAAAGAAAATTTCAATATCGCTGTCATGGATTATTACGAACGCGAAACGGCTTTTACATTTTGTAGAGAATGGTTAGTGCAAGCCTCAGTAAAAAATTCAGCTCATTTGAAAGCTTTCACCAGATTTTACTGTAGTATCAAGATTTTTGTGTGCAAAACCCACTTCCACTTACCCCGGTGCACTACCCAATAAAAAGGTATTGACTCAAGGCAGAAAGTTTAAATATCGAGTGATATAAGTAAAAGTGAGGAAGCTGTGATCTTGCCTTGTTGAAGGCAGGAAACGGATTGACTGTCCTCCTTCCTATCATCGGGACGGGTGGCACCGTTCCTAAGTAACAGTTCTGCGTGCTCATGCATTAGGAACTGTTACAGTTTCCCTCAGTCTTTCCCTCACGAGGCTTCAAGAGGGCCAAATTTCCCTCAACGTACCTAGAACCCCTTGACTTTAATAGGTTACCAATTCCTACCTACCAGAGATACCAATTCGTTATCCGTGCACGGGGTCATCCCGCTAGTTCAATCAGTGTATTTATAAATTGTTTTAATTACAACCGGTTTATTACGATAACGGGACGAAGTTCTTCTATAATTTCTGGTATGCCGTTTGAATATACTGGTAGCTTGACACTCGGCACGTAAAAAGATTTTTCATTCAAATGAGCCGTCTAGAAACCTCAGTAACAACATTCGGCCAAATTACTATCCGAGAAACTCACCTAATAGCAGCGTATCAATCAAATGATGCCAGGGGTATCCATCATCAAGTATTTTTTTCTTCTCTGAAGCTCACAATAAATTCGAATTCATTCCTCGAACAAATCGGTCGAACAGTTTCGAACGGACAGCCACATCACTGGTTTTGGAAACCGGTTCTAGTAATCAACGGTTGAGCGCTATTGCGGTTCCAAGGGAAGAAAGTGAGTTTTGCAATTCGGCTGATTGAAGATGGCCCTGGCCTTGCGCAGGAAGGTATCGTTTTGGTCATATTTGCCCAACGCCAGTGGCTTTTATACGTATAAATTTGTGTAAATACGTGTAAATCTGTGGCTATTATACGAATATTATGTCTGTACCACGCTACAAGCCGCAATTTTGGGTATTTTGACTTGAAATTTTGACCGTATACCTACCTACTACTCCTTGGGCCACCTGAATTTGCTGTATATTTTTTGGGTCTCGACGACGCCAGAGAGGCGCCACGCTGGCACCAGTGGTACCACCCGTCGGAAAAATGTGTTTAGGCCTCCAAAATTTGCTGTATCGTTATTGGTGCCACCATAATGCCAGAGAAATTCTCAAAAATAGGTTCCGAAAAACATGATGGACTCGTTGAAAAACCGAATGAAACAAATCGATTCCTTATATCGATTTTGCTATTTATTTTACATCGATACATTCAGGGTCATAACAATGAGTTGTTGGCTCAAAAATGAAGTTATAATAATGAACTGTAGGTACCTACAGTACTGGTGAGGGATGACCGTTGGTTGGGCCATTCGCAGTGATTTTCGGACTGTATAGTATCCATGGCCGTGTTTCCTGACTATCAAAAGGCAGTTTCCTGAACGACATTCAACTACACAGAAAATCACGTAGACGAGAACTAGCCTTGCACTGCTTTCTCGATTCCCAACTATTATCAAACCGATTTCAAACCCTCATCATGGTGGCGTGGATGTTTTCTTACAATTTTCTAAGAGTCAGCTAACAGTCAGAAAAAATCAGTGCGAACGACCCAGATAATATATAATATACCCTTTGAAGGGCTGTCTTGGAAAATTACATTTTTTGGACTTGAGTCGTTCTTCCTTCACTCGGCAGTGTGAAGCTGATCTTAAAAACATGCTGTTTTTACACCCCACCCCCCTCCCTGGCCGCGATTTTGGTTTATTATTCTGTAACAATAAACCAAAATGGTAAAAATAGGGTTTTCCGGTGTTTTAGTAACGTCATCTTGTGAAGTATCGTTTTCCATGTTTTTTAGGACGAGAAGACGGAATATGAAGTCGATTTTGACCAAAGAGTGGAAATTGAGGCTCTAACGAAGTTCCAGCCTTGAAATTACGTTAAATTTTGGTCTAAAATCTTCGTTCTTCCGGACACAGTTTGGGTACTGGTTGTGCTCCGAAACTCGGCAGTCCGATCGGATTACACCCTGAGGTGTTATGGGGGAAAAATGGGGTTTTTTGTTGTTTTTTCCCTAGGTTTTTAGTTTTGTCAAGGTTGTTTTCTTTGATGTTTTAGTGAACATGAGCTTGTGAGGTACAGTTTTCCATAATGTTTTTGGGACGAGAAGACCGCATATGAAGTTCATTTTTAACAAAGAGTGGAAAATTGAGGTTTCAACGAGTTCAGCTCTCAGTATTCTTTTTTAAATTTAGTCAAACACCTAGGAAATTGTCTGAAATCACCATAAATTCTTGAAATTTGTATAATAACACTAGAAGTAGTATCACCTGGTGAACCAAAACAGTTGTGTGGCACCATCAATAATAAAAGATAATTTTCTTGTAAAAAGAAAAATTGGAGCCCAATTAGTGTTTTTTGGCGGGGCCATAATCGGCGGAAACCATCAAAAAACGCTACAATGTCCTTGTCACATGGGTTCATTATTCTACTGGACATACGTACAGAAATTTTCGCTGTTCATTTATTGTTTCTTTCGTGTGCAATGATTGAAATGGCTATTTTTCATAGTTCCACCAGTTTTGGCCCCCAAAAACACGAATTAGGCTCGGCTTTTCCTTTCAACAGATTATGTTTGATCATTGATAGTGCCATTTAATTGTCTTGATTCACCTGTTGATAGGTACAACTTCTAGTGTTATTCTACAAATTTATGGTGATTCCAGACAATTTCCCATGTTTTTGACTCATAAAAAATGAATTTCGGGAGCTTAACCTTCGTTACAACCTCAATTTTCCACTCTTCGGTCAAAATCAACCAAATATCCGGTCTTCTCGCCGTGAAAAACATGGAAAACGATACATCACAAGCTCATGTTCACTAAAACCTCAAAAATCCCTCGAAAACCTCAATTTTTACACTCATTTTGCTCTCATAACACCCCTGGGCGTATGCCGATCGGGCTGCCGTGTTTCGGAGGACAACTAAGAACCAAATGTGTTACCAAATGGGGACCCGAACTGTGTGCGGAAAAACGACGATTTTAGACCAAAATTTAACGTATAGTCAAGGCTGGAACTCCCTTAGAACCTCCTCAATTTTCCACTCTTTGGTCAAAATCGACTTCATATTCGGTCTTCTCGTCCCAAAAACATGGAAAACGATATACCTCAAAAGCTCATTTTACTAACATGTTACTAAAACACAAAAGCACATATTTTTACACACATTTTCACTCATAACACCCCTGGGTATATTCCGATCGGGCTGCAAAGTTTCGGGACACAACTTGGGCCCAAATGGAGCATGTGTGCGAAAGAACGAATTTTTTAGACCGTAAATGAAGCCGGTACACGTGATACGGCGGACGGGCATTGCATTTTGGTTTATTATTCTGTGAATAATACACCTATGTAATCGCTTAGGAAAAACATTTTTATAACACCCCCTCCAAATTTTTTCTTTTCCGTTTCAAGGTGCGTAGATTCCAAAAATGCAATGTCCGTCCGCCGTCCGCCGTCCGCCGTATCACGTGTATCTGCTTCATTTACGGTCTAAAAAATTCGTTCTTTCGCACACATGCTCCATTTGGGTCCAAGTTGTGCCCCGAAACTTCGCAGCCCGATCGGAATATACTCAGGGGTGTTATGAGTGAAAATGTGTATAAAAATAGGTACTTTTAGTGTGTACCTACCTTTTAGTGTTTTAGTAACATGAGCTTTTGGGGTATCGCTTTTCATGTTTTTGGGACGAGAAGACCGAATATCAAGTCAATTTTGACCTAAAAGTGGAAAATTGAGGTTCTACCAAATGTTCAGCTTCCAAAATTGATTTTTTATTAGTCAAAAACCTGGGAGATCGTCTGAAATCACAATCAGTTTGTATAATAACACTAGAAAAAGTTTCAGCACGTGGATCAAGACGATTAAATGCCACTACCAATGATCAGAGATAATTTGAAAGAAAAAAACGGAGCGTAATTCGTTTTTTGGGGGCCAAAGTGGTGGAAACCATCAGAAATAGCCATTTCAATTATTTCACATGAACGAAACAATAAATGAACTGTAGGTATGTCCAGTAGAATAATAAACCCATGTGGCAAGGACTTTGCAGGGTTTTTTCCAGTGATTCATGTAGAATAAAATGTTGGAATGTTGGTCATGATGCAGGTCCTGCACAACGCCGACTCCGTCGGGCGGAGAGAAACGCCCGAACAGGAGATTCTCGCTTTTCAAAAACAGCTCCAGAACCTCCCAGACTTCGACTCCCCCGAAGGGGCGACAGGCGGCGTCGGAGGTGCCGACCCGATGGAGAAGCCTCACCTCCGCCCGAGGTCGAGGTCGATGCCGAGGGTCACCTACGAGGGCTCGAGGTATCTGACGCTCCCAGAACACTCCTGGGCGAAGATACCCCGAGGGAGGTCCGCAGGAGCCCTGGGCTTCCAGGCCGACCACCACCCGCCTTTGGCCAATGTGGTAAGCATTGATCAGAGCTGGCCCTAACTGTAGAACGGTAGGTAGTAAACATCCCTGTTAATGATGAAAGCCCTACCTAATAGCCCTGTCAAAAGTGGCTAAGAAAACAAAACCCTGACCTTAATTATTCGTATAAGAGTAATTAGTTTTTAGACTTGTTTGGGAGTGTCTGAGGTTGGTTTTACCAAAATTCCTGATGAATCGGTGCGAGCTAATTTCAGGATAGTCTAAAAACTGAGAGCGTTTGGGCTTTTGGTTTATTATTTTCAATAATAAACCACTGGAATCGAGCATGAAAAAAAAAATTCTAACCCCCACTCAAAATTTGATGGTTTACGTTTCAAGGTATGTAGAATCCAAAACTGCAATAAAAAAAATTTCTGTCTGTCCGCCGTACGCCGTACTGGCCACTGTTCTTAGTTACCATGTAACAAAATTCATGAAATTCGGGTTATAGGTTCGGTTCGGGGTCTACTTGAATCGGTGAATGTTAAAGGTGCAGTAGTCCAAGAAAGCTGACTTTCGGAAAAACGAAAAAAACTGTCCTGTTCCGAATATATTGGCAATTTGTTCAATTGGACCTTACCCTTTAGTTGAACCAGTGATCAGAGAAATATTTGAAGAGGAAAAAAAATTTTAATAGCATTTCCCTATTTAACAGAATTTTTTGAAGGTGGTGGACTACTGCCCTTTCAACTTGCTATAACGAAATTGAGGATTTTGTGTTGGTGTTTTTGTTAAATTGAGGAAAAGCCAAGGTTCTAATGACAAACAATAATTTTTTAAGTGAATCTGAATGTTTATTTATAATTGAACAAAACAAAATTTGGTTGTCATCAGCTGATGCCGCACAGCGACCGTGCAGGTCGACGCACATTAAAAGGGCCATAGTCTGGACTACTGCCCCTTTAACATGCTAACCTCAGAAATTCGTAGTTTCCAACCGTCTCTACGCCTCCAAAATGTGGTGGACAACGGTCCTTATAGCATCAAACGATGCGGCTGCCCATATAGAACCCGAAAATGCAAAAAAACGAATATTGACAAACCATGGACAACTGCCCTTTTAACATTCACCGATTCAGTTGTTCCACGAAGCTCGGCGTTAGTGTCAGTCATCTCTAAGGGGTTCAAAATAGGGGTTGAAATTTTAAGAACGCCGTAGCTCGAAAACTTTCAACAGAAGGGTATGGTTTTTTAACGTTATTAAATTTGTCTTGAGCTAAACAATTTTTTGAGACCACCCGGAGCATTGTACGACCAGCCGTTTCGTGTGGACCAAAAAGCATCGTCAACACGATCGTGAATCAAACGGTATATATCCAGCCCGGATATCATCACTAGGGAGCACCTGATTATAATTAAGGATGTCTGTATGATGTCGAGTTAGTTGTTCTGTGATATTATTCCATTTTTGATAAGTGATGGACTATTGGATTTTGTAGGTAGGTACTTCTGAAACTTGAAAAAACGTTGAAGTATTATTGATGGGTAAATTATTACACAATGGTAAATTATTATACAACGGTAAATTATTACACAACGGTAAATTATTACATAACGGTAAATTATTTCACAGAGGTGAATGATTACACAATTACACAATTGCCACCAAAATTTTTTTTTTTTCTGTGTCAACTCAATAATTTATATCCACGTTTAACCATACACAATAATTTAAGTTACCTGATAGTGATGACAGTCCCTCACGTGATCCATTTGATTTTTTCGTATTTCATTTTTTTCAAGAATATTCTTTCTCAATACTTACATTTCCCGCTCAGACATGGCCTAATAATAAATTGCGTAGGACCAAATTCCAGCGGATGACACTACACCCCCTCCACCAGCGCTCAAAAAATCGCTTGGGATTTAGAGATACCTATGTGCTTGGGATAGTTTTTGTAGATACCTATGTGTGATACATTTGGCTTTGGTATCATTATTTAGTTTTGAACGTAATTGTTATTAATATTATTATGTCAATATTAATATTATTAATATCGATCTGCTTTTTGAGTACAATTTTATATAAATATTATGCTAAATAAATGAGTTGCTTGTTTGAAATTTAGATATTGTATGCATCGATAATGGCATAGCAACGATGGGTTCTGCAATGAACAAGAGTTCTGATAGTGAAGTTGGAACGTATTTATAATATAATATAATGGTGTATAGGAAATAACATAATTTTATAGGTAGGTAATATATAGGTTGGAACGTTATAATATAATGATATTGTGTTATACAGGGTGTAACATGAGTGATGCAAAACCTCTCTCCCACGTGTTCCACATCTAATTTCCGACCAAAAGTGTCCTGTAGAATTTTTAGCGAATTTTCGAAGAAAAGGAAGCTATTGTTCTCGGTCCAAAATTTTTAAAACTCGAATTTCTGAAAGATTTTTATACCAAAATCCGTTTCAGACCATCCTGAATTCACTGCCGAAAGACACCAAAAATTATATATATATATATATATATATATATATATATATATATATATATATATATATATATATATATATATTTATATATTTATATATGTATGTGTCATTCCAGACGATAACTCTCGAAAGAATTGAGATAAAAAGTTCAAATTTGCATGAAAAATCTGTCTTGGCAATCGACAGGCTAAGTTCGAAGATGGGCAGAATCGGGTCACTCTAAGGGGGAGTTTTGGGGAGTTTTAGGGGGGGAAAATTACCCATAAATTCCCAAAATGAAACAGTCTGACAAGTGACACCTCATTTTAAAGGTTTTTGTACGCTGAACACGATGGTGAAATCAGAATTGCGATATCTCATTCCGTTCTCAAACTGGAGCACTTTGAAGATGAAGGAACGTGGTTATTTCTTGAGATGTTCTTCCTGGTTCGTCGCTCTAATCTGATAACGGAATGGGATATTGCAATTCTGACTTCACCATCGTGTTCAGCGTTGGAAAATCTACAAACCGAGGTGTTACTCGGCAAAAAATGGAACAAAAAATTTGTTACGTAGGTATCCAATACCTACTCTTCTGGTATTCAAAACATTTTTGATTTCCCCCTCCTCCCCCTTCCACCCCAAATTTTACTTTGCGTAAAACTACTCCTGTTTTAATTGTGTAGGGTATCAAGTTGGGAAAACATTGGCCGAAAATTAATTTTCAGAAAATTTTAGGCGGAGGAGGAAGATGCCGAAAACTTCGAAGATTCGCTCTTATAGCCATGCTGCATGACTGTGGTTTTTTTTTTTCATCCGCATAAAACCCCACTTTTTTCACTTTTAATATTTTTTTTTTCGAGTTTCCGACCTCGTCTCACTAAAGCAGCTATAATGTCCTTAATTTAAAGAGTGCATTCAAATTTGAAGATACTGTTGGAAAGAGCGTCAAATTTGCTGTCTCTCTGATGCCTAACAAAAATTTTTAGGAGGATTTGAGGTGATCCTATTAATTCTTGTAGCAGAATGGCGAAGGTAAGCTAAAAAATGCGCCAAAACGTCAGCTTTCAAACGGACTCATCAAAGCGTTTTTTGGATCTGATTTCAAGAGAGAAAATGAGGTTTGAATGAGAAAAAACTTGTTGCTTCCGGCTAAATCGTTGGTTTTTCATGAAAAATGTGCCTTTTGTGAAGTAGTGAGTTTTGAGTCAACTAAGGGGTGATTTTCAAATCGAATGGTGGCACCCCCTCACATCATCTCCCAGTAAGTATTTGGTGGTTATTTTCATTTTAGTCCAAGGGTGTTGGCATTACAAAGAATGGAACTATGGAATTTAAGCGAAGATATTGAAAGATCCGTGAGACGACTGTTGTTTGTGTACCTCTACGAATGATTGGGATGAGTTCTTACCTTTTTCGCTGCCACTTATGGTCCTTTTATTCAACATTGCTGATTCCTTCGACATACTCTTTCCTATCGATCCATTTCACCTGTTTCTTCTCGACGTATTTTCTTTTTTCGTGTCATCATTTCGACACCTGCGAGGAAGAAGGGCCAATCTGATTTTTTTCGAAAGGGCCAATATATTTTTCCTGTTCAAGGACAAAAAGCGAAAAAGGGCCAATCTTCATAGTTGTTCTGTTGAAACAGTATAATTTGCATGCGATGTTGTGATTATATTGCTAATAGTCGTTTTCTAAGGTTGGCAAATGGGGATTTGATATCACCATGGTGATTTTCACGGAACTTTAAGGTTTTAAGTGAACTTTGAAGTGTTTTACTCGCTTACTCTTCTCGTTAGTGATATAGGGCCTACTATTTTTCTGTCAGTCTTTTCATGTTTGATTCGATCGGCTTAATAATCCTTTAAATTCACTGTTTCGATGACAAGAGGAGGTAGCATGGGGACTTCTTTCAGTCGAACAACAATTGAAATTTTACAAGTTTCATCAAAATACGTTGAAATTTTAAATTAGGACAAACTTGAGAATTAGAAGTATCGCAATTATAGTGTTAAATTCGAGAAATCTTGGAATTAGATATCACACCCTTTTATGCGACGTAACGCATTCTTTATTCACCACCAGCATTCACAAATTATGCCTAATGTTACAGTCAAATTTTAAGAGTAATTTAATATTGATTTAACTTATTTATTACCACCTATTTGAAAAATATAACAATGTGGAAACCCTTGAATAGAATGACATTTGTATAGATTGGCCCTTTTACTTCCGTCAGTGCTTGGAAGCGCTGGAGTAAAAAGGGCCAATCTCGCCGAACGAAGCAGATCGGCCTTTCTTCCTCTCAGAGATTCTCCCAAGATTTCCGTCTCAAAGGGCCAATGTGGACCTTCTTTCACATTTTAATTTTTATTAATTTTTGGGGTTATCCAAACTGAGAAAATCTTGTAGATTCTTGTAGCCTATAGATTTTTACAAGTGATTATGAAAAAAGAAGTGGTAAAACTCAAAAAGGGATTTAATAACAGCGGTCCGAAGTCTAGAAATGGGTGGGAAAAATCAGATTGGCCCTTCTTCCTCTCAGGTGTCGATTTATTCGTTTATCATGGTCCGTTATACCACAAGCGACGTAGACATGATTTTCATGTACGGCTTTGCAAATGGAAACTGTAGTGAAGCAGTAAGGGAGTGCGCTCTGCAGTACCCAAACCGACGGGATCCTCAGGAGCCAATTTTTCAAGGGTATGTGCCTGTGCAATTATGAAGGTCTTCGCTTTTGCGTGTGGGATTTCGGTGATGTTCGTGCTAACACTCCTACTGCGTACAACTCACACCCTTTTAACACGTCGGACGGTATGAGGTAAAACGGTAATTAATTTCATGATCATGATTTCATGAAAAACCCACGATTTAGCCGGGAGCAACAAGTTTTTTCTTATTCAAACCTCATTTTCTCTCTTGAAATCAGTTCCAAAAAACGTTTTGATTAGCCCGTTGGAAAGCTGACGTTTTGGCGCATTTCTTAGCTTACCTTCACCATTCTGCTACAAGAATTTATAAAAGATCACCAAGCGTTTGAAAAAACAGACGATTTTAAGATTTTGGCAAAATTCCATTTTCAAACTCCATTTTCACTCCTCAAATCCTCCTAAAATTTTTTTTTTTTTTAGGCATTAGAGAGGCAGGACATTTAACGCTCTTTCCAACGTTATCTTTAAATTTGAATTTACTCATTAAATTAAGGAAATTATAGGTGCTTTAGTGAGACGAGGTCGGAAACTAGAAAAAAATATTGAAAGTGAAAAAAGTGGGGTTTTAAGCGGAGTAAAAAAAACAGTTATAGGGCACTTTTGGTCGGAAATTAAATGTAGAACACGTGGGAGAGAGGTTTTGCATCACTCATGTTACACCCTGTATAGGTAAATTATCTTGCATTATTTTTCGAGATGTAGTTGAGAATTTAAGTGGGATGAACTAGTTGAAAATACCTCACGAATCCAAAACGGACATTTCATGTCGATCGATACGAAATGAAAACGTACCTGGCTGCATGACAACTGAACTTGATAAACCTTTAATATTAAGTATTACCATACCTTCCGAAGGAGTACGTCGTCGCTGGCTGGTTGAGTACCGGAGGAGAGTACTTTCGATGTAAGGACATCATCATCATCAGGCCATATAGAGAATACGATGGCCTGATGATGATGATGATGATGTCCTTACATCGAAGGTCCTCCGGTACTCAACCAGCTAGCGATGACGTACTCCTTCGGAAGGTATGGTAATATTACTTCTTACACTAGCGGAACTAACCCTTTAGATTTAATACCTATTTGTTTACCCTTTAGATTTAATACCTATTTAGGTATGAGGGGAAATACAGTCTGCCATTTCTTGCCCATTTTATTCTAGCAAATTTGTTGCTCCTCTCCCGAACTTCCTTCCGTAGACAAGCGCCTGCCGTCCTTTGATTTGGGCGCCTGGGACCGCCGAACCCCCAACGTGCGTTTCGGAGGCGTCCACTACGACTTGCGGGCGTATTTTCCCGTATCTGTTTTGGGCATTCACCTGCCAATGAAGGTACCGACGACAGACCTGGAAGGCCCAATGAATGCACTGCCTATAGCACCCCTTCCTTTCTCTACGTGAAAAAATACAATAAAATTTACAAAAAAAAAAAATTAAAATAATGCATCGATTGTAGATAACGTTCATGTAGATCTCTGCTGCGTTGAATGTCCGTTTTACACCAAAGATTGTGTTCTTGTAGACCTCTGCTGCATTTGAATATCCGTTTTACGCCAAAGATCGTGTCCTACCTTGAGTATGGTCGTGTAGCATCACATTTTCTTCATCACGTGAACTAAATGCAGTCTTCAAGGTGAGGGAAACTAAACCAAAGTTGTTTGTAGTATCCACGCAGTATCCACGACTGTACATCAAGAGCAGGCGACCTATAGAAATGGAGAACGCTGTACCGCGATTTGTAACCAAAGGCCGTTGTTAAAAGAACATTGTTTAAAATAGAAAATACCAACTTCAAAAAAAGCTGTAAAAAAAAAAGATAATATAGAATTTGTTGAGTTGACCTTACGGTATCTCAGTTGAATATTTACTGGTTATATGGCAAATGCACTTAACCGTCACCCCCAGAGAATGTCGTTCCTCAGCCGGGAGTCGAACTCGGGCCACCGGTGTCGACACCAACGCCTTAGACAACTTGGCACCTTGGAAGTCAGCACCAAATTTTAACGGAAATGTTTTTAAAAAAAGAAAGAAAAAAAAAAGGTTACAGTGTGAAGGCTGTGTGTGGGGTTTGTAGTTAACATTTGGAGCCGAGCCCAAAAATTTTGTTGTACCGGCTTTGAATAAATTAGGTACTACGTTTGTTCGGCATACAAATTAATTTATTTTGATTTTTTGATTTCTATGCGATTAACAGATGATAAAATAACATTTTTAGTTTCCAAATGGTGTTAGTGAACTACTTCATACGTTTTAGTGGGGTTTTCGAAGTGGGTTTTTTAAAATAATTTTTTAATTTTTATTTTCTGACTGTATCATATCCATGAATGGCTATTCACAGTGTTTTCCTGACTATGCGAAGCCAGACTTTTGATTGAAATTCCGGTAGTACACGGGAAATAGGGCCGACGAGAAACTGAACAAGCACTGCCTTCTCGATTCCCAACCGTTATCAAACCCAAACGCTTATCAAGATGGCGTTGGATCATGGATGGTTTCTCACGGTTTTCTAGGAGTCAGCTAACACTCAGAAAAAACCAGTGCAAACAAACCTTATGCCAACTCCAATCCTGGTTCCCTGCTGACCTGATACCAGCCCAGTATCTAATATATTGTATCTCATGCTATCAGGTACTGACACCATCATTCCTGGGGCATCCACAGTATTTTCACAGGCTGATTTCAGTCGGCAAATCGTGCAATGTCTGTCAGAGCACTAGAACTCAAAGAGTATAACTGGCCTAGTACCGGCCCAGTACCATTTTTCACTTAAAAACTGAATTGGGACCATGGTTCGGTGATCTTATTCCATTTCTAAAAAGAGTAATAGAGTTTCGGAATAATCAGTTCGAATTGAGAACCGCCTCCTCCTTTTTTAAAGTCTGTTGAATTAGTTGAATGACAGCGCTCTCCATTTCTATTGGTCGTTGAATTTTCACGCATGGATACTACAAACAGATTCGTTTCCGTGATCCTGAAGATTTCTTTAGAGAGTTTTTGCAGCATCCTCACGCCGAAACGAAAGAGACGAGAGCAGTGCTGCACATGCGCACTTAACCTTCACCCGCTCGCCTCTCCTGAAGTCACACTTCCGATCGCGTGGGCGGCAAATTGGCCGCCCTTGATTTTTCATAATTTTCACTACTTTTCTTCGTTTGTTCCAAATTAGTTTTGACCAGGGCTCCAGCACAACATTACAAGCACATTTTTATCATAAATTCTTTATTCAGATAATGGCAATCACAATAAGAACGTAGATATATATCAAAATCACATTTTCAGTCTTTGAAGGTTTTCTGCACTAAAATAATATTCTGCAGTTCGCAACTTTTTCTATTGAAAGGAGGTAACAAAAGTTTGAATATAATCATAATAATACGTACTTCATTTCGACAAATAACTAACGTGACAATAAAATAAAACGAAAGCTGGCTAGAACAAAACTAGAATATCCATAGTTCAAAACATTAGAACTTTAGTAAAAAAAAAAAAAAAAAAAAAAAAACTTTACAAAAATACAAAAATTATACTCAGGAAGATGAGTTAAAACTCAAAATACTTGAATCACATTGGAAAGCTGGCTAGATCAAAACTAGAATATCCATAGTTCAAAACATTAGAACTTTCCAAATCGAGATGCAAAACATTCATGTTTCAGTTCAAAATACAGCACAGTACGACAAGAAATATCGATGAGAAGCCCTACACATATTCTAGAATACTGTGAAACTAGTACAGTTGAAAATACATGCGAAAGGAAAATTAATATTTACTTACATTTTCAAAATCGTGCGATGCGAAAACTGCCACGTTACCGCTCGCGTAGGCGGCAAATTGGCTCGAACCTGATGTCCCCAACTTTGGAGCTGACGTGTCCACCACGATCGGAAGTCAACGTAGTCTAGCAGGAAAGATATTAACTAGAGAATACATGGCGCTCTTGGGGCTATCACGATACTTTGAGCGAGCATACACGGGAAAATTCGAAAAGGCGGCCAATCTGCCGCCCACGCGAGCGGATGAAGGTTAAGACACCGAAAAGTTTGACGAATCGTGACAACGAAAAATACCAGGATCTCACGATTCAGCATGTTGAGATGACGAAACGTAATGTAACCTTACATCTGTATAACAAACACTACCTACCTTCGTCTGTCGTCCTCGTAAAATAAATGTCGAGTGTCGTATTCACAGCTGCTTCCTCGCGTCCTTTCATGTTAATGCAGACTTGACGCCAAGTGTGGACATGGATTTGTATTCACCGCGGAGTAAAATGGACGAAAGAGAAGTTAGCATAACGTTAGCGTGACTTCACCAGCCGGTAGATGCCAAAGGGGAACGAAAACGGAACCGAAAAAGGTTAGCATCTGACTTGGGTCGCCCTATCCGCCATTTCCCTTTCGGTGTCGTTTTCCGTTTCGTTTCGGCGTGAGGGTGCTGCAAAAACTATTATTTTTGTGTGGTTGCTACTTTCAACTCGTTTGTGGCTTATCTTCCAGAAAACTCTCGTAATTGAATAATTATTACGTCAACTACTAAAAACGAAAAAGTGGGGGGCACATAGGGAACTATTACACAAGGGAAATATTTCCGTATTTACCCCCACTTGTTTCTGAGCAAATACAGTGTTTCCCCGACCCCCCCCCCCCCCCCCCCCCCCAAATCGTTTTTTATGAAGTTAGAAAACAAAATTTTTTTTAATCAACATTTTTTTTTGTGAGGATCTCAAAAATGTCAATATTGCGCATTGCCCAATTGCGCAGCCATGCGTAATGTACACCAACTTCGTTTTTTTTAAAAATAGAAACCCCATTTTTTATTGCAGATTCGAATTCTACGCAAAATTTCATGAAAATTTGACCCCTCAACCGATTTTTTGATAGCGCGCAACCCGTTCAGCGAGCGCGCAAAGATGAGCAACTCCATGGTAGTGCCAAAATGCGGATGTACGAAGTACCCAAGTGTGGCACATGATATTGTAGTATTTTTTTACGCCGAATCACGTGGTAGTGTCAGTTTCCTGATTTGACGCATTTTAATCAAATTACCGACAAAACTCATTTTTGTCTGCCAGAAAAACTGCCTTTTTTAACAACAAAACCATTCTGTGTAGGTGGAAACCATTTCAGTTCGAGAGAGAGAATGGTTTTCGGTGAATACATAAGGATTTCAAGGTGAGAGTGGTGAAAAGGTTTCCCGGTAGACAGAATGGTTTTGTTCTTTTTTAAAAAAAGGCAGTTTTTCAGGCAGAAGAAATTAGTTTCGTCGGTGATAATTTGATTAAAACGCGTCAAATCAGGAAACGGACACTACCAAGTGATTCAGCGTAAAAAAATACTACAATACCATGTGCCACACTTGGGTACTCCGTACATCCGCATTTTGGCACTACCATGGAGTTGCTTGTCTTTGAGTGCTCGCTGAACGGGTTCGCGCTATCAAAAAATCGGTTGAGGGGTCAAATTTTCATGAAATTTTGCGTAGAATTCGAATCTGCAATAAAAAAGGGGTTTCAATTTGAAGAAAAATACGAAGTTGGTGCACATTGCGCATGATTGCGCAATGTGCAATATTGTCATTTTTGAGATCCTCACACAAAAAATGTTGATTAAAAAAAAAAATTGTTTTCTAACTCCATAAATAACGATTTTAGAAGGAGGGGCAACGTTTTTGGGGACACCCTGTAGTCATACAAAAGGGCCATCTTCATTCACATTTAAAGGATGATAGATATATAACCCCCATTTACCTATATTTTTGAATGAAAGGAGTGATGGGGGGTGGTTTATCTTGTCTTGAAGATGTGAGCGTAGCCAGCATCCAGACCACTTTTCTATACAAAAGGGCGATCTATACACAAGGGTAATTCAAACTCGTCAGTGTTAAATTCGAAGGAAACAGTAGAAAACAATCGTTCAACCACGACAGTGACTCATGCACACACACCAACAGCCTGGGGCACATAGGTACGGAACTATTTCCCTTGTGTAATATTTTCGTATGTGCCCTCACATTTTTATATTTGATCAGTCTTTAAGTAGGAGAGGGTTTAGGGACTGGTCGACAGAGGCAGATCAATGAAGAGGTTTTGAGGTTTCTAAAATGGTACTAATCCTGTTTAATTCGTTTAAAGAAAAATGACTGATTTTGAGAGTTTGAAAGTGGAGGACGCATACAGAACTACACCCAAAATTATTGTTATCAAATCATAGTTGATCAAAATAACTGTTATCGGAACAGTAGTTATTCAAAATCGATTGAATTTCACTGACCTGTTATTGTTTCGTCTTTGAATCTCAAGAAAAATCCCAAACTTCTAGAAGAACCAACTGTGTTCGAAAGCTGATGAACAGTCCTACTTAATGATTTTTCACAAGATGCTCCTGCATGAGTGTGGTAAAATTGGGTAAAACTTATTTTTGAATTGGGGTAAAAAATTGAATTGAGGTAAACATTTTGGGGGAAATTTGGAGTAACACTTGAATTGGGATGAAAAAAATTGAGGTTAAAAAAAATATTTTTGAATTGGGGTAAAAAAATTGAGTTAGGTAAACATTTATTTTGGGGGAAATATTGGTGGGGGGGGGGGGGGGGGATTTGGTGTAAAAATTGAATTAGGGTTTAAAAAAATTGAATTGGAGTAAAAAAAATTATTTTTGAATTTGAGTGGAAAAAATTGAATTGAAGTAAACATTTATTTTTGGGGTAAATGTTTGGGGGGAAATGTGGGGGGTAAAAATTGAATTGGGGTGAAAAAGATTTTTGAATTGGGGCAAAAAAATTATTTTTGAATTGGTGTAAAAAAATTTAACTGGGGTAAACAATTTATTTTTGAAGCCTTTTCGTACTAAACTAAACCTCAATTTAAAGTTGTGTTAAATTGCGCGATAGTGCCAAACAACTTCTGAAAGCGCTCACGAAATGGGTGTTTCATACTGGGTATCGAACTCTCACTAAACTAGATAAATTCAAATTCTGAAAGGAGAGTTAGATAATGTAGTGATTGGGAGTCGGATAGACGAGTCGATCGATTACGAGAGAATGGTTAGTTTATTGGTGGCACCCTGGCTCTTTTATAGTCCCCTTGACAAGGTCAGAGGGGGGTCGGGGGGTCCCCACTCTGAGTAACAGCATGTTCAGACACAATTTGAGTTGTGGAGGAGCAGCCGATCACAACACTGCTCCCCCCAGAATTTAAGTAATTTTCAATTTTAATTAAATTTTGTTGATGTCGCTGTGGCTGTGGCCGGGCGTGGGAGGTGCGTGTGTTGGGTCCGTGTGGGCTGTCCGGGTGGCTGCTGTGATCATTGTCGTGGGGCGGCGGTGGTTCGAGGCCGATTAGTGGTGTGGGTGCCGGTGCGGGCGCGAGGTATGCCGCCGGTGTCGTATGTGGCTCGTGCGGTAGCTCGGGCGCTGTTGTCGGGGGCGTTGCGGCGTCTTGATGGATCGTGAGTGGCGTACGGTAGATCGTTCGTTGTAGCGTTTTGTGCTGTTGAAATCTGCGTGTCGGCAGTCCACGTGAGCGTGCGGTCGTGATTCGATTGTGCTTGCGGCAAGTTGAAGACGTAGAATCGTAGCGGCTCGTGGTGTGGCTCTATGCTGCAGTGATCTGGACCATGCAGGTTCGGAAGGTTTAATGACCCCCGCCGCTAGTAATTCGCCGAAATCCGGGGGTTTTCGGCGAAGTTTCGCATGGCACGGGGGTCCCTTCGTGACGATCTCGTGTGCGTGGTTCGGTGCGTCGCGTGTATTGTTGGAAGGTTCGTAGCCGTCGAAAAGGGCTGGAAACCGGGGCTCATTCGCTGTCGTTCTCGTCGGTGATCGCCGGTGTCGTCTACTGTGAATCGCTGTTGTTTCTTCGGCGACGGTAGCCGCTTGAAGAGTTGGTGCGAATGGGAGAAGGCGATCAGCGTGTTTGGCGAGCCGGGTGATGTCTTGTTCTTCGTGTGCCGCAATGTGAAGTCGAAAATTCTCGTGGAGGGCTCGAAGAAAGACGTGTCGGACGAGTGGTGCGGGTGTGTCGGCCGGAAGTGCTCGGGTGAGTCGGCGAGCGAGGATCGACGGTAGTTCGTCGTCGGATGTCGGTTGGAGGAGGGCGGCGAGCCGTGAACCATCTGAAGGTGCGTGTGTCGCGAGAAGGTGTGTTTTGAGCGTCTGGTAACTACTGGTGTTCGAGGGGCTGATGTCGGCGCATAGATCCGCTTGTCGAGGTTCGAGGGCGAGGAAGGCTCGGGCGAATTTCGCATGTGGCGTCGTGAGGCCTTCGTGTGCGAGGATGAGCTCGAGCTGGGCGAACCAGACGTGCGGAAATGCGGGGTCAAACGGCTGAAGCTTGAGAAGTGAAGGAGCGCTCGCTTCGGGTGTCTTGCGGTTTCTGCTCGGTCATCTTCGTTTTCTTCGTAGGTGCCAGTCCGTTGAGGTGTCAGCAGGAAGTGTGCTCGGCGCCGGCGTCCGTTTCCTTATATAAGGATCGGTGATGGTGGGGCGAAGTAGCGGGAGGCGCTGCGATAGCCGTCGAGGCGGGCGTCGGAGTGGGGCGCCGCTGTGGCGTCGGTGGGGGCCGCGCGTGGTGGGGCTCGTTGAAGCGGAGGCGGGGCTGCGTTGCTGTCAAACGGCGGGCGCTGGCGGTGGAGCTCACACGTCGGATGTCACCAGTGTAGTGATTGGGAGTCGGATAGACGAGTCGATCGATTACGAGAGAATGGTTAGTTTATTGGTGGCACCCTGGCTCTTTTATAGTCCCCTTGACAAGGTCAGAGGGGGGTCGGGGGGTCCCCACTCTGAGTAACAGCATGTTCAGACACAATTTGAGTTGTGGAGGAGCAGCCGATCACAACAGATAAAATTAGTAGGTACCGTGTAAGTGAAATTCTTAGAAGTACCCTGTGTATTCTGAATCACAACGTTTCAGGGTGTAGCATTTATTTGTCATAGTTGCGATCGGTACCTACGGTTTTTATTGTACACTCATGCTGGATGACCCTTTATTACTGACTGAAGTTAACCAAATCGAATTTGAATAGCTGTTCGGAACTAGTTTGAAGATATTTTATGACAGTTTCCCAGGAGATAAGCCAAAGTCGAAGTTAAGAACAAACGAGTTGAAAGGTGTACCTGATCACACGAGCGAAATGCAATTTTTAAGTTGACGGAAACGAAGTGGTTTGTTGTACCAAATCGTGCCAATTTAACTCGAATGGAATTAAACTAACTAATTGTAAATAAAACTCACTCTTTCGGGTTCCGTTAGTACTCGTATGTATTCCAGCAGAGGTATACCTTTTTCTAAATCGAAACAAACAACGAAATACGAAAGTACTTCATGGTGTAGATGACTGTGAGGCGAATGAAACAGGTTTCCGCTATATCTTACAAGAAAACCACTTTCTTCTTCAAACTACGTACATGTTCTACAGCAAAATTCAGTATTCCGCTTTATGTAGAGCCTGTCTGCATGGCTTTGGCTTACAAGTGGCCGGGTGTCTTCTGTAGATAAATGTGTGTTAGGTATAAAGTGGTAACCTAGCGGTGTAATCTACTGGTAATCTGAGGTAGGCTGAGTATAATAGAGACTGGATTCGTTCTAAAAGTGGCCTACGACGAGCGTACTTAGTCATTTTGATGCTTTTGCCTTGTAGTCCGGTCGGCGAACGCCAAAAAAATAGGCTGTAGACGACAGAGAGGACATCCGAATTTTTGACTTCAGGAACGTGTTCAGAGTGGTCAGGGGATGAACATACCTAAATTCCCCGGTCCTGTGAGTTGTGTTAGGGGTGGATGGGGGGGGGGGGGGGGTCGAGAAGTTTTGATGTTTTGGTTTTTCGCTTAAAGCTCAGCTACGGTTGGTCGTAACATATCAAAGATACCACTCAAATGAAAGAGAATTAAATTTTCTACAAGATAGTGTTCCAGTTATTTCTATCTCTAATAAGTAAATTTCGAATATTCGCGTTCAAAAATGAACAATTTGCAACAAAAAAAAATTTTTTTACTGCGTGTTTTTCGACAAACTTTTTGTTTCAGCGGCTCAGCCGTTTTACAGTCGAAATCTGTGGAAAGAAGTTTTAGAATATTAAATTACCTGTAAAATTTTATATTTATGTAATATCTGATCTTCAAAAGGTCAAAAGCTAAAGCAATTTGAAACACTTCAGGTTGAACTACGAATTCTTGCCAAAAACCACACTTCGCTTCTTTTGATTTTTCTCCAATTGTCATGTTGCCAAAAGTTTACCATAGATAGATAGATATAATTTATTTGTATGGACAGACCGTTATAAGAGGCCAAAGGTTTACTCATTAGACCCTAAACATGTATTTCTTCAAAATTATGGCGCCGCCGTGGCGCCATAAATGGCACATTCTTATAAAAACCACTTGTGGTGGATGCATAGGTGAAGGGGCGAGGTAGGTAGAGATGCCTGATGCCCTGGTTAACACCTGGAAGGTGTCCACCACTGGAAGCGTCAGGAGTACCTAACGCCCCCAGTTAATATCCAGAGGATATCCACCGCTGGTTAATGCCCGAAGGATAACCACCACTTAAGGTTAATATCCGAGGGGATCCGCCACTGGAGTCGTTAGGAGGAGTTTTTTGCCCAGTTGGTTACTGCCTGGAAGGCTGCCACCACACTGGGGTCTTTTAGGAGGAGGACAGCAAGAGGAGGATCGAGGTGAGAGATAAGTCAGCGACATGATGGAAGCGTAGAATGAGTTGGAAGGCGAAGGAGTCGAGTTTTTATAGCCCCTGGGGCTATCTCCCTCCATCCTCCACACTGGTGGAGGATGGTGGGGATCCCCACCAGGTCCTTCGGGTCTCCTGCGTCTACCGTCCCATTACTATGTTTATTGCGAGATCTAATTATACAGAGTGGTTCTGGGAGGATACCACGACACCACTAATTTTGGGTGTCACGACGAGAAATTGGGAGATTATACATTGCAGACCTCAAAATTTTAATGGTTGGTGCCGTAAAGGCGCCACTTCGGCGCCAGACGAAGGCAATTTTCAAAGAAAACAGTTCCTCAAAAACATACCAACCGAATAACTTGATGCACGTTTAGTCTGTACGAGACACCGAACAGGTATTTTTGGGTTGGCGCCTCACAGGGACTTAGTATCTGAATGCACTCCTGAATTCAAAAATTCTGACGGCTTCCATGTCATCTACAGCCTCTTTATTGAGCGGACTACTGTGCCCTATCAACGCTCGTTGAACAATACGAGGGCCATTCGAAACTGACCGAACTCCACGGAATGATCTGGCTCTTGCTATCTTTACCCCATCTTTCATGAATATTGCCTGTACTAACTCACCAAAATGAATTATTACAGGCTTAATTTGTGGTTGTAGGGCTATCAGTAGCAGTTGCCAGTTAGACCTTGGAATGATGTTGATACAAGTCTTACAATAGTGCTAGGGCTTCAACTTCTAACCTTCAAGGCTACTTTCCGTATCCGTAACTCTCCTGAACTAATGCCTGATCGTTTTTCCTTTTAGAACTCTTGACATAGAGCTTTAGGCTGTGTAGATGAGCAATTTCATATAAATGTTGGATGAGGTAATTTAGGCGTACACGGTGGCCCATCCAATGTGTACCATCCAGTTTTCAGCTTATTTCGAGCCTAACAAAAAAATGTCAGAAGTTTACCCCTTTAATGTTTAATTCTCTACCGAAGAAGAAAAGAAAATATAAAAATAGTTTTATTTAAAGAAAATACCATCGTAATTTCAAAAATATGTGCATGATTATAAAACAAATAGGATTGGGCGATTTCGCCATGAATCCGGATGTACCGGTACAAAAATAAATTTATATTTATCGGAAGACTGTTTCATTACTTTCTCTACAATGCTACTCACAAAAAACACAAAAGATAAACAGAAAAACTAATAATTAAATTCGACAAATAATGCATTTCTGTAGGACCTTAGCGTCCCTCACAAACTTATAAAATAACGTTGTTTGGGTTGCCCCGTTTATTATTTCTATTAATTCTGGTCCATCAAAAAATCCCTTTCCAAAATAAATCTGAATTCTGATCGGGCATCTGCAAAGGAGAAGTGGGTAAATGTCCTCGTTTTGGCCTGTGTTGGACATTGGACATTTTGCCTCTTGAGTACCTCGATTCCATATAATGAAAATCAAGTTTAATTGCTCACAGCGAATCTTAATTAACAACATAGCAGCTGCCCGGTTTAAATTCTTATGCTTCACAACAAATGGACATTCAACACATGTGCATAGTGAATAGTTGTTCGAGCTCAATTCTAAATTTTTCCATTCAAGATTTTCCATCTCTATTTCGTCGTCAGAAATGACAAAGGCGCAAATGATTCAGTAAATTTATTGATACACGTGATTCTCTATCATTCTAGCCTATAGCCAATTTTTGGCGGTCTCCAAATGTGCCAAACTGGCACTAACTTTGTAATTCAATTGAGAACCCCCCCCATTTTTTATTTCAGCTTCGGTTTCTACGCAAAATGTTATGAGTGACAGACTCCTCATGCGATTTTTGATGTCAATTCCGAAATGCGCCAAAAATGGCAAAAAAATCACAAAAAAGGGAGTTTTAGCAACGTCAAGTGTGACAGATGACTTTCAGCTCCTTTTCCGTGCTTATTCAATGGTGAACTCGGTTTTTGTTTTCATCTACAAGCATCCTGACTTATTACTATTATTATAATATTATTATTAGGTGAAGGATGGCGATCTTGAGGTTCGGTCGAGAAATAAGTTCAGATGGTTTTAGGCCGACGTTTCGATGTATTTGTACATCATCTTCACGACTACAAGAATGAACCGAAACAGGAATGTTACACTTAAGACTATGTTTCCTGTTTCGGTTCATTCTTGTAGCCCTGAAGATGATGTACTTATACATCGAAACGTCGGCCAAAAACCATCTGAACTTATTTCTCGACCGAACCTCAAGATCCCCATATTTCACCCAGTCTGAACATCAACGGTCAAAAACCCAAATCTATTATTATTATTATTATTATTATTATTTTATTATTAGCCGAAGTGTAAAATCGCATGTAGAATCTCACAGACGCTTTGAAAATGGAAACCGAGTCATAAGAGAACAGTTGAAAGTCACGTGTCACACTTGATGTTGAACTTTCATTATTTTACGAATTTTGCGCATTCTGGAAGTGGCGTAAAAAATCGGTTGATGGGTCTGCTATTCACGGAATTTTGCGTAGAATCCAAATCTGAAACAAAAATTGTGAGTTGCCATCTGAAAAAAAAAGTTAGTGCCAATTTGGTTGTAGGCTATACCGGTAGAAATTCAAAATAGAGACTGCGGACATTTTTTGATTAGGCTCGAAATGAATACTTGGATGGTTCACCTTGGATTGGCCACCCTGTGTAGAAAATATTGTAGTACTTGTCGGTATAAGTCTTATATATTGTGTTTCAGAGAACACTCTTGATCTTGATAAGTGGGTAGCTGTGGTTTAGAGTAGTTCTGTATGCATTCTGATTATCCCATTTATTACTCTTTAGGCACCTCTTAACTCCATGTAATTAAAACAAACTTGATACACGACATTGATAGCTGCCAGCTGTCATGATAGTGGCCTTTGGTACCCACATTATTTATGTTATTTATGTACATCTTCGAGCCATCTTAAACGAGAATCCGAGGAAATCACTTGAGTTTATCTTGAAGGGCATCCATTTAGGTACAAATAAACTGGTGGACTCTCCATGATCCTTGGTTATTATATTCATACACAAATAATATTCTTACCCAGCAGTCCAAGACAGGCTCCATTTCAAATTTCAGCATCATAAGTTAAATAGGAACGAAATTAGCCTCGGAAGTTGTCGATCACAATGTAACAACTCTCGTCAAAATCGGTTCTGCGATTTGGTCGTCTATAAGGAACAAACAGACAAGCTTCAAGTTTTATATACTTACAAGATTTCGTTCATTCTAGAATAATTTTATCACTAAAACTGTGCCTCAGTTTGTTCTACACGAAAAAACTGACTTCTCCAGCACAGAAAATTCGTTCACATTATGTTATATCTCGCATGTGCAAACACAATGTGTATTTTCAAACTCTTGTAATCGTTCTGTACCTTGACACTTCCGTACACTCGACACGTATTTTCACACGTGACTCCGTCCAGTTTTATTACACTTTGCACTTATTTTTCATTAGGTTTCATAGGTACACGTACCTTCACACGTATCGATTGTTCGTTTTTTCAGTTGTTCTAAAACTGTATTTTCTGCTGTATTAAAAAAATAAATAATATAACAACGTTCAGTAGGTATGTATTGGATAAGTGCATAAGGGTAGATGAATAATAATTCATTATTCCTATAATACAGGAATAGTGAAGGAAAAAATATATCTATTATATTATTTTCTCATTGTTGTATAATAATATATTAGATATAAAAATATATATATTATATTATTTTCTCATTGTTGTACTGTCATCAAACCGTGTAGAGCGCTAAGGTCAACTCATTCATGTATTATCCCTCGCCTTCATTTTAAAAGAGTTGATTATTCCATATAGTATTTCCAGTTTTCGACATGAATATTTTCCTTGTCTAAAATGCTTGTTAGAATCCGTGTTGCTTGCCGTTCCATAAAACACTCAATTTGCTATTGAAATTTATCGATTTTGATTGGACATTTATTCTGGAAAACTCCTAAATCGGTGTGTGGGATTGCTCTGAAAGTTCATTTCATTTGGTGCATTTTCGCCGATTACTTCACTTTTCATTTCAGTATAAAATGAACCTCAGTTTCGGGTAGCTACCTCACCCCGGAAAAATGAGTGGTTTTTACGAATTCTTGAACCCAAATTTTTCCTAACAAACCGTACCTACCTGGTACAACTATGAATTAGCTACATTCAACCCAAATAGGATCAATATTCATAGCTTTTGGACGTCGTTTCGGGTTTGAGTAGAGTTCTGTCATCCTAAGCGAGTTTTTGATTTTTTTTGTTTCTCAGAAAGAGGTTAATCGTAGAAATGGACTAATAATGTTTTCGATTTCATCTTGTGAACCATAATTTTCGTCTAACAAACATTTTTCTCCGTTTTCCATTCGTTTTCACAATAAATAAAAAATATAATAATAATAATTATTATTATTATTGTCTGGCAGTTGCAGTTCCTAGAGTTTGTAAAACGTGAACATGTCCAGTGGTTGTAATTCTTTTTCGTGCTGCGCCGCCCCGGAGCTTGCGCTCGACACCACCGCGCTAATAATGTTGAACGAACCCCAGTGATAGCCAGGAACCAAATTTGATCACTTCTTGCGTCAAATCTAAGGGAAAGACCTGTGTAAAACTACGAATGAATACGACAAGCGGCCTATACAATAGAAGGAGTACAAAGAATGAGCTGCTGATGAATTTTGTTGGTTTTTCGTGAATTTTCAAATGAAATCACCAGTTGGTCCGTTATGGCCCATGCAATTTCGAATCGCATTACATTTTAAATTTATCGAAATGTATGATGGGGTTGTGCGTGTTGTTAGTCACCCACACCTACAATTTGGATTCGTCTGTTTTTTGACACCCATGCAACTTCACAAATTGCATTAAAAATTTTAAATTTATCTGCATTTATTTTGGGGTCATCAGTGTAGTGGGGTAGTCTAGTGATCAACACCAAAGATTTGTGTATTTTTTGACACCTGCTCGGGGCTCCCGCGTTGAAAATCACCGATCTTGATTTTTTTTCTTGTTCATTCTTCATAATTCGAACAAATCGAAGTTTGGGGAGCTTGTCCATTTTAATTTTCCGCTCAAATATTTTCGAAATCGTTCACCTATTTATAAATGTGGACGCCACGCACGTGGAGTTTTGGTCGCCACGTGTGTACCTGTAATATCAGGGCTATTTGGGGTTTCCAGATGATAACTTGGAAACCTTGTCCTTCTAGAGAGAACCAACATTCGTGTTGTCCAGTTTCCTGCTATGCAATTTCACAAATCGCATTAAATTTTTAATTTATCTGAATTTATTTTGGTGTTGAGTTTAGCTAGTGACCAACACCAAAGATTTGTCTATTTTTTGACACCTTCTCGGGGCTCCCGAGTTGAAAACCACTGCTCTGTTTCATTTAATAATTCTTCTTCTTCATAATTCGAACAAATCAAAGTTTTGGGAGGTTGTCCATCTTAATTTTTCCGCTCAAATATTTTTAAAATTATTCACCTATTTATAAATGTGGACCTTGAGTTTTGGTCACCAGGCGAGTACCTGTAATATCAGGGGCTGTTTGGGGTTTCCAGATAATAACTTGGAAACCTTGTCCTTCTAGAGAGAACCAACATTCGTATTGTCCTGTTTCCTATTTTTGTTGTCCGTATGTTTTCTGTTATATTTACCTATTTTGTGTTTACCGTATGTTCTGTAATTTCATGGGTGCAGCTCACCTCGCCGGTGTCGACTCCAGTGGAGGAGCGGCGGGTGTCGAACGGAGTGACGCAGCAAGGCAGCAATTCCACTGCCGGTCCCGGGTCGAGACGGTCGTCCCTGTCGCCGTCGGACAGAGCGAATCGCCGGAGGGACAGCCCCGCCTGCGTCGGCTTGGAGATACCGCCCTGGCACAGAGCCATACTCAACTTTATCGAGGTGAGTCTCTCACGGATTGGTAGAATAAATTAATCTCCATGTGGTAGACCTGGCCTCTGCACGGGTAGAAATGAAATCTTTATCTTCTCTGTGTAATGTCCTTTTCATCTCTAAATCGTACTTGTGGTGGTTAAAGGTAAGAGGCGAGGCGAGGTAAGGTGAGTGAGTGTGATGGAGGAGAAGGTTGCTGGATCAAGTACCTAAAAGGTTACACCTATAACAGCCAGGGAGGTTATCACCTATAGCTGCCAGGAAGGTTACCACCACTAAAGGTACTAGAGGGAGTATGCCCAGTGGTTCCACCAATGATGGTTATCACCAATGCTGGTTCCACCAGTCTGGGTTCTTTTGTGAGAGAAGGTAAGGAGGCATGAGAGCAGGGAGAGAAAAAGTCGGCGACTTAAGGAGAGCGTAGAATGAGGTTACTAGTGATGGGCGTTGAATAACGTAACTGCTTAGAATAACCAGTTATCGACCAAGAACCGGTTATTGCGAAAACTGGTTACTAGAAAACCTACGTTATTGGAATAACTACTTCGCTTCTCCAAGCAAGGGAGGTGGTTGCCTTCACTATCCACACACTGATAACTGTCTCGCTCTCGCACCCTTTTGATGTTGGGATGGGATTGAGGGACTACCTGCCGCCGATAACGCTTTACCTCGCAACCCGTTACCAACCGGATCCATCAGCTTAGGACCTTTCGCTTCCCTTTGACGTGAGATGGTATTTTACGCTATAGGACACAGCGTGCCTATAGCGATCACTCTTTACCCTTCACTCCGTACCAACAGTTACCTATTTTAGGATGGTATCCTTCAGCTTAGTGCCCTTCAAAAAATTAAGGGTTATTCCTCATTCCCTCAGTTCAAGTTATCGAGTAATAACGTTAAAAATGTTGAAGGGTTATAACTAGTCCCATAATGTTTTGCATTCCAGTTTTTGTGATGTAGGAAGTTCAAAAACGTATTGCCGATAATCAATTGAAGATTTTATCTACCTATCACATAAAACTGTAGACAGGTACCTACCCATAGTTACCGACCTACTAAACTTAATTTTATGGGATCCCAGGGAGGACAGTCCGATCTTTTTTTTTCTGAGACTTGGCAATTCTAATATTTTTATTCCTCTATCAACAATTTATTTCTATTACATTTATGGTCAGCACTTGTATGTAAGCCCCATTAGTGCGTGACAGATTCACAACATGAAGCAATAGGTAGGTATCATACGACGAACTTTTCGTCATCCCTCTCATGTGAACATTGATGTTTGTCTCTCTACACTACCCCATCCCTAAACTGGTAAACGGTTATCAGAATAACCGGTTATTGGAACCCGTTACTGACTGACAACTGTTAGCGAATAACGCGTTATCAGAAAATAATGCTTTACCCCATCACTAGAGGTTACAGGCGCAGCCAGCGAGTTTATATAGTGCCCACTCCAGCTTGAACAATCTTATGGTATACAACCTATGATGGTCTGGGAGGATCACGACAGTACTGTTTGACGCTGTCGAGCTGTGGGGCGTACTCTTGAAGGTGCCTTCAGGTTCTCACACATTATGCGGGAACAGGACGGGAAACGCCGTGGGTAGGACGCGTTGGCCCGCCGCCACTGTCCCCTCCTGCGCCTACACCCACAGTAGGCAGGACATTCGTCAACTTTCTTTCCCCCACTGCTCGCCATACTCCCCTCGTCACAAGCACCGGTGTGAGGGTGCAGGCGGGGAAGGCGTGTGCGAACGTGGGGAAGGTAAATATTGGACGGTGGAGGGAGAACGTCCCGTCCCAGGATGCCAGGATACGCCGTTTTGGTTTATTATTCTGTGAATAATACACCTATGTATTCGCTCAGCAAGAAATTTTTATAACACCCCCTCAAAATTTTTTCTTTTACGTTTCAAGGTGCGTAGATTCCAGAAACGCTGCGAAGTCCTTGTCACATGGGTTTATTATTCTACCGGACATACGTACAGAAATTTCGGCTGTTTCATTCATGTGCAATGATTGAAATGGCTATTTTTGATGGTTTCCACCAATTTTGGCCCCCCGAAAACACGAATTAGGCTCGGCATTTTTTTAAACAGATTATTTTTCATCATTGATAGTACCATTTAATTGTCTTGATTCACCTGTTGATACTACTTCTAGTGTTATTATACAAATGTATGGTGATTTCAGGGAATTCCCCATGTTTTTGACTAATAAAAAATGAATTTCGGGAGCTTACCTAACCTTCGTTACAACCTCATTTCTTCACTCTTCGGTCAAAATCAACCTAATATTCGGTCTTCTCCCCCTAAAAAACATGGAAAAACGATACCTCACAAGCTCATGTTAACTCAAACCTCAAAAATCCCTCGAAAACCCCTATTTTAAACCCATTTTTCTCCCATAACACCCCTGGGTGTATGCCGATCGGGCTGCCGTGTTGTAGAGCACAACCAGTACCCAAATGCGTGCCCAAATGGGGACCAAACTGTGTGCGGACGAACGACAATTTTAGACCAAAATTTAACGTAAATATAAGGCTGAAACTTCGTTAGAAGCTCTATGTTCCACTCTTCGGTTAAAATCGACTTCATATTCGGTCTTCACGTCCTAAAAAACATGGAAAACGATTCCTCAAAAGCTAATGTTACTAACATGTTACTAAAACACAAATTTCAGAATATAATTCGGTATTATTTATCAAAGCAGATTTTTAACATCCGTGAAAACGTTGCCTCTGGAAGGTCACGGAAATTCTGTGGTAGATGCGGTTGATATGGCGAGCTCCGAGCAGGATTGGATTGGGAAGGTGGGATGTGGTCGGATGGGCAGCAGGAGGGCGCAAGTCACTACGATGGCGGGTTTCGTACTGAAGAACTCTCGAGCTCTGGGGCAGTGTTAGGAGAGTGACGGTGGGCCCTCGAGAGTCCCCCTCGTAGACCAGTGGGGAGATTGTCACCGGTTAAGAAGGGATGTCGATTCGCTTTCCTCAAACGACCCCGTCTTCACAGGAAGAAAAAAACCACTCGAGAAGAGCCACACTGTCCGCACTCCTCCCCCACATGACATACTTCCGGGTAGCAGAAGTATGAGTGGGAGAAGGGGGGTTGAAAAGTAGTATGAAGTTCTGGTTCAGGAAAGGACATCTGAGTAACTTCAAGGTGACTAACCTCCATCGTAATGGTACTACCTCATTAATATTTTACTGGTGGAGAACAAAGCTCCTACATGCGAGTATTGGCGGAGAAAGAAAGAACCTTGTCAGAGGTTGTTGTCCAGTGAATTGTGCTCATCTGGGCAACCTCTGGGTGATCAACCTCCATCGTTAGGATGGGTCAAAGGGACAGGTTGTTAGTAAAGGAATCCTTCTGGAAAGCCTTCTGTACCATTGTAAAGTGATGATTGTAAAGGAGTGACGGTGGGCCCTCGAGAGTCCCCCTCCTAGACCACCGATACTGTCACCCGTTAAGAAGGGATATCAAGTTGGCTTCCACCAAACGACCCCATCTCCATAGGAAAAACAGGCGACTCGAGAACAGCCACACCGTCACAGCTACCATGTCATTAGGTTAATTTGACTATAATTCCCAGCATTTTCCAACAGTTGTAACTCTGCTTCCGCTGAACCGATCGGGCTGAGATTTTGAACACTTCCTCATGGAGCCCCAGTGAACAGTTGTGCCAAATTTCAGCTCTTCAAACCCTCTCTAACGTGCTCCTAGAAACTGCACCCCCCCCCCCCCCCCCCCTTGGAGCGTAACACGTTTTTATGCAACATTTCAGCTCGTTCCGTTATGTCTCTGAGGCTGTAGCCCTGTCAAAGAAAAGAACAACCAGGAAAACATGAAAAATAGCGGTTTTCAAACTTCCATAACTCCGGCACCTGATGGTCCCGAGGGTTGAAATTTGGTACACAGCCTCAGGGGCCCCTCGAGATTGGGTGTACGAAAAATCAACACCGGAGACATCCATGGAGCCCAGTTACGGGGTGGGGGGGACCCCACTTATTCCGTCGTGTAAACGCTGTTTTTGGTCGCTTTCTAGTTTTTTGGTTTTCTTGGCTGGAGGCTTTTGTAGTTCTAAGTAAATCATTACGAGAATTTCACGTTCCAAAAATATAAAAATGACTCAAGGGAATATTAAACAGAAATACCGTGACGTTCATTGAGAAACGCGCTGCTAATTCTGTAGTAAATCACTCTCGCGAGGCTTCGAGATGCATTTTTCCTCGTAAATAACACCCACCGATTCGTAAATCACCCGAACTCGTTTAGCGAAGTCGCTCGAATTTTCCGTCGAGCGACTTCATTCTTATTTCCTTACACGTGGAAACAACGCTTGAAATCGAAGTTGATGATTTTCATCAACTTTAAATAGAATCCGAGAAAACTCCGGGCGAACGTCCAAGGGTGATTTACAACTCGTACCCTTTTGTCAAACACGGAGGTTCGGACAGTTTATTAGGGCTAATAAGAGGTTTAGGCGCCGGGGGGCTTATAATAGTTGTTGGGCGAGGCGACGTAAGGTGAAATATTGTGGTCAACTGCCGCTCTCTCCGGTCGGTTTTCTTGGCGTGGAAGAGTTTTGTGTAGGTAGGCTCAAGTCTGAGAATGTTCAGAAAGTACCTGAGCTGAACATCAGTACTGTGAACTGTGTTGATAACAACGTAATGGCTGATACATTGTACAGTTTCTGATTCCCTTGCTGGCGTATTTCAATCCCTCAGACGCTCAATAATTGATATGTGACTTCCCTTTTTTCAAATTTTAATACGATGTTGTCTAGTAAGTATATAATATTAGCAATAAAGAACTAGTGGGCCAGCTGACCTGGAGACTCACGTAAGCCCGGAATAAAACTATAGATAGGTACCAAAAATACTTTTACTGCCATCTGCGGCACAAGATATATTATTCTTTTAATTATTTATTTATCTGTTATTTACGTATTTGAACATACCAAAATGGTACATAAAACTCCACGGGTTACAAAATACTACCCCCGCGTGAGCTATGCTCATACAGCGGGTGGTAGGTACACTTCAATCGATCGTTACACTACAGGTCTGCAGGGCTTTCTTTTAGCAAATATAGGTTTATCATAAATGGCCACACATTTTTCTTAAAATGTAAATTATTTCAAAATAATATCTTAAAAGCTTCAGTGTAAGTAAAAATTAGAATACAAAAATTAAGCCTATTTTAATAACATTAATATTTAATGCTAATCCCTAATTTTGGAATTACATATCGAAAGGAAAGATTTTTTTTAAAGTGAAATAAAAGTAACAGGCGGGCTATGAAAAAATGTGTAGAAATTGTTTGAATTTATATGTAAATGTGGGTTCGCATAAATCATTGTATTTATTGTAGATTTTTTTTTAAATGTAGAAAAAGGCTGTGAGGTGGGGTGTTTCTAATTTTTGGAATCAGAAAATACAAGTTCTTTCGGCCAGCTGACGTCTTCGTAAGTGGAAGAGTATGCGAGCCTGAAAGCTCCCCTCGCGTATTTTTGCCATGGCTGAGTTTGGCGAGTTTGTTATTGAAGGGCATTGCTAATAAAATTGGAGATAGCAATATCAAATTTTTAAGCTTGCGAATTGAGGTTTATGGAAAAAATATCTGAGCTGGCTAGACATGTTGAATGGGTTCTAAGCTCACTAGAAGTGTTGAATGGGTTCTAAGCTCGCTAGACGTGTTGAATAGGTTCTGAGCTCGCTAGACGTGTTGAATGGGTTCTGAGCTCGCTAGACGTGTTAAATGGGTTCTGAGCTGGCTAGAAATGAATGGGTTCTGATCTCGCTAGACGTGTTGAATGGGTTCTGAGCTCCCTAGACGTGTTGAATGGGTTCTGAGCTCACTAGATGTGTTGAACGGGTTCTGAGCTCGCTGGACGTGTTGAATGGGTTCTGAGATCGCTGGACTTGTTGAATGGGTTCTGAGCTCGCCTGACGTGTTGAATGGGTTCTGAGCTCACTAGACGTGTTGAATGGTTTCTGAGCTCGCCTGACGTGTTGAATGGGTTCTGAGCTCACTAGACGTGTTGAATGGTTTCTGAGCTCGCTTGTCGCATTGAATGGGTTCTGAGCTCGCTGGACGTGTTGAATGTGTTCTGAGCTAGCTAGACATGTTGAATGTGCTCTGAGCTCGCTAGATGTGTTGCATGTGTTCTGAGCTCGCTAGACGTGTTGAATGGGTTCTGAGCTCGCTAGACGTGTTGAATGGGTTCTGAGCTCGCTAGACGTGTTGAATGGGTTCTGAACTCGCTAGACGTGTTGAATGTGTTCTGAGCTCGCAAGATGTGTTGAGTGGGTTCTGAGCTTGCTAGACGTGTTGAACGGGTTCTGAGCTCGCTAGACGTGTTGAATGTGTTCTGAGCTCGCAAGACGTGTTGAGTGGGTTCTGAGCTCGCTAGATGTGTTGAATGGGTTCTGAGCTTGCTAGACGTGTTGAACAGGTTCTAAGCTCACTAGACGTGTTGAATGGGTTCTGAGCTCGCTAGATGTGTTGAACAGGTTCTGAACACGCTAGACGTGTTGAATGGGTTCTAGTCCACTATCTTCAGTCGCACTTGCTCGCACGAAATCTGTGACTTTCATCCGTCTATTTGCAAAATAGTAATAATAAATTAAAACTGGGCATCAGCTAAATCCGAATGCTTCGTTAGTGCCGATATTTATGAGTATCAAATCTTCCAGCTCTTAAGATTTTTTGTGATATTGAAGGAACTCAAATGGCACAGTAAGCTGGCGTGGTTTCTCGGTGATTGGTGCGTCTTTCAACTGATCGGTGGTCACAACAATGTCAGCTGCAGCTTCCTGAGCCAGGCAAAGCGATGGTGCATCACATCCAGCTAGTTGACTGAACCGAAAACCACCAGTTTTGGTGCATCTGACAGATCCGGCGAAAGAAAGGGGGATGGGTATATGCTAGCGCTAATGGAATCCGATAAGCAGGAGCGCAGCAAAGATGAAAATAGCTGTCGTAAACTCGGAGATGAAAAAATTGACCCAACTTTAAATAATTTAAATGTTCTCAAAAAGACTGCAGTGTTTGTACGTAATTTCTATATTATGATTTACAGGAATGGCTAAGGGTGTCCAGAGTGGAGCTGGAGAGAAACCCGGCCGTCTGCCGGGAGCTGAGGGACGTCATGGCAAAAATCTCCCCCTTGGGCGCTCCATATCAGCAGTGGTGCGCCGAATTCCGACAAGAATTCCCCGTGCTGGTAAGCTATTACGCGTGAATTTACGGCGAAAAATAGTCCAAGAATGGAGGATTTTGTCAAAAAAATGTTCTTGGTAAAAAAACCTATTCAGGACTCTTGGAAAAATGGTAGTTTGAAGCCCGTTTTCAAAAATGAGAGATATTTTTCAAATTAGGGTGAGTGAAATTAAAAATGCGGCAAGAAATGACGTATCAGGTCTATTGACATCTGATTGGCTATTCTCCCGTAAAAAGAAAGAACGCCTTATCTCGAAAATTGTCGAAAATGGAGTGTTTACATCCCCCCCCCCTCTTAATTTTTGGACGCTCTTTCCAATGGAGAAGTCAAAAATTAAACATTTAATTCGGAAAATGGTCAAATTTCAATATTCAAAAATTTGAAGAATGTGGCAATAAGAGGTAAAACGCCTTTTTTTATAACTATTTCAAGGTAAAACGCCTCAAATCGGCATCAAAAACGCCTCAACTCGTCAATTCGTACTTTAGATTCAAAGGTAAAACGCCTCATCTCAATGAAAATCAACGCAAGCCGTTTTACCTCCTACTCACTGGCTTCATTTCCGAGGTTGAGGCGTTGTTGAGCTGCTGTGCAAGGCGTTCTTCCTCAGATTTTTATAACAGCTGAGCGCACTTGTGGCGTTTTTAAGCAACTGATCGTGCAATTTCATCATCACCACCTGCCAAGGTGGCTAGCTGGCTTCCGAATTTGCCTGGGAATGTGTTAAAACGTAGAACGCCTTGAGCCGTTTTTGCTCAAACCTGAGGCGTTTTAACTCAATTAGTCTTGCTACTTTTTTGGATTTGTTGAAAGAAAAAACACCTCAAGGCGTTCTACCTTTAATTTCTGAACAGAAAATTCGATGGAAATAAAATAAAACGCCTTATGAGCGTTTTCGGCCTATCAGAATCGATTATTTTGGCGATTATGTTATCTCGTTGCGAACACCAAACATCTCTTTACTGACTGTTGAAGGAATTTTGAATTTATCATCAACTGGAGGGACGTTAGGTAGAGGAAACGGTGCAGAAACATTGAATCGCTCTCCAGAAAAGTTGTGATTTTGAGAGTTGAGGCGTTTTACCTTTTCATGGCAGTATTGGCCCCAAGGAGGCGGAGCAAAGCTTCGGAGGCGAAGGTTCTCAATGCTGCCAACAACCCAACATTAGAAATGGCAAATATAATTGGTAACCTTCAAGAACCTTTGCTGCAACTTTTCGTGAACCTCTCCTCGGTTTGATTTTTTAAATTTATTCGTAAACTCGCGGTTTCATCTTTTGCGGTTCTGTATATCGTTTAAAGTGACGCACTAGCGCTCCAAGCGGGATTTGAGTTGAACAACTCTGCGATTTATCTGATACGTCATTTCTAGCGAGAACTCAGAAATTCAAATTTCACAATATTTTTCTGCCAAGACTTTCTGACATGAACACCTCGTTATGTGGTAAATAGTTGTTAATTTCCATTTATGAATAGAATGAGGCCAAAAAAATGTGAATTTTTAACCCACAAAATCCCCCCCCCCCCCCCCCCATAATCATAGCTATTACCACCTTACCTGGCTGTGTATTTAGTGCACATTCAAACTTGACTAATATGGTACCACCATTTATATTATGGAAGTTAGGTAGGGAAGATGGTTTGGGATTTTTTCACCATTACCGACGTATAGTCGGTGAGAGACTTAATGTTGCTTTACACATGGGGTTACTAATTTGACAGGATTATTAAATATTTTCCATCTTTTTTATCTAGACCAAAGATCCTGATTTGGAGAGTGCTGATGACTTGGAAGAAACAAACAAGGAATATTGCCAGGTACGTCTGCATGAAATATCTGCAATATCCTACTGCATTCTTCTTTATTAATCCAAGGAGGTGCCTGTAGAGATGTGTAGATGATTAAAAGTAGGTAAATAAGTGAATAATTTAAGGGTTTATGTGGACGTGGTCAAGCAGTGCAAATAGTTCTTCATAACAGTGGCGCCGTTCATAATTATTAACATATTCGGCGCCACTGTTGACTGGACTTGGATTTACAGCTGTAACATTGCAACTTGAGAATAAATAAGAAAAACTATTTGCACTGCTTGATCACATCCACATAAACCCAGGGGCGTTGCGTCCATAAGGCCACTTGGGCCACTGCCCTGGCAACCGGAAACACAAAGAGTTTAAAAAAACTCCAACCATGTGTTCAGTTGGCATTTGAATTTCCCTCCGTAAACTGTACCTAGCATTTTTCACAAAGTTCAACAGCGACTCGACAGAGTTCTCTGGCTATGGGTATTCAGTGTGTGGTTCCGTCATGTTGGCTCCCAGTACCTCCACAGACTGAGCATATCAGAATATAGGGACAGTAACCGATGTCCTGCAATCGAAATCGAAACCTGGGCTCCTCAAACTGGCAGGTCCTGGGACCTGGTGTCGCCATGGCAGTCGAGAAAAGTGGCCCGTCCGCCCAAGCTTAGTCGAGTAAGAAGTTGTTTGCCACGCCCGCTTTGGGCCACTGCTCCAGAATCTGATTTTAACCCCAAAATCGTTCATTTCACAATCGGTTCGATCCCTTCGATTCAGTTTGTCAACTCGATACGAGATGCTTCTTCTGATTTGTTTTTCTCTGTGAGTTATCTGTTTTCTGATTTGTTATCACATTCGCTTTCTCTATCAGTTTTCAATTTGTTATTTTGTGTGTCAAATTTCGCGCGTTTTGCGTTCAGTCCGGTTCCGATGACAGATTTGTATTTGTGGTACCTGCGTGCGTTTTGTCCTGTTTGTGTTTTGTGGATTGATCGGCGTCAACACACAGATAACTACCTAACTTCTAGTCAATAGAGAGTTCCTAAAGACTAAAGTCGGGAAGATGTGTTCGGATTTATCTCAACTGCGCATGCGCGTCGCCCAAGTTCAAACTTATTCCCTTAAGTTCGACTTATTCGGCCTTATACATAAGGCGCGTTATCTCTCAGAGCACAAACTTTAGGAATCGTCTTTAACCTTACTCAGGGGTAACAGTGCACAGCTTTTTGCCGCGTTTTGTCTTTTTTTTTTAACGCGTCATGTGTCGTCGGTCCTCGCCATCGCCAGCGTCTTTCAAAGAATTTGCTAGATTGTTGCGATATCAACTTAGGATAAAAAAGTGAGTATACCTACGGATACTAGTATACCTACTGAAGCTGAATGGATTTCGCGTTGTGCTAAGTTAAGTGACGTTACTTTTTAATTCACTCCTACCCCCACCACCTTCTGTCAAACCGGACTTATTGGTTAGCATCCAAAGGCTGCTCGCCTTAGATGTGGCCAAAAGATATGGCCGTTCCCTAATGAACTTATCTCTTAGGAACTCTCTATTAGCTTCTCCATTCATGATTCAGGTAGGTAACAACCAGCTGGTCATTGTGTTGTTGTATTTTAGTTTACTATATTTTTGTAACACATGAATTCGGTGGCTAGAGCTAAATTGCAGTAGAAATTGCCGACGTTTTCGAACGACGATAGAGTGCTGATTAACCCTCACACCACAAGGTGAAGCGGAATCACATATACCACAAGGTGGGTTGCGCCGACACCCGGGTATTTTGAGGCTCATTTCGGATATTAGTATAGCCCAACTATCACTTCTAAACTATTTGCTGACACTCAAGAATGTTCTTAAGCACTTTTGTTCCAACTCTTTAAAACATCTCACAGGCAGTTTCAGGTAACAGTATGTTTAATAAAATAAAATATGTCATGACGCAACATTTTTCAGTCATTGAATATATCAAATAAAGATTATATATTTACTATGAACGTCAAACTAGATGAGACTATCAAAATGTTCAAAAGGAACTAAAAAACCTTTGCAATACAATAAAATTGAACACAAACAATAGCTGGAGTCGCTAAATATCACGAATTTCGTTTGCACATACTCAAAAAACCTTGTAGAATGAAAAGAAAAACTTCAAAACATTTGAAAAGTTAATAATCGTAAAAAGGTAATACACTTATACACTTGTAGCAAAACTTGGTAACTCTTTCATGCTCTCTACAAATTGGTTCATTGCACTTTGAGCAAGTGCTGGTCGTCTTCTTATCCTTCTTTCGGTCACAAAATTTCCACCGCTTGTACCTTTTGGTAGGAGGTTCCTCTCCCATGTGCTGCGGTTGCTGAGAAGGAGCAGGTATGCCCAAAACAGTCTGGATTTCATTCCGGAGGACTTTGGGAATTCTCTCGTTGTACATCCTCTGTCTCATGAAGGGCTCTGAGAGTTGGATTGCGAGGGTTTTCAAAAAGGGGTCAAATATGTTTTTAAACGAACGAAAACACCCTGAACAAGAGAAAATATTGCAACGAAAAAGTGTTACATTACTAACAAGGTGGGGTGCTAGCACACCCCAACTACGTTTTTCCTAGGAATACAAAGATTTGAAGAGGTTACTGACCTTTGTTGGAGATGCAGCGCCTACAGCGTGTAGAAGACAACTGAAGAAGTGGCTACTGGGGGCTATAACCTCTTCTAGCGCCTCAGCCCCCCACCATGCAAAAAAATGGCGCCCTGGGGTGTCCCGACACCCCACCTTGTGGTGTGAGGGTTAAAAGAGATAAGCTTTGCTGAATATCACTGGTATCAGTAATAAGGTAATATCAGTAATATCAGTAAATAAGGGAAGGGTGTTGTTGCCTTGGGGTATTTTGTAGACATATCTGTTGGTTTTTTGTCCTGGTCTGGTGCCCCACCGTTTTCAGACCCCACGCACCGCTACTGCATAAACCCTTAAATTATTCTTTTATTTACCTAATTTTAATCATTTAGTCATCTCTACAGGCAGGGGTGCCCATCCCCCCCAAAGGCTATGGCGCATTCCCCCCCAAAAAATTTACCATTCATGGGGGTGTGATAAATTATACAGTATAATTATTGTAAAATTTTTTTAATAAAATGTAGAAACAACACATATGCCATACAAAATAATAAATCAATGTACAGTACTATAATTAAAAGTCAAAATGGCTAGAAAGTGTTGCAAAAAGGTAACTAACTTGATGAGATTAACCCTTGATTACCCTTGATGGCCTTTGTAAAGCAGCAGTTTTTTCCTGTTCTCACTTGAAATGCCAAATTTGTCTATGATCTCACTGTTTGGAATTGATTGTAAAATATCCTTTTCGGATGCCAAAACCAACATATCAGACAACCAGGTATCACCCATACTGCTTCTCAATCTATTTTTAACGATTTTAAGTTTGCTCATTGCTCTTTCAGCAGAGCAACTTGTTGCTGGCAGGGCGAGAATTATCTGATACAATGATGTCAAATATGGAAACCCAGATATGTTCAATAAACAGCGATAGGGTCTTATAAAGCCCTTCTTGATCCATTGATCAAGATATCGTTGCTTTGCAATTGTACTTGTACAATCCAATGTTTCATCAGAAGAATCTTGGGTTTCAACTTCAACTTCTTCATTGGTTAGTCTTGCATTTTTGTATTTATCATCTTTTGAAGAAAGGACATCTGACGGGTCAATATTTTGATAGCTGCCTTTGTATAACTGGCTGAAAACATCAAACTCCTCACAAATTTTCTCGGTATCCAATCCATAGTAACCACACAGGTCACTGACAATGTCTGGGTTTAGGGTGTCGTCCCCAGTGTTTAGCAGCTTTTCGTGAGAAAAATGAGTCATTTGCTGCACAATATTTTTAATGACCTTTCAGGAAAACGATCATATAGTTGTGTGATCACGGAATCAAGCACTTTAAAGAAGACTTCTGTCCTCAGTTTTGCCATAGGATCTAATATTATTTCATCAATGGCAAGTTCGTCCATGAATCTTTTTCTCTTTCGGATTCGTTTGTTTGAAGTTTGCTGGAGATTGTGTTCTTGAGCAAAATGATTAATACTGCCCACCATTTTGTCCCATCCCTCGTCGGTTCTCATAGATTGGAGTTTAGAAATAGTTTCAGACACCACTGTCGGAATCGTTCATCATTCATCATTTTTCTTGCCTCTCACAGCTTTAATTTGTTAAAACTACTGCAAACTTGTACATATTTTTAAACTTTGTAAATAACGTATCCGAAACCCGCTTTTTAAAAAGTTCCCCCCCAAAATTTTCATTCCCCCCCAATCTTTGTTTCATTGGCGCAACTTGCGCCATTGCTCCCCCCCGTGGGCGGCCCTGTCTACAGGCACCTACAACGTCTATGGCCACTCTTTCAAAGGGAACACCAACAACGTACGCCTGCTTGGGTGCTTTTTGGTGCGGTCCTCCCCTTCTCATTCCGCACATATCACAGCTGAGGAAAGAGATGGGTCTCTGTACAGGCTCAAATCTGTCCGGGAGACCGTAAATTATAATTTATTTTCTCCTCTCCAACTTGTAACAAGTGTCGTCCAGTAAAATTCACTGTCAGTACGCAAATCGTAAGAGTCACAGGCCTGGATTTGCGGTAATACGTACCTCGGGCGTGCGATACGATTTGAATTCGATCCTAAATTTAGATTTCAAAGCTACATTTCTTCCATATTTCATTTTCCCGTCTCGCTGAATCATCGTTTACGGTCGCCGGTGATGAAGGTTGGGAAGGTTATTAATGAATAATCGTTTACACCTAAATCGTGACTAATTAACCGGTGCCGCCTCCTTTCCGAGCCATTAGACTCTTGAAACCTTTGGCCCCGGGCCAGATGGAGATGCTTGGCACGGTGAAGACATCTCGATCACTCCCGAGTGGATTTTCACGAACCTGCTTACACGCTTAATTGTATCGATCTCGGTGTTCTAAAGGTGGCGCTAACTAGACGTTTCGGCGTGAAAATTGGATTCAAAACTCGAGCCATTTTGTCCACGATGGTTTGATGATATATGGACGTGGAACCAGTGGTTCTTGACAGCGGCGTAGCCAAGATTGTTGAATGATGGGGTTATCGGAAATAGAAAAATAAAAAAAGTTCCTGTCATGCAGCATGGCTATAAGAGCGAATTTTCATACAAATATTCCTGCTACTGTGTAAAAAGATGATATATTATAGCGAGAAACCATACCACTTTTCTTAAAATTATATAATTTTTCGTGATTTTTTAGCCGTTTTTACCGATGTTTGACCCTAATAAAGTCAAATTTGACCCACTTGTTTTTGAGAAAAATAGTTTTATCATCGAGATAGTCCCTCCGTCGTCATCAATCATCCCACACAAAACGTCAGGTGAATTAATATTGATTCCCCCCAAAAATCAAAATCTGACCCCTTTTCTGTGTGAAAAACAAATGAAATGGTATTTTTCTGTCTTTACTCACCCTTCTATACCACTTCCAGTTTGCAATTTTAGCCGTTTTTACCGACTTTTGACCCTAAAAACTCCAATTTGACCCCTTGGAATTTTGAAAATTGCTCATCTTCGAAACCGTCCTTTTGTTTGGCAGTGCAAACGTTTGGGAGAAATTTGGAATTTGTATCATGTACCCAAGGACAGATATAGTCTGGAGTGGCACATAAATATACATGATAAATGTATACATTTTTGTTAAAATCTAGGAATGAACTGAGGACGCTCTGAAACGGATTTGCCTATACAAATATTTCAAAAATGCATGTTCTGAAAATGTTACCCCCTCTGCAATAGCTTCATTTTCGTTGTAAATTCGCTAATAAGGTTTGACATTACGAACAAAGCTGAATTCAAATTAAATTTAACAAAGCACTAAATTTTACAGGTACGATAAACTGATGAAATAAAACATTTATTTGGCAACAATGTTCACGAACCAGGGGCGGATCCAGAATTTTTTTCCGGAGGGGGTCACAGGGTAGAACAATATAAAAAATAACAAAATAACCAAACGAACAATACAAACCGAATTTTCAACCTTATGCCTAAACTCGTCCAATTTGTCTACTTACAAAATTAATTGTATTTATTTATAAAATTCATTGTTTATGTAAAAATATTTTTCAATATCTATTAATTATTTAACTGATAAATGTATTTATTTTCAATTTTCTTCTAAAAAAGTGTCCTAATGTGTTTTCAAACAAATTGGCGCATTTTATGGCAGCGTTGCTAACTTCAGAGTTTGCAAATCAAAACATTGAAACCACAACAATCTATTGTTGATCTCAGTGAGTTCACTATCGTTTTTACTGAATTTGGCAGGAAAGAAAACGAGAACGAAACAAAAACAAGATAATAATTAACAAAAATAAGAAGAAATAAACAAGGTGTAATTTGACGGATACACCAAGGTAAATTTATTGACATAATTGTATATAAAGTAACATTGGTAGGACCAAGTGTATGATTGTATTCGACTAATCTCGAATTAATTCGAATCTTTTTAGATTTTTTATAGTTCTTTTTTATTTCACAAAAACTGGGTTCGTTTTCGTTTGGTTTTTTTTGTTTTCGGGTTTGTGAACAATTCGTTCAGCTCTGCTTTTTGAAATGCAGGCTGATTCTGGGGGGGGGGGGGGGGGGGTCATGACCCCTGTGACCCCCCCCCCCCCCTTTGGATCCGCGCCTGTCACGAACTTTCAAGGAAAATAAAGCTATCGCAATGGGTCCAAAATGTTCAGAAAGTAAGTTTTTTAAATTATTTTATGGGCAAATTCGTTTCATAGCATCCTGATTTCATCCCTAGATTTTAACAAAAATGTTTACTTATATTATGTTTATTTATGTGTCACTCCAGATGACATCTGACCTTGGGTACGCCATAAAAATTCTAAATTTCGCCTAATGTTCTTATTACCAAACAATAAGATGAGCAGTTTTCAAAAATTCGAAGAGGGTCAAATTTGAGTTTTTAGTGGTCAAAAATTGATGTATAAAATCATTTAAAGTAGTATGTAAGGATGAGAAACATACCATTTCAGTTGTTTTTTGCACATAATAGGGGTCTAATTAGGATTTTTGGGGGTCAACAATTGGTATTAAGGGCTAAAATATCAAATTCATCGCCTGAAGGGACCACTTCGATTTCTGGGGAACTTTTTCGATAAGCATTTTTGTCAAAAAGAGTGGGTCAAATTTTTGGGACAGATCGTTTGTAATCAAATAAACGTAATATTATGTTAACTATTGTTTAATCATGTTTGATTTACCGTTTAATCTGTTATTGTTGTATTTGTTTGTTACTATTGTGATTGTTATCATTCTTAAGATTTGATTTTAATTGGGTGATAAAGTTTTCGAGCCAATGGGGGGTTATGACCCCCCACTGATTACCGAGAGAATCGAGCATAGGTAGAATATGAATGACTGTGAAACCTACCTACGTAGCTGACACCAAACCTATACAGGGTGTCCCATTCATACGCACCACATTTGGTGCATTACCAGACCAATACTTATTTCAGAAATCCAAAGAATACCTGTCTAATGATTTTAAAAAACATTTCAATTCAGTTCAATTTGTATTCAACAAAAACGAAGGGGCATCTGTACAGGTAAATAATAAACCATTAGGTATGTAATAATTGGCAGCGTTTTTATTGCATTTTCGGAATATACATACCTTGAAACGGAAACAATCAAATGGGGGGGGGGGGGGGGGTAACTTTTTTTTCATGCTCGATTCCAAGGGTTCATTAAAATAATAAACCAATAAATCCACCACATATAAAATAAGAATCTATAATAATTCCCCTGCCGGCTCCAGTACTAGATTTAGGACTTCCCTGGGGTGAGCAGGAGAGTAGGTATTGACCACTGAAAACATTGCTTCGCACAAGGGGCATCTATACAGGTACATAATAAACCTTTGTGTAATAATTGGCAGCGCATTAATTTTGGTTTATTATTCTGTGAATAATACACCCATGGCGCTCGGCAAAAAATTTTTATATCACCCCCCTCAAAATTAATTTTTTTTTTAACGTTCCAAGGTGCGTAGATTGTATCATCCGTATCCACCTTTATTTTCGGTCTAAAAAATCCGTTCTTTGGCACACAGGCTCCATTTGGGCCCTAGCCCGAAATTTTGCAGCCCGATCGGAATATCCCCAGGGGTGCTATGAGTGAAAAATGGGTGTAAAAATACGAGTTATTGTTGTTTTAGTAGCCTGAGCTTGTAAGGTATCGTTTTCCATGGTTTTTAGGGCGAGGAGACCGAATATGAAGTTAATTTTGATCAAAGAGTTCGGACAAAAGACAACGGAAGTTCAAACGAAGGTTCAGCTCCCGAAATTCATTTTTTATCAGTCAAAAACCATATTGACACTTTGTAGATGTAGTATGATTATTCTTGTATATTACTATTTACTGATGAGGTTGGGAAATTGTCTGAAATGACCATAACTTTGTATAATAACACTAGAATTAGTATCAACAGGTGAATGAAGACAATAATTAAATGCACTATCAATGATCGAAGATAATTTGTCAAAAATAGGAGCTTGAATCGAGTTTTTGGGAGCCTAACTTGGTAGAAAGCAACAAAAATTGCTATTTCAATTATTGCACACGAAAGAATCAACAAATGAACAGTCATAATTTCTGTAGGCTGGTCCAGTCGATTAAGGGGGTGCAGGACGGTGTATAAAACGGTTTATCCAACTTGTCTCTGGCAATAATCGGTCGATTTTGATGATTCTAAACAATTTTTTGAGACCACCCGGAGCGTTGTACGTCCAGCCGTTCGTGTGCAGCAAAAAGCTTCGTCAACACGATCGTGAATGAAACGGTATAAATCCGGCCCGGATATCATCAGTAGGGAGCACCTGATTATAATCAAGGATGGCTGTATGAAGTCGAGTTGGTTGTTCTGCGATATTATTTCATTTGACAAGTGATGAACTATTGGATTTTGTTGGTAGGTACTTCTGAAACTTGAACAAACGTTGAAGTATTATTGATGGGTAAATTATTACACAATAGTAAATTATTACACAACGGTAAATTATTACACAACGGTAAATTATTTCATAACGGTAAATTATTATACAACGGTAAATTATTACACAACGGTTCATCTACCAAGAAGGGGCTGGATTTTGTTGATCGGTACTTTTGTAACTTGAACAAACGTTGAAGTATTGTTGATGGGTAAATTATTACACAGTGGTACATTAATACAAAACGGCAAATTATTACACAACGGCAAATTACTACACAACGGTAAATTCTTACATAACGGTAAATTATTTCACAGCGATAAATTATTTCACAACGGTAAATGATCACAGAACGGTTCATTGTACTTGACCAGGAAGGTACCTATGTACTGACCACAGAAAACAGTGATATACGCAGAAGGGGCATCTATTTCACTCCACATCAACAATTTTCCTTTAGAACTTCATTATTTGCGTTTCTTTTTGCCGTTCTAGTTACCTACTGCTTGTCATCGACAGAATTATTTTAGCAACATTTAACTCGTGATTTAGGTAGGTACCTAGTAACGAGTACGGGGTTAGGTACTAACCTACCTATCCACATAAAGTAGTACATAAATTATATTATATAGACGGGTTATCTATACAGAGAGCTGTGATCTGTAACAGGAGGGTATTCTGTACAAAATAATAAACCGTTGTGTAGGGATTTGCAGCGTTTTTCCATTCTCCCGGGCAATGAACACATGAAATTTTAAGTTTCGATCATTTTCAAATTTAGGTAGGAATATTGAAATTCATGTTTCGAATGTCCGTAGTGCGCTGCCTTGAAAAGTGTAAAAATAGGAAGAATGCCTCACCAGGCCAGAGAAAAGTTGAAAATGCTGATCATGTGACAAGGTCTTCGCAGCGTTTTACCGATCTGACGCCATTAAGGGTGATTGCAGGTTACGTCGTCCAACTTGATGCCTGGTGTGTATAATATAGGTTTTCCAAGTCAGATTGAGAATTTTCCAAATCAAATTGAGAATTTCCCAAACCAAATTGAGAACTTTCCAAATCAAATTGAGAATTTCCTAACCAAATTGAGAATTTTCCAAATCAAATTGAGAATTTTCCATTTCTAATTGAGAATTTTCCATTTCTAATGACGAAACTACGAACAATGATTATCCGTTCATTTTCAATATATATATATTTATATATAGCTTTTCCAAGTCAAATTGAGAATTTTCCAAGTCAATTTGAGAATTTTCCAATTCAATTTGTGAATTTTCCAAATCAATTTGAGAATTTTCCAAATCGAATTGAGAATATTCCAAATCGAATTGAGAATTTTCCAAATCAAATTGAGAATTTTCCAAACCAAATTGAGAATTCCAAATTAATAAAATCGGCACTAACCAAAACTTTTTTCTTAAATCTAGGTAGATAGTAAGAATCTATGTATGCCTTCTGTGCTGCTTGAATCTACCTACTTACTAGTTGTCTCAGGGAAGTTGAGTTCATTACAATGGCCGAGCAGAGTTCACAGATTCATAGAGAACGTCTCACCTATCCAGACCAGTAGCATCAGCTCCTGTATGAGCCTGAATGTTGCGTACGTGTAGAAGGAAAAAAACGCTGCAAAGTCCTTGTCACATGGGGTTTATTATTCTGCAGAAATGTTGGCTGTACCTACATTTATTGTTTGTTTCATGTGAAATAATTGAAATAGCTATTTCTGATGATTTCCACCAATTTTGGCCCCCAAAACATGAAATAGGTACCTACGCTTTTTTTTTTTAAGATCATCTTTGATCATTGGTAGTGGCATTTAATGGTCTTGATTCACCTGTTTACACTTTTTCCAATGTTATTGTACACATTTATGGTGATTTCAGACAGTTTTCCAGGTTTTTGACTCATAAAAAACCAATTTTGGGAGCTGAACCTTTGGTAAAACTTCAATTTCCGCGTCTTTGGTCAAAATCGACTTCATATTCGGTCTTCTCGTCCTCAAAAACATGGAAAAAGATACCTCAAAAGCTCATGTTACTAACATGTTGTTAAAACGCAAAAAATACCTATTTTTATACACATTTTCACTCATAACACCCCTGGGTATATTCCGATCGGGCTGAAAAGTTCCGGGACACAACTAGGGCCCAAATGGAGCATGTGTGCGAAAGAACGAATTTTTTAGACCGAAAATGAGGGCGGTACACGTGATACGGCGTACGGCGGACGGACATTGCATTTTTGGAATCTACGCACCTTGAAACGGAAAAGAAAAAATTTTGAGGGGGTGTTATAAAAATTTTTGCTGAGAGAATACATAGGTGTATTATTCCCAGAATAATAAACCAAAAATGAATAAATCCTTTTCCATCTTGCATTCATTACTCATCTTTTTTGTCTCATCTACAAAATATACCTGTGTCAAAAAAAGTTCTGAGTTCTCAATTTGATTTAGAAAGTTCTCAATTTGATTTGGAAAGTTCTCACTTTGATTTGGAAAATTCTCAGTCTGACTTGGAAAACCTATAATCTTCGCCCCCAGGGTCCATTCAGCTCCTCTGTTCAGCGATACACGACGTTAGTCTATTCATGAGAATTCTGCTCCATTTATCCGTTCACCTTTGAGATCTTAACGGCTGCCCTCATCACTTCGACGCTCTCGAAAGGAGAAATGCGGTGGCCGCTTTTGATTCCAAATCCGGAACCAATGTCAAGAACTCGCTGGATGCCAAGGACAGAAAGGGGTAACCCTGATGTTATGCAACCTGCATTTTTTTTATGGCTGGGGGGACGACCTCCTCACTGTTGAACTTCTCATCTGGCGGTGGACCAAAACGAGAGTTTGTCGCCCTTTTCCAATCCGGTTGATCCCCCGGGTCGTCGTCACCGGACTGGCGACTCCGGCGATTCGATTTAGTACGAATCGTTCGGCGAAACTCATTTCCGTCTCGATCCACGAGAACCTGCCCAGTTGAAATTGTGTCTGTCACAATCATTAGGTAGGTAGGACTAAATAGAATTGTTTATTCGTTTAGTTGCATAGGTATATGACAAGAATTAGAAATTTTAATTTAATATAAAAACGCTGCAAAGTCCTTGTCACATGGGTTTATTATTCTACTGGACATACCTACAGAAACGTTGGCTGTTTATTTATTGTTTCTTTCATATAAAATAATTTAAATACCTAGCTATTTCTGGTGGTTTCCACCAATTTTGGCCCCCAAAACGCGAATTAGGTACGCTCCTTTTTTTTTTTTAAATTATCTTTGATCATTGATAGTACCATTTAATCGTCTTGATCCACGTGTTGATACTTTTTCTAGTGTTATTCTACAAATTGATGGTGATTTCAGACGATTTTCCAGGTTTTTGACTTATAAAAAACGCTGCAAAGTCCTTGTCACATGGGTTTATTATTCTACTGGACATACCTACAGAAACGTTGGCTGTTTATTTATTGTTTCTTTCATATAAAATAATTTAAATACCTAGCTATTTCTGGTGGTTTCCACCAATTTTGGCCCCCAAAACGCGAATTAGGTACGCTCCTTTTTTTTTTCAAATTATCTTTGATCATTGATAGTACCATTTAATCGTCTTGATCCACCTCTTGATACTTTTTCTAGTGTTATTCTACAAATTGATGGTGATTTCAGACGATTTTCCAGGTTTTTGACTTATAAAAAACGCTGCAAAGTCCTTGTCACATGGGTTTATTATTCTACTGGAGTTCTAGAGATTCTTGTTGGCTGTTAAATTTATTGTTTCTTTCATGTGCAACAATTGAAATAGCTATTTATGATGATTTCCACCAATTTTGGCCCCCAAAACATGAAATAGGTACGCTTTTTTTCCAGATCATCTTTGATCATTGGTAGTGCCATTTAATGGTCTTGATTCACATATTTACACATTTTCTAATGTTATTATACATATTGATGGTGATTTCAGACAGTTTTCCAGGTTTTTGACTCATAAAAAAACCATTTTGGGAGCTGAACCTTTGGTAAAACCTCAATTTCCGCGTCTTTGGTAAAAATCGACTTCATATTCTGTCTTCTCATCCCCAAAAACATGGAAAACGATACCTTAAAAGGTCATGTTCTCAACATGTTGCTAAAACGCAAAAAGTACCTATTTTTATACACATTTTCACTCATAACACCCCTGGGTATATTCCGATCGGGCTGAAAAGTTTCGGGACACAACTAGGGCCCAAATGGAGCATGTGTGCGAAAGAACGGTTTTTTTTAGACCGAAAATGAAGCCTGTACACGTGATACGGCGGACGGCGTACGGCGGACGGACATTGCATTTTTGGAATCTACGCACCTTGAAACGGAAAAGAAAAAATTTTGAGGGGGTGTTATAAACATTTTTTGCTGAGCGATTACATAGGTGTATTATTCAGAGAATAATAAACCAAAAACGCTGCAAATCCCTGCACAACGCTGCAGAGAGTTGTACAGATCACAGCTCTCTGTATAGATAACCCGTCTATACTTATATAATATGTTGTATTCTATACATATTATGTAGATCGCAGACCCTCCTAACCCCGTATTCGTTACTAGGTACCTACCTAAATCACGAGTTAAATTTTGCTAAAATAATTCGGTAACTAAAACGGCAAAAAGAAACGCAAATAATGAAGTTCTAAAGGAAAATTGTTGATGTGGAGTGAAATAGATGCCCCTTCTGCGTAGATCACTTCTCTGTGCAGCCCGGATTTCATCGCTAGGGAGCACCTGATTATAATCAAGGATGGCTGTATGAAGTCGAGTTGGTTTTTCAGCGATATTATTTCATTTGACAAGTGATGGACTATTGGATTTGATTGGTAGGTACTTGTGAAACTTGAAAAAACGTTGAAGTATTATTGATGGGTAAGTTATTACACAATGGTAAATTATTACACAACGGCAAATTATTGCACAACGGTAAATTATTACACGACGGTTCATCTACCAAGAAGGGGCTGGATTTTGTTGATCGGTACTTTTGCAACTTGACCATCCGTTGAAGTATCATTGATGGGCAAGTTATTACACAACTGTTCATTATACTTGACTACGAGGGTAGGTATTGACCACAGAAAACAGTGATCTACGCAGAAGGGGCATCTATTTAACTCCACATCAACAATTTTCCTTTAGAACTTCATTATTTGCGTTTCTTTTTGCCGTTTTAGTTACTGTTTGTCATCGGCTGTATTATTTTAGCAACATTTAACTCGTGATTTAGGTAGGTACCTAGTAACGAGTACGGGGTTAGGTACTAACCTACGGAGGGTCTGCGATCTACATAATATCGCACCTCCAATGCAATAGGGCCACAACTCGAAAATTTGTGATTTTTGGTTTATTCGCCCTCAAACATCGCTACTATGAGTTCTTTCAGCACACTCGACCCTGTATTAAAATTACGTATCTAAGCCACAGAAAAACATTAAAACGTCCTCGTTGCACTGGTGTTTTTTTGAAATATATTAATGCAACACAGTCACAACTCGAGATGCGGCCATGTTACACTGAAAATAAAAATGTTATTTCCCGCAACGAGGCCACAAGTCGAGAAGTGGCCTTGTTGCACTGAAATTAAAAATTCAATTTCTCGGTCCTGAAGCCAGATATCGAGATGCGTCCTTGTTGCATTGAGTACAAGAATGACCATAGGGCAGTGGATTTCCAACAAATAAATTTTGAACGGAAGCGTACAGCTGGCCGTCCGCCTCCCTTGCTGCATCCAGCTTACAAGGCACCACCTAAGATAGCTGCAGCAAAAGCGAAAGATCTAATGGACTTATGTCGGGAAAACATAATCCCGAAAATACATCACAAGTTCTACGAAAGTCTGTAAAAATAATTTAAAATTTTATTCAATGATATTGCTGTAGCACGACTAATTAAAATAATAGTCTTGTTCATAAAAAAATATTTAATAAATTAACTATCTACTTTTACGGCTTTGCGTGATTTTTTTCGTTTATATTTTTTTGAACGTGACCATAACTTTATAATGGACCATGGTTATTCGCCCCCCTTCAACACTAGGGTGAACCTCATCCAATATCGGTTTTCTGTGTTGATCAAGTTATGAACTGGAAGCACATAAAGAAAATAAGACAAGACGACCATCAAACAATCAGTAAAATTATAAAGGATAGTTGGGTGTATAGATCACTAACTGTGATTAGGGGAGGCCTTTTTTAATGCATAATTACTATTATTTTGAAAGGTAAAAGTACGAAATCGTAACAGCGAGAAAAATAATTATTGAAGGCTGGAAATTAGTAAAGGTAGAATCTGTATAACAAAAATGAAGTCATAACTACAAAAACTTGAAACTTTTCAGTGCATTAAGGCCATAATCTCGTTTGGGGCCTAAGTTATCTAACTAAATATCAAAGAGAACGACTGTGGACGCTTTCTAACCTATATTGAATAGTTCTTGTAGAACATTCCAGTTTTGAGACCCTAGCCTGAACTTTCTTCAACCGTTCAAAAACTTTAAATGCTCCTCCTGACAAATTCACAAAACCGACATGTGGCCCTATTGCATTGAAATTTTCAGTGCAATAAGGCCATATCTCGTATGGGGCCTAAGTAATCTAACTAATATCAAAGAGAACGACTTTGGACGGTTTCTAACCTAGATTGAAAAGCTTTTCTGGCCCTTTCCAGTTTTGGGACCGTAGCCTGAATTTTCAACAAGCGTTCAAAAACTTTAAAATGCTCCTCCTGAAAAATTCACAAAAGTCGACATGTGGCCGTATTGCATTGGAGGTGCGATATGTATAGAATAGTACATATTATATTATATATACTGGGTATCTATACAGAGAGCTGTGATCTGTAACAGAAGGGTATTCTGTACAAAATAATAAACCGTTTTGCAGGGATTTGCAGCGTTTTCTTTTAATCAGCCGAATTAACCGGATTTTCGAACAGTCGAGGTCCGGATTAGCGGTTCACTGCTGCAGTTTTTCTATTTTACCCCTGTCGAATATTCTGTAGGTACAGAAAGTATCGGCAGCTTTTCGAGGAGTTGGGCCGGAAAGCGCTGTGAATAAAAGGTGTTTTTTTCCGCATTTAAACAGGCGTCTTCGGTCCCTTTGGTGTCGCATCTATTGGTGAACAGTTATTGGTGCGGGCTCATGCGTGAGAAGGGGGATTCGGAAAACGCGATCCCTTGGCCCCTCCAATGCTCGCTGGGCGTGAATTCGGAGATAATGGGAGGATGCTGGAGCTGAACCAGGCGACGGGGTTTTGCTGGGCGGTGGAAAACTCCGGGTCTGAATTTGGTTTGACCTCTTTCCATTTGTGGATGTTCCCTCTGCACCTGCTGTGCGAATTTTGGCGTGCGTGGACGTTGAATTTTGTATCATAGTAGAATTACTTGTTTAGTACATACACTCGGTGCAGGACAAAAGCGCCAATGGCACATGAAAATTGCACAGAAGCGCCACTGTGCCTTCCCAAAAACCGCCAATGGCTTATCCATATGCGCCAAAAAACACTCCCAAATGCGCCACAATATATTTATGCTTCAAAATCAATATTCCCAGATGCGCCAACAAGTTCGTCCTCAGTCAAGGCTTGGTAGGTACTACGTTTGAAAAGAAGTCGGTTATGTGAAATTTACTACCGTTTATTATTGAATTAGACAAATTAGACAGTTGAAATAGACAAAAAATTGAAAATCTCACTTTAGGTATCTCAGATTAGGTATTTTTCGCAGGCTTTTTCGTCACCTGTTTCATCAAGCCCACTGTACTTTTCCCACAAAGACGAAAGAATGTTGTTCCTTTTTTGTTGCTCCTTGCGAACGGGTGGTCCACATGATAGCTCGTTCAATTTTAGGTAGGTCTCTTGCTTGATGTTTCATTAGTCTTTATTATTGCACCTCCACTTCATTCTTCCATCAGCAAAATCTCGTAAATACCGGTAAAAAAATTATCCACCTCAATACATCGAACACCTTTATTTTGGGAAGTCACACGGAACATTGTGTCTCATAAACAGTCACAAACTGAACTGACTCTGTAAATGTTTGGTAGTTACGACGCTGCGATTTGACCTTGTTCTTGTGGTCCACCTGAGTTGATATTTATGAGTTGTTGATGAAAGTCACTCTTTGCTCATTAATCTTGTTTATATTCACCTATCAGTTTGACAAAGTCTGGCGCTTATGAACCTTTCAGTTTGGAATTTCAGTAGGCTGCGCTTTTGGGAGTGTTGGTTCTATTGTTCACTGAACATCTATTAATTCAGCTCTGGCGCTTTTGGACAGTGCAATTCCAAGGATTGGCGCATATGGGCTGCAGCCAGTACACTGGGCCACTTTTTCGAGAAAAAAAAACACCCCTGGAAGTGTTCCAAACACCATCCCATATTGGGGAAAACATCTGATCATGGATATGTCTGTTTTTCGCAGTACGGAAGAAATTAAGTAACTTGCATAGAGTGATAGATGATTAAAGCCGTGAAAAAAAGTAAACTACACTGACAAAATACTATTTTAGCGAATTTTCGAAGAAAAGGAAGCTATTGTTCTCGGTCCAAAATTTTTAAAACTCGAATTTCCGAAAGATTTTTATACCAAAATCCGTTTCAGACCATCCTGAGTTCACTGCCGAAAGACACCAAAAATTATATGTACTTATATATATATATTTATATATTTATATATATATATTTATATATATATTTATATATATATATATATTTATATATTTATATATGTATATATATACTTATATATTTATATATGTGTGTGTCATTCCAGACGATAACTCTCGAAAGAATTGAGATAAAAAGTTCAAATTTGCACGAAAAATCTGTCTTGGCAATCGACAGGCTAAGTTCGTAGATGGGCAGAATCGGGTCACTCTAAGGGGGAGTTTTGGGGAGTTTTAGGGGGGGGGGGGGGGGAAATTACTCATAAATTCCCAAAATGAAACAGTCTGACAAGTGACACCTCATTTTAAAGGTTTTTGTACGCTGAACACGATGGTGAAATCAGAATTGCGATATCTCATTCCGTTCTCAAACTGGAGCACTTTGAAGATGAAGGAACGTGGTTATTTCTTGAGATAAAACAGTTTTACATAAAATCAGTTATTTCTTCGAAAATTCGCTCTTATAGCCATGCTGCATGACTGGTTTTTATTTATTCTAACCACATGCACTACATGTAGGGATTGATAGATCAGTAATGCTGAGTAAAGGTTTGTGGTTTGAAAAATATGAAATTTAATTCCTAGTTTGTTTATACTCGGTGTGGCGTTTGAAAACAGCATCATTACACGTGTTACTCCTTGTGGAAATTTCTGTATCGTTATTCAGTTCAAGGTTGAATGAATGTTTCCTTCATAAACTCTAGAAACTTCACACCGTCATTGCTCTTGAGGTCAATGTTCAAATCTCCACATAGAATAAATTATTAGTATAAAATGGTATTCATTTTCTCTGACAACCTCAATCAAATATAGTTAGCCTTGGGACTGTATGCCATCATATTCAGTTCAAAGAAATGTCTCGTATTTTTAGGAGATGCACCTGGTGTGATGAAGAAAGAAATAAACATCTAGAAAAATTCATATATTTTATTCGTTCTGTGTACCAAATTACAGCTTAATAGCGTGAATAGCATAGAAATTAGCTTCATGAGCCACTCAGCTGATTCCGGCCGTATGCTGCTTAAAGTGTAAGTCCTAAGGAGGCGACATGCCAAATTTCAAGTCTCCACCACCACGGGAATTGCGCCGAAAAACGTCACATTTTTTTGTATCACGCAAATTTTGGAATCATCCCCAGCCATAAGACATATCCATGTCAAAACACTAACTTCAACCTGGTTTCGTATGTTATAATAATTGTAGAAGCTATTTCAGGTACCTAAGATATTGCTCGCACCTAACAAAATATTTAGCGCATTCGAAATTTCATGGTTCGACAGATCAATAATGTCCTCTTTTTTGGATTATTATTTTCAGTAATGAACCTTTGGGATTGAGCATTTAAAAATATAAATAAAAAAAATTAACCCCCTCAAAATTTGATGGTTTTCGTTTCAAGGTATGCAGAATCCGAAAATGCTATAAAAAAATTCCCGTCCGTCCGCCGTACGACGTACTTAGCACTTTTCTGAGTTACCATGAGCCAAAATTAATGAAATTTGGTCTAGTTGGTCCTCGAAGCTCGGCGTTATTGTCAGTCATCTCTACGTGGTGAAAAATAGGGGTTGACATTTTCAGAACGCCGTATCTCAAATGTTTTCAATAGAATGGTATGGTTTTTGACGGTTTTAAATTGATCTTGAACTAACCAATTTTTTGATACCACTCGGAGCACTGCACGTCCAGCCGTTCGTTTGTACCGAAAAGCTTCGTCAACATGATCGTGAATGAAACTGTTTAAATCCGGCCAGATTTCATTGCTAGGGAAACCTGATTATAATCGCGGATTGTGTGAAGTCGAGCTGGTTGTTCTGTGATATCATTTCATTTTAAAACGCTGCAAATCCCTGCACAACGGTTTATTATTTTGTATAGAATACCCTTCTGTTACAGATCACAGCTCTATGTATAGATAACCCGTCTATATAATATGATATGTGTTATTCTATACATATTATGTAGATCCCAGATACATATTATGTAGATGTAAACTCCAGCCCCTTCTACGTAGATGGTATAATGAACCGTTGTGTAATAATTTACCGTTGAGTAATGATTTACCGTAGTAATAATTTACCCATCAATAATACTTCAACGTTTGTTCAAGTTTCACTACCTACCAACAAAGTCCAAAAGAGCCATCATTTTTCAAGCGAAATAATATCACAGAACAACCAACTCGACTTCATACTCCGCCAATATAATCAGGTGATCCCTACCAATGATTGGCCGTATTCACAAATTCCTATTGTGGGCGCGTCTCTGGTTACGAGATTTGGTTTGAATTGTATACAATTTCATTCACACTGGAGTCGAAAATGCCTGTCGGTGCAAACTTCGGGGCCTTACTGTGAACGAACGGCTGGACGTACGATGCTCCGGATGGTCTTAAAAAACTCGCAAGTTCAAGAACTATTTAAAACCGTAAAAATATTTACGTAAAAAAATGGTATAGGCGTTTTGAAAATTTCAACCCCTATTTTGAACCCCTTAGAGATGGCTCACAGTAACGTCGAGCTTCGAGGACCAACTAGACGCCGAACGGAACCTATAACCCGAATTTCATCAATTTTTTTTCATGGTAACTAAGAAAAGTGGCCCGTACGGCGTACGGCGTACGGCGTACGGCGGACAGACAGAAATATTTTTATTGCAGTTTTGGATTCTACATACCTTGAAACGTAAACCATCAAATTTTGAGGGGGGGTAAGAATTTTTTTTTTCATGCTCGATTCCAATGGTTCATTATTGAAAATAATAAACCAAAATGATGGATATTTTGGATTTTGTTGATGGGCACTTTTGCAACTTGAACAAAGGTTAATGTATTATTGGGTAAATTATTACACAACGGTTTATTATATACCTTATGCTTCATGAATAGCTACAATAATATTAGTGATATAATTAGTATATCCCGCGCATTTGTATGAAACTTTAATTCCCGGGCTGGCTGCAGTACTCCATTTAGGGCTTTCCTGGGGGGGGGGGCGTTCGAGGGTATTGACCACAGAAAACAGTGATCTACGCAGAAGGTGCATCTATACAGGTAAACAATAACCCTTTGTGTAATAATTTGCAGCGTTTTTGTCATACGAAAGTATGACATTATTACCTCAACTTCATCATCCTACTTGGTGTCCACTCACGACTAAGGTTGCATAACGATAACTGCGTATTGCGTTGCGCTGGCCGCAGTGTAATACAGTTTAAAGATTATTACCTATGGGGCAAACCGCGCTCGTCTTTGCTGGCAACCTAAATTACCGACTCGCGTATAAATAACATGGCTGGACCGATTATTTGTTTAAAGACAACCGTCAATTATCCGACAGCCACTTGCCCAATCGTGGCCGTCCTTACCAATCGCGCGGGGAGTAGCAATTGCACCTGCCAACAAGTGCAATAACCTGCCAGGTAGAACGCACCTGAGCAAAAACCTTGAAATCAATCATTACAAAAAAAAAAAAAAATATATATAAAAAATAAATAAAAAATAAACAAAATACTGTTTTCTAAAAATACGCTTCGAAATTATATAAAAATAATAAAATAATTTCTTTCTGCTACCCGGGAACACAGAGCGAGTTGAATAAAAGCTTGTAGTGGGCACACATAATTATCATAACTGTACTAATTTGTATAGCCATATTTATCATATATTCCACACTCAACTGTGTACCTAGGTACTTCTGAAATTTAACTGGCTTGCTCGTAGAAAAAAATTTATTATTGCTCCAATTTTGGCAATACGAACATCATCAATAGGTAAGAACCTTATTATATTCTGGCCGTGGTCTAACTCATTTGAATATGCAGAAGTAGGCAAATCTTTATCATACATCAGAATTCCACATGGTAATATTAATTGTACGATAGGTATTTTAAAGCCCCTTGTAGTTTAATTTTAGGTAATGGCATTTACAAACCATTAATATGTTTCTCGTTATGAATAATTCAACTGATGAATAATTTATCAAGTTATGAATAATAACGCAACTAAAACTTTTTGACACAACATACTATTGGACCTATTCAGCTGAAATGACCTTGAAATATGAAATGTGGTGTTTTAAATTCAGTACCTAAGTTTGGTGGAAAAAATTTATAATATAAGGGGAAAAGTTCGAATTTTTTTGAAAAAAGCTACCCATACACTAAAATCGAGATATATTTTAAACAGTCGAATTTAAACAGTTCTTCATATACTTAATTTAATTCAAATCGAACGAATATGTGCCCATTTGGCCCCTCTCCAATAAAACCGCCTGCTCCAATTCGCATAATAAATTAGTAATGATCTCAGATTTGGGCTGTGCAACACAATTTAAATTTTTGCAGTTAATATTCGCCCTCACGTATCTACCTTCCTGATTTATTTACGAGCCGGACGATCACATTCCAATTTCATGTCGAAGTTTCGTTCAAATCCGGGGCTCCCAGGTACGTCCGACAATTTGTTTTGAGTTTCCCTCCATTTCATGTCAACAGGTGAATCAAGACAATTAAATGATCAAAGATAATTTGATGGGGAAAAAAAGAGCGTATCTCATTTGTGCTTCGGGGACCAAAATCGGTGGAATCAATCAAAAATATCTATTTAAATTATTGCACTTGAAAGAAACAATAAATGAACAGCCAATATTTCTGAAGGTATGTCCAATAGAATAATAAACCCATGTGACATGGACTTTGCAGCGTTTTTTTTAAAAGCTACCCATACACTAAAATCGATATAATATATTTTAAACAGTCGAATTTAAACAGTTCTTCATATAATTAATTTAATTCAAATCGAATCGTACGAATGTGTGCCCATTTGGCCCCTCTCCAATAAAACCGCCTGCGCCGATTCGCATATTAAATTGTAATGATCTCAGATTCGGGCTATGCAACACAATTTAAATTTTTGCATTTAGCTTTCTCCCACCCCCCTCACGTATCTACCTTCCTGATTTATTTACGATCCGGACGATCACATTCCAATTTATATGTCGAAGTTAAGTTCAAATCCGGGGCTCCCAGGTACGTCCGACAATTTGGTTTGAGTTTCCCTCCATTTATACCCAACATGTTGCTCTACGTTTAGCCGTGATGTGTAAACAAACATGAGGCAGATAGATAGACAGGAAAATTTAGATACTGCCGATAATCGTTTTCTATTTTGAACTTGCACTTGAAGTAAAGAATTATTGGATCACTAAGTACACAGCATTTTCTGCACTCGAGGGAAATTCTGACCGCCTTTTGGTTTATTATTTTCAGTTATGAACCTCTGGAATCGAGTATCAAAATTCAGCCTACGTAGAATCCGAAAGCGGAATAAAAAAAACCTGTTCGTCCGCCATACGACGTAATTCGTACTTTCTAGTTACCATGAGCCAAAATTAATGAAATTTGGTTTGTAGATCCCGTTTGGGCTCTAGTCGGTCCTCGAAGCTCGGCGTTACTGTCAGCCATCTCTAAGGGATGAAAAATAGGGGTTGACATGTTCAGAACGCCGTAGCTCGAAAACTTTCGATGGAAGGGTATGGTTTTTTTGACGTTGTTAAATTTATCTTGAGCTAAAGAATTTTTTGAGACCACCCGGAGCATTGTACGACCAGCCGTTCGTGTGCACCAAAAAGCTTCGTCAACACGATCGTGGATCAAGCGGTACAAATCCGTCCATAATATCATCGCTAGGGAACACCTGATTACATTGAGAATGATGGCTGTTTTGGATTTTGTTGATAGGTACTTTTGCAACCTGGGCAAACGTTATGCTTCATGAATAACAACAAATAATATAATTAATGATAGAATGAGTAGTTTTCGTGGGTAGGAATTTTTTATTTTTGATCTCAGAATCGGATTTAGCCCCCTTGGAAACTCCCCAACTGCCAGTTTACATCGTAAAATTTCGTATAGCTTGGGCAACAATTGGGTAGAAAGCAAACGAAATGACGTCATCAGTGGATTTGAGCCCCCCCCCCCCCCCTGGCGGCCGCGATGGCGAGGGGCCCTTTACCTATGACGTCATTTCGCTTTCTTTCCACAGGTTTATCGCCCATTTTTGATCATCGGATACCCCTCATATAGCACCTTTTCGGAAAGCGCTCGTCGAGATCTTTTACAGAAAATTAATAAAAAACGGCGAAATTGCCCATTATTGAATCCACCGCATATTTTTAAGAAACTGTCGTTCCCCGGCCGGCTCCGGTTGTGACAACAGAAAACAGTGATCTACGCAGAAGGGGTGCAGGTAAGTAATATATCCCTTGTGTAATAATTTGCAGCGTTTTATTGGTAAGGAATGAACCAGTAGAAATAGCAAGGTATGTATTTTATAGGAAACGTGATACTTTTTATTCAGAACGATATCCGGTTTATATATTTTTTTTTTTTTTTTAAATATTTCCAATATTTATTTACAATGGGTACAATTTACTTCTTCTGCTTTACAACAGGACAAATCTGTGTAGGCTTAATCTTTTAATTTACATGGAAATTAATCCTCAATATGGGCTAAAGCCCGTGTTAGAGGATGAGTTCTGTATCCGATAACATAATTTTTATATATGTCCTAAATAAACAAAGCTCAGATACCACACAACGACATTGAATCATAATTACATATATAATTTAGTTCATAAGTGTTTCTCGAGGTTACAATTCGCTACCGGCGTTTAGTTTTAACATGTCTAATTATAATATCTTAAAATTCTATCGCTCTAGTATTTTTATTAAGTGAAATGTTATTTTTATTTGTAATATTTTTTTTAAAATTTAAGTATTGATAAGCTTTTCTAAATAGTAGTGGTTTAGGTACTTGCTTATATTTCTATTTGCTGTTAGTGCAGATTGCAAGGTATTTTTAAAATTTGTGGCATAGCTATTGTAGATTGTTATTCCTACATAAGAGTAATGATTTTGCGCTAAAGTTGTACGAGCTTTAGTTAGCTGAATATTTTTTTCTAATCTAAATCGAGTTTGTCTGCTATGTGATGGGAAAGCATAGTTTTTGTCCCTGAGCACTTGTTTTACGGAATTTAGTTTTATTAAATCCTCAAAGGGAAGTAGCTTAATTTTTTTAAATAGAGGACGAGTATGCTCTTGGTGCTGTTTTCTAAATATAGTTCGTAGAATTGCTTTTTGCGCTCGCTTTACTGGTTGCAATCCTGTCTCATAGGCACTCCCCCACGCCGGTAGACAGTAGACCAGTACAGATTGAATCAGAGCGAAGTAGACTTTTCTGAGTAGATCTCTGCCTAATATGCTACTCAATCTCGCAAAAATATATATACCTTTCCTTACCAGTTTACTTACTCTCTGTATTTGTTTTTCCCACTTCAATAGAGAGTCGAACACCACTCCCAAGTATTTAACTTCAGCCACTCTTTTAATTTGTTGACATTTTTCGCTACAGGCTTGCCTCATACAATGGGGTTTGTGTAACACTACTGATACTTCATATAGTGGTTGCCCCACAGCATTACTGGAAAAGGTTATGCAGTTTGTTTTTTTAGCGTTTAGGCTAAGTTTATTTTCATTTAGCCAGCAGTAAACCTGCTGGAGCCCCTGATTCGCTACTTCATTTGTGTCCTCCCAATTTTTTTCTGCAAAATAGAGTACCGTATCATCTGCAAACATTATGGGTAGTCCAGGTATATCTAGGTTTTTCATGTCGTAGTTGTAGTCGTGTTTCATCGTAGTTGTTCCAGTGTTGTAATTTATACTTGTTATATCGTGGGGGGGAGGTACCTTGAAACTTGCGGGTATCCGGAGTTAGTTTATTTACTTTACCTTCTTCCCGCCTCGTTTTGTAAACAGCCGAAATTATTTTGGTGTGTGCCGCCAGGTTGTACCAATTTCGTCCTCATTTATCGGAATCCTTGAAGATTTACTTCTTGCTTTCCTCCGTGAATTTACGTGTAAGTTGAGTTGGGAGTACCAAATCGCAACGACAACAAGCTTTGTAACAGTCGTGAATACCCGCAACTTCAGCGGCCTCCATCACTGATGACGCGCTGAGCAAACTCGCAAGATAAGTAAAACCGTCGATTTCGAGTTAACTTAGCATATTTTCGACTCTTGTCTTTTCTCACTTCGACGTGAAGCCGTGTGTATAAATAGCGCCTTTTTATTGTCCTGGTGACTTCAAACGGGTATTTCCGCGTTCGAAAAACAGTAAAATAAACTCGGAACAGAACCCGCTGTGTAGCTGAAGATAAACCAGGAACGAGTCGCGACTGTTCGGTGTGGCGGTGGCAAAGAGACGTGCTGACCGCCGCACCAACCATCCGTGTGAAGCTCATATTTTTAAAAAATGTTGAAAAAAAAAAAAAAAAAAATTCGAAAAAGCTGTACAAAAATCAGAGAGTAAAGAATAATTTTCATGCTGATCAAACGTAAATAATATGTTCAAAGCTGATGACGCAAAATTTTTGAAGACAGACCAAATTTTAACTAAAACGTATAAAAGCAAGGGATACAATAATTATATGAATGCTGTGCGCGGGGTATTTACCTAGTTAAAATTTGGTCAGACAGCCTTCATATTGTATCCCTTGTTTTTAGCGAATTTTCGACGAAAAGGAAGCTATTGTTCTCGGTCCAAAATTTTTAAAACTCGAATTTCCGAAAGGTTTTTATACCAAAATCCGTTTCAGACCATCCTGAATTCAGTGCCGGAAGACACCAAAAATTATATATATATATATATATATATATATATATATATATATATATATATATATATATATATATATATATATATATATATATATTTATATATGTATTTATATATTTATATATTATGTATGTGTCATTCCAGACGATAACTCTCGAAAGAATTGAGATAAAAAGTTCAAATTTGCACGAAAAATCTGTCTTGGCAATCGACAGGCTAAGTTCGTAGATGGGCAGAATCGGGTCACTCTAAGGGGAAGTTTTGGGGAGTTTTAGGGGGGGAAAATTACCCATAAATTCGCAAAATGAAACAGTCTGGCAAGTGACACCTCATTTTAAAGGTTTTTGTACGCTGAACACGATGGTGAAATCAGAATTGCGATATCTCATTCCGTTCTCAAACTGGAGCACTTTGAAGATGAAGGAAAGTGGTTATTTCTTGAGATGTTCTTCCTGGTTCGTCTGCTCTAATCTGATGACGGAATGGGATATCGCAATTCTGACTTCACCATCGTGTTCAGCGTTGGAAAATCTACAAACCGAGGTGTTACTCGGCAAAAAATGGAACAAAAAATTTGTTACGTATCCAATACCTACTCTGTATTGGATACGTAACATACGTACTGTACGTATGTTGGATACGTAACTGTACGTATATTGCAGTACCAATACTGCAATATACGTACATACTTGAATACCTATAATTACCCATAAGTTTAAGATTGCCCATATTTGAATGGGATATCCGAAACTTCACATTCTACATAAAATCAGTTATTTCTTCGAAAATTTGCTCTCATAGCCATGCTGCATGACTGTGGTTTTTGTACATTTTAGTTGAAATTTGGCGCGGACTTGAAAATTTTTGTCTTATCGGATTTGAATAACTTATGGTGCTTACGTTTGTTCAGCATAACAATTATTCTTTACTTTTTAGTTTTTATGCAAGTTTTTTGAAGGCGGTTTATTTTGTTGCTTTTCTTAAAGTTTCTTTTTGGGCCATCAATAGACTATTCGAATTTTTCTTCTCGAAAAGTTGTTTACGAGTGTTATTTTATACTTTTTAGTGTATTTTTCGAAGTAGGTTTTTTCATATAAATTTAAAAAAATTATAAGTCAACAATTTTCTGTGCCAACGCCAATAATAGTGACCCACTACTAGCTCAGTAATATCCCTCATGCTATCAACTACCTGCTGATACCATCATTACTGGAGCATCCACCGTCTTCGGCAGGCTGTTTTCTGTCTTCAAGTCCTGCAATGTCTGTCAAAGCACTAGAAATCGAAGGGTTTAACTCCCGAAGAATTCTATTTTTTTTTAACTTAAAAAACTGGAATGGGACCATCGGGGGATGATCATTTCTCATTTGAATGATTCATCGAAATATGTCGAGTACCTAGTTTATTATGTCTATTATTATTATGCCACTACTCATAGACTACGCTATAACTAGGATACTATCTGCTTAGGTAGGTATAGAATTACTTGAAAAACTTGCATTGTACGACCAGCCGTTCGTGTGCACCGAAAAGTTCCGTCAACGCGATCGTGAATCGAGTGGTATAAATCCGGCCCGGATATCATCACTAGGGAGCACCTGATTATAATCAAGGATGGCTGTACGAAGTCGAATTGGTTGTTCTGTGGTATCATTTCCTTTGATAAATGACGGATCTTTTGGATTTTGTTGATAGGCACTTTTGCAACTTGAACAAACGTTGAAGTATTATTGGATAAATTATTTCATAACGCTAAATTATTACACAACGGTTTATTATACTATCTACGCAGAAGGGGCGAGGTAAATTATTACACAACGGTTTATTATTTATTTTATAATTCATGAATAACTAAAAATAATTAAATGGTTGAATTATTGAATCTCGCGCATTTGTGTGAATTTTTAATTCCCGTGTGGCCTCTAGTACTCATTTAGGGCTTTCCTGCGGGAAGCTCGAGGGTGCTGACCACAGAAAACAGTGACCTACGCAGACGGGACATCTATACAGGTAAATAATAAACCGTTGTGTAATAATTTGCAGCGTTTTTTCTTAGTTACCGTGAACGAAAATTAATGAAATTCGGGTTTTGGGTACCGTTTGGGGTCTAGTGGGTCCTCGAAGCTCGGCGTTGCTGTCAGTCATCTCTAAGGGGAGAAAAATAGGGTTTGACATCTCCAGGGTGCCGTTATCCCGATTTTGGTTTATTATTCTGTGAATAATACACCTAGGTATGTATTCGCTCAGCAAAAAATTTTTATAACCCCCCCTCAAAATTTTTTCTTTTCCGTTTCAAGGTGCTTAGATTCCAAAAATGCAATGTCCGTCCGCCGTACGCCGTATCACGTGTACAGTCTTCATTTGGGGTCTAAAAAAATCGTTCTTTCGCACACATGCTCCATTTCGGCCCTAGTTGTGTCCCGAAACTTTTCAGCCCGATCGGAATATATCCAGCGGAGTTATGAGTGAAAATGTGTATAAAAAAACCAGTCATGCAGCATGACTTAATGAGCGAATTTTCAAAGAAATACTTCTCACATTTTTCAATCTGACCACTCTAAGGGGGTGGGTGGGGGGGGGGGATAAGAGTTTAAAGATTATCCTAGTTTTGGGTAATTTTTGCGCACTTTAAATGCTCTAATTTGAGAACGGATTTAGATATCTAAAATCCGATTTCACCATCGTGTTCAGCGTGCAAAAACCTTTAAAATGAGGGGTCACTTGTTAGAAAATAACATTTTGGGGATTTTTGGGTAATTTTTGCGCACTTTAAATGCTCTAATTTGAGAACGGATCAAGATATCTAAAATCCGATTCCACCATCGTGTTCAGCGTGCAAAAACCTTTAAAATGAGGGGTCACTTGTTGGAAAATAACATTTTGGGGATTTTTGGGTAATTTTTGCGCACTTTAAATGCGCCAAAACCCTCCTTAGAGTAGGCCAATTTCGCCCATCTTCGAACTTAGCCTTTCGATTGCCAAGATAGGTTTTTTGTGCAAATTTGAGCTGTTTATCTCAATTCTATCGAGAGTTATCGTCTGGAGTGACACATATATATATAAATATATATATACATATAAAAAAGTGTTAAATTTCAGGAATCGTTTTAGAATGGTCTGAAACGGATTTCTATGAAGAAAATTTCCAAAAATTTATATTATTTAAATTTCGAAGCCATTGCAATAGCTTCATTTTCTTTGAAAATTCGCTAAAATAGGTACTTTTTGTGTTTTAGTAACATAGTAGTAAAATGAGATTTTGAGGTATCGTATTCCATGTTTTTGGGTACGAGAAGACCGAATATTAAGTCGATTTTGACCAAGGAGTGGAAAATTGAGGTTGTACCAGATGTTCAGCTCCCAAAATTGATTTTTCGTGAGTCAAAAACCTGGAAAATCGTCTGAAATCACAAGCAGTATGTATAATAACACTACAAAAAGTGTCAACATGTGGATCAAGACGATTAAATGGCACTATCAATGATCAAAGATAGTTTAAAAAAAAAAAAAGCGTACCTAATTTGTGTTTTACGGGCCAAAATTAATGGAAACCATCAGAAATAGCTATTTCGATTATTACGCATAAAAGAAACAATAAATGAACAGCCAGCATTTCTGTAGACCAATAAAATAATAGAATAATAAACCCATGTGACAAGGACTTTTTTGTACAATGTGGCAGCGTTTTTTGTACAATTTTAAATTGATCTCGAAACGCATGGCTGTATGAAGTCGAGTGGACTAAACGCATGATTCATGAATAACTACAAATAATATAATATTAATGATAGAATTATTGAATCCACCGCATATTATTTATGAAACTGTAATCCCCTGGCTGGCTCCGGTGCTCGATTTTAGGGCTTCCCTGGGGGAGCTGGAGGGTATTGACCACAGTGATCTACGCAGAAGGGGCTTTACAGGTAAATAATAAACCGTTGTGTAATAATTTGCAGCGTTTCATACAAATCAGAGTCGCTGCATCGGGCAACGCGAGGAGGGTGGATCCGTCGGAAAACGGGCGTGTTCGTGCCGGTCCTGCCCCCGTTTGATCGCTCGAAGCAGCGAAGAGGAGGAGGGAAACTTGGCCGATTCCGAGCGAACGTTCCTTCGCACAGATGGCCAGTCGTCTGTTGCCCAGCGCCGCGATCGCGCTTATTCCCCGCATTTTCGACAACTGCCGAAGCTCGCGGATCCGGCGGAAGTGTCGAGTCGATCCGAGTTTTCAACCCGTCGCAAATCATCGGTGCTCTCCGCGAGTTTGTTCGGAGCGATGAAGTACAGTGAACGACCTCTTCGTACTCACAGAGAACTCGACAGCCTGGCTCACGTCACCTATGGAGAACTGTGCACGCGCATTTTGTGCTTTCTTCAGTAATATTGCACTGTTGTTCTCCACAACTCCTGATACTCTGCCTAATTTACCAATTAGCCCATTCGAATTAAAATTGAATCGAATATTTATTCAGTTTTCCAAGTTATTGGAACATTTTTGGACAATGACAAGTCAGTCGTTTGAGCGAATTTTCGAAGATAATCGAAATGTTGCAATGAGTTCAAAAATTTCGTACATGGATGGTAACTAGCCAACACTGGTGGCTTACATACTTGTGAGTATTCAGTTGTTAGTGACGTAGAAAATCGTACCAGTATCAAATCATGCATTATTATATTTTTTTTTAAATACTATCTTCGAAAAAGAAAAACGGAGTTAGAAAGGTTGTCTGTTTCCACTAATACGCGAAAAAAGCACGTGAAAACGTCAGTAACAAAGGGTAATGGAAATCACATTGGAGAGGTGACCTTGTAATAGTCCCAGAAGTGAAAGGTGGTTGATTGGGATTGGTTGTGAAGATGAACGGTGAATGGAACAAAGTGAATGGGGTCGACTCTGATTGGCCCTGGAAGAGAATTCCAGAAAGTCAAAGGAAGTTAGGTCGGAAAGGGTGGGGGTGAGGGGAGGAACCAAGCTGTTACAAAAGTGAACGCAATAATGGGGAGTATGGAGAAATGTGCACGCGCATTTTGTGCTTTCTTCAGTAATATTACCCTGTTGTTCTCCACAACTATTTGCCTAATTTACTAATTAGCCCATTTGAATTACAATTAAAATTGAATCGAATATTTATTCAATTCTCCAAGTTGTTGGAACATTTTTGGATAATGACAAATCAGTCGTTTGAGCGAATTTTCGAAATAATCGAAATGTTGCAATGAGTTCAAAAATTTCGTACATGGATTGTAACTAGCCAACACTGGTGGCTTACATACTAGTGAGTATTCAGTTACGTAAAAAATCATAACAGCATCAAATCATACATTATTATATTTTTCAAAAAATCGTATCATCGAAAAAGAAAAACGGATTTTGAAAAGTTGTCTGTTTCCACTACTACGTGAAAAAAGAACGTGAAACGTCAGTAACAAAAGGTAATGGAAGGCACATTGGAGAGGTGACCTTGTAATAGTCCCAGAAGTGAAAGGTGGTTGATTGGGATTGGTTGTGAAGATGAACTGTGAAGGGAACAAAGTGAATGGGGTCGACTCTGATTGGCCCTGGGAGAGAGTGCCAGAAAGTGAAAGGAAGTTAGGTCGGAAAGGGTGGCGGTGAGGGGAGGAACGAAGCTGTTACAAAAGTGAACGCAATAATGGAGAGTATGGAGAACTGTGCACGCGCATTTTGTGCTTTCTTCAGTAATATTACCCTGTTGTTCTCCACAACTCCCGATACTCTGCATAATTTACTAATTAGCCCATTTGAATTACAATTGAAATTGAATCGAATATTTATTCAGTTCTCCAAGTTATTGGAACATTTTTGGATAATGACCAATCAGTCGTTTGAGCGAATTTTTGAAGATAATCGAAGTGTTGCAATGAGTTCAAAAATTTCGTAAATGGATGGTGACTAGCCAACACTGGTGGCTTACATACTGAAGTATTCAGTATGTAAGCTACTGAAGTAAGTTACTGAAGTATTCAGTTGTTAGTGACGTAAAAAATCATAACAGTATCAAATTATACATTATAATATTTTTCAAAAAATACTATTTTCGAAAAAGGAAAACGGAGTTTGAAAGGGTGTCTTTTTCCACTACTACGCGAAGAAAAAATGACGTGAAAACGTCAGTAACAAAAGGTAATGGAAGGCACATTGGAGGGGTGACCTTGTAATAGTCCCACAAGTGAAAGGTGGTTGATTGGGATTGGTTGTGAAGATGAACGGTGAAGGGAACAAAGTGAATGGGGTCGACTCTGATTGGCCCTGGGAGAGAGTGCCAGAAAGTGAAAGAAGTCAGGTCGGAAAGGGTGGCGGTGAGGGGTGGAACCAAGCTGTTACAAAAGTGAACGCATTAATGGGGAGTATGGAGAACTGTGCACGGATTATGTGCTTTCTTCAGTATCATTACCCTGTTGTTCTCCACAACTTCCGATACTCTGCCTAATTTACTAACACTATCCCATTTGAATTACAATTAAAATTGAATCGAATATTTATTCAGTTCTCCAAGTTATTGGAACATTTTTGGATAATGACAAATCAGTTGTTTGAGCGAATTTTCGAAGATAATCGAAATGTTGCAATGAGTTCAAAAATTTCGTACATGGATGGTAACTAGCCAACTGTGGTGGCTTACATACTAGTGAGTATTCAGTTGTTAGTGACGTAAAAAATCATAACAGTATCAAATCATACATTATTGTATTTTTCAAAAAAATACTATCTTCGAAAAAGAAAAACGGAGTTTGAAAGGTTGTCTGTTTCCACTAATACGCGAAAAAAAAGCACGTGAAAACTTCAGTAACAAAGGGTAATGGAAGGCACATTGGAGAGGTGACCTTGTAATAGTCCCAGAAGTGAAAGGTGGTTGATTGGGATTGGTTGTGAAGATGAACGGTGAATGGAACAAAGTGAATGGGGTCGACTCTGATTGGCCCTGGAAGAGAATGCCAGAAAGTGGAAGGAAGTTGGGTCGGAAAGGGCGGTGGTGAGGGGATGAACCAAGCTGTTACAAAAGTGAACGCAATAATGGGGAGTATGGAGAACTGTGCACGCGCATTTTGTGCTTTCTTCAGTAATATTACCCTGTTGTTCTCCACAACTATTTGCCTAATTTACTAATTAGCCCATTTGAATTACAATTAAAATTGAATCGAATATTTATTCAGTTCTCCACAACTCTCGATACTCTGCCTAATTTACTAATTATTATCCCATTTGAATTACAATTAAAATTGAATCGAATATTTATTCAGTTTTCCAAGTTGTTGGAGCATTTTTGAATAATGACACAAATCAGTCGTATGAGCGAATTTCCGAAGATAAATGTTGCAATGAGTTCAAAAATTTCGTACTAGGGTGGTAACTAGCCAACTGTGGTGGCTTACATACAAGTGGGTATTCCATTGTTAACGACTTTAAAAAATCATGTCAGTGTACATTATTTTATTTTTCAAATACTATCTCCGCACATTGGAGAGGTGACCTTGTAATATTCCCAGAAGTGAAAGGTGGTCTGTTGGGATTGGTTGTGAAGAATCGAACGGTGAAGGGAACAAAGTGAAGGGGAGTCGATTCCGATTGGCCCTGGAAGATAGTGCCAAAAAGTGAAAGGAAGGTAGGGTTGAATGGGTGGAGGGGAGGAACCAACCTGTTCCAAAGTGAACGCAATAATGGGGAATAACTTGAAGGAATTACATCATTCAACGATTTACACAACCGGTCACTCTTGATAATTTCGAATTTTTCAAGTATATCTAACATTTTGGGCAGAAATGAATATACTCAACAAACTGTCTAGGCCAAATCAGCCTTATTATCCCTGAAATCTTTTTAATGTTCCTTTATCCTTTCTCTAAACTTCTTACCATTTTGACCACAATAGTTAAGTCCACAAGAACACTTTAATTGATAAACACAACTTTTATCTTGAACATTAATTTTATCTTTAACTGAACTTATTGAAGATCTGAGATTATCTTTATGCTGTATATCCTAATTTGAACCCTTTAGAAGTCAACATTTAACTGATTCGGTCTGAAAGTTTTCCGTAATGCGGTAAACTGATCCAGATCTTCTTGTTAACAGTGATAGGTTGGGTAAATCATTGAATGATGTAATTCCTTTTAGTTTCTCCCCATTATTGCGTTCATTTTTGTAACAGCTTGGTTCCTCCCCTCCCCTCCACCCTTTCCGACCTACCTTCCTTTCACTTTCTGGCATTCACTTCCAGGGCCAATCAGAATCAACCCCCTTCACTTCTTTCCCTTCCCGTCATCTTCACAGCCAATCCCAGTCGACCGCCTTTCACTTTTGGGACCATTTCAAAGGTCAACTCTCCAATGTGCATTCCATTACTGTTTGTTACTGACGATGGTTTGATCACCAAATCCGGTATAACAAGTTTATTTTTCCCGTTTTTTCGTGTATTAGTGGAAATAGGCAACCTTTCATTAACTCCGTTTATCTTCGAACCTTTCTGTCATTGTAAAATCTTTAAAATTCTCTTACATTTTCATAGGTATATACGTTATAATTGCAATTTAGTTGAAATTACGTAATTAGCAATTTATTTATTACGGACGGAACCCAGTATTCAAATTAAAACAAAAATCACTTTCGCCTGAGCGGATGAAAAGACAGCCACATGATATAATATTTATTAAAGCAAAGTAAAAACACAAAGTATGAAACTGTTGAAGTGAAAAATAACAAAAGAATAATACCAACCAATAATATTATTAACAAATACGGAAATCCAAATAACATCAAACACCTAACAAAAATTTACAAAAATGATTTAAAGGCACTTGAAGAATTGGAAAAAAAATATCTGCTTCCCGGGGCAGTCTTATTAGGGGAATGTTCTGGATGTAGTTTGTCGGGGCGAATTGCACATGAAAAACATTATTATTCCGGGTTGGGTAATTTGGAACGGTTAAGTGGCAAGTGACACTACTGAGGAGTATGGGAACAGTCAAGTGAACCATTGACCAAATTTTGGAAAATTGTGAGATGAGCCGCGATTATTCTCAAATGAGCCAGAATCATAGTACTCTGATAAGTAAGAAAAATGTATTTCACGCAAAAATGTACGTTCAATTTGTTCTTTATTGGTTTTGTAGGGGGGGGGGGGGGGGTACAACTGACTGACGCATACTCAAGTATAGGGCTAACTAGTATTATTATAGGGGAACTATATTTATAGGGCTAACTAGTATAGCGAAACCATAGCGAAACTGTATAGGGAATTATAAAGTGAAACCATGGTAGGAATATGAGTGAGTGAGGAATTCGCAGTTGTTACGCTTTATAAACCCAAATGCTCTCATTATAGCCTCATAGTAGCCTTACTAGTGATTAAATTCAATGTGATCACTGAAGGTTTTCATAAAATAAAATACCTAGATCGCGCACACTTATCTGGTTTGATCAATGGAATTCCATTGACTGAATAGGAAAATTCATAGGTGGTCAGTGAACCAGTGAATGTAGTTACTGAAAATTTGATAGGGTTCAAATGGAGACTAAAACATGAAAAACCTCGCTAGCTCGAGACGCTTGTGAATGTTTTCGAAATTGTCATAACAGTCTCCATTTTGGGAAACCTAGTATTTTATGATAGTTTAATTATGTGATTATACCAATTTTCAATAAGCAATCCCGAGTATTTCGTTAAAATTACAGTGACAGTACTTTGACGCAATGTCACAGGTACAGTAGAACCCCTCTTAACCCGCCTCGGATTAACCGGCATATCCCAAGAAACAAAGTTTTGTTTTTTACAGCATAATTTGTTTATGATATCCGTCAAAAAGTCTTCGAAAGCTTTGGGGTAAAACAGGTAACTGATTTCTTCAAACAGCGATATTTAATTATGTAGGTAGATTAAGTTTACAAAATTTATGTGAATTTTTAATGTTTAATTTTTTCGTGTTCGTTTATGTAGGTACAGTTATTTAGGTACATAGCTATAATAAAATGTGTTGCAATTACATCTTATTTATTTATTTTTCCATTTTTTTTAATTCATGGATTCTGATGAAATATTAGGTTATTTTCGAACGAAAATCGATTTTGCACAAAAACTTCGAATCAACCGGCCAAACTGACAGCCGGCCAGTGTCTGTCGGTTCTAATTTCTCAATTTCTAAATTCTAATACGTACAAGTGACGCCTTGGGTTTTCAGGATGTGAGTTCCACCCGCACTTGAGAACTAGGCGAGCATTTATTGCGTCACTGTGCAAGGCAAACTCGGAATAATCATTGTATAACGGCTAGGTAATTTGTTTGTGAGTTAAAAAAAGTTTTTTAAAGTGTTTTTATTTCCACAAATTGACGAGTAAAAGTAGGTACATCATATCGCAAAATTAAATTAAATCCCTTGAGCATAAGCAAACATCGTGGAAATTCTGACTTCACTTGGGCACATGCCCGCGTGTGAGGTTAGTGCAATTGCTAATAGCGCTTTCACAACCGAAAAACTTGATAAAAGAAAAGAAGCTACTGCATCATGGGGAAAAACAAAACAAAATAGAAGTCCCTAAAAGGAAGCCAGATAGGGAATGAGCTAGATGTGTCATTTTATGAGTGAGTCTTAAACACATTGACAAATTTTTACATCGAAGTAGATTTCAAAAGTGTTTTTATTTCCACTAATTGACGAGTAAAAGTACATCATATCGCAAAATTAAATTAAATCCCTTGAGCATAAGCAAACATATCGTGGAAATAATAATAATAAATAATTGCTAATAGCACTTTCGCAAACGAAAAACTTAATGAAAGAAAATAAACAAGCTACTTCATCATGGGAAAAACAAAATAAAATACACTGCCAAGGTGATGGCACAGGAGCTTCCTCGTCACAATCATAGTGACCCATTATAAAATAGAACAGACTCGGAAGCAAAATAACATAACATTACATTACATTACATTACATTACATTACATAACGTTAAATATACATATTACATAACATTACATGAAATATACATATTATACATAACATGACTTCCATAATACATTACGTCCATTATACATAACTAGCCTGACCGCTCGCTTCACTCGCTATCCGAGATTCGCTGTACGCAGTATCGTGGAACGAACAAACGACGGAAAAATCCCATACCCTACCGGGTATTTGTGCCCAATTTTATCAAAATCCGTCAAGCCATTCAGGAGTTGACCATGGTCGACCATATTTCCGCTATGGTCAGGGAATTAAAAATGCGCCTACGTTCAACTTGGGAGGCTACCGGATATTGGTGCCAAATTTGGTCGATATCCGTTGAGCAATTCGGGATTCGACCATGGAGGGGCCCATGGATGCGCTAAGGTCGACCGCGGGGGTAGTCCGAAGGGTCGATGGTAGATAGAATTTCACGTAGATTACGAATACGCGATAAAAAATAGGGGTTACCATTTCAATTAACGAAGTTGACCATGGTCGACCATAGTTCCGCTATGGTCAGGGAATTAAAAATGCGACGTTGCACAACTTGGGAGCCTACTGGATATTCGTGCCAAATTTGGTCGATATCCGTCAAGCCATTCAGGAGTCGACCATGGTCGACCATAGTTCCGCTATGGTCAGGGAATTAAAAATGCGACGTTGCACAACGTGGGAGCCTACTGGATATTCATGCCAAATTTGGTCGATATCCGTCAAGCCATTCAGGAGTTGACCATGGTCGACCATAGTTCCGCTATGGTCAGGGAATTAAAAATGCGACGTTGCACAACTTGGGAGCCTACTGGATATTCGTGCCAAATTTGGTCGATATTCGTCAAGCCATTCAGGAGTTGACCATGGTCGACCATAGTTCCGCTATGGTCAGGGAATTAAAAATGCGACGCTGCACAACTTGGGAGCCTACTGGATATTCGTGCCAAATTTGGTCGATATCCGTTGAGCAATTCGGGATTTGACCATGGAGGGGCCCATGGATGCGCTATGGTCGACCGCGGGGGTAGTCCGAAGGGTCGATCGTAGATAGAATTTCACGTAGATTACGAATACGCGATAAAAAATAGGGGTTACCATTTCAATTAACGAAGTTGACCATGGCCGACCATAGTTCCGCTATGGTCAGGGAATTAAAAATGCGACGTTGCACAACTTGGGAGCCTACTGGATATTCGTGCCAAATTTGGTCGATATCCGTCAAGCCATTCAGGAGTTGACCATGGTCGACCATAGTTCCGCTATGGTCAGGGAATTAAAAATGCGACGTTGCACAACTTGGGAGCCTACTGGATATCCGTGCCAAATTTGGTCGATATCCGTTGAGCAATTCGGGATTCGACCATGGAGGGGCCCATGGATGCACTATGGTCGACCGCGGGTCGATCGTAGATAGAATTTCACGTAGATTACGAATACGCGATAAAAAATAGGGGTTACCATTCCAATTAACGAAGTTGACCATGGTCGACCATAGTTCCGCTATGGTCAGGAAATTAAAAATGCGACGTTGCACAACTTGGGAGCCTACTGGATATTTGTGCCAAATTTGGTCGATATCCATCAAGCCATTCAGGAGTTGACCATGGTCGACCATAGTTCCGCTATGGTCAGGGAATTAAAAATGCGACGTTGCACAACTTGGGAGCCTACTGGATATTCGTGCCAAATTTGGTCGATATCCGTCGAGCCGTTTGGCCGTGCATAGAAGGACAGACAGACAGACAGAGCGCATGCGCAGGGCGAACCGCTGGCTCTATCATGTTGAAATTTATATGGGACCTCAATGGGCCCTACCCGCTTAATCCCTGAGAATTACATTGAAATTGGGTGAAATCTTTGGATACTACGGCTGTAACAAGGAAATTGAATCTATTTCACGCCAGCGCATGCGCAGAGCGCACCGAGGGTCCGATCATGCTGAAATTCATACTGGAACTCACTAGGCCTTGTCCAAACAACCCTTGAAAATTTGAGCGAAATTGAATCAAAATTGTGAAAGTTATGCGTGTTTGTTGAATTTAACGTTAGCGCATGCGCAGGGCGTACCGCTGGATCAATCATGTTGAAATTTGTATGGGACCTCAAGGGGCCTTATCCGCACCATCCCTCAAAATTTGAGCTGAATCAATTCAAAATCGTGGAAGTTATGGCTGTAACAAGGAAATGCGGACAGACTCACAGACTCACAGATTCACAGACTCACAGACTCACAGATTCACAGACTCACAGACTCACAGACCGACAGACACGGAACCAAATTTGTTCAGTAGGCTTTGAAACGCAAAATGCAAGTGGAAATTTTGATTTCTGAAGACAAAAATTTTTTGGCTCACGAATGTGAACACAAGGCTTCCGCTGCTTCGCAGACTCGGAAGCAATAAAAGAAAAGTCCCTAAAAGGAAGTCAGTTAGGGAATGAGCTAGACGTGTAATTTTATGAGTACGTGATTTTTACATCGAAGTAGATTTATAAATGCGTTCACAGCGCTCTACAATCAGGCCTTTTTTGCCTAACACCTTTTTCAGAATTAGCCCATATTTATTGGCAGCTGCTTCGAGAGTGGCGTCTGTTTCTTTATTTGGTGTGAGAAAGTCGTCAAATTTTAATTGAATGGGTCTGAGGATGGTTTTTAAATGGGAGTATGAATTAGATGGTATTTACGGATGTTTATTTGGATAATACAAGGATTAGTCTATTAGAGCGAGAAGCGTTACGCTCGATGACGGATTGTCGTGATCCCCAACGGGTGTTTCATCCTTCTAGAGACATTTTTTCTCCTTCATTTGACATCACTTTACTAGCAGTTATTGTCTTATTTTATTTTATCCCTAAATGCCATATTAATGTATTCACGCGTTATTATACTTCTCATCTATACTGTTCAGAAATATTTCTTATGTATCTTGCAATTTGGTTCGCCCGTAATAATGGAAGTAAATAAATAAATAAATTACTTGGAATTTTCAATGTTGAATTTGTATGTTTTCAAAAATTTGAAATAGGATGTGGATGGTATTTCTTTTCGAAAATTCGCTCATATGAACATCAGTGTGTTGGGTTGGATTGAACGTCGTAGGTTCCGGTACAGTGCTTGATGAATTATGAGACTCATGTGGGAATGGGAGAGAGATAAGTACGCCACTCTCAGCTCTGTGTACGAATGGAAGAAACGTCGCGGGCGACGCCTCCTGACAACGATCTTCCGCGGAGGTTCGACGCCGGACGTCCGGAAAGACGACCGGAAACCGTCCGGACGGCGGACGGCGTCCGTGTCCCAGGTCGTCGGACGCGTCGGTCGAGCGGCTCTGCAGCTCCTGTTGCCGCGGGCGGCGGGCCGCTCCGGCGAATGCCCGGCGACGGGCGTCGAGTCCACGGTTGTTCCGGGTGCCGGGCGGACGGCGGGCGTCGACGGCACGGGGGGGTCGGGCGTTGACGGGAAGTTCAACCCCCAGTGGCATCCGGTCCGGTGCGGGACCGGGCGATTGAGACGGATCGGACACGGATTTCACATCATTTATTACAAGCGAGTCCGGCTGAAATCGTTCAACTATATCATCGAGGACCTCGATAACAACAACAAGGTACCACTACTACGCTACCCTCAATATATCGCCATAACTTACATCGATATTCGTTGTGTACATATTGGGATTGTACAAATTTCTGATAAGTAACCAACTGTAAATAATTTTGGACCTCGTGAACAGTATTTATTTACGTAAAAGCACCAGTAGTCGGCAAACCCAACAAAAAGCGAAAAAATCCATGGATTACATAATCCGTAGATATCCGTAAATATCCATAAACATATCCATGGATTACATGATCCATGAAAAAAACGTAATCCATGGGTTATATGGCTCGGCCTTGGTACTATGGGTGGAATTAGTCCGTGTTCATAATAGGTAGTATTTTGCAGGATATTTCGGATCGGGATTTTTTTCAGTTAACAATCCGAACCATTGGGGAAATCATGAAGCGACTTTTCTCGTATTAAAAAGGTTTGAAGAAAGACGGTTTGTTTGGACTATTGGGTTGTGGGTAATGGCGGTTCAACGGTTTTCACGTTGGAGCATGCGCAGTTCCTGCTGCTGTTCCGAATGAGACGAAATTCATGTAGGACCAACCAGGAACTAACCCTGAACTACCTTTAAAATTTGGGCCAATTTTGCCCATCGGGTTGTGGGTAATGGCGGTTCCACTTTTTTCACGTTTGAGCATGCGCAGTTGCTGCTGCCGATTCGAATGCAACGAAATTCATGTAGGACCAACCAGGACCTAAACCTGAACTACCTTCAACATTTGAGCCAATATTGACCATTGGATTGTGGGTAATGGCGGTTCCACTTTTTTCAAGTTTGACCATGCGCAGTTGCTGCTACTGATTCGAATGAGACGAAATTCATGTAGGACCAACCAGGACCTATCCCTGAACTACCTTCAACATTTGAGCCAATATTGACCATTGGATTGTGGGTAATGGCGGTTCCACTTTTGTCACGTTTGAGCATGCGCAGTTGCTGTTACTTATCCAAATGCGACGAAATTCATGTAGGACCAACCACGACCTATCCCTGAACTACCTTTAACATTTGGGCCAATTTTACCATTGGATTGTGGGTAATGGCGGTACAACTTTTTCCATGTTTGAGCATGCGCAGTTGCTGCTGCCGATTCGAATGCAACGAAATTCATGTAGGACCAACCAGGACCTAAACCTGAACTACCTTCAACATTTGAGCCAATATTGACCATTGGATTGTGGGTAATGGCGGTTCCACTTTTTTCACGTTTGAGCATGCGCAGTCGCTGCTACTGATTCGAATGCAACGAAATTCATGTAGGACCAACCAGGACCTAAACCTGAACTACCTTCAACATTTGAGCCAATATTGACCATTGGATTGTGGGTAATGGCGATTCCCCTTTTTTCACGTTTGAGCATGCGCAGTCGCTGCTACTGATTCGAATACGACGAAATTCGTGTGGGACCGACTAAGAACTGACCCCGAAGTACATTCAAAGTTTGAGCCAATTTAAACCATTGGGTCGTGAGTTATGGCCGTTCGCAGAATACGTACACGCTCAACTACCTGAAAGGGCTGACATTTCAATTTTATTTATTTATTTATTTCTTCTCGATGTATTCGTGTTCAGCATGGTCGAAAATGGGGAAATTCGACCCCCCCCCCCCCCAAATAATGAAAATAGTCCAAAAAAGAAGCCAAAAGGATTTGAGCCATAACACTCCTATAAATTATATTAGGTTGATGAATCGAAAATCAACCACACATAATTCAATCACTGCGTACAACATCCAGTGAATTGTCAAATCGTATAATTAAATTAAAAGTGCAAGAACTAAGATGCCAATAAAGATGAAAATATTCCAAAAGCTCGGTTTCTGTTGGAGGGCTCTCGACCTGTAGTAGGGGATTATGTTTCTTTGTAATATTTCGAAAGTGTCCTCTTCCAACCAGTCTCCGAGATTGTCGAACGTCATGACCATTTCAAACGCGCCCTCGCGGCAGAATCTCTCTGTGTATTTGACGTGGAACAGGAGTCTGAGGGATGAAAAAGCGTGAGAGTATCATTGAGATTGAACTTCCTGTATCATCAGTCACATTTTGGTTTGGAGTAGTTTATTTATTTATTTATTTATTTATTCAAAATACACTGACGGGAAAAAAATCCCTTTTTTTGACAAAAAGAATAGTTCAGCTAAAGTAGCCTACAACAAAAATACAATCCAAAATAAAAAAATAAAATTAACATCTACTTAAAATAATTAAAAATAAAAATAATTAAATTAAAAATAATTAAAAATAACAGCTACTTTTTTGCAACGAACAAAATGTAACGCTCCGGGAAAGTAGCAATAACTCCCATCCCTAACTGGCACTGCCGAAACATTGGAGTAGTTCATTATTAAACTTGAACCAATATTTCGACAGTGCCAGTTAGGGATGGGCGTTATTGCTACTTTTTCACGTAACGTCACGTTTCGTTCGTTACAAAAAAGTAGCTGTTATTTTAATCAATACAATTTTATTTTGTATTTTTGATTGTATTTTTGTTGTATGCTACTTCAGCTGAACTATTAACAATCTTTTTGTCTTCGAGTCAGAATAAATAAACAGGTACTTAATAAACGTTTATTTGCATAATGGGTAGCATAGCACAATTATTTGTCCCTCCTTGTGTAACGCAGGGACCTGCGTTACCTACATAATACTTAGTAGGCAGTTGAGGAAAAGTAGGGTAAATTGCAGATAATATTTGAAATAAAATTGGCTGAAGACCGGATAGGTGAAAATTGCCACTATGGTGAATAAAGGTAAGAAGGGATAATTCCATCGACGAGTGAGAGTGGTGGATTTTTACAAAAACGGCGGGTGAAAACGTAAAACAACGGAAAAGTGTACTGTGTCAACATTAAAAATAACAAGCAGGTAGGTAACAAAAATTAACAATAGGGGGACAAATCTGTGCATTTTTTTCTGCTATACTTTCCAAGTTGCTATTTGTAGCAGATTTATTTATTTATTTATAATAGACTAACGGGGGAAAAATTCCCTTTTTTTGACAAACGATTGTGAATTTTTTTTCCAGTCAGTGTATTAAAAATAAATAAATAAATAAATCTGCTACAAATAGCAACTTGGAAAGATTAGCAGAAACAAATCCACAGATTTTTTCCCCTTATTGTTAATTTTTGTTACTCACCTGTGCGAAATGCTCGTTATTTTTAATGTTGACACAGTACACTTTTCCGTTGTTTCACGTTTTCCCCCGTCGTTTTTGTTACAATACACCACTCTTTCGAAGGAATTATCCGTTCTTACCTTTATCCACCATAGTGGTAATTTTCACCTATCAGTCTTCAGCCAATTTTATTTCAAATATTGTCTGCATTTTACCCTAATTTTTATCCTACTGCCTGCTAAGTATTATGCGGGTAACGTACCTATGTTACACAAGGTGGGACAAATTGTGCTATTCTTACCCATTATGAAAATAAAAGTTTATTTTAAGAAGGACCTATTTGTTTATTCTGACTCGAATAAAAATAATGCTGGTTCTGTCTCTACAAATGGGTAAAATGTTGACGAAATACCTTAGTTTGAAATACAAGTTTAATAACGGAGTAACAGATAGAACGCGAGTCGAAAGTCGAAATGAAGCGTAACCAAAGCCTCGGAATAACATCATTGTAACACAGAATAGCGGAATAAAACGGATAACCAAGTACAGGAAATAGCAGATAACGTCAGTGATGCCAAGTCTGGAAAAAAGACGATAGATCGGTGGATCATGGGGGAAAAACGCTGCAAATTATTACACAAAGGTTTATTATTTACCTGTACAGATGCCCCTTCTGCGTAGATCACTGTTTTCTGTAGTCAATACCCTCGCAACTCAACCGTTGTGTAATAGATCAGCTGTACAGCTGCCCCTTCTACGTAGACCGCATAATGAACCGTTGTGCAATAATTTACCTTTGCGTAATAATTTACCGTTGTGTAATAATTTGCCCATCAGTAATACTTCAACGGTTGTTCAAGTTGCAAAAATACTTACCAATAAACTCGAGCCCCTTCTACGTGGATTTGTATAATGAACCGCTGTGTAATAATTTACCCATCAATAATACTTCAACGTTTGTTCAAGTTTCACTACCTATCAACAAACTCCAAAAGAGCCATAATTTTTTCAGATGAAATAAGTAATCTCAGCTAACTCAAATGAAATAATATCAAATGAAAATAGCAGATAAAGTCAGTGATGCGAAGTCTGTCAAAAAATGACGGCAGAATTGGTGGATCATGGGGAAAAAAATCCCTGGATTTTGTATTATGAATGACCTGTGTTCGTACCACATTTAAAATCTGTAGATCTACGGAAAAAATTGTAGGCCTAGCAACCTTGGTAAAATGCGGTAGGGTTTTACTTCAACGTCCGTCACTCGAGGACATGTCAATGGACAGCAAAATTAAATACTCAAGACGCGTCAATCGGTTCATGGATATTTTACTAGTAAAATGTATCCATGTTCGATCATTCTTTTTGGTTTATTATTCTGTGAATAATACACCTACGAGTATGTAATCGCTCAGCAAAAAATTTTTATAACACCCCCTCAAAATTTTTTCTTTTACGTTTCAAGGTGTGTAGATTCCAAAAACGCTGCAAAGTCCTTGTCACATGGGTTTATTATTCTATTGGAGTTCTAGAGATTTTTGTTGGCTGTTAAATGTATTGTTTCTTTCATGTGGAATGATTGAAATAGCTATTTCTGATGATTTCCACCAATTTTGGCCCCCAAAACATGAAATAGGTAGGTACGCTTTTTTTTTTAAGATCATCTTTGATCATTGGTAGTGGCATTTAATGGTCTTGATTCACCTGTTTACAGTTTTTCCAATGTTATTGTACACATTTATGGTGATTTCAGACAGTTTTCCAGGTTTTTGACTCATAAAAAACCAATTTTGGGAGCTGACCCTTTGGTAAAACCTCAATTTCCGCGTCTTTGGTCAAAATCGACTTCATATTCGGTCTTCTCGTCCTCAAAAACATGGAAAAAGATACCTCAAAAGCTCATGTTACTAACATGTTGTTAAAACGCAAAAAGTACCTATTTTTATACACATTTTCACTCATAACTCCCCTGGATATATTCCGATCGGGCTGAAAAGTTTCGGGACACAACTAGGGCCCAAATGGAGCATGTGTGCGAAAGAACGACTTTTTTAGACCGAAAATGAAGCCTGTACACGTGATACGGCGTACGGCGGACGGACATTGCATTTTTGGAATCTACGCACCTTGAAACGGAAAAGAAAAAATTTTGAGGGGGTGTTATAAAAATTTTTTGCTGAGCGAATACATAAGTGTATTATTCACAGAATAATAAACCAAAATGCAATGTCCGTCCGCCGTATCACGTGTACCGGCTTCATTTTTGTTCTTGAAAAGTCGTTCTTTCGCACACATGCTCTATTTGGGCCCTAGTTGTGTCCCGAAACTATTCAGCCCGATCGGAATATACCCAGGGGTGTTATGAGTGAAAATGTGCACAAAAATAGGTACTTTTTGTGTTTTAGTAATATGAGCTTTTGAGATATCATTTTCCATGTTTTTGGGGACGAGGAGACCGAATGTGAAGTCGATTTTGACCAAAGAGTGGAAAATTGAGTTCTCCCAAATGTTCGGCTCCCAAAATTGATTTTTTATGAGTCGAAAACCTGGGAAATCGTCTGTCTGAAATCACCATCAGTTTGTATGATAACACTAGAAAAAGTGTCAACACGTGGATCAAAACGATTCAATGGCACTACCATTGATCAAAGATAAATTTAAAAAAAAAAAAAGGAGCGTACCTAATTCGTGTTTTGGGGGCCAAAATTGGTGGAAACCATCAGAAATACCTTGCTATTCGAATTATTTCACGTGAAAGAAACAATAAATGAACAGCCAACATTTCTGTAGGTATGTCCAGTAGAATAATAAACCCATGTGACAAGAACTTTGCAGCGTTTTTTTTCTGCTATTTTATGGATTGAGTAACGAATATTTCTTTATTTTCGAATAGCATGTTATTTGTTAACTGTTACACGTTATTCGACCCACCCACCCAGTGCCAGTAGTTCACCAGTTCCCAGCCGTTTACCATTACCACAACTACCTGTGGTGCTGTGGTAATACCTCGCTCGGTTTGGAAACGGTCACCACAAACATGCACGTTACCGACTGCCACTACAATAAATTGGACGGCGTTAAAACAAATCCCTTCTAAGCGACAGTTCTAATGTTGTTGGGAAATCTCGTAAAAACATTGTCTTGTCTGGGCTGTTTTTTTTGTGAAAAGTTGTGCTAATGTGTGCTAATGACGTTCGGAGAAAGATAAACAACAACAAACCACGATTAAGCCTTTTTGGCGCTTATTAGGTTTTTGCAGAACCAAAGAACGCTTACAAGCCAGTTATGGCAAAATCCAACCAACCGCCAAATCGTCACTTACTAGGTTACTGCGTATCCTGCATCTGAGTGAAAACTGAAAAAACCACAGTCATGCAGCATGGCTATAAGAGCGAATTTTCGAAGTTTTCGGCATCTTCCTCCTCCGCCTAAAATTTTCTGAAAATTAATTTTCGGCCAATGTTTTCCCAACTTGATACCATACAAAATTAAAACAGGAGTAGTTTTACGCAAAGTAAAATTTGGGGTGGAAGGAGGGGGAGGGGGAAATCAAAAATGTTTTGAATACCAGAAGAGTAGGTATTGGGTACGTAACAAATTTTTTGTTCCATTTTTTGCCGAGTAACACCTCGGTTTGTAGATTTTCCAACGCTTAACACGATGGTGAAGTCAGAATTGCGATATCCCATTCCGTTATCAGATTAGAGCAGACGAACCAGGAAGAACATCTCAAGAAATAACCACGTTCCTTCATCTTCAAAGTGCTCCAGTTTGAGAACGGAATGAAATATCGCAATTCTGATTTCACCATCGTGTTCAGCGTACAAAAACCTTTAAAATGAGGTGTCACTTGTCAGACTTTTTCATTTTGGGAATTTATGGGTAATTTTCCCCCCCTAAAACTCCCCAAAACTCCCCCTTAGAGTGACCCGATTCTGCCCATCTTCGAACTTAGCCTGTCGATTGCCAAGACAGATTTTTCGTGCAAATTTGAACTTTTTATCTCAATTCTTTCGAGAGTTATCGTCTGGAATGACACATACATATATAAATATATATATAAATATATAAATATATATATAAATATATATATATATACATATAATTTTTGGTGTCTTTCGGCAGTGAATTCAGGATGGTCTGAAACGGATTTTGGTATAAAAATCTTTCGGAAATTCGAGTTTTAAAAATTTTGGACCGAGAACAATAGCTTCCTTTTCTTCGAAAATTCGCTAAAACCATCAATGATGTGAACGTAGGTAGGAAATCGCGAAATTCAGAAGTTTCTTCTTTATAGGGACTGTCGCTTAGTTTATACCGAAATAATTCATTCAATAATCAAAGTAAGACTATACAACCGAAATAAATCGATTCTGTTTGACCAGAAGATTACATCGATACCAGTAACTCGATTTTGAAAATTTTGTCGCTTAGGAACTATTTGGATACCGCCTTCCAATTATTGTTCTATTATTTTCAATAATGAACCTTTTAGTATCGAGCAGGAAAAAATAAAATAAATTGTTTAACTCTCTCAAAATTTGATAGCCGTTTCAAGGTACGTAGAATCCGAAAATGTAATTAAAAATTTCTGTCCGTACGCCGTACGCACTTTTCTTAGTTGAGTACCATGAACCAAAATTAATGAAATTTGGTTTGTATGTCCCGTTCAGGGTCTAGTTGGTTCGCGAAGCCCGGCGTTACTGTCAATCACCTCTAAGGGGTGAAAAATAGGTCTGTGTTAAAATTTTCAGAACGCCGCAGCTACAAAACTCTCGATAGAAAAGTATGGTTTTTGTACGTTTTTAAATGGATCTTGAACTATAGAATTTTTTGTGACCACCCGGAGCATTGTACAACCAGCCGTTCGTGTGCATCAAAGAGTTTCGTCAACATGATCGTGAATGAAAGGGTATACGTCCGGCCCAGATATCATTGCTAGGGAGCACCTGATTATAATCAAGGATGGCTGTATGAAGTCCGAGTTGACTGTTGTGTGATTTTACTTCATTTGAAGAACGATGGCTCTTTTGGATTCTTTGATAGCTACTTTCGCAACTTGAACATACGTGACGCTTCAAGAATAATACAGCAAATAATTGTTAATGATTGAATTATTGAATCCCGCGCATGTTTATGAAACTATAATTTCCGGGTCGGCTCCAGTACTCAAATTAGGGCTTTCTTGGTGGGTGAGCACGAGAGTATTGACCACAGAAAACATTCATCTGTGTGTATCTATTTATACAGGTAAATAATAGACCGTTGTGTAATAATTTGCAGCGTTTTCTTTAGTTGTGTTTTATCGAAATAGCATACATTATTGGCAGGTTCGACCTATATGGGAATACTATATTGATATTTAACACAAGCTGGGTATGCTGGTCTCTTCAACCCCAGTTTGTAACAGATTACTGGGGGCCTATTCACTAAGCCAAAGAGATCTCTTTTCGGTCTGACACTCTCTTTTGGCAGAAGAGATTTTTATAGTACCCATGACAGGGTTATTCAGTAACTTCTAAAATAGAGAGTTGGCAGCCATCTTGGCATTTTCGATGTCTTTTCTCGGAAGAGAGAGTCCCTTTCTCATTTCTCGTTGGTTTGACAGCGATTGCGTATCATCCTTCGTTCATCGCTACCATGTGGGTCATTTTGATGTATGTTCATTCATCACTTGAATATGAGTCGATTGTTAATTAAAAACAAGGTGATGGCACAGGAGCTTCCTCGTCACAATCAGAGTGACCCATTATACATTAAATTACCTAACGTGAAATATACATATTACATAACATTACATTACGTAACATTACATAACATTACATGAAATATACATATTACATAACATTACGTCCATAATACATTACGTCCATTATACATAATTGCGACAGTTATGCGTGTTTGAAGAATTCACGTTAGCGCATGCGCAGGGCGAACCGCTGGCTCTATCATGTTGAAATTTATATGGGACCTCAATGGGCCCTACCCGCTTAATCCCTGAGAATTACATTGAAATTGGGTGAAATCTTTGGTTACTACGGCTGTAACAAGGAAATTGAATCTATTTCACGCCAGCGCATGCACAGAGCGCACCGAGGGTCCGATCATGCTGAAATTCATACTGGAACTCACTAGGCCTTGTCCAAACAATTCTTGAAAATTTGAGCGAAATTGAATCAAAATTGTGAAAGTTATGCGTGTTTGTTGAATTTAACGTTAGCGCATGCGCAGGGCGTACCGCTGGATCAATCATGTTGAAATTTGTATGGGACCTCAAGGGGCCTTATCCGCACCATCCCTCAAAATTTGAGCTGAGTCAATTCAAAATCGTGGAAGTTATGGCTGTAACAAGGAAATGCGGACAGACTCACAGACTCACAGACTCACAGATTCACAGACTCACAGACTCACAGACCCACAGACCGACAGACACGGAACCAAATTTGTTCAGTAGGCTTTGAAACGCAAAATGCAAGTGGAAATTTTGATTTCTGAAGACAAAAATTTTTTGGCTCACGAAAGTGAACACAAGGCTTCCGCTGCTTCGCAGACTCGGAAGCAATATATACATATTATCGATTCATGAGTAAAAAGTCTAAGTAGGTGTAAACGGGTTGAGAGCTAGTCAGTAAAATAGACGAACCTGGGAGACACTGGAAGAGACTGTCTCCCGAGGGAGACTATCTCTCCCAGGAGATTTTCAAAATAGATAATCTATTTTCACTGTCTCTTTTAGTGAATAGGCTTGCCTGTTTGAGTTTTGAATAAATATTGTGCTTCACCTTGGGAAACAGTCTTCACAACCGTGTAACTGCTTCAAGCAGTTCTTCTTCCATTTGATCAAGTCTATCTTCTTCTGAGTGCAGACCAAACCCATGTAAATTCCGACAGGCTCCTCGCGGTTGTTTTGCTTGTTCCGGCAGATCAGAGGTGATCCTGGGTAACGAAGCTCGGGAGTCGGAAGTACTGCGGACCTTCCGACGACGGTTTTCGTTCCGAGGTCGTTCTTCGGGCTGGTGAAGTCCCAGGGTGTGAACTTCCTTTTTGACATGGGAAGCGGCGAGAGTCTGCTGTGATCCTCGACCGGGCTGTCCGAATCCTGGAAACACAGAACAGTCTTAAGTTGGTCGTCCACTGGAAGCGTATTTACGTGGCGCGGCGCTGCACGCGACACAAGCGGCAACCTAACAAGCGGCTACGAGTGACAGTGGTCGTCCACTGCAAGCACCTTCGCGCGTCCGGCTTCAGTTTGTTTTCATGTGTATTCGAGAAAACTGGGGACTGTTCCTTTTTATTCGCCATAGACCGAGAGGAATTTTATTTCCTCGAAAGCAGCAACCATTCGCGAAGACGGATGTTGGATCAAAGAGCACGTTGGGCGGACCCGATCCAAAAGACAAACAACACAAACACACACAGACAAATTTTTCGATTATTATCCATTTTATTAGTGTTATGATCAATTTTCTGCCCAGAGGGTAATTTTCACCTACTCAAAACGGGGCCTGCTCGTGAACTGACTCGAAATGACCAGGGATACGAGTGAAATGGTAGGTAGGTGTTCCGAACAACCGTCTGTTATTTACGTGTTCCATTCTTTATTTTTCTTTATTTTGCCAACGTTTATTTACGTGGAATTCCACCAAAACCGGTAGGAAAGTAATACGAACAACAATGGTACTGAACGAGCTATGAGCAGGTACGAGCGGCAGATCCAACTTTTTTTGGATCTTAGTGGGGTCGTCTACTGGAAGCGTACTCGAGCGGCGCGGCGCTTGGCGCTACACCAGCAGCAATGAGCGACACGCGCTACAGATCCAACTACATTGAGTTATATGTGGTATCGTTCACTGGAAGCGTGTTCGAGCGGGCAGCTACGGGCGTAAACGAGCGGCAACGTGCTACAAGCAGCAGATCCAAAAAAAGTTGGATCTGCCGCTCGTCCAATACCATTGTTTTCACTATCACTTTCCTACCGGTTTTGGTAGGAATTCCACGTAAATAAACATTGGAATCGCTAACGGACGGTTCATCGGAACACCTACCTACCATTTCACTCGTATCCCTGGTCATTTCGAGTCAGTTCACGCGCAGGCCCCGTTTTGAGTAGGTGAAAATTACCCTCTGGGCAGAAAATGGATCATAACACTAATAAAACGGATAATAAGCCTCAGGCTAATGGTGGAGGTGGTGAAACTCGCCTTTTGGATCGAGTCCGCCCAACATGCTCTTTGATCCAACATCCGTCATCGCAAATGGTTGCTGCTTTCGAGGAAATAAATTCCTCTGGGTCCATGACGAATAAAAAGGAGCAGTCCCCACTTTTATCGAATACACTTGAAAACAACTGAAGCCCGACGCGCGAAGGCGCTTGCAGTGGACGACCACTGTCACTCGTAGCCGCTTGTTAGGTTGCCGCTTGTGTCGCGTGTAGCGCCACGCCGTGTAAATATGCTTCCAGTGGACGGCCACCCTTATGTTCCAGCAGGTAAATTCTGTACTCCGTCGATGTCTTTGAGTAATGCCAACCTGTGTTCAGCTTTCTTGTACTTACACGAAGAGAAAGTGCTTTGTTCATCTATATGAAAACTTGTACTTTGACTTGCAGGTATTATTATCTATGTCATGATACCCTCCCGGAACATCACTCCGTTTGTAATATTCGAGAGTTTTCACAAAGGTTTGGCTGCTAGCCCGTTGACGGGCTAAGGCCTACGTACGAAGGAAAGTCCGAAGTCCGAACCGCGCATGCGCACGTTTGGGTGGGAACGACCTAACTTAGCTTGTCAATGTTGGATGCCACCTGTCTACGTAAACGACCTAGCACTAGGTCGTATGGGCCGTTTCCCGTGCTAACCTTCCACCAAGGAAACCTCATCGCATGGATTGCCTTCTTCCATGGCATTTGTGATTATTTGTTTGTGTTGTGTACGTGTACCTGATAGCGTGCGTCTTTTTCCCTGGATTTTCGGTTTTTCTGCTGTATAAAAACCCTACATATGACTTAATTTTTTGGAACATTATTAGGAAATATTTATGTTATCCTTGAAGACTGGAAAAGTCAATAAATTGTACCTGGCTAATTTCTCTATGTCTATAGACAACCTTACAGTTTTTTGGCTAATAATGTCTCTATTAACCACTAATTTTTGCCAAATAACTTTAAATAGCCAAACTTTTAGTTTTTTGGCTAATTTGTCTCGTGTCTATGGGCAACCCTACATTAGAGAGTTTTCGCAAAAGTTTGGCCACTAGGTCGTTGACGGGCTAAGGATCTAAGGGAAAAAAACGGATGCTAACCTTTTAAATCGTGAAAGTTAGGTAGTTGAACGATCTAAGCTGATTCGATGGGTGACGCTAACGTTAACGTTGAACTGTTCTCATCATATTCTCATCACTTGAAGATTTCAGTTTAAAAAGCCGTTTTTAGTTTTCATCATCGCTACTACAATTATACGGTTGTTCATAGACTAGCCAGGTACACGAGACAAATTAGCCAAAAAACTAAAGGTTTGGCTAATTAAAGTTATTTTACAAAAATTATTGGCTAATAGGTAGACATTATTAGCCAAAAAACTGTAAGGTTGTCCATAGACATAGAGAAATTAGCCAGGTACAATTTAATGACATTTTCCAGTCTTCAAGGATCACAGAAATATTTCCTAATACTGTTTTCAAAAAAATATAGATACGTAGGGTTTTCATACAGCAGAAAAACCGAAAATCGAGAGAAAAAAGACACACGCTTTCAGGTACACGTACACAGCACAAACAAATAATCACAAATGCCATGGAAGATTATTTTTCATTTCATTTCGTTTCAAGTATCCTCCTTTTTTTGCATCCTTCAGTGATGTTTATTTTGTTAATCGTTCAAACTGTTCTATCAAAATCAACTCACCTTCACAACAATGTAGCACTTGTCGTACAAGTTATTCCGAAACACCTCGGGCTGTTCTCCTTCTTTGGTTTTGTAGAAGTGTCTGGGTAAAGTTTCGATCACCCCGTATATGACTTGGATCATCTCGACAGTCAGTAGGGCGAGGTTGTTGTACGACGTTTCGCCATTGCACGTGGAGCAGCTTTCGTGCAACAGGACGTTGGTGACTGCCCTCGTCATTTTGTCCCACGGGACTACGGTTGTTTTCGGTGTGACCACCAGGTTCTTCTTTCGGGGCTCATCTCTGATTTGGTCGCCTTTGACGCACCAGCAAGTCGTAAGGACGTCGCTTCTGGTGATGAGCACTCCGAGGCAGAGCTCATTGTACATTATTTCTTCCCTGGCGAGGTTGTAAGCGGCATCGTGGATGACGACTATCCAAGCCCATTTTTTCGGGTCCAGCCGCTGTACTTGTTCCTGCCGAAGAACCTACTATTAACAGGAACTTGTCTTGAAGCCCTATTTAGACGGTGAATGTCCGTCTGTCACATTTTTGACAAGACAGTTGGACAGTAGCTTTTGTGGCAGTGCAGGTGCTGTTGTGTTCACAGTCACATTTAATTATGTAGGGTAACCTGGAGGTATCAAGCTGCAGTTCCCGGTTTTATTTTCAAAATGAGCTTCAACAGCTTCAACAGTTACTGTCATGGTAAATACATGTTCTTGTTATAACACAAGTAGGACCTAAGTAGTGTGAATATGGGCAGTCTGCCTATCACTGTTATCACTACCTCCGCCCCGCCCAAGGTCACAGCTGATGTGACGTCATAGCCTCCTGCGTCAGATCCATGGATGCTATAAAGCCATTCATGCCCATGGATGTTGTCAGGCTGAAGTATCCGTGTAATTACTTCCTTAACTGATTCCTGCCCATTTTTCAAATGCTCTTGCCCTCTAATTTTCAAATACCCCCCCCCCCCCCCTTTTAAGCGTACGTTACATCAGCTGGTAATCAAATCTCCCGCCTTTTTTAACCGCCAATTTTTGAACTTCTCACACCACGACCACACCCCCTCGGGAGTGATGTTCTCTTTCCCTCCACTTTTTAACCGCCAGTTTTCAAACCTGACTTAACCTGTACACCTATAACCTTTACGTTTTGCTGCCATTTTTTAATAATTATCTTTCCCTCTAGTTTTCAAATACCTGCCCCCCCCCCCCCCCCTTCAAAGCCATGCATAGTACGTTAGATCAGCTGAGACCTTTGGCGTGGCGGGGGGGTGGTGATAACAGTGGTAGGCATAACGCCCATATTTACACTACCTACTTACCTATAATGAGGAATAGACGTACATTTCTAGTTTATTATTTTCAATAATGAAGCACCAGTTTCAGTGCACCTAGAATCCGGAAATGGAATAAAAAAGTTTCTGTTCATCCGCCGTAACAACAAAAATTAATGAAATTTGGTTTGCGGGTCCAGTTTCGGGTCTAGTTGGTCAGCGAAGCTCGGCGTTACTCTCAGTCATCTCTAAGGGGCGAAAAATAAGGGTTGACATTTCTAGGGCGCCGTTATGTCGAATATGCTTATGTTTTTTTAGCGAATTTTCAAAGAAAATGAAGGTATTGCGATGGGTATAAAATTTTCGGAACATGAATTTTTGAAAATTGTTTATAGGCAAATCCGTTTTAGAGCATCCTGAATTCATCCCTAGAATTCAACAAACATTTATTTGTATATAATTATATAAGTATAGTATTTATATAATATAATATATGAATTTTGGTGACAAGGGGGTGGAAAATATTGAAGATAAACAGATAAAAAACACAATAATTTTAGAGGGAATATTTCGCCTGCAGCGTCTTCGGCCCAATGGAGAAACCTAGTATTTATAATATCCAGACGATATCTGACCTTGGGAACATCATACAAATTCCAAATTTCACCAAAACGTTCGTACTTCCAAACAATAGAATTATTTCAAATATGAGCAATTTTCAAAAAAGACGCCGTCAAATTTGAGTTCCGAGGGGTCAAAAATCGGTTTAAAAAAACTATTAAAATCGCGAACAATTTATTCGAAATCACTGAAAGTGGTATGGAAGGCTGGATCATTTCAATTGCTTTTCATACAGAATAGGAGTGAAATTTGGATTTTGGGTGGGTCAAAAATTGGTATTAAGGGCTAAAATCAATATTTATTCACATGACGTTGTGTGGGATGGTGATTCACGACTCGGGGACTATTTCGATGATGAAAATATTTTTCTCGAAAAAGAGTGGGTCAAATTTGACTTGGGGTAAAAAATAGGTAAAAATGGCTAAAAGCACGAAATTTTTTTATAGTTTTTTGAAAAGTAGCATGGTTTTTTCGTTACTTCTTCATTATCTGGTATACCAAAAAAAATTCTCAAATTTTTATTAAATTATTTAATAACGTTTCTCAACAACAAAATAACTGTTGCATACTTGTACCATCTATTCAGAAGTCCCAAACAACCTGCTCATTCACGGGATAGTTTCTGGGATTGTTTATCTTTTTTGAGATGCGAGCGCTAGCGAGCATCCATATCGCTTGACAATGCGAGCGGCGGAATGGGTAGGTACTAAACTTCATGTACACCCACCGTCTTGTCTGACTGAACAATCGATGTATTTGAGATAATGGTAATTGTTGTTGAGAAACGTTATTAAATAATTTAATCAAAATTTGAGAATTTTTTTTGGTGTATACCAGATAATGAAGAAGTACCTTTTTTTCTTGCTACAGACTCTTCTTACACAAGAGCACGAGCATTCTCTGAAAATTCGTTCGTATAGTCATGCTGCATGATTGCACTAGGTTAACTATTACGATCTACTAAGCTGAATAAGTAAGTTCACTTCGTCCAGCGTCGTCCATTCGCCATATTATCTCAATCTCCATCAAACAGGCTGTGACGACTTGCGGAAGCTTTACCGCCAGAATGTTTTATAGTAGACAATTATTGCACCTACTTCTTGTTGTCGGGTTTCATCTGTATGATTTTCTTCCTCTATGCCACTGTAAGCTGATACAAACGGGTAGAGCTTCGGTTTGATCGTCTTGAACAGAAAGATTCCTTCCGAACAGTTGTATAATATCATAGAATAAACAATGAGGTTGATCACGATATAGGGACGCATCTTCACGCTTCCAACAGTGCAAGATAGCCTAACCATAGTTACTAGTACTCAGACAGTGATATGGTTATGGGTGGTTCCAATATGGTTTGGAGTTTTTCTTGAGATTTGTACGAAGTGGAATTGACTACGGTGTATTTTACTTTTAAGAAATTTCCGCGACAAACTATAGGTAACCACGACGTCATTTATAATCTATCTATAAATTTATTATCATCTATAATCCATTATCTATTATTATTTTTAAAAAAATTATATATATATACCTGCGTATCTTATAGATACATAGCTCTTCATGCACGGCATTGGATTATATAACCAATGCATAAGTACATATATATATACTTCACTACTGTGAACAGGGATTGGTGACTTCAGACAACGGGATTTTACATTAAGGGTTTCAGGCGGACTGGAATATTTATATTCAGTGGGTGAAACGATTGTTTAGAAGAGAGAATGAAGCTGTGGACGTTAACGGGGGCGACGGTTTTGCGAGAGAGGGAAGATACCTACCCACAGCACATCTAGATTATCTCCAATACCGTTTAATTTTCAAAACTCGTAAATACGTTTTTGCGGATTTTCAAAGAAATTGAAGAAGGTAATGCAATGGGTCCAAAATTTTCGGAGCATGAATTTATTTAATTTTTTGTAGGTTTTTTTAAAATGTATTTTATAGGCATCCTGAAATCATTCCTAAATTTTAACAAAAATTTAAAAATGTATATATATGTAGGATGTATTGCTTTACTGTTTATATGCCATCGCCAAACAAAAGGATGAGTTCGAGTGTGAGCAATTTCGGAAAAATTCTGAGGGGTCAGATTTGAGGTTTTGGTGGTCGAAAATCGGTAAAAGCAGTTGAAAAAATTGCGAAAAGTTGATATAAAATCACTGAAATTGGTATGGTAGGGGAGGGGGGGGTTCATTGGTTTTTCATACAGAATAGGGCTAAAATTTTTTTTTTTTGGGTGAAAAATGTTATTAAGGGCTGAAATTAGTATTAATTCACGTGACGTTGCGTGGTATGTTAATTCACGACGGAGAGACCATTTCGACGATAAAAATATTTTTGTCAAAAAAACCGTGGGTCTACACCTTATAACTTATAAGGGTCAAAAATCGGTAAAAATGTCTAAAATCACAAAAAAAGTATATAGTTTTACGAAAAATATTATGGTTTCTCTTCATATCACCTTTTTACGGAATAGCGCAATTATTTATTTGAAAATTCGCTCTTATAGCCATGCTGCATGACTGCTTTGATTTTTCTCTCCGTCTACATTATTTGCAGGATATCACGAGAAATGTTGGTTTCTCATTATTTTAGGATACCATTATTTTATTATTCCCACAATTCAGTTATGACCGATTTGTTTTGGCAAAAAAGCATACATACCTATGTCGTGGTACCCCTCAAATTATCAAGATTTACCACACTTATGTAATACCTACATGATTTAACCAAATAAATGAAGGGAAGGACGAGCTGGGCATCGCCGAGGGGAAAGCAGGAGAAGCCCTTCCATCAACCGCCATCGCTCCTCAACGGTAACGGCCGTTGATGGACGGGGGAGGGGTGGAAAGGGGCCTTTATAAACAGCCCCGCTAGCCCAGCTCCTCATTCGACCGACCACTCCTCAACTTGTGGCTTCTATCTCTCTCTCTCGCCCTCTCTTTCTCCTACCCTTCTCCTGCACTCGCTGTGGTGGCAACCACGGGACGCCATCCCTTCTTCTGTAGCACTTGTTGTGGTGACAACGGCGGGGTGCTAGCAAAACACTCCTAAGGAGCACCTAATACTCACTGTGGTGGTAACCGCTGCGAATTAGTTACCTTCCTGTTGGCACCTGCTGTTGTGACAACCGGGCCTCTTCCTCTCTCTCCCATAGCACTCGCTGTGGTGGCAATCGCGGGGTGATAGTTAAAAGACTCTTAAGGAGCAACTAATACCTGCTGTGGTGGCAACCGTGGGGTATTAGTTTTCCTCTCACCCTTCCAACTAACACCTGCTGTAGTGACAACCGTGGGGCGTTTCAGAAGACCCCTACAGAGCACATCCTTCCCTCATCCTTCACTCTTCCATCCAAACCAACCTCATCCACCATTCATCCAACTTTCCGCCCGACTGCCGTAAGCCCACTCAGGCTCACGACAACATAATTCGTACAGATGTCCTCAGGACTTATAAAATTATAAATCTGTGCTACGTGCGGGTAATTGTGTAGTAATTTATGTACATAATACTGCCATTAGTAACTACTAAAATCGTTTATTTGAATGAAAAAAATCCTGCAAAAGCCGACAGGGCAAATAAGTGGCTAACAAACCTACGCGGTAAATAAGTGGCGCTTGACGGCTTATGATGAGGAACCATAACTTGTGGCAGTAATTCGTAAGTGTTTTCTTCTAGCCATTCGTGTAAATTCGAAAACATTATAACGATTTCGAACGTATGGCGAGGCGTGCAGGACTTCGTTTGCTGTTGAATGGCGGTCTTGTACGTGAGCTCGGGTGGAAAACAGTCGCCGCACTTGATCAGGTTTTTCGCGCACGCCGCTTTCAGAGTCTCCACGTCTACGAGCTTGTGGCAGAATAACCCGACGTATATTCCAACGGGCGCTTGCCGATTGGATTCGTCTCGGCAGATCAGAGGCGAACCGGGGAACCGTTTGTAGTCGGTGTCGTTGAAAATATTTTCGGACTGACCCACGAGGGTTTTTGTCCTCAGTCTGTTGGAGGGGCTCTGCACGTCCCAGACGGTGAAGGCTCGTTTTTCCAGGGACAGAGCGTTGAAGTCCACCACGTCGTCCATCGTGTCCTGAAAATTGCCTTCGATGAGCGCGTTGAAAGTTTGTTCGGGCAGACAGTTCTGAACCGTTCCGGAGGAGGAGGAGGGGGGGGGGGATGAGAACCGTTCCGAACTGTCTGCCGTAGCAGTGAGTAAAGACAGATACATACCATTTCAGTGGTTATTCGCACAGAATAGGGGTCAAATTCGGATTTTTGAGGGTCAAAAACTGGTATTAACCAATGTTAATTCTCCTGACGTTGTGTAGGATGTTGATGTCAGAAAGAGGGATCATTTCGATGGCAAAATTCAAAAAAGAGTGGGTCATATTGGACTTTATCCCGAAAAAGTTATAATGTAGCAAAAACTGGTATGGTTTCTCGCTATATCATCTTTTTACACAGTATCACGAATATTTTGAAAATTCGCTCTTATAGCCACGTTTTTATTTTATTTTATTTTTTTATAGGTAGGTAGGTAGGTACAACTGTTTTGGTGGTATTTGAAGTTTTTCAGCATTTAGGCAAGGTCATATATCATCTTAAATGACACAGACCTGGGATGCCTACCTATATTATGTTGTACTTTATTAGTAGGTACACATGTATATAGCCTCCTTTCATATAAATTGAGCAATATGAGTGGTATATGATATATGAATTTATATAATCTGATGTAGCAGTACTCACCATTATCAAGATAAAACAGTCTCTGTACGGTTTACTGTTGCAGGTACCTGTACAATGCGTTACAGGTGTATCTCTGTTCAATATTCCTCGAAGTTCCTCGTTTTGCGGAAGTTTATTTTGATCAAACTGTAGGAAATACGATAGCGTGAGAGGTTGAATTATCCTGTAGATGACATTGACTGCTACAGTCAAAAGAGCCAAGTCGTTGTAGGACCTGTTCTTGCAAGCTTTGCAATTTTCGTGCAGAAGGACGTTGGTGACTGTTTTGAGCTCGCGATCCCAACCTGGAAAGTTGACGATGATCGTTTTCGGATTCACCACGAGATTGCTCTTGACGCTGCCGTCAGGCTTCGTTGTGCACGAGCAAGTCGTCAGAACGTCCATCGTTGTGATGAGCATCCCAAGGCAGGTGGGCTGGAAATACACATCGGTGAATTGTCGGGCCAACTCGAGAACAATGACGACCCAAGCCATCTCGTAGGGTTTAACCGTGGCACTGCCTTCCTGGCGGCAAGGAACAACGGAACAAAGTGAGTTCACGTAGCTAAGAAGCTGGAGACAAGAATACTCGGAAAAGCACACACAAACGTTAGCCTGAAGCTACGTTCACATGAGGGGCAATTCTGGACTGCAATCCGTTACGGCAACGCGCTTGCCGGAAATTTAGCCGCAGAGGCGTTCACATGGCAGCGGAATCATAACCGGAAATCGAACCGGCAAAATCAACCAGGAATGTCCAATTCCAATATGGCTGAACAACCAAACAAGAGAGGCCGCTCAGAGGTTTCCGACAGCGGAAAACATCTGAAGATTTTTATATAGTATCCATGATAATGTGCTGCAATGATCCACTTTGCGTTGGCCAATAGCATTGTGGAACGACTTGCTGTACCGGATTGCCTTCCGGATGTGTAGCTGGGTTCACATGGAGATGCAATTTTGGACCGCAATCCGGTACGGCAACGCGTTCGCCATAATTTTTGCCGCTGAGGCGTTCATGTGACAGCGGAATCATAAAGGAAGTTTAACCGGCAAAATCAACCAGGAATGCCGAATTCCAATATGGCTGAACAACCAAACAGGAGAGGTGTGCGCAGGTACCTCTGCGCAGATACGGCAACGGATTCGACAGTGGAAAGTATCTGGAGATTTTGATATAGTATCCATGACATTGTTTTGCAATGATCCATTTTGCGTTGGCCACTAGCATTGCAGAACGACTTACCTTACAGGATTTCCGTCCGGAATTGCCCCTCCATGTGAACCTTGCTTTACCCCTTGGCCTCCATTTGTGTAGCGGATGGCGTCGTCCGTAGCGCTATAAGACTGGAAGAACGGGTAGAGCTTGTCTTTTACGGATTTAAATTGAAACATATTGGCCATGCAATTTGCAATAATCAAATGAAGGATAAGAAATGAGTTTGACCAGGCGAGGTTCATTGTAAAACTGAGCACGTTGCAAGTTGTCGTCTAAAACACTTCATATTCGGAAATATTTTCTGATTTGGCACTCGTTTATCGTGCACCAAAGGAACAGTATGCGTTACCCATTTGATATTGGCGTTCCCAGATAGAAACAGGAGAGGACCGGGGTGGCACCCAAGTTGAAGCGAATAGGTTGGTACATACCCAGAAGTAGAGTCAATTGGCTTTCATGAAAGTACGAAGTCTCCTAAAGAGGACGACCATTGGATCTGTGACAGTGTGTGACAGCGTGGTGGACCCTCGAGAATCCCTAGACCAGCGAGATTATCACCGGTTAAGAAGGGAAATCGATTAGGCTTCCGTCCAGCGACCCCGTCTCCACCAGACCAAAAAACGACTCGAGAACAGCCACACTGTTACACCCTATTAACACCTCCCATGCTTAATCGTTTTTGAGCCTAGGTACTTACTACACGATTTTTCAGATCAATTAATTGAAAAATATCAGTTTCAAACAATTTTACATCTATGGTTCGTCGGTTGGAGGGTTGTTCCTTCCACGGTTATTATACGTCTTCCATGCTAAATGAACGATTTTGAGCCTACTTATATCACTTTTCAGACCAATGACTCGAAAAATATAAATTCAAAAATTTAAAACAATGAAATATATTTCATAGTACGGTTCTAACCCGTGGTTATACGTCTCCCATGCTAAAATAGGGAAGCGTCGTTTTTGAGCCTACTTATATCACTTTCTAGACGAGTTAATTCAAAAATGTAAATTAAAAAAAAATGAAATATCTTTCGGAGAAATTTTCCAAGTCGTGGTTACGTCTCCCATGCTAAATAAGTAAGGGTTTTTGAGTCTACTTACTACATGATTTTTCAGACCAATTTATTAACTGAAAAGTATCAATTTCAAACAACGTAGTACCTTGTGGGGGGGTTCTAACCCGTGGTCATACGTAACCCATGCTAAACAAACGATTTTGAGCCTACTTATATCACTTTTCAGACCAATGACTCGAAAAATATAAATTCAAAAATTTAAAACAATGAAATATTTCGTAGTACGATTCTAACCCTTGGTTATACGTCTCCCATGCTAAAATAGGGAAGCGTTTTTGAGCCTACTTATATCACTTTCCAGACCAGTTAATTCAAAAATGTAAATTTAAAACAATGAAATATCTTTGAGGGAAATTTTCCAAGTCGTGGTTACGTCTCCCATGCTAAATAAGTAAGCGTTTTTGAGTCTACTTACTACATGATTTTTCAGACCAATTTATTAACTGAAAAGTATCAATTTCAAACAACGTAGTACCTTGTGGGGGGGGGGGGGGGGGGGGTTCTAACCCGTGGTCATACGTAACCCATGCTAAACAAACGATTTTGAGCCTACTTATATCACTTTTCAGACCAATGACTCGAAAAATATAAATTCAAAAATTCAAAACAATGAAATATTTCGTAGTACGGTTCTAACCCTTGGTTATACGTCTCCCATGCTAAAATAGGGAAGCGTTTTAGAGCCTACTTATATCACTTTCCAGACAGGTTAATTATTCAAAAATGTAAATTTAAAACAGTGAAATATCTTTGAGGGAAATTTTCCAAGTCGTGGTTACGTCTCCCATGCTAAATAAGTAAGGGTTTTTGAGTCTACTTACTACATGATTTTTCAGACCAATTTATTAACTGAAAAGTATCAATTTCAAACAACGTAGTACCTTGTGGGGGGGGGGTTCTAACCCGTGGTCATACGTAACCCATGCTAAACAAACGATTTTGAGCCTACTTATATCACTTTTCAGACCAATGACTCGAAAAATATAAATTCAAAAATTCAAAACAATGAAATATTTCGTAGTACGGTTCTAACCCTTGGTTATACGTCTCCCATGCTAAAATAGGGAAGCGTTTTTGAGCCTACTTATATCACTTTCCAGACAGGTTAATTATTCAAAAATGTAAATTTAAAACAGTGAAATATCTTTGAGGGAAATTTTTCAAGTCGTGGTAACGTCTCCCATGCTAAATAAGTAAGCGTTTTTGAGTCTACTTACTACATGATTTTTCAGACCAATTTATTAACTGAAAAGTATCAATTTCAAACAACGTAGTACCTTGTGGGGGGGGGGGTTCTAACCCGTGGTCATACGTAACCCATGCTAAACAAACGATTCTGAGCCTTCTTATATCACTTTTCAGACCAATGACTCGAAAAATATAAATTCAAAAATTCAAAACAATGAAATATTTCGTAGTACGGTTCTAACCCTTGGTTATACGTCTCCCATGCTAAAATAGGGAAGCGTTTTTGAGCCTACTTATATCACTTTCCAGACAGGTTAATTATTCAAAAATGTAAATTTAAAACAGTGAAATATCTTTGAGGGAAATTTTTCAAGTCGTGGTAACGTCTCCCATGCTAAATAAGTAAGCGTTTTTGAGTCTACTTACTACATGATTTTTCAGACCAATTTATTAACTGAAAAGTATCAATTTCAAACAACGTAGTACCTTGTGGGGGGGGGGGTTCTAACCCGTGGTCATACGTAACCCATGCTAAACAAACGATTTTGAGCCTACTTATATCACTTTTCAGACCAATGACTCGAAAAATATAAATTCAAAAATTCAAAACAATGAAATATTTCGTAGTACGGTTCTAACCCTTGGTTATACGTCTCCCATGCTAAAATAGGGAAGCGTTTTAGAGCCTACTTATATCACTTTCCAGACAGGTTAATTATTCAAAAATGTAAATTTAAAACAGTGAAATATCTTTGAGGGAAATTTTCCAAGTCGTGGTTACGTCTCCCATGCTAAATAAGTAAGGGTTTTTGAGTCTACTTACTACATGATTTTTCAGACCAATTTATTAACTGAAAAGTATCAATTTCAAACAACGTAGTACCTTGTGGGGGGGTTCTAACCCGTGGTCATACGTAACCCATGCTAAACAAACGATTTTGAGCCTACTTATATCACTTTTCAGACCAATGACTCGAAAAATATAAATTCAAAAATTCAAAACAATGAAATATTTCGTAGTACGGTTCTAACCCTTGGTTATACGTCTCCCATGCTAAAATTGGGAAGCGTTTTTGAGCCTACTTATATCACTTTCCAGACAGGTTAATTATTCAAAAATGTAAATTTAAAACAGTGAAATATCTTTGAGGGAAATTTTTCAAGTCGTGGTTACGTCTCCCATGCTAAATAAGTAAGCGTTTTTGAGTCTACTTACTACATGAATTTTCAGACCAATTTATTAATTTGAAAATATCATTTTCACGCAAAGGAATATCTGGTTATCGTCGGTGGGGGGGGGGGGGGGGGGGATTAATTGAACGGTTATTAGCGAATTTTCGAAGAAAAGGAAGCTATTGTTCTCGGTCCAAAATTTTTAAAACTCGAATTTCCGAAAGATTTTTATACCAAAATCCGTTTCAGGCCATCCTGAATTCACTGCCGAAAGACACCAAAAATTATATGTATATATATACATATTTATATATATATTTATATATATATTTATATATATATTTATATATTTATATATGTATGTGTCATTCCAGACGATAACTCTCGAAAGAATTGAGATAAAAAGTTCAAATTTGCACGAAAAATCTGTCTTGGCAATCGACAGGCTAAGTTCGAAGATGGGCAGAATCGGGTCACTCTAAGGGGGAGTTTTGGGGAGTTTTAGGGGGGGGGAAATTACCCATAAATTCCCAAAATGAAAAAGTCTGACAAGTGACACCTCATTTTAAAGGTTTTTGTACGCTGAACACGATGGTGAAATCAGAATTGCGATATCTCATTCCATTCTCAAACTGGAGCACTTTGAAGATGAAGGAACGTGGTTATTTCTTGAGATGTTCTTCCTGGTTCGTCTGCTCTAATCTGATAACGGAATGGGATATCGCAATTCTAACTTCACCATCGTGTTCAGCGTTGGAAAATCTACAAACCGAGGTGTTACTCGGCAAAAAATGGAACAAAAAATTTGTTACGTATCCAATACCTACTCTTCTGGTATTCAAAACATTTTTGATTTCCCCCTCCCCCTCCTTCCACCCCAAATTTTATTTTGCGTAAAACTACTCCTGTTTTAATTTTGTATGGTATCAAGTTGGGAAAACATCGGCCGAAAATTAATTTTCAGAAAATTTTAGGCGGAGGAGGAAGATGCCGAAAACTTCGAAAATTCGCTCTTATAGCCATGCTGCATGACTGTGGTTTTTACATTTAGAGCAGATTTAGAGTAGGTGTTGTGTGAGCGAGTTGGGGGAGGTGCTCCATTAGGTTATGGAATGTGTGTAGTACTTAGATTTAGTTCTCCGATGGTTCCAGGAAGTGCGGAAAATTAAAATGCACAACCGTTCTTGTCTATTTCGCTTGTTCTAGCCAAAAGAGCACCCCGAAAAATCGTGTTTATTAAACTTCTATAGAATGTGAGATCACGCTAGTTCCTTCCGCAGAAAATTAAATATTATATTCGGCTGTGGAGCCTCGATTTCTACTTATTTTCGATGGATGAACTTACAAAAATAGTTTACACGTGTGCGCCTTTGATGTAGTCGATCAATACAAGCGATGTTTGTTCAAGATAAATTTATCGCGCTCGTTCGTTCTCCCTTATGTTAGGTTTTGATAACGCGACCTGTCGTGCCAACCACCTGATGTTACAGACCGCACTGATTAAATCTGTGTGGGAATTACCGGAGGAAACAGAGGTGTTGCAATGGTAAAAAAAACCACAGTCATGCAGCATGGCTATAAGAGCGAATTTTCGAAGTTTTCGGCATCTTCCTCCTCCGCCTAAAATTTTCTGAAAATTAATTTTCGGTCAATGTTTTCCCAACTTGATACCATACAAAATTAAAACAGGAGTAGTTTTACGCAAAGTAAAATTTGGGGTGGAAGGAGGGGGAGGGGGAAATCAAAAATGTTTTGAATACCAGAAGAGTAGGTATTGGGTACGTAACAAATTTTTTGTTCCATTTTTTGCCGAGTAACACCTCGGTTTGTAGATTTTCCAACGCTGAACACGATGGTGAAGTCAGAATTGCGATATCCCATTCCGTTATCAGATTAGAGCAGACGAACCAGGAAGAACATCTCAAGAAATAACCACGTTCCTTCATCTTCAAAGTGCTCCAGTTTGAGAATGGAATGAGATATCGCAATTCTGATTTCACCATCGTGTTCAGCGTACAAAAACCTTTAAAATGAGGTGTCACTTGTCAGACTGTTTCATTTTGGGAATTTATGGGTAATTTCCCCCCCCCTAAAACTCCCCAAAACTCCCCCTTAGAGTGACCCGATTCTGCCCATCTTCGAACTTAGCCTGTCGATTGCCAAGACAGATTTTTCTTGCAAATTTGAACTTTTTATCTCAATTCTTTCGAGAGTTATCGTCTGGAATGACACACATATATATATATATATATATATATATATATATATATATATATATATATATATATATATATATATATATATATATATATATATATATATATATACATATAATTTTTGGTGTCTTTCGGCAGTGAATTCAGGATGGTCTGAAACGGATTTTGGTATAAAAATCTTTCGGAAATTCGAGTTTTAAAAATTTTGGACCGAGAACAATAGCTTCCTTTTCTTCGAAAATTCGCTAAAAAACTACAGGATAAAAATAGAAATAGTCTATTTCCACGTAAAATAAAAAATTGTAGACCGGTTTCGGATGTTACACCATCATCAGTACACGATAGAATTAGATGATGTTAATGATGATTGATGATGAATTAGATGTTAATGATGAATTAGATGAAGAATTAGATGATGTTACACCATCATCAGTATACGATAGCATTCTATCGTGTACTGATGATGGTGTAACATGCGAAACCGTTCTACAATTTTTTATTTTACGTGGAAATAGACTATTTCTATTTTTATCCTGTAGTTTTTTGCTGTGGATTTCCACTACTCCGCCGCAAGTGATTTAAGTTATGTTGCAATGGTCTTGTGCATCAGTCTGGAAGCATAACTTCCTATTTATTTAGGGTTTACCTTTGTTTAATGAATTGGTGTAAATTTTAGATCAGTGGAAATGTTGTAGGTTTCTGTTGTTCTCTTACGTTAACTCTCATTTTCGATCCTTACACCCATTTCATGATACAGTACCTAGGGTGGCCCATCCAACGTGCACCATGAAAAACACCATTTCAGTTGTTTTTCATACAGAATAGTGGTCAAGTTTCGATGTTTGGGTTTCAAAAATTGGTATTAAGGGCTAAAATCAATATTAATTCACCTGACGTTGCGTGGGATGGTTGCTAACGACAGAAAGAGTTTTATCATTGACTTTCGATGTTAAAAATACCTATTTTGTTAAAAAAAAGAGTGGGTCAAATTTGACTTTATATAAGGGTCAAAAATCTGTTTAAAAAAATGGCTAAAATCACGAAAAAATGATGAAGGTAATTTTACTAAAATAATGGTATGGTTTCTCGCTATATCATCTTTTTACACAATAGCGCAAATATTTCTTTGAAAGTTCGCTGTTATAGCCATGCTGCATGACTGAAACGTCTCCCCCCCACCCCCTCAATAACTCTCAGCCTATTTTATACGCCACTTCCAAAAGGCGCAAAAAATGACGAAAAAATGGAAGTTGCACCAACATCATTAGCGACAGGTGATTAGAGACAGAACGAGTTTTACTATCGACTATTTCGATGATAAAATCACCTATTTTTCTCAAATAAGAGTGGGTTAAATTTGACTTTATAATTAAGGGTCAAAAATCTGTTAAAATGGCTAAAATCAAGAAAAAGTTATATATAATTTTACGAAAATCCGTATGATTTCTTGCTGTCATCTTTTTACACAATAGCGCGAATATTTCTTTGAAAATTCGCTCTTAGAGCCATGCTGCTTTTTCCCCCCTTTTTTCCCCCTTCCAAATGGCTCAGCCTATTTTATACTCCACTTCCAAAAGGCGCAAAAATGGCAAAAAATGGAAGTTTTACCAGCATCATTAGCGACAGGTGATTAGCGACAGAGAGTTTTATCATCGACTATTTCGATGATTAAAATGCTTATTTTTCTCCAAAAAAGAGTGGATCGGTAAAAATGGCTAAAATCACGAAAAAATTATATATAATTTTACGAAAATTCGTATGGTTTCTCGCTATATCATCTTTTTACACAATAGCGCGCATATTTCTTTGAAAATTCGCTCCTATAACCATGCTGCATGACTGAAAATTCCTATTATTTTTAACAAATGGGAAATTCCCACTTCCATGGAAAATTCCATTTTTCCATTGGAATTTCCACTTTTCCATGGGAATTTCCACGTTCCATGAGAAATTCCACTTTCCATGACATCTGTCAATGGGAATTTCCACTTTCCATTGGAAATTCCACTTTTACATTGGAATTTCCACTTTCCCATTTAAAAATGGGAAATTCCACTTCCAGAAGGCGCGAAAATGACAAAAAATCGAAGTTTCACCAACATCATGTGTGAAACGTGACTTTCAACTGCTTTCTCATTGAACTCAATGGTGAACTTATATATATATTTTTATTTATTTATTTTTTCAAAGCTTCTGTGCGATTCTACGAGCGGTTTGACCCATCGGCATGCGATTGCACACGAACGTCATTATAGCCAATTTATCCCTTATCGTCCTGCGGTGTCATATTTGATGCCGCATTTTAGGAGGGGGATATCGATAATTCAGTGACGGGATACAGCCTCTTTAGAGCCTTGATCCTTCTTGTAGAGTACTAGAAGGATGTAATTTGTCTGTCATTTGTCGCTAAATTGTTTTTGAACCATCAGACCTGAAAAAATATTCCTCGTGTTACTTGCATGCTGCAAGAACTCTGGATTATGATTTCCATCGATTGTTCAAGACAAACCACGGAAATTCGTCGGGTGTCAAATTTAACTACTTAGGATGATAGGGTGACCATAAAAAGTCCCGTCGTTTCGTCGGGGTGCCGAATCTAACCCTTCAGGATGATGGGGGGAAAAGACCTGCGTATTTGTCATTTTGTCATATCTGACACTTTAGGATGATGTAAAAAGCTAGTTTTACCTCTTCTTTGAATGAGTGATGGACTATGTACGTTTTACCATTTTGAGTTTTGCACAAAGTTAAACCTTGTATTTGCATTGTCAAACCTAAGACTGAGTTAAAAAAAAAACCACAGTCATGCAGCATGGCTATAAGAGCGAATTTTTGAAGAAATAACTGATTTTATATAAAATGTGATCTTTGGGATATCCCATTCAAATATGGGCAATCTTAAACTTATTGGGTAATTATAGGTATTCAAGTATGACGCTATTCGGTTAATTCGGTATGCATCAAATATGGGCATACCTACGTAACAAATTTTTTGTTCCATTTTTTGCCGAGTAACACCTCGGTTTGTAGATTTTCCAACGCTGAACACGATGGTGAAGTCAGAATTGCGATATCCCATTCCGTTATCAGATTAGAGCAGACGAACCAGGAAGAACATCTCAAGAAATAACCACGTTCCTTCATCTTCAAAGTGCTCTAGTTTGAGAACGGAATGAGATATCGCAATTCTGATTTCACCATCGTGTTCAGCGTACAAAAACGTTTAAAATGAGGCGTCACTTGTCAGACGTTTTCATTTTGGGAATTTATGGGTAATTTTCCCCCCATAAAACTCCCCAAAACTCCCCCTTAGAGTGACCCGATTCTACCCATCTACGAACTTAGCCTGTCGATTGCCAAGACAGATTTTTCGTGCAAATTTGAACTTTTTATCTCAATTCTTTCGAGAGTTATCGTCTGGAATGACACATACATATATAAATATATAAATATATAAATATATATATAAATATATATATATATACATATAATTTTTGGTGTCTTTCGGCAATGAATTCAGGATGGTCTGAAACGGATTTTGGTATAAAAATCTTTCGGAAATTCGAGTTTTAAAAATTTTGGACCGAGAACAATAGCTTCCTTTTCTTCGAAAATTCGCTAAAAGTAAAATTGTTATCTAGACTGAAAAACTGTAATTTAGAAGGAAATTTGAAAAAACGGCTGAATTTTGAAGAAAATTCGCTAAAAAAGAATCTTGTCGCACTTTTAGGGAAACAGGATAAGAACAATAGCTGAATTTTCTTTGAAAATTCGCTAATAAGTAGCGAACTCTGTGATTTTTATTCAGTTTATTGTGATCAACTTCATAGGCTTAGTTACCATAGTACGTGCAAAATGAAAGAGATGGCAACTGAAGTTGCATTACGCATCATCAGTTGCATTTAAATGTAAATTTTACATTATTACTATGAGATTGGTAATAAAATAGTTTTCGAAGATGAATGATCTTGATTATATGACCTATCATCCTGGAGTGTCATTTGGCTCCGTATGATTTTTACCATTTCGTCCTGAGGAGTCATATTTGAAATATTAATGGTTTACCACATCGTCCTGAAGTGTCATATTTGAAACTGCTGTGTTTACCCATCGTCCTAAGTGGTTAAATATGACACCAACTCCACAATTTTAACATCGGAGGTGGGTGGGGGTGGGGGGTAAATCGATAATTCCTGTTTATGTCCTATTGGCAAGACTAAAGTGATGATAGTGTCAAGAAATGAAAGCCTTCAGGAAGTCTACAGCGTCCAGAATCGTGAATTCCAGATTGTGGATGAGTTTGTATACCTAGGTTCGCTGGTTACACGCAGATGCGAAGAAGATCCCGAGGTGAAAAGAAGAATTGCTGCAGCTAACCGAAGCTATTTCGCGAATGTCAAGTTACTAAAGGATAGGAACCTTTCTAAGACGACCAAACTCCGTCTTTACAAGACTCTCATACGACCAGTGGCAACCTATGGATGCGAGACTTGGGTCCTCACGAAAACCAATTGCCGGAAAATGGAATGCTTCGAGCGCAAAGTCTTGGGGAGGATCTTTGGCCCAGTTTGTGAGAATGGAATCTGGAGAAGGAGGAAGAACCGGGAGCTCACTGAGCTATTCAACGAACCATCCATAGCTTCGTTCGCGGTGTGTTTTACTGACGGTCAGGGAACCGTCTGAAGCCACTTTTCTTATCGTGCCAACACGCATGCGCCACCAATACCAACTTTCAAACTCACAATGGACTGGGTACACCGCGAACGCTTGGGAAGGAAATCTGACTGCAACCTCTGTGCAACCTGAAAATTTCTAACCTTCCTGATTGTGTGGTGTCGTCGTCGATTTTTTCTGCTTTCTGACGTTTGTTATACAAATCATATCTATTAAGGGTTTATTGAAAGGCTGTGACTCGTGCATGTGTGAGAAGTTCATATGTCATCATTGATCTCTGCTAATTTATTTCTTCTTTTTATAACAATAATACTAACGTTCGTCACCGTTGATTTCGGCTAATTTACTACGTTTTTAATTCTTCAACTTACTCAAGTCTTATATTACGATTATTCCTATGCTTCTGATGAATGCGTAGACTATCATCTTATGTATGTTCCTAGTTGTAATATAGTTCCTGCGTTTTGCTTCGAGTATTCATCTCTTACCAATGTTATGCATCCCTTTATCTCAACTTGTACTTAGTCGAAGTATTTTTAATAAAAATAAATCGTAATCTCTGTAGTTTTCTTCCTAACTAATGACCTAATGGGATGTTTATCAAATTCGGTGATACCAGTGTACTTTTTTGGAGTAATTGGTGACTGAAGAAATACCTAATCGAAAGTTTGAAGTTCGTTGTAAGGTACCTAACTAATTTTGCTGATAACTGACTACACATTCTTCATGTGCTCATTTTTTGTTAATATAGCTATGTATTCGGTTTCCTCAAGGGTCAATAATATGATAAAACGGCTGAAATCACCGGAAACGTCTACAAAAAAAAGGTAGCATAAACTGTGAATTCAGCCTTAAAAATACAATTTCAACAATCGAAGATAATTTGTCAAAATTAGGAGTCTAATTCGAGTGGGCCAAAATTGGCAAAACCAACAATTGCTAGGCCAGTTCTTGGAACACCCACCGTAATCGTAAAATTAGGTAGGTAAGTGGCACTAAGTTTTTCATTTGGGATATTCAACCGACCCCTCATGGCGAGGGAGAAGTACGAAAACGCAAGTGAGAGAAGTGGATAGGGTTATTAGAACGAATAACAACGACGAACGACGGTGCGATGAGAAATGATTTGATTGGCTTAAGCGGGCGAGCGGTAGTGGGGGGCGAGCAGTCAGAAAGGAGTACATCGGAAAATCCGCGGACTGATCTGACGGTCTTGGAACTGTCTTCGAACCGCCAGAAAAACACCGCGAACAGCATCCTATGGATGCTATACAGTCCGAGACGAGTCCGCAAGACCACCGCGAACGCCAAATGATGGATCTGACGGTTTGAAGACAGTCAGATGGCCACCGCGAACAAACCTCATATCTGCTCATATCCGCACAATGCGCCTTAAATGGTATGGCCACGTGAAGAGGATGAAAACCGATCGGCATGTAAGAAGAGTGTTTGACCTCAAAAATGAGGGTACACGACCGAGAGGGCGCCCTAGGGCTAGATAATGCAGATAATGTAGCAGATGCAGATGCTGAGATGTGCAGAGATGTGCTGAGATGTGCAGATGCTAGATAATGTAGTTCTAAAACAAGAAGAAGAAGAAGTCCTACTGGGACTAATTTAAGACGAATTACACTGAAAAACATTTTTTTCCTCCGCGAAATCTATGTGCAGGACGATAAGGGTTAACGATGTTAGGACAAGTTGAACTCTGTTTTGGAATTGGAAAATATCGAATTCCACTCGTTACCGGTGTCCATTCTTATGCAGAAGTCATATCCAGCAAATCGTGGGATCGCCGGCCGTCCCCTGCCGGTAGCCCGGGATCCGGTTCTTGCGGAGGTCTCGGCCGCCTCCCGTCTAAGGACGTCCGTTCGTTGGGGGGTTTTACGTAAGAAAGTTGACTCACGGAGATTCCTCGCCGCGTTTGTCCTCCCCACTCGGATTCCGCTAAACCTTATACGATCTCGTCTCGTTTGTCCATTTTCAGGTGACCGGCTCCGTCAATCGCTCCACATTGCACGCCGTCAATCGATGGTTAGACATTGGAGGCGGTGATTGCGGACTCGTATGTGCACACAGTGCCGTTTGTGATAGAAGGTTCAGTTTATGCGCATGGCTGACAAAATCTGTTAGTATCATTTTAGCGAATTTTCAAAGAAAATGAAGCTATTGCAATGGCTTCGAAATTTAAATAATATAAATTTTTGGAAATTTTCTTCATAGAAATCCGTTTCAGACCATTCTAAAACGATTCCTGAAATTTAACACTTTTTTATATGTATATATATATATGTGTCACTCCAGACGATAACTCTCGATAGAATTGAGATAAACAGCTCAAATTTGCACAAAAAATCTATCTTGGCAATCGAAAGGCTAAGTTCGAAGATGGGCGAAATTGGCCTACTCTAAGGAGGGTTTTGGCGCATTTAAAGTGCGCAAAAATTACCCAAAAATCCCCAAAATGTTATTTTTCAACAAGTGACCCCTCATTTTAAAGGTTTTTGCACGCTGAACACGATGGTGAAATCGGATTTTAGATATCTAAATCCGTTCTTAAATTAGAGCATTTAAAGTGCGCAAAAATTACCCAAAACTAGGATAATCTTTAAACTCTTACCCCCCCCCCCCCCACCCCCTTAGAGTGGTCAGATTGAAAAATGTGAGAAGTATTAATTGAAGACGAGAGTTCGAAGCAAAAAAGGGGGAGGCAAACGATTAGTACAACTCCTTGAATTTCCCATTTGACATATAATTGTTATGATACCTTCATAGATAGACAAGTACCGGCCCACGTATTACTAGAAGGAAGACGAAAGAAAAAATCTATTTCAAATTATTCAATTTAGGTACTAACAGTAGGAGGAAGAAGGTTAGATAGGTATCTTATCAATTTATTATCAGTATCATACGAATATTTGATATTCAAAGGTAGGTAGGTACTTAACATGATAAAAATAATATCAATGAAGAAGGAAGGATCTACCTACCTAGTAGAGCAAATCTTGAACTGGTTTTAGATACCAGGCCTGAAATCGTAGTCAAGAGGAAAGGCCATTCAGAAGGAACAAGGAATCTACTCATAACAAACGGTAGAATCAGGATGGACAAAACGTACAAATTAAAATAAATACGAAGAGAATATACATAGAAAACCAAATTTTAGACCGAAGTTTTCCTTTATTCAAAACCATAGCCATTAATTCGAATATTTCTTTGAAAATTCGCTCATTAAGTCATGCTGCATGACTGGTTTTTTTAAATAACAGTGGGTTCCATTCTAAGAATTTTGACATCAACCGCACTCTCCCACGATGAATAGTTCTTTTTCTACGGGTTTTCAAAAGTTCCAGCGCTGTCACAGCGAGTGTGCAGTGACGTAGGAAGTGCTGGAATCCTTGAAAAAACATACAAAAAGAACTATTCATCGTAGGAGAGTGCGGTTGTTCTAAAACTGTTAAGATGGACCCTACTGTCATTAAAAAACGCTGCAAATCCCTGCGCAACGGTTTATTAATTTGTACAGAATACCCTTCTGTTACAGATCACAGCTCTTTGTATTGATAACCCGTCTATATAATACGTACCTACTATTCTATACATATTATGTAGATCGCAGACCCTACGTAGGTTAGTACCTAACCCCGTACTCGTTACTAGGTACCTACCTAAATCACGAGTTAAATGCTGCTAAAATAATTCTGTCGATGACAAACAGTAACTAAAATGGCAAAAAGAAACGCAAATAATGAATTTTTGAAGGAAAATTGTTCATGTGGAGTGAAATAGATGTCCCTTCTGCGTAGATCACTGTTTTCTGTGGTCAGTACCTACCCTCGTGGTCGAGTATAATGAACCGTTGTGTAATAACTTGCCCATCAATAATACTTCAACGGGTGGTCAAGATGCAAAAGTACCGATCAACAAAATCCAGCCCCTTCTTGGTAGATGAACCGTTGTGTAATAATTTACCGTTGTGGAATAATTTACCGTTGTGTAATAATTTACCATTATGTAATAATTTACCGTTGTGTAATAATTTGCCGTTGTGTAATCATTTACCGTTGTGTAATAATTTACCCATCAATAATACTTCAACGTCTGTTCAAGTTTCACAACAAGATCCAATAGTCCGTCACTTATCAAATGAAATAATATCGCAGAGCAACCAACTCGACTTCAAACAGCCATCCTTGATTATAATCAGGACCTCCCTAGTGATGATATCCCGGCCGGATTTATACCGTTTGATTCACGATCGTGTTGACGAAGCTTTTTGGTGCACACGATCGTCGATCGGCTGGACGTACAGTGCTCCGGGTGGTCTCAAAAAATTGTTTGGCTCAAGACAAATTTAATATCGTAAAAAAAAACCAAACCCTTCAATCGAAAGTTTTCGAGCTACGGCGTTCTGAAAATTTCAACCCCTTATTTTGAAACCCTTAGAGAGGACTGACGCCGAGCTTCGAGGACCAACTAGACCCCGAAGGGAACCTAAAACCTGAATTTCTTCCATTTTTTTTCTCATGGTAACTAATAAAAGTGGTCAGTACGGCTTACGGCGGATAGACAGAAATTTTTGGTTTATTATTTTCAGTAATGAACCATTGGAATCGAGCATGAAAGAAAAAAAAAAAAAAATCTAACCCCCCCCTCAAAATTTGATGGTTTACGTTTCAAGGTATGTAGAATCCGAAAATGCAATACAAATATTTCTGTCCGTATACGCCGTACGCCGAATAAGTCAAATAAAATAAATACTGGAAAATAGCCTATTAACATGTTGTATCATGTTTTAGCCCTGGGGTACTAGCATTTTTTGCGAGTCAATTTTAAGCGTCAAATTTTTTCGCGCAGTGGTTTTCACTTACAACCGAGTAGTTGCTAGGGAAATGAAACTTTTTCATTTTCATCGAACAAAAATCGTTTTCCATTCGTTGGAAAGCTCTTGATTTATCACGAATTTATTTCGTATTTGTTCTTGGTATTTATTTCCTAGTTTCATACTATAATTATATAAATGAATGTTATAAATGGATAGTTAACAATGACGCTTGTTTGGTTATCACGTTTTAACATGTATCATCTATGGTGCTCAAGAAATGTAGACAAGACATCGTCAGAAGAAACGAGCACATACGTTTCAAGTAGTAGATTTCTACCTAGCCTTCACTTTTCGAGTTAATAACATGATACATGGTTGCAATTTTTGGTTCTTAAACATAAATAAATTATTATTATACCTTTGATTTATGGTCTGTGAAAATCTATACACTCACGTTCTCACTCCCTCTATCGTGATGGTGAAGGTCTCGAAAAACGCTGCGAAGTCCTTGTCACATGGGTTTATCATTCTGTTGGACATAACTACAGACATGTTGGCTGTTTTTATTGTTTATTTCATGTGAAATAATTGAAGTAGCTATTTGTGGTGGTTTCTACCAAACTCGAACTGAGCTATCATTTTTCACAAATTATCTTTGATCATTAATAGCGCCATTATTCTTCTTTGTCTTGATTCACCTGTTGATACTACTTCTAGTGTTATTGTACAAATTTATGGTGATTTCAGATAATTTCCCATGTTTTGACTCACAAAAAATGATTTTTGGGAGCTGAACCTTTGGTACCACGTGAATTCTTTTACTCTTTGGTCAAAATGAACTTCATGTTCGGTCTTCTCGCCCTAAAATACATGGGAAACGATACCTCACAAGCTCATGTTATTAAAACACCGAAAACCCCTATTTTTCACACCCATTGTTTCACCCATAACAAACAACCCTGGGTATATTCCGATTGGGCTGCAAAGTTTCGGGACACAACTAGGGCCCAAATGGAGCCTGTGTGCGAAAGAAGAATTTTTAGACCGAAAATAAAGTGGGTATGGATGATAGGGACATCGCATTTTTGGAATCTAAGCACCTTGAAACGAGAAAGAAAATTTTTTGAGTGGGTGTTCCAATAGTTTTTTGCTTTTTGATACATAGGTGTATTATTCACAGAATATCAATCCAAAAGGACTTAAATAGAATCACTCAGAAAAATCTTAGGTCATAATTATTATATACCTGTTACATACTGAACTTGTTCACGTTCCATGTCTCAGCAATTGACCAATTGGAGAATTTTGATATTCCCCGTACAAATCCTTCCATTCTTGTGACCAATTAAAGCCGCTGAGGCGTTCAAGAGAAACGCAATGTTATTCAATAGACGGGACAGTACACCCTTAGGTGGGGGGGGGGGTTGTCGTCATTAAGCGGAGTAATAGACCCCTTGGCAATAATTACCTTCAAGCGAAGTCTGCTAATTGCTCGGGACTGTTGAAGCAGATACAGACCCCCATAGCGACCCGACGAGAACGTCGGTTGTTGGAGTTGATGGGGTTTAAGGGAGCAGTTACGGGGGGAGTGCGTTCGTGAGTGAGGGCAGGAGGCCAGTGATTGAAAGGGGATTTACCGGAGCTTTGAGGTTCTCCAATTGCGTAACTTGCGCTTCCGTGGACGATTTAGAGTGGAAGGCAACTGAAAATTCTGAAGATCACCAGAGAATTCCAACATTTTCTTTAAAAACGCTGCAAAGTCCTTGTCACATGGGTTTATTATTCTACTGGACACATCTACTATTATGTTGGCTGTTTATTTATTGTTTCCTTAATGTGAACTAATTGAAATAGCTATTTATGATGGTTTCTACCAATTTTGGCCCCCAAAACACGAAGTAGGTACGCTCCTTTTTTTTCAAATTTTGTTTGATCATTGGTAGTGCCATTTACTCGTCTTGATCCACTTTTTCTAGTGTCATTATACAAATTTATGGTGATTTCAGACGATTTCCCAGGTTTTTGACTCGTAAAAAATCAATTTTGGGAGCTGACCCCTCAATTTTTCCATTTTTGGTCAAAATAGACTTCATATTCGGTCTTCCGTCGCAAAAAAACATGGAAAAAGATACCTCAAAAGCTCATGTTGCTAACATGTTACTAAAACACCTATTTTTATACACATTTTCACTCGTAACACCCCTGGGTCGGGCTGAAAAGTTTCGGGACACAACTAGGGCCCAAATGGAGCATGTGTGCGAAAGAACGGCTTTCTTAGACCGAAAATGAAGCCCGTACACGTGATTCGGCGGACGGCGTATGATGGCGGACGGACATTGCATTTTTGGAATCTCCGCACCTTGAGACGGAAAAGAAAAAATTTTGAGGGGGTGTTATAAAAATTTTTTCCTGACCGAATACATAGGTGTATTATTCACGGAATAATAAACCAAAATTAGCTAAAAACGCTGCAAATTATTACACAACGGTTTGCCTGTACAGATTCTCCTTCTGCGTAGATCACTGTTGTCTGCGATCAATACCTTCTCTCGAAACCCCCCACCCCCCCACAAGGAAAGCCCTAAATCGAGTACTGAAGCCAGTCGGGAATTACAGTTTTATAAAAATACGCGGGATTCAATCATTATTAAATTATTTGTTGTTATTCATGAAGCATAACGTTTCTTCAACTTCCTAAAGTAGTACCTATACAAAAAATCCAGAACAGCCATCATTGTTCAAATGAAATAATATCACAGAACAACCAACTCGACTTCATACAGCCATCCGTGATTATAATCAGGTGTTCCCTAGCGATGATATCCGGGCCGGATTTAAACCGTTTGATTCACGATCGTGTTTACGAAGCTTTTCGATGCAAACGAACGGCTGGTCGTACAATGCTCCGGGTGGCCTCGAAAACTTCTTTAGTTGGAGATCGATTTAAAAACGTAATAAAACCCATACCCTTCTAGTGAAAGTTCCCGAGCTACGGCATTTTGAAAATTTGGACCCCTATCTTTCACTCCTTGGAGATGAGTGGCAGTAACGCCGAGCTTCGCGGGCCAACTCGACCACAAACGGGACCTACGAACCAAATTTCAATAATTTTGGTTCATGATAACTTCATGATAAGTAAGTAAGTAAGTAAGTAAGTTTTTTGTTGGATTTTTGGATTCTACATACCTTGAAACGGAAACCATCAAATTTTGAGGAGGGGGGTTACATTTTTTTTTCATGCTCGATTCCTAAGGTTCATTATTGAAACAATAAACCAAAACACGCAGCCAATGACGGCTTGATCGAGAAAAGACCTAGAGAATAGAGAAGAAGAAGAAGAAGAAGAAGAATATTAGAAGAAGGAGAGAGGCCTGGCCGCTTTTACGCCCACCGTCGAGTCATTATCACTTCAGTCTGAACAGTTATGAGGTTCATTCCATCGGCACCGGAGAGTGCGCAAATAAATCGAACGTGGGGCCGTTCAGTCTGGTCCGTTTTACGAAATTCTGATTGAGATGAAGAAGCCGACAGGTTATACACAAAATTGGTGAATCAACGCCAGGCTCGGCGAAGCCATGTTTAATTCTGAAGACTAATGCCTGGTGGTAGAGGCGGTGATGCTCGTTTAGTTTTTGCGGGGAAAGTCGACTGTTTATTGACGCTGGACGATTGAAGGTTTACACACAAATGCGATAGGGATAAATAAAGGTTGGATCTGGTTACGCTCAGATGGATCAGCAGTTTTACGTCTGCCACCAAAATAAACTTGTGCCGTTAGGGAAATCCTCTTGCTGTGGGCAGATTTCCTAAATTTAAGTCGGATGCACATGATGAATGTGCGGTAGTTTCGAGGTCGAGTCATTGATGAGCTGGGGGCCTATTCCCTAAGCCAAAGAGACATCTCTTTTCGGTCCCACTCTTTTTTGGCAGAAGAGATTTCTATAGTATCCATGACAGATTCAGTAACTTCTAAAAGATAGAGTTGGCGGCCATATTGATATTTTCGATCTCTTTCAGAGGTGGTAGTTTCTTGAAAGAGAAAGTCCCTTTCTCATTTCTCATTTGTCTGATAGTGATCGTGTATCATCCTTCGTTTAATCAGCTACCATATCAGTCATTTTGATGTATGTTCATTCATCACTTAAATGTGAGTCGATTGTTCATTAAAAATATATACATATTATCGATTCATGAGTAAAAACGTCGAAGTAGGTAAGGGTTGAGAGCTATTCAGTAAAATAGACGAACATGGGAGAACATGGGGGAGGTTTTCAAAATAGATAATCTATTTTCATTATCTCTTTCAGTGAATAGGCCTCCTGTTGTCAATGTTCCATGTTGCAGTAAAGTTTTTAGGTTCGTTCCACTTCCACCATTATGAAGAAGTTAGGCGCAGAAACCACGGGCAGGGCAGATGGTTGAAGTGACGCATTTCAACCGTTTCGAGTTCATAAACTCAGTTCATGAACTGTGTTCCAGCCGCTTGAGTTCATAAACTCAGTTGGATGAACTGTGTTCCAACCGCTTGAGTTCATGAACTCAGTTGGTTGAAACGTGTTCAAACCGCTTGAGTTCATGAACTCAGTTGGATGAACTTTTTTCCAACCGCTTGAGTTCATGAACTCAGTTGGATGAACTGTGTTCCAACCGTTTCGAGTTCATGAACTTAGTTGGATGAACTGTGTTCCAACCGCTTGAGTTCATGAACTCAGTTGGATGAACTGTGTTCCAACCGCTTGAGTTCATGAACTCAGTTGGATGAACTGTGTTCCAACCGCTTGAGTTCATGAACTCAGTTGGATGAACTGTGTTCCAACCGCTTGAGTTCATGAACTCAGTTGGATGAACTGTGTTCCAACCGTTTCGAGTTCATAGACTTAGTTGGATGAACTGTGTTCCAACCACTTGAGTTCATGAACTCAGTTGGATGAACTGTGTTCCAACCGCTTGAGTTCATGAACTCAGTTGGATGAACTGTGTTCCAACCCCTTGAGTTCATGAACTGGAATTCCGAGTTCATGAACTCAACTGAACCCAACGAGAAGTGAGTTCACCTCCAGGTAACCTCGGCGTAGCCATCCTCAAATCATAACCTGCTTCATTTTTTTCCGACGTCGCCCGTCAGATGTTTGTGCAGTATTTGGGGGTTTTCTCTTCTCTGGTGTTTCTCTTTCGATGCCTCTCCACTTTTGGGCGTTCAAGCCGTCGGTTTCATGAACTCAGGACCCACTTCAACTCCGTCGAATCGGGTCGAACTCGGTCGGTGAACTCATCCGAACCTGAGTTCATGAACTCGGCGGGGCTGAAACGAACCAAATGAAAGGCGATCAAGAACTCGGTTTTCTGCATTGGTTTGCATGTCGGTAGATACCTACCTTCCCATAATCGACCGAAATCGACTACACCTCAAGTTTTGAGGATCACTAGAAATCCGTCAATTTCAATGGGAAAAAAAAATCAGTCATGCAGCATGACTTAATGAGCGAATTTTCAAAGAAATATTCGAATTAATGGCTATGGTTTTGAATAAAGGAAAACTTCGGTCTAAAATTTGGTTTTCTATGTATATTCTCTTCGTATTTATTTTAATTTGTACGTTTTGTCCATCCTGATTCTACCGTTTGTTTATTACGTAATTGTACTAAGTGCTTATTTATTTGATCGCTGTGGGTAAATTCAAGGAGTTGTACTAATCGTTTGCCTCCCCCTTTTTTGCTTCGAACTCTCGTCTTCAATTAATACTTCTCACATTTTTCAATCTGACCACTCTAAGGGGGTGGGGGTAAGAGTTTAAAGATTATCCTAGTTTTGGGTAATTTTTGCGCACTTTAAATGCTCTAATTTAAGAACGGATTTAGATATCTAAAATCCGATTTCACTATCGTGTTCAGCGTGCAAAAACCTTTAAAATGAGGGGTCACTTGTTAGAAAATAACATTTTGGGATTTTTGGGTAATTTTTGCGCACTTTAAATGCTCTAATTTAAGAACGGATTTAGATATCTAAAATCCGATTCCACCATCGTGTTCAGCGTGCAAAAACCTTTAAAATGAGGGGTCACTTGTTGGAAAATAACATTTTGGGGATTTTTGTGTAATTTTTGCGCACTTTAAATGCTCTAATTTGAGAACGGATCAAGATATCTAAAATCCGATTCCACCATCGTGTTCAGCGTGCAAAAACCTTTAAAATGAGGGGTCACTTGTTAGAAAATAACATTTTGGGGATTTTTGGGTAATTTTTGCGCACTTTAAATGCTCTAATTTGAGAACGGATCAAGATATCTAAAATCCGATTCCACCATCGTGTTCAGCGTGCAAAAACCTTTAAAAGGAGGGGTCACTTGTTAGAAAATAACATTTTGGGGATTTTTGGGTAATTTTTGCGCACTTTAAATGCGCCAAAACCCTCCTTAGAGTAGGCCAATTTCGCCCATCTTCGAACTTAGCCTTTCGATTGCCAAGATAGATTTTTTGTGCAAATTTGAGCTGTTTATCTCAATTCTATCGAGAGTTATCGTCTGGAGTGACACATATATAAATAAATATATATATATATATATATATATATATATATATACATATAAAAAAAAACCAGTCATGCAGCATGACTTAATGAGCGAATTTTCAAAGAAATATTCGAATTAATGGCTATGGTTTTGAATAAAGGAAAACTTCGGTCTAAAATTTGGTTTTCTATGTATATTCTCTTCGTATTTATTTTAATTTGTACGTTTTGTCCATCCTGATTCTACCGTTTGTTTATTACGTAATTGTACTAAGTGCTTATTTATTTGATCGCTGTGGGTAAATTCAAGGAGTTGTACTAATCGTTTGCCTCCCCCTTTTTTGCTTCGAACTCTCGTCTTCAATTAATACTTCTCACATATTTCAATCTGACCACTCTAAGGGGGTGGGGGGGGGGGGGGGGGTAAGAGTTTAAAGATTATCCTAGTTTTGGGTAATTTTTGCGCACTTTAAATGCTCTAATTTAAGAACGGATTTAGATATCTAAAATCCGATTTCACTATCGTGTTCAGCGTGCAAAAACCTTTAAAATGAGGGGTCACTTGTTAGAAAATAACATTTTGGGGATTTTTGGGTAATTTTTGCGCACTTTAAATGCTCTAATTTGAGAACGGATCAAGATATCTAAAATCCGATTCCACCATCGTGTTCAGCGTGCAAAAACCTTTAAAATGAGGGGTCACTTGTTGGAAAATAACATTTTGGGGATTTTTGGGTAATTTTTGCGCACTTTAAATGCTCTAATTTGAGAACGGATCAAGATATCTAAAATCCGATTCCACCATCGTGTTCAGCGTGCAAAAACCTTTAAAATGAGGGGTCACTTGTTAGAAAATAACATTTTGGGGATTTTTGGGTAATTATTGCGCACTTTAAATGCTCTAATTTGAGAACGGATCAAGATATCTAAAATCCGATTCCACCATCGTGTTCAGCGTGCAAAAACCTTTAAAATGAGGGGTCACTTGTTGGAAAATAACATTTTGGGGATTTTTGGGTAATTTTTGCGCACTTTAAATGCGCCAAAACCCTCCTTAGAGTAGGCCAATTTCGCCCATCTTCGAACTTAGCCTTTCGATTGCCAAGATAGATTTTTTGTGCAAATTTGAGCTGTTTATCTCAATTCTATCGAGAGTTATCGTCTGGAGTGACACATATATAAATAAATATATATATATATACATATAAAAAAGTGTTAAATTTCAGGAATCGTTTTAGAATGGTCTGAAACGGATTTCTATGAAGAAAATTTCCAAAAATTTATATTATTTAAATTTCGAAGCCATTGCAATAGCTTCATTTTCTTTGAAAATTCGCTAAAAAGTGTTAAATTTCAGGAATCGTTTTAGAATGGTCTGAAACGGATTTCTATGAAGAAAATTTCCAAAAATTTATATTATTTAAATTTCGAAGCCATTGCAATAGCTTCATTTTCTTTGAAAATTCGCTAAAACACACGTTGAATACCTCCTAGCAGAGATCTGCCGAACATTCCATTTCTTCATTATAATGAGAAGCTGGCTCAGTCGGGGAAATACCCGTATGGTCTACTACTCATATGTATACATGTATAGCATTTTAACATAATGGTATACCCTTATGGGGTGTTTTTAGGCTGTACGTATTATTAACTAATTTATAACAACCTCTGCAAATTATTTAATAATACGTACATCCACGAAATAACATAGACGCACCTCAGTTGAACAACGCTGCAAATTATTACACAACGGTTTATTATTTATCTGTCTAGATACACCTGCGTAGATCGCTGTTTTCTGCGGTCAATACCCTCGAGCTCCCCTGAGGAAAGCCCTAAATCGAGTACTGGAGCCGGCCCAGGAATTACAGTTTCATAATAATACGCGGGATCAATAATTCAGTCATTAATTATTTGTTGTTATTCATGAAGCATAAAGTTGTTCAAGTTACAAAAGTAGGTACCTATCAGCATAATTCTAAAAATCCATCGTTCTTCAAATGAAGTAATATCACAAAACAACCAACTCGACTTCATACAGCCATCCTTGATTATAATCAGTTGCTCCCCAACAATCACGATCATGTTGACGAAGCTTTTTGGTGCAAAAGAACGGCTGACCGTGCAATGCTGTGGGTGATCTCAACAATTATTTAGTTCAAGATCAATTTAAAACCGTGAAGAAAAAACCATACCGTTCTATTGAAAGTGTTCGAGCTAAGGCGTTCTGAAAATGTCAACCACTGTTTTTCATCCGTTAGAGATGACTGATAGTAACAGTAGCGCCGAGCTTCGAGGACCAACTAGACCCCGAACGGAACCTACAAACCAAATTTCGTTAATTTTAGTTCATGGTGACTTAGAAAAGTGCGAGGTAAGGCGTACAGGGGACGAACAGAAATTGTTTATTCCATTTTTGGAATCTACGTAGGTACTAGCTTGGAACGGAAACCATCAAATTTTTATGTGTTGGGGGGGGGGGCTTAATTTCGTTTTTCCCTGATCGATTCCAAAGGTTCATTTTCGTTTATCATTTTCAAGAATGAACCATTGGAATCGAGCATGAAAAAAAAATTCTAATCCCCCTCAAATTTTGATGGTTTACGTTTCAAGGTATCTAGAATCCGAAAATGCAATAAAACAATAATTTCTGTCTGTCCGCCGTACGCCGTACTGGCCACTTTTCTTAGTTACCATAAAAGAAAATTGATGAAATTCGGGTTATAGTTTGCGTTCGGGGTCTAGTTGGTCCTCGAAGCTCGACGTTACTGTCAGTAATCTCTAAGGGGTTCAAAATAGTGGTTGAAATTTTCAGAACGCCGTAGCTCGAAAACTTTCGACAGAAGGGTATGGTTTTTTTTACGTTATTAAATTTGTCTTGAGCTAAAAAAGTTTTGAGACGACCCGGAGCATTGTACGTCCAGCCGTTCGTGTGCACCAAAAAGCTTCGTCAACACGATCGTGAATCAAACGTTATAAATCCTGGCCCGGATATCATCGCTAGGAAGCACCTGATTATAATCAAGGATGGCTGTATGAAGTCGAGTTGGTTGTTCTGCGATACTATTTCATTTGATAAGTGATGGACTGTTGGATTTTGTTGGTAGGTACTTGTGAAACTTGAACAAACGTTGAAGTATGATTGATGGGTAAATTATTACGCAATGGTAAATTAATACACAACCGCAAATTATTACACAGCGGTAAATTATTACATAACGGTAAATTATTACACAACGGTTCATCTACCAAGAAGGGGCCGGATTTTGTTGATCGGTACCTACTTTTGCAACTTGAACAAACGTTGAAGTATTATTGATGGGCAAGTTATTACACAACGGTTCATTATACTTGACCACGAGGGTAGGTACTGACCACAGAAAACATTGATCGACAGAATTATTTTAGCAACATTTAACTCGTGATTTAGGTAGGTACCGAGTAACGAGTACGGAGTTAGGTAATAACCTATGGAGGGTCTGCGATCTACATATTAATGTACAGAATATTACATACTATATTATATAGACTGGTTATCTATACAGAGAGCTGTGATTCTGCACAAAATAATAAACCTTTGAAAATAATAAACCAGGATATGTTGATTTTGTGTTCTGGTTTGGTGCCTCACCGTTGTCATAGCCCACGCGCCGCTACTAATAGTAATATTACCTACCTCAGGTTCGCTAGGTGGAGCTGGTGAAGCGGCCTCCTGGGTGTAACCCCAGACTCCTCTCATCCACATATCCGATCGCCGTCAGACATCTCGGATAGCAGTTCACCTGCATCTAATTTTCAGGTCGCGAATTTCAGCGGCATCCGAGCGAGAAATCCACGGGAGCCCTTCGGGCGTCTTGATGAGGCCCACTGAACTGCACGTGACGGCGAGGAATACCCTCCCCGGAACTGCCAGAAACCGCGTTCGCTCCGTGAAAAAAAAAAACCGGAACTCCGGTTCCGGAAGGAGGGGAAAACCTCTTTGATCGTTCGAACGGACGATTTGTCACTTCGAAGGGGTCAACGGGACGCGACGATGCGTCGTTTTCTCAAACGTGGGTTTACCCCTAAATGATGTTCAAAGGAAAACGCGTCCTCCGTGGAAGATGGGCGGCTTCCTCGGTTCGACGCCCTCGTCCGGAACGCACGTGAGGTCGCTCGGATGAACGGGCCGATCACGCGACCCTCCGGTATTTTCCGATTCATCGCGTCCATGAAATCGCGTACGAACCCCCCGTCGGCTGCTGTTCACGTAAATTTGAACACATTAGGTCACTTGGATGGACGAATTTCACCCTTTCCTTGTTGTTCCAAAGGAGGATTACAAGCTCCCTCATAAGCACGTTAACAAGATCTGCTTTGGAGTAATCCTGGTTCTCCGCGAATTTTCAAAGAAAATGAAGCTGCTTGAATGGATCCAGAGTTTTCAGACCATGAATTACTGAATTAAAAAAAAAAAAAAAGAAACCACAGTCATGCAGCATGGCTATAAGAGCGAATTTTCGAAGTTTTCGGCATCTTCCTCCTCCGCCTAAAACTTTCTGAAAATTAATTTTCGTTCAATGTTTTCCCAACTTGATACCATACAAAATTAAAACAGGAGTAGTTTTACGCAAAGTAAAATTTGGGGTGGAAGGGGGAGGAGGGGGAAATCAAAAATGTTTTGAATACCAGAAGAGTAGGTAGGTATTGGATAGGTAGGTACGTAACAAATTTTTTGTTCCATTTTTTGCCGAGTAACACCTCGGTTTGTAGATTTTCCAACGCTGAACACGATGGTGAAGTCAGAATTGCGATATCCCATTCCGTTATCAGATTAGAGCAGACGAACCAGGAAGAACATCTCAAGAAATAACCACGTTCCTTCATCTTCAAAGTGCTCCAGTTTGAGAACGGAATGAGATATCGCAATTCTGATTTCACCATCGTGTTCAGCGTAGAAAAACCTTTAAAATGAGGTGTCACTTGTCAGACTTTTTCATTTTGGGAATTTATGGGTAATTTCCCCCCCCCCCCCCCCCTAAAACTCCCCAAAACTCCCCCTTAGAGTGACTCGATTCTGCCCATCTACGAACTTAGCCTGTCGATTGCCAAGACAGATTTTTCGTGCAAATTTGAACTTTTTATCTCAATTCTGTCGAGAGTTATCATCTGGAATGACACATACATATATAAATATATAAATATATGTATATATATATAAATAAATATATATATATACATATAATTTTTGGTGTCTTTCGGCAGTGAATTCAGGATGGTCTGAAACGGATTTTGGTATAAAAATCTTTCAGAAATTCGAGTTTTAAAAATTTTGGACCGAGAACAATAGCTTCCTTTTCTTCGAAAATTCGCTAAAAGAAGCAAATCCGTTGCAGAGCATCCTGAATTCATCATTAATGTGTCACTCCAGACGATATCTGGACCGGTTAACCTGAAGTCCCGACTCAAAAGCTCCAAGAGTTCTTTGAAACCTAGCGAAGTTCGAGACCGTAGATCTCCCCTTGGCGAGCCCATGTTGATGTGGAACGATATACTGCGAGTGTATCGAATTGCTGTATCGATATGATATGTGTATATATATATTAATTGCTATGCAATTTTAACGCCGGGGGTCATGTGAAAAAAATGTCCTGTCACAATATCCTGTCACAAAAACGCGTCACGCAAAGAGGAATGTGATGTAGATGAGCACAAAGAGGAATGTGATAAAGATGAGCACAAAGAGGAATGTGATAAAGATGAGCACAAAGAGGAATGTGATAAAGATGAGCACAAAGAGGAATGTGATAAAGATGAGCACAAAGAGGAACGTGATAAAGAATTACCAACGTTATCTTTGTTACCTATGAATAACTAGTTACCTACATTTCATGGTAACGGGCGCCGCTTGGCATTTTTTAATGTGTTTCTATGGAAAGAGCAAAAAGCTTTGTTGTTACCTCCTTCAGAAAAAATGTAAATAAATAACGTTTAAACAGAATCGTTTTATTTTTTTGTGTGTTGGTGGTGTGTGTGGGGGGGGGGGGGGTAAATTGCATAGCAAATTCTCCTTTGTTATACGAAGTATAAGAACACATCCTTCGGGGGTGAGGAACGGCGAACACATCCTTTGGGGGTCCAGGGGGCTTGCCCCCTGGCGAGGCCCGAAGGGCCGAGTTATTATATATATTATATATATTAAATAAAATAATACTATATTATACGAGAATATTATATATATTCTCGATATATATTCTGCAATTATATTTACATGCTCTCATGATCAGCCAGTCGGGCCGCAGATCCCGAACAGATGAGATTGTTGAAAGCAGGGGTTCGCAAATTTTGTAGGTGTGATGGAGTGTGGCCAACGAACGGTGGAATGTCGTGACTGAGCATTTGGTCGGGTTGAGTGCCAGGCCATTTTAAGGAGTACCGTGCCAGAAGCCAATCCAACACCGTCTGCAAATACTGACTATCGGAGGGTGACTTCATGGTGCGATAAATGTTTAGGTCATGTGTAAAGAGTAAAAAATCTTGCTCCATCAATTGCGCCGCTAACGCTGTTATCAACCAGCAAGAAAAGTAGCGGTCCAATGTGGGAACCCTGTGGAACCCCACAGGCAGCCAAAAACGGATTAGATTGGACGTCCCTCAGTCGCACCATCATCGACCGATCCGTCAGATAGCTAGACCCCTACTCCAGAAAACGCCCGAACACCAAGAGTATAATTATATTTATATTCTCGATATATATTTCATGCAAGTATATTATATTTACATGCTCTCATGATCAGCCAGTCGGGCCGCAATGGTCTGCCACCTGCCGCCAAACTTGTATCCACACTGTTATGAAGAACATGGAAGTATTGCGTGGCAATCTCCACACCGGAACTTAACGTATTCAAATCAGCTCAAGGAATTTCATTTGAACGCGACACGAAGCACTGAATGTCGTCAAACTTTTCACTGACTCCGAATCAGGTTTATCAAGTTATCCTCACATCCAGGAGGGCTTACGTCACCGATTTGCGACTCATTGAACGGGGGAATGACAGTCAACGTCGTTTCTGCGAGATGTAGCGCTGATTGGACGCAGCAGCATTTAATCGAGTTCGACACATAATACGGGGGCCTTTATTAGATTCCGCGTCTGATACATATGCTTGATGGTGACTGATACACGTTTGAATCCAACTGAATTTCTATGTGAGGAGGTTGGAACCTTCTATGCGTTCCTTCTCTGTTGATGTTACCCAAAACTTGTCTGGGGATTTTGGACCATTGGACCAAGATAAATATATAAATATTGTACGTAATTTTTGCTTAGACAATATTATTTTGGTTTATTATTCTGTGAATAAAACACCTATGTATTAGCTCACCAAAAAATGCTCACCTCTAAATTGCTCTTTTTACGTTTCAAGGTGCGTAGATTCCAAAAACGCTGCATAGCCCTTGTCACATGGGTTTATTATTCTGCTGGACATACTTATAGAAATGTTGGCTATTCGTTTGTTGTTTCTCTCGTGTGCAATAATTCAAATAGCTATTTTTTTTGTTGCAATTTTGCCCCCCAAAAACGTGAATTAGGTTCCTGTTTTTTAACAAATTGTCTTTGTTCATTGATAGTGTCATTTAATTGTCTTGATTCACCTGTTGATCATATAATTATCATTTAATTTACATTTAGTGTCATTTAATTGTCTTGATTCACCTGTTGATCGGAATACATTCAGGGGAGTTATGGGTGAAAAATGGGTGTAAAAGTAGGGTTATTCGAGGTTGGTTTTTTTAGGTTTTAGTGAATTGAGCTTGTGAGGTATCCATGAGTGTGTGTGTTTTTTTTTTTTTTTTAAGACTGAATATTAAGTTGATTTTGACCAGAGAATGAAGAAATGAGGTTCAATTTGTCAAAAATAGCAGCCTAGTTAGGGGCTAAAGTACGTGAAAACCATCAAAGACAGTTATTTCAATTGTTGCACATGAAAGAAACAATAAATGAACAGCCAAAATTTCTGTAGGTGTCCAGTAGAATAATAAACCCATCAAGGACTTTGCAGCATTTTTTGTTTCTTGAAATTAAAGTCCAGTCATTACCAAAGTATACTTTGAATATGATTAATTATCTACCTAAATCTACTCTTATTAAGTACGACGAGTGCCTATCTACTTCTTCTTTGACTACGTCAATAGATTTTATACAAGTATTGGTGTCTCCTTTTGAGTTCAGAAATGTATGGTCACTTTAACCATAACATACTTCAGACGGGAAACTGATCCCCTAGATGGGCAAAAGCCCACGAAGGGGAGATGAGTCATCCTAGCTTCCGCTTGAATCAAAAATACATTTCAGTCCCTTCCAATGGGCTTTTTCACCGGGTTTATTTTAATTTATTTTATTTTTTTAGTACGGCTGAGCCGATTTACAATAGTAAAACGAAGGACCACTTCACTGGCATTGGTGAGCCGGAAAATGGCGCCTGAGGGAAGACGATGAATCGGCAAAGAAGTCAAATGAAGAATTCTTGAGATCTTTTAGATGAGAAATTTCCTCGAGTAAAACATATCGGCGAGTGCTTTCCGGAAAGGTGCTATCAGTCGGTTTCTGATACAGTTTCGGCGTCAAATTTGGATTTTTGTCGGCCAAAATTCGGTTAGTAAGGGCTACAATCAATATTAATTTAGATGACGCTGTGTGGGATGGCGGTTCACGACGGGAAGCGGGACTTTTTCGGTGATGAAGATATTTTTCTCAAGAATAAGTTGGTCAGATTTGGTTTTATAAGGGTCAAAAATCTGTGAAAATTATATAATTGAATGAAAAGTGGTATGGTTTCTTGCTATATCACCTTTTTACACATTAGCACGAGTATTCCTTTGAAAATTCGCTCTTATAGCCATGCTGCATGAATGGAACTTTTTCTCTTTTTTTTCAGGTAGTTTTTGTCAAATACGTTGTCAAACATTGTGAATGAAATGAAAATTGCCCTGAAATATCGTGCACGACAGGAAAAATTCCAGAGCAGCAACATGAGCTGCTTTTTTCAAACCCCGGCAGAATCAGGTCCGTGGAAAGGGGCTGTTCAATTGAGAAGTGTGTGCGTTCAAACAGGCTCACCGCTCAGGGCCGTTTGGACGCACACGCTTCTTAATTGAAACCTCAACCATTTTGAATGAAATGAAAATTGCACCGAAATACCTATTGTGTACGACGGGGAAAAAATCCAGAGTAGCGACGTCAGCTGCTTTTTTTTTCAAATCCTTGGAGAATCAGGTGCCGCCCAAGGGGCTGTTCAATTGAGAAGCGTGTGCGTTCAAACAGGCTCACCGCCCAGGGCCGTTTGGAAGCACAAGCTTCTCAATTAAACCCTCAACCATTTTGAATGAAATGAAAATTGCACTGGAATGTTATGTACGACGGGGAAAAAAAATCCAGCGCAGCAACGTGAGCTGTTTTTTTCAAATCCTTGCAGAATCAGGTGCGCGCAAAGGGGCTGTTCAGTTGAGGAGCGTGTGCGTTAAAACAGGCTCACCGCCCAGTGTCGTTTGGACGCACACACTTCTCAATTGAACCCTCACCCATTTTGAAGGAAATGGAAATTGCACCTAAATATTGTGTACGACGGGGGAAAAACATCCAGAGCTGCAAGTGAGCTGCTTTTTTTCAAATCATTGCAGAATCAGGTGCGCGCAAAGGGGCTGTTCAATGGAGAAGCTTGTGCGTTCAAATAGGCCCACCGCCCAGGGCCGTTTGGAAGCACAAGCTTCTCAGTTAAACCCTCAACCATTTTGAATCAAATGAAAATTGCACCGGAATATTATGTACGACGGGAAAAAAAATCAGAGCAGCAACATGAGCTGTGTTTTCAAAACCCTGGCGGAATCAGGTGCGTGCAAAGGGGCTGTTCAGTTGAAAAGCGGGTGCGTCCAAACAGGCTCACCGCTCAGGGCCGTTTGGACGCACACGCTTCTCAATGAACCCTCAACTGTTTTGAATGAAATGAAAATTACCTAAATATTGTGTAAGACGGGGGAAAAAAATGCAGAGCTGCAACGTGAGCTGCTTTTTTTGTTCAAATCCTTGCAGAATCAGGTGCACGCAAAGGGGCTGTTCAATTGAGAAGCGTGTGCGTCCAAACAGGCTCACCGCTCAGGGCCGTTTGGACGCACACGCTTCTCAATGAACCCTCAACTGTTTTGAATGAAATGAAAATTACCTAAATATTGTGTAAGACGGGGGAAAAAAATGCAGAGCTGCAACGTGAGCTGCTTTTTTTGTTCAAATCCTTGCAGAATCAGATGCACGCAAATGGGCTGTTCAATTGAGAAGCGTGTGCGTCCAAACAGGCTCACCGCCCAGGGCCATTTGGATGCTAGACGCGTCCAAACGTTCCTCTCCCCCGCGACAAAACGGTTGGTTCTGCCCGTTCAACTCTAACTCTGTCGTTTTCCTCATGTTCCAGTTGCTCCAACTAGTTGTCGGCGGGGATCTGCCATGTTCGAAAGAAGAGGCCGCCTCATTGGCGGGGATACAGCTCCGAATAGAAGAAACTTGGGGGCGTCCCCATGGACCGACGTCACCCGACGACAACACTTTGAAACCGATATCGGAAGATAAGGTAGGGAAACTTGTTCGACGACACTGTCCAGCACTTTTTTATTTCATGTACAAAATAATTGGTAAACATTTATTGGATTCACTCATAATTAAAATGTTGAAGTTATGTCCAAAAACGCTTCGAATTATTAGTCTACAAAACGGTTTTATTATTTCCCTGTATAGATGCCCCTTCTCCTTCGGTCACACTGTTTTACGGTCAGTAAATTCAGTGTGTTGTAGCCACCCATTTGAAATTCATAGGGGACCATCCAGGTGCTGAACCTCAACTGTAAACCAAATTTGAGCAAAACCGTGCCATTTTTCCGTAAGAAATTGATTACCACGGAATTCGCGTTTGTGTATATGCACAGTGGAGATACCGATAGTCCGAGCGTTTTGAAATTCATAGACGACCATCTGAAAGGTACATCCTGACTACCCACCAAATTTGAACAGAATCGGGCCTTTCGTGATTCGCGAAAAATTTAGCGCGCCTGATACACGTTTTCCCATGCGCAGTGGCCGTGCGAGTGGTCTGATCGATCTGTAATTCACAGGGGACTACCTGGGCCGAATTGACGTGATCCCTGAAAATCTCGGTGATATCGTATTCGAATTGAAGAATTTTATGCGTGTGGCAAGGATTTGCCGTACGCGCAAACGGACATAACCGAACCAAATTATTTGTTCAAGTTGCGGGAGTAGGTTAGTTACACATCACAACCAAGTCCAAAATAACTACAGTGGAACCCCGATAAGTCGAACTTCCCTAACTCGAAAAACTCCCAAACTAGAAGCATTTCTTCTGGCCCTTGAGAAAACCTCTTTCAACTCGGGGGAAAAATCGGGGATTAACTCTAAGTGGTTTTTGGAGCGCCGAGCCTCTGCTAATTCGAAGTTGTTTGCGCTGCGTGTCGATTCAGGTGTTTTCTGGTCGATTTTGGTTTATTATTTTCAATAAAGAACCTTTGGAATCGAGCATGAAAGAAAAAATAATTAAATAAAAAATTAACCCCCCCCCCCCCCTTCAAAATTAGATGGTTTCCGTTTCAAGATAAGTATTGACTGCAGAAAACAGTGATCTACGCAGAAGGGGCATTAATTCAGGTAGGTAATAAACCGTTGTGTAATAATTTGCAGCTTTCTTTAAATCTTGTTGGATAAATCAATAGAACCTGCGTTTCATTTGTGCTGTTTGCCAGTGATTTAAATTGTGAGCAAAACGTTTATTGGTAAAAATCAGTATTTTGCACATTCAAATAGTCTACATCTTAAAGTAACGTAACAATTAAAAGAAACTAGTTCCCAGTATGAATGGGGGCTGAGAATTTGATCTTGAAAAAAAAGAAGTGTCCAAACTGTCCCCGACCTCCTCCTACATGCATAATTCGTATTATTCTAAACATGTGTGGGCAGTTTATTGTGCAACTCCTTTAAATCAAAATTCTTGTCTTAAAACCTCGATAACTCGAAACCTCCCTAAGTCGAACTATTTCCTTGGTCCCTTGATATTCGAGTTATCACTGTATCATTCATCAAATTATTGTCACTCCAAACGTGTCTTACAAACCAAATTTAATTAATTTGGGCTAAGAGCAAACCATCAAATTTGAGTGTGTGTGTGCGGTGGGGGGGCCTCATGCTCGGTTCCAAAGTTCATTACTAAAAAAATAGTAAACCAAAATGATGACCGTTTGGACGGTCGCTTATCAATTACTATCATTATTCACATTTTCCGTTTTCGTATTTTGGTTCCACTCGTAGGGGCTATGAATGTTGTATTCCTCCTGGTTCTTCGTCTTTTTCGATGTTAAGATGTTGCTTGTTCTGTTCTCGATCGTACTTCAGTTCAGTGTTAGTATCGACTAGCAGAGCCGCTGGCCATCTACACAAATTTATCCACTTGATTACTAGGTGGGTTCATTCCCGTTCTTTTTCGTTTTCTATCCCAAGACACATCACTGTACTCGAGCGAAGGTATGATACCATCTTAGTTCCTTATTCCTTTGAACTGTCATTCCGTGATACTATAAACTCCTTATGTAGTATCCACCCCATCTGAACTAACTGAATAACTCCTAATGAACTAAGGAACTATGGTTCAATGGATAGTATCAGCTCCTCATGTGTGTCTAGTAAAGGAACTATCGTTCTGTGGTTACTATAAATTCCTCAAGTAGTATTAATTCATCCCATCTGAATGACTCCAAATGAACTAAAGGAACTGTCGTTCAGTGGATACTATCAACTCCTCTTGTCTGTCTAGTAAAGGGACTATCGTTCTGTGGATACTATTAATTTACCCCATCTGACTGACTCCAAATGAACTAAAGGAACTGTTGTTCAGTGGATACTATCAACTAGGTAACTCCTTATGTCTGCCTAGTAAAAACTATCGTTCTGTGGTTACTATAAATTCTTCAGCTAGTGCCAATTCACCCTATCTGAATGACTCCGCATGAACTAAAGGAACTAGCGTTCAGTGGATACCATCAACTCCTCATTTTTGTGTAGTAAAGGAACTATCGTTCTGTGGATACTCATGTTTGTGTAGTAAAGGAACTATCGTTCTGTGGAACTCCTCAGTGATATTAACTCACCCCATCTGGATGACACCTAATGAACTAAAGGAACTAGCGTTCAGTGGAGTCTATCAACTCCTCATGCAGTATCCATCGTTCCTATGAAATAAAGAACTAACTCAGTCGCCTTGCGATTGAGTGAGTTAATTAATAGTTCTTTAGTTCTTAGTTCGTAATGCACAGAACGACAGTTCTTTAGTTCTCCCTTCCAACATCCAATATCCATCTCTGTACACTGGGTCCTTGATTCTTTTACTCTGTCGACCTAATGAACTATCATTCAGTGAAATGTGAACTAAGTCTAGGAGTAGCTCAGTTGGCGGAGTTAGTTCTTCAGGAGTAGTTCAGTCAGGAGGTATTCATCCTGTAACTGGTTGTCACCTAATCCGGGTGCTGTTCACAGGAGAGCTTCCTCCTCCCCGTCCCTAACTTCGGAGGGAACATGAACAGGCCCGTCAGCCCTCTCGTCGAAGAGGCGGAGACGGAGGAAACCGAAGGGAAAAGCCTTTGCGGAGAGCGGACCCCGCTCGGCGTCGCCCCGTCGTCGACTCCGGCCCCCGTCGTGGCCCCTGTGCCGGCCCAGGTCTCGAGGGGCCACAGCTTCCTGAGGAAATGCTACCCGACCTCGTCCCAGCAAGTGCCGTTCATGCCGTCCGGTCACCTCGAGGACTGCCTGCCGCCCTGCTACCACGGCACCAAAGCCATGGCCAAGCTTGTTAAGGTGAGTTGTGAAAACGCTTATAATATTCTCTGTTATCTCCACTACATAATATAACCTTTAGGACATATGCTTATGTTTATAGCATATTGATCTATGGTATACCGATTTGGGGAGGTGCTCGAGTAGTTTTGGTAACCTAAATTTGGTTGTGAATACTGTCTTACGGGTACTTCTTTGTTATCGGGCCGCATCCTCAGCGTGGTCTGGACCCCAATCCCCCCATTTCCGTTATCGGGCCGCATCCTCAACGGGGTCTGGACCCCGATCCCCCCATTTCTGCTATCGGGCCGCATCCTCAGCGGGGTGTGGACCCCGATCCCCCCATTTCCGTTAACGGGCTGCATCCTCAGCGGGGTCTGGACCCAGATACCCCCCATTTCCGTTATCGGGCCGCATCCTCAACAGGGTCTGGACCCCAATCCCCCCATTTCCGCTATCGGGCCGCATCCTCAGCGGAGTGTGGACCCCGATCCCTCATTTCCGTTATCGGGCCGCATAGGGAATTCTTCAGTATCCAAGAAAATATATTAAATTTGGGAAACGTATATCTATTGGGGAACATAAATATATTATGGAAATTGAATTTCTACGGTGAAATAGTTAGGTATACAGAGAGGAAGATTTCTTCTCTACGTCGGTGGGAAGACTTCACTCATGACTGCGGGAATGTCATCGAATGTTTTGGTAAATGGTTCCTGGCAACTTATCCGATGTAGGTAAGGACAGCAACAACTTCTCCGGTATGCTGTTTCCACATACTTACCTTAAAATTTTCAGTAATCCCTAGAACAGATGTTTCCATGGTTTTTCCACAAATCCTTATTCCACATTCTTGTCAGTCACATTAATCCAGTAGCCATAAATTTTAACATAATTTTACCATACAATTTAATATTATTACGTCTCATACTACTACATATACCTAATACCCTCTGGGGTTCTTCGTAGCCCTGATGATGGTTTACAAATAAACCGAAACGTTGGCCTCCATGAAAGTTACATCATTGTAACACTTTGTATTCAACAGTTTGCAGTAAACAAAATCCAGCCTTATTCTCCAAGAACGACGTATGTTTACAGATTGGCTTTATATATGTCCATAAATCCCTCGGCTTGCTCAAGAAAAGAAGTGATGAGACCTACCAAGTTGAACACACGAAGTATTAATTTTATTAATAGCACGCCCAAGCAATGAATTTTACACTAGGCAGTTGCCTTGGCTAGCACCATCGTTTTTCGAAAATCTACCATCAGCAGTTAAAGCAACTAGTTCTGTAGCCGTATTTAAAAAAAAAAATCAGCACTTGATGAATCAAACAATCATCCGTAAATTTAAATTTTGAATAACAGAAAATTTCTGTACATTCAATGTACTTACCTACTTTCATAACGACCCTCCAAATTTCCCTAGATTTAAATTCTGTATAACAGAAATGTACGATCATAATTACCTTCATTATACATGAAGTATACTAGATGTATGTTTAGGTACACTAGATTTAAGTTTGTTAAAAATAAGAGATTTAAGAAGTTGGTATAATGTGTAGGAATTATAAACTACAAATGTATGACCGAACGAACGCATACACAAGCTGAGCTGGGAGACGAGCCTGGACAGGTCACTGACCTTAGGCTCAGGTAATAAACAGAGGAACATTGCAAACATAATTTTACCGGTAAATCTATCTTTATTTTGTAAAATGCATAAATAAACGATTTATTAAAAAAATGTCTACTATTAGTAAAAAGCACCTTACACGGCCAGTAATACCGTCATTATGCTAAAATATTGACAGTATTACTGATTGTGTAAGGGCTGAAGAGGAAGACTTCTGCTATAATTGAGGAGAGACCAAGAGTAATCGCATGTAGTTACTCAGCAAACTCAGCTCCCATTGAATCTGTAAACCAACCATAAAGAACACAGATATTTATGTACGTAAGGACATTGGAAAATTAAACGGACCTACATCTTCCTTTCACACGATATTTTCACACATATATGTTTAAAACTGATTCTTCTTTCCCATTTTTGAATAACTTGAACATTTTCAAAATAGAATGAACCTTTCAACAGTACATAACATACCCAAAGCAAAAACGCTGCAAAGTCCTTGTCACATGGGTTTATTATTCTACTGGACACCTACAGAAATTTTGGCTGTTCATTTATTGTTCATTTCATGAGCAGTAATTGAAATAGCTGTTTTTGATGGTTTTCACTGATTTTGGACCCAAAACACGAATTGGGCTCCAGTTTTTTAAAAAATTATCTCTGATCATTGATAGTGCCATTTAATTGTCTTAATTCACCTGTTAATGTTATATAAATTTTTGCTGAGCGAATACATAGGTGTATTATTCGCAGAATAATCATTCAAAATGGGTGTAAAAGTAGGGGTTTTCGAGGTTTTAATGAACATGAGGTTGTGAGGTATCGTTTTCTACGTTTTTTAGGGCGAGAAGACCGAATATGAAGTTGATTTTGACCAAAGGCTGATAATTGAGTTTCGAACGAAGGTTCAGCTTCCGAAATTAGTTTTTTATGTGTCAAAAACCTTGAAAATTGTCTGAAATTGCCATAAACTTGTATAATAATACTAGAAGTAGTATCAACAGTTGAATCAAGACAATCAAATGACTATCAATGAGCAGAGATAATTTGTCAAAAATAGGAGCTTATTTCGTGTTTTTGGGGGCCAAAATTGGTGTAAACCATCAAATAGCTATTCCAATAATTTCACAAAAGAAACAAATAAATGTATTTCCAGCGTTTCTGTATGCATATCCAATAGAATAATATCCATGTGACAAGGACTTTGCATCGTTTTTGGAATCTACGCACCTTGAAACGTAAAAGAAAAAATGTTGAGGGGGTGTTATAAAAATGTTTTGCCGAGCGAATGCATAGGTGTATTATTCACAGAAGAATAAACCAAAATTGATGGTGAAATCGCTCGTATTCGGAGGTTTTAGAAAGGTGCTGAATCAAATTCTGACTTCGATTATGACGAATTCTGACCCACTTCACTGTTCCCTTTCACCGGATTCGCGTATCTGCTTGACGTTATTCCAAACTCATTGAGTGCATGTGTCGATGAGAGAGAGAAAATCCGTATTAAAGAGGGAAAATACGTTTTCAACACTAACCTTGATACAGTGATAACCAGGTAGATAAGCTATCTCTCAGTACAGGAGGCGTCGGCCTAATTCGATCACAAAGGGCCGAGGAGGTCGGGCGTGGTGATTGCAAGGGCTTGGGGGGGCCCTGGATAAGCCCAATCTAAGTTACCCTTCCCCTTTCATCTGGGACCAATCATTTTGACCCCGTCGCTCGAAATAATCCCTAACCCCCCCCCCCCCCCCACTACTGCCTTCTCCGTAAAGTGATTAGCGACTGCATTACATAAAAGGGAGTCGGTAGGTTTTGAAAGAAGTGCCTTGGGATTTATTGGATTTTTGTTTTAAAAAAATCATGTCTTTGTTGGTTCGCAAATTCCGAACTTTTGGCGAATAATTACTATCATTCTTTTTAAAAAACTACAAATTATTACAAAACGGTTTATTATTGAACTGTGTAGATGCCACTTCAGCGTAGGTCACTGTTTTTTGTGGTCAATACCTACCATCGTGCTAACCCCAGAGTAGCCCTAAATCGAGTGCTGGAACCGGCCCGTGAATTACAGTTTCATAAAAATGCGCATCATTCAATAATTCACTCATATTTGTTGATATTCATGACGCGTCACGTTTGTTCTAGACTAGACCCCAAATGGAACCTAGAAACCAAATTTCATTAAATTTGGTTCATGGTAACTAAGTACGGTGGACGGGTAATTTTTGTAATTTTATTTTCGGATTCTAGACATTGAAAAGGAAAGCATAAAATTTTGTGTGGTGGTGGGGGGGTTACATTTTTTTAAAATTTTTTTTCATGCTCGAGTTCCAAAGGTCCATTACTGAAAATAATAATTTGAAAAAAAAACGCTGCAAATCCCTGCACAACGGTTTATTATTTTGTATAGAATACCCTTCTGTTACAGATCACAGCTCTATGTATAGATAACCCGTCTATATAATATGATATGTACTATTCTATACATATTATGTAGATCGCAGACCCTCCGTAGGTTGGTACCTAACCCCGTACTCGTTACTAGGTACCTACCTAAATCTCGAGTTAAATGTTGCTAAAATAATTCTGCCGATGACAAACAGTACCTAACAAAAAGAAACACACATAATGAAGTTCTGAAAAGAAATTGTTGATGAGGAGTGAAAAAAGTTGCAAAAGTACCTACCAAAAAACTCCAGCCCCTTCTACGTAGATGGTATAATGAACCGTTGTGTAATAATTTACCGTTGAGTAATGATTTACCGTAGTAATAATTTACCCATCAATAATACTTCAACGTTTGTTCAAGTTTCACTACCTACCAACAAACTCCAAAAGAGCCATCATTTTTCAAATGAAATAATATCACAGAACAACCAACTCGACTTCATACTCCGCCAATATAATCAGGTGATCCCTAGCAATGATTTCATCTCCGCCAAATTTCCTATTGTGGGCGCGTCTCTGGTTACGAGATTTGGTTTGAATTGTATACAATTTCATTCACACTGGAGTCGAAAATGCCTGTCGGTGCAAACTTCGGGGCCTTACTGTGAACGAACGGCTGGACGTACGACGCTCCGGATGGTCTTAAAAAACTCGCAAGTTCAAGAACTATTTAAAACCGTAAAAATATTCACGTAAAAAAATGGTGTGATGAATTTAAAATTCTCATCAATGAGTTTGTCGAAGTGTTGGCGGGTTTTTGACAACTGAAGGGGGTGTAGGCGGCGGGCTTTTGCGGTGATGGGTGGTCCTGTGGTCTCTATATGGTGCTGGACAGTGGAGATGTGTGCAGAGGGGCGGCGCTGGGGGCGGTAGTTGAGGAGGAGGCGTTCAAACTGTGTGGGGGGGTGGTTGATTGCGTGGATAAATCCAGGGATGGGTTTGTTGGTCTGGGGGTCGATCAGGCGCGCATTGCGGACGTCGACCTGGAGGCCGAAGTAGGCGAGGAAATCGGCCCCCAGGATCGCCTTCTCCACGTCCGCCACGGTGAAGTCCCACTCGTACGCGAGACCGCTCATGTAAATCGACGAGCGGTACGTCCCGTACGAGGGGATGGTGGTACCGTTGGCGGCGTAGAGAAGCTGTCGGTTGCAGCGCGCCTGACGCCGGAGGATATTGTTGGGAAAAATGGACAGCGCCGCCCCTGTGTCCACCAGGAAAGGGACGTTAGTCTTTTTGCAGCGCAAGAAGAGTCGCTGGTGGGTAGGGAGGGCGTTGTGTAATATGGCGGAGGTGGGAATTTGTGGTGGCGGTTTTTGGTCGTCCCCGAATGACACGCGGGGCGGTTTTTTGCCGTTCCGGTGGGGGGGAACGGAAGTGTCGGTGTGAGTGGTGGCCAGGGGGGGCTGTGCCCTGGAGGCGGGCGTGGAGGTTCCGTCCTGTGGTGGGGGAACGGTTGCGGCGGCGTGAGTGGTGGCCGGAAGGTTGCCTGCCCTGTTGGCGGGCGTGGGGGGGCCGTTCCGGGGTGGGGGAACGGTAGCGGCGGCGTGAGTGGCGGCCGGAAGGTTGGTTGCCCTGGTGGCGGTCGGGGAGGGGTTGGTCCGTTGGTGGTGGGGTGAGGGTTTCGGCGGCGCTGCAGGCGCGGCCGGGAGGTTGGCAGCCGTGGCGGCGGCGTAGGAGGGGTAGCGGGGCTTGGTGGTGGTGGTGTGAATGCGGGCGGGGGGGGTTCGGTTATGGTCCCCCCCGTGTTGGTGAGGAGGGGGGCCCGCCGGGTTTACCGGCGGGCGTCCTCGTTTCCCTGCTTGGAGGGGAAGGAGCAGGGGGGCTGACACTTGCGGGCCTCCCCACCGAAGTTCACGTGGTAGAAACACCGGTGGGGGGGGTCCGCGGGGAGGTAGTCAGTCTTGGTGGGGCGTCTCGTAGTGGAGGGGGGTGCGGTCGTTGGGGACTTTCCCCTACGTAGCTCACGGGTAGGGGAGGTGCGTCGCTCTGGCGAGCGCTGGCGTCGGCGGTCGGCGGAGGGGTAGTGCCGGCGATCCCTGGAAGTGGGTCTGCGTCTGTCGAGGGAGGGGGTCCGGTTGCGACCCCGGGAGGCGGTGCGGTCACGCAGAGGTGGGGGATGACGGGGCGCGTGTACTTCGCCGACGCTGGCGGCTGCGGCTAAGTCGTGGACGGTGTCCGCGAGTCGCAGAAGGGGCTCATCGGGACCGTCTAGGTGGCTGGCGAGGGCCATCTGTATGGGGTGGGGAAGAGCGCGCAACCAGAAAGTACGTGCTATGTCGGCCGTCATAATGTCGTGCAGCTGGTGCCGCAGCCGTCGGTAGAGGTGGGATGGCTTCTGGTCGCCGAGGTGTTGAGGTTGGGAGAGGGCGGCGACGCGGGCGAGTTTCGACGGCTGGTAGGAGTTGATGAGGCGGCTGCGGAGGTCGTCATACGCAGCGGCGGCGTCGGGGGAGATATCAGAAGTCTGCAGTAGGATCTCGTAGGGCAGCAACGAAATGATCCGGGAATATCGAGTTTTCTGGCTGCGGATGTTGGCGGCCGAAAACGCTGCGTCCACTTGGAAAAACCAAAGCGCCGGGTCGTGCGTGTAGAAGGGGGGCAGCGACAGAGGGAACGCTGCGGATGTCGTCATGACGTCGGCGGCGGCTGCGGCCGCAGCGGCGGCGTGGGCGGCGGAGGCGGCTGATGTTGCAGAGGTCGGCGGGGAGAGCGTGGAGAAAGGGTTGTCGGCCAATGCGTCGGATGTCGCAGCGGCGGGCGGCTGCAGTGTGGCTGGTCGCAGGACCGGCGGCGACGGGGAGTTCGGGTCCATGTCTGTAACTAAAATTCAAAAATTTGAGGTAGTTTTGAATTTTGAAATTCGCAATAGGCGGAGCGGAGGTGCGTTGAGTTGAGAGTTGAGTGGTGAGGTTGGGCCAAGAATTGCGAATTTACACTGACTGTTGAAATTTGAATTTAAAATTTGGGACACCGAACTAGACTGGGGCGACACATGAGGTGGGAAGGTGGGAAGGAAGAAGGTTGAGTGAACGTCGGGTTCACCACTGTGATGAATTTAAAATTCTCATCACGGTGGCGTGGAAGGAAGGTGAGTGAGTGAATTTAGGTAAAGGAGAGGAAAGGAGGAAAAGTCGCAGGCGGCTGTAATCAACCGAACATCTACGACTTTGGAGGAGAGAGAGGTGGATGAGGGAATTTTACCTAGGCGGCTGTAGTCAACCGTTCATCTAGGTAAAGGAGAGGAAAGGAGAGGTCCCTTGTCTAGGCGGCTGTATTCAACCGATCATCTAGACAAGGAGGAGGAGAGAGGAGGTGAAATTCTCAGGCGGCTGTAGTCAACCGATCATCTGAGAGGGAAGGTAAGAGAGAGAAGAGAGAGCTGGTTAGAGGAAGTGTCGAATGAAGCTTGAGCGCCAGGATCCGGGGTTTTATAGTACTTGGGGGCCTCTCCCTCCAGCTCCTTGCAGGGAGCTGGTAGTGGGGCCCCAGGTTGAGTAACCCTGGGTTCTGTCGCCTGTCCCCACTCCTATCTTTATTTACGGAGCTTTAGTTTGGCGTTTGAATGTTGGTGAGAACTTAATAATATAGGAGTGTTCCCGGGAGGGACTCACGACAAATGGTATAGGCGTTTTGAAAATTTCAACCCCTATTTTGAACCCCTTAGAGATGACTCACAGTAACGTCGAGCTTCGAGGACCAACTAGACAGCGAACGGAACCTATAACCCCAATTTCATCAATTTTTTTTCATGGTAACTAAGAAAAGTGGCCCGTACGGCGTACGGCGGACAGACAGAAATATTTTTATTGCAGTTTTGGATTCTACATACCTTGAAACGTAAACCATCAAATTTTGAGGGGGGGTAAGAATTTTTTTTTTCATGCTCGATTCCAATGGTTCATTATTGAAAATAATAAACCAAAAGTGAGATCGCATAATAATCAAAAATTGTTACCTACTTCCTCTAAATAATAATTGTGACTTGATCGTGAGATCTTCCTACACCTGGTATTCAGAGTCGAACACTTATCAGTGCAACTAACAACATTTTTCCAACGGTATATTATGTGCGTGCGTGTGTGTGTGTGCGTGACGTGGTACCCCTCAAATATTACATTACCACTCCTATGTAATGTGTAGATTTAACCAAATAAACGAGGAGAAAAACGAGCTGAGCGACGCCTCGGGAAAAGGACCAGAACGGTCCCCTCTATCGAACGGCCATTGACAGACGGGCACCTTAGGTGGAGGCACCTTCATATACCGCCCGGCTCGCCCAGCTCTTCATTCGAACGACCGTTCTCACCTACGACTTCTCTTTCGCTCATATTACCCCCCCCTCAATCACTCCTACCCTTCCTCGCATCTGCTGTGGTGGTAACCGCGGGACGCTCCTTCATCTAGCACTCACTGTGGTGATAAGCGCAGGGTGCTAGCCTCCTTCTCCTTCCACATCTGATGTGCTGATAACCGCGGGACGCTGCTTCATCTAGCTCACGCTGTGGTGATAAGCGCAGGGTGCTAGCCTCCTTCTCCTTCCACATCTGCTGTGGTGATAACCGTGGGATGCTCCTTCATCTAGCTCACGATGTGGTGATAAGCGCAGGGTGCTAGCCTCCTTCTCCTTCCACGTCTGATGTGGTGATAACCACCGTACGCCCTTTTCCTCTAACGCCTGCTGTGGTGATAACCGTGGGACGCTCCTTCATCTAGCTCTCGCTGTGGTGATAAGCGCAGGGTGCTAGCCTCCTTCTCCTTCCACATCTGATGTGGTGGTAACAGCGGTACGCTCCTTCATCTAGCACTCGCTGTGGTGATAAGCGCAGGGTGCTAGCCTCCTTCTCCTTCCACATCTGCTGTGCTGATAACCGTGGGACGCTCCTTCATCTAGCTCACGCTGTGGTGATAAGCGCAGGGTGCTAGCCTCCTTCTCCTTCCACATCTGATGTGGTGGTAACCGCAGGACGCTCCTTCATCTAACACTCGCTGTGGTGATAAGCGCAGGGTGCTAGCCTCCTTCTCCTTCCACATCTGCTGTGCTGATAACCGCGGGACGCTCCTTCATCTAGCTCTCGCTGTGGTGATAAGCGCAGGGTGCTAGCCTCCTTCTCCTTCCACATCTGCTGTGGTGATAACCGTGGGATGCTCCTTCATCTAGCTCACGCTGTGGTGATAAGCGCAGGGTGCTAGCCTCCTTCTCCTTCCACGTCTGATGTGGTGGCAACCGCGGGACGCTCCTTCATCTAGCACTCCCTGTGGTGATAAGCGCAGGGTGCTAGCCTCCTTCTCCTTCCACGTCTGATGTGGTGGTAACCGCGGGACGCTCCTTCATCTAGCTCTCGCTGTGGTGATAAGCGCAGGGTGCTAGCCTCCTTCTCCTTCCACATCTGCTGTGGTGATAACCGTGGGATGCTCCTTCATCTAGCTCACGCTGTGGTGATAAGCGCAGGGTGCTAGCCTCCTTCTCCTTCCACATCTGCTGTGGTGATAACTTTGGGACGTTCCTTCATCTAGCACTTGCTGTCGTGGTAACCATGGGATGCTCCTTCATCCAGCACTCGCTGTGGTAATAAGCGTCAGGTGCTAGCCTCCTTCTTCCGGGCCCCTACTGTGGTTATAACCACCCTACGCCCTTTTCCTCTAACGCCTGCTGTGGTGATAACCGCGGGGCGTTATACCTCCTAAACCTCACCCTCAACTACCGCTCACCACAACTGGTACCCCTACCGCTCACCGCCATTCATAATTTCTCAAAAGAATTTTTTCCGACGTCGGAACGTTCGTTAATGTTCAGGGAATCCACAATATAAAACATACAGACAGAGTGCGTTGCCTCTAGATTCTCTGAAGATCAACGAATAAACGTTCGAAACGTTGGCAAAAATTCTTTCACTTGACCGCCCCTTAATAACCCCCACAAAATCTTCGAGTTTTGATAAATTATTGTAAACTCACGGTCAACGAAGAACAAATCTGTATATTTATATTCGTATCATATTCATACGAAATCGATCATTCACTAGATTTCCGTGGTAAAAAATTCGTTCTTGCGCCGAAAAATCTGTCTCTGCCAGAGTAATGATGAGTTCTTTACCCAGCCCGGTCCCACTGTGCGTAGCGGTCCAAATTTACAAATTGTTGGTTTAAAAAAAAAGAAAAAAAGAAAACAAAAAGGATTTCAGCAACGTTGTCAATGCTGACTCGATTGACGCTGAATCGATTGCAACTATATAGTCCCTGTCCGATTGGACGTACCCCCCAGCGTACCAAATTTACGAAATCATAGTCCGAAACCCAAAATTATTGAGTGTTTTTTATGTAGGCATGTGAGGTGTCGCTATCCATGCTTTCTGGTCGCTGAATCGATTGCGAGTAGTTTCAGCACGTTCAGACTGTGAGTGATCAAAATCACAATTTTTTTCCGGTTCAAAACACCCAAAAATATGTTTTTTGACACGATTTTTCTGCACGACATGCCACTCTGGTCTCAACAAGTGCCCAATCAGTCCGTAGAGCGCCATATGCGTCCACAAACCGTCCAAGTAGTCATGTTCATTCAAATGACAGAGCACATTTTAATAACAAATGACCATTAGTTTCAAGTTTTTAATTTCCCAAACTTTCTTCGAAAATTCGCTCCTTAAGCCATGCTGCATGACTGTTTTTTTTTGTTTTTGTTTTTTCAAGTTATCTTGGATATATGAATATAATACGTTGCAATTTTGAATCAGTAGGTTCTGTCTAAATAATATATTATCTACACAACAAATATCGCCAATTTTATTATTCAGTGGGTTCTGTTGAAACGAGTGCCCACCAAGGTCATCATTAGGTGTATCATTTTTTGAAATCGCTGTTAACAAAACGTGCCCATCGGTTTAATTGTCATGTAAGTATCGGCATCGCCGTTTCTCAGTCTAAATTCCTACTCATTCATCAAGAGTTCAAATTCCGCTAGTTTTTAAACACCAGTGGTCTTTCACTCGCCGATCTTATTAGCATCTGATGGATAATCAGCCTATGATTTATAGAATGCCAGTTTCATATCCCTCACGGCGGCAAGTTTTATACTAATGCGACCCTCACAGAACACGCTGAGTAATTAAATATTAATTTTAAAAAAAGAATAAGTAGATACACGTACTCGAGCCTTTATGCATGAGCCTTTAGGTACGAGTTATTGCGAAATGAAAAGGTAAAATCTCTGTGCATTCACTTAGAAATCCTTTGAGCGAGTTGGTACGTCTGTTTTTGTCACTCCTTCGAATTCTGTAAAGGTCCTCTGCGAACCGCCAAGCTTTATTGAGGCTTCGTAAAAAGAAAAAGGAAAACAAGTTAAAAAAAAAAGCGCAAACGTACCGCAAATGTAAGGGATATACTCGTATGTCACTTTTCGGCGCGGTTAAAAGATATTTAGTTCGGTCGGTCACTGTCAAAGTGATCAGAGGACCGTTGAGAGAGCTGGATTTTCCACAGTCGGTTTGCTGCCTTTTTCAGACTCGTAAAAGAGGCGCTGTTTCCGTTTCAAGGCATGTACAATCCGAAAATGCAATAAAAAAAATGTCTGTCCGTCCGCCGTACGCCGTATTGCGCACTTAGTTACCATGAACCAAAATTAACGAAATTTGGTGTGCAGGTCCCGTTCGGGGTCTAGTTGGTCCTCGAAGCTCGGCGTTAATGTCAGTCGTCCTGAAGGGGTGAAAAATAGGAGTTGGAATCTCCAGGACGCCGTTATCTCAAATTTTTTTACGGTTTTAAATAGTTCTCGAATTCGGGAGTTTTTTAATACCACCCGGAGCACTGTACGTCCAGCCGCTCGTTCACAGTAAGGCCCAGAAGTTTGCACCGACAGGCATTTTCAACAGGATCATGAATAAAATTGTATACATTCAGCCCAAATATATCACTAGGGAGCACCTGATTATAATCAAGGATGGCTGTATGAAGTCGAGTTGGTTGATCTGTGATATTATTTCATTTGAAATACACTGCCAAGGTGATGGCACAGGAGCTTCCTCGACACAATCAGAGTGACCCATTATAAAATAGAACAGACTCGGAAGCAAAATAACATAACATTACATAGCATTACATTACATTACATAACATTACATAACATTACATAACATTACATAACGTGAAATATACATATTACATAACATCACATTACATAACATAACATTACATAACATAACTTTACATGAAATATACATATTACATAACATTACGTCCATTATACATTACTCCATTATACATATGCGAAAGTTATGCGTGTTTGAAGAATTTCACGTTAGCGCATGCGCAGGGCGAATCGCTGGCTCTATCATGTTGAAATTTATATGGGACCTCAATGGGCCCTACCCGCTTAATCCCTGAGAATTACATTGAAATTGGGTGAAATCTTTGGTTACTACGGCTGTAACAAGGAAATTGAATCTATTTCACGCCAGCGCATGCGCAGAGCGCACCGAGGGTCCGATCATGCTGAAATTCATATTGGAACTCACTAGGCCTTGTCCAAACAACCCTTGAAAATTTGAGCAAAATTGAATCAAAATTGTGAAAGTTATGCGTGTTTGTTGAATTTAACGTTAGCGCATGCGCAGGGCGTACCGCTGGATCAATCATGTTGAAATTTGTATGGGACCTCAAGGGGCCTTATCCGCACCATCCCTCAAAATTTGAGCTGAATCAATTCAAAATCGTGGAAGTTATGGCTGTAACAAGGAAATGCGGACAGACAGACTCACAGACTCACAGATTCACAGACTCACAGACTCACAGACCCACAGACCGACAGACACGGAACCAAATTTGTTCAGTAGGCTTTGAAACGCAAAATGCAAGTGGAAATTTTGATTTCTGAAGACAAAAATTTTTTGGCTCACGAAAGTGAACACAAGGCTTCCGCTGCTTCGCAGACTCGGAAGCAAAATTATGGCCCTTTTGGAGTCGCTGATAGGTAGTGAAACTTGAACAGACGTTGAAGTACTATTTATGGGCAAATTATTACACAACGGTTCATTATGCTATCTACGTAGAAGGAGAGCCTATACAGATAAATTATTACACAACGGTTTATTATTTGCCTTATGCTTCATGAATAACTTCAAAATAATTAATGATTGAATTATTGAATCCCGCGCATTTGTTGGAAGCATTGATTCCAGGGCCGGTTCGAATACTCGATTTAGGGCTTTCGTTGGTGGTGGTGGTGTTGGCGGAGGGGGGGGGGGGGGGGGGCTAGAGGGTACTGACTATAGAAAACAGTGATCTACGCAGAAGGGGCATCTATACAGGTACATAATAAACCTTTGTGTAATAATTTGCAGCGTTTTATTCTTCATATTTGTAGGTCTAAACGAGAGCTTTCCAAATGCATCTATTATTTGTAAAAATGACCATTCTGCGTAGATCACTGTTTTCTTTGGTCTATGCCTACCCTCCCGCTTCCCCCGGGGAAGCCCTAAATCGAGTATTGGAGTCAGCCAGGGAATTACAGTTTCATGAAAACGCGCGGGATTCAACATTCCCATCATTAATAATTATTTGTTGTTATTCGCGAAGCACAAATTTTGTTCAAGTTGCAAAAGTACCTATCAACAAAATCCATAAGAAGCCATCATTTTTCAAATGGAATAATATCACAGAACAACCAACTCGACTTCATACAGCCATCCTTGATTACAACCAGGTGCTCCCTAGTGATGATATCTGGGCCGGATTTGGACAGTTTCGTCCACGATCGTGTTGACGAAGCTTTTCGCTGCAAACGAACGGCTGGTCGTACAATGCTTCGAGCGGCCTCGGAACAATTCTTCAGTTCGAGCTCAGTTTAAAAACGTAATAAAAACGATACTCTTCTGTTGAAATTTTTCGAGCTACGGCGTTCTGAAAATTTCAACCCCTATTTTTCACCCCTTAGAGATGACTGACAGCAACGCCGAGCTTCGCGGACCAACGAGACCCCAAACGGGACCTACACACCAAATTTGGTTCTCCGTACCTAAGAAAATTTTGTTGTTCCATTTTCAGTTTCCACGTACCTTGAAATGGAAACCATCAAATTTTGAGGGGGTGTTGTATTTTTTTTTTTCCTTTTCATGATCCCAAAAGGTTCATAATTGAAAATAATAAACCGAAAAATTCCTCTGAAAATGAGTTTTAACGGATTAAAAGTTCGCGGTTTGTCTTGGAAGTGCAAAATGATGCAAACAAAAGAGGGTACACAAAAACTTCCGTAGCCTGTTGTACGCGGAGCTGGTGAGTACTTACAGGCTCTCGTATTTAAAAACAGGCCCCCTATCAGGCGCATCTCCAAGTCATTTCCTCCCTACACAGTTAACTCTGTTGTTCTCGAGAAGAGCCGTATTCAACGTTAAATGTAAAGTTTCCCATCGGGCTGATGAAGGGGAAAGGAAAGCTTTTAACAAACTACCCGCCTTCGCAGCCTCCCGAAAGGCGCCCCCTCCGAAAGCCTCCTCTTCATCGCCCCCCGCCAACATCTCCCCGGAAACCCCCTTGATTCAGTTTGTGTTGAACATTTTCCACCGGGAGGAGTATCGAGTTATGCGTCCATACGAGGGGGAAACCTGTAACAGAGTTATCTTCGCCATTTTGATGTTGAACTAACAGAGCGTTTGAAATTGACGGCGATTCTGCTGGGATTTTTTTTCTGATCTTATTGAGATATCGAGAATGATAGCCCTGAATTCATAAAGGTACACCCACTCCCACACTCAGTCATCTCCTAACTCAGGGCTTCTGACTCTCTTCAACAGAAAATTGTCGTTTAATTTCACTTCTGAATGAACCCAGCCGCGGAATCCGATGTTTTTCATCTAAATCGTAATTTCAGTTCTTCTTGTAAGAATTCGGTTCAATATTTGTCTGTCGCTACATCTGATATCGAAAACGCTGCAAATTATTACACAACGGTTTATTATTTGCCTATACAGATGCCCCTTCTGCGTTGATCACTGTTTTCTGTGGTCAGTACCCTCGAGCTCCCCCAGGAAAGCCCTAAATCGAGTACAAGAGCCGGCCAAGGAATTAGTTTCATACCAATGCGCGGGATTCAATAATTCAAACATTCATAATTTGTTGTGGTTATTCACGAATCATACGGTTAATAATAAATCGTTGCGTAATAAATGGTAAAAATTCACAAATAATAACCGTTGTGTAATAAGTTACCTGAATAGATGCCCTAAATCGAGTAGCCAGCCCGAGAATTACATTTCAAAATATTGTTGTTATTCATGAAACGTAACGTTTATTCACGTTACAAAAGTACTTATCAGCAAAATCCAAAAGAGCCATCATTGTTCAAATGAAATAATATCACAGAACAAGCAAAACTACTTCATATTCCGTGAATATAATCAGGTGATCCGTAGCAATGATTATCTCAGGCCAATTCTCAATTGTTGCTGCGTCCCTAGCAATGATATTTGGGCTGAATGTATACAATTTGATTCACTGTCCTGTTGAAAAAGCCTAGCGGTGCAAACTTCTGGGCCTTACTGTGAACGAACGGCTGGCCGTATGCTCCGGGTGGTCTTATAAAAACGCCCAAGTTCGAAAACGATTTAAAAACGTAAACAAATTCGAGATAACGGCTTCCTGGAAATTTCAACCCCTGTTTTTCACTCCTTAGAGATGACTGACAGTAACGCCGAGCTTCGAGGACCAACTAGACCCCAAATGGGACCTATAACCCGAATTTCGTCAATTTTGGTTCATGATAAATAAGAAAGTGCAAAATACAGTATACGGCGGACGGACAGAATTTTTTTTATTGTTTTTTCGGAATCTACGTACCTTGAACGGGAAGCCATACAATTATGAGGTGGCGGGGGGGGGGTGGGGGGTTAGATTTTTTTTTTTTTTTTTCATGCTCGATTCCAAAGGTTTATTATTGAAAATAATAAGCCAAAATCTGTCGATGATTCACCTCGATCATCACCTGGAACCCAATGATCCAGTTGAGCTGATGGGTTCACATTGACACTCAATCGCCGTGAAGCGCGTAAAAACGCCAAACCGTCCTATGGACAACGCTAGTTACGAACGTAAAGCGCTAATCGTCCAGATATAGCCCGCGCTTCAGCCTCAGCCTGCGCAGAAGCCACGCGCAGATCCGTAAAGCGCTTAAATATTTGGATTTTGGTTTATTATTTTCGATAACAAACCTTTGGAATCGAGCATGAAACCCCCCCCTCGCCCGTCACCATTTAAACTTTGATGGTTTACGTTTCAAGGTACGTGCAATAAAAAAATTTCTGTCTGTCCGCCGTATTTAGCACTCCCTTAGTTACCATGAACCAAATTGTTAACGAAATTTTGTTTTTGGTTCCGCTTGGGGTCTAGTTGGTCCTCGAAGCTCGGCGTTACGTTATTACATTTTTCTTGAGCTAAACAATTTTTTGAGGCCACCCGGAGCATCGTACGTCCAGCCGTTCGTGTGCAACAAAAAGCTTCTTCAACACGATCGTGAATCAAACGGTATAAATCCGGCCCGGATATCATAACTAGGGAGCACCTGATTATAATCAAGGATGGCTGTATGAAGTCGAGTTGGTTGTTGTGCGATATTATTTAATTTGATAAGTGATGGACTATTGGATTTTTTAGGTAGGTACCTACTTGTGAAACTTGAACAAACGTTGAAGTATTATTGATGGGTAAATTATTACACAATGGTAAATTATTACACAACGGCAAATTATTACACAGCGGTAAATTATTACATAACGGTAAATTATTACACAACGGTTCATCTACCAAGAAGGGGCCGGATTTTGTTGATCGGTACTTTTGCAACTTGAACAACCGTTGAAGTATTATTGATGGGTAAGTGATTACACAATGGTAAATTATTACACAACGGCAAATTATTACACAACGGCAAATTATTACACAACGGCAAATTATTACACAACGGCAAATTATTACACAACGGCAAATTATTACACACCGGCAAATTATTACACAACGGCAAATCATTACACAACGGCAAATCATTACACAACGGCAAATTATTACACAACGTTAAATTATTACATAACGGTAAATTAATTCACAACGGTTCATCTACCAAGAAGGGGCTGGATTTTGTTGATCGGTACTTTTGCAACTTGACCGACCGTTGAAGTATTATTGATGGGCAAGTTATTACACAACGGTTCATTATACTTGACTACGAGGGTAGGTACTGACCACAGAAAACAGTCATCTACGCAGAAGGGGCATCTACTTAACTCCACATCAACAATTTTCCTTCAGAACTTTATTATTTGCGTTTCTTTTGGTGTTTTCGTTACTGTTTGTCATCGACAGAATTATTTTAGCAACATTTAACTCGTGATTTAGGTAGGTACCTAGTAACGAGTACGGGGTTAGGTACTAACCTACGGAGGGTGTAGAATAGTACATAATATAATATGTTATATAGACGGGTTATCTATACAGAGAGCTGTGATCTGTAACAGAAGGGTATTCTGTACAAAATAATAAACCGTTGTGCAGGGATTTCCAGCGTTTTGAGTATGAAGTGGTTGTGGCGGTGGTGGTGGGAGGGGGCTCATGAAGATTCTCAAAAATCACGAAATTCGTTGGCGACGGAAAAGGGGTCGGCAGGTTTTTTTCTCACTTCCGGTCCGTTCATCGCGCAGGCGCCGCGGCGCCGTTTCCGGCCCCCCCGAAACAAACGTCACTCGGGGCGTCGGGCTTAGGGCTTCAGTCTGCCGAGGGACTTCGCTGAGGCAGCATCAGCCGCTTCCTCCGACCCTCTCGAGGCTGTCAGCATCCGCTCACGCAAAGCCCACAGGTGAGACGCATTTCAAGCTTGGACCAGTCCAATTCGTCCCCCCTAAAATAAATGCAATCACGAACTTGTCAAAATGATCAAAACCACATACCTTCGACTGAAACAAAACTGCACATTCCAAAATTTTTTTTGACAAAAATTGAAAATGATCGAAATTTAATCATAACTTCTTTCCAATATTCATACGCTCCTTTGTACATTTACAGAAATAGATAACGTGAGTTCAACATTTTTACAGTTAACACAGTTTTTTACAGTGATTATTCCTGTATACTCCTGAACTAGCCAAAATCATCAATAAGACAATTCAATATCTCAAAAAAATTAAAGAAAACGATAACAAATCTTCTCCCAAAAAAATAACTAAATATATAAAAATAAAACCCATCCATTACATAAATAATATATATAAACATAGCACGCCAAAGAATAAGTTCATACAAAAAACTAGTTAGATTAAAATAAACTTTAAAAAATTTAAAACAATGAAAATAATAATAAAAAATAACTGCTCAGATGCCCATTAAAATTTGATGCATTATTGTGTATTTATACAAAAAGTTACGTGTGTTGGTAATTTATTGACATAAAAAACATTAGTCGTCTATTTAGTGTCTTTTGGTACTGTGCAATTTGAGCCGTCAAATGTGAAACGGGTTGTAAAATTTAATTAACATACTGTCCAGTTTGCTTCCGTCACTACTTCCAAACTTCTTTCAAGTCGTAGGCCAAAATCGAATTTGATATTTGACTGTGTGATAATGGTAGGTGCCACCTACCAGTTTGGATATAATGAAAAGTTGACTTGGAGAGAGTTTCAAATTTGGCGCGGAATACGCGTAGTAGGTAACGCGTAATATTAATGTAATAATCTCAACTAGGTGCTAATTAATTGCCCAATTTAAGTTGATCCGAAAATTTCCCTTCTTGCACTGGTCGTGTTATAACTGATGATGGGCGAGTGGTACCGTTTTATCAACAAAAATTATTTATTGTGCCACGTTTCCGCCTGAAGACTCAGGCAGTTATCAGTACAGCGAGAATTGGGTGATGAATCAAAAACAATTCACAGTGTGACACACAGCTGACCAATACCAAATGAAATGTGACAGATAACACAAGGGGTAGGTGATAGAAACCTCTAAGTCATATTAAAGAATTTTTGACTGAATAAAAATGTACTTACTCACTCATCCTCAGTCATAGCATATTTATTTAACGGTTAATGACGGATTATCGTTGGTTAATCACTAATCGCGTGTTATTACATCATAGTGGTGTAGGTATGTATATATATATGTATATACATAAAATTCCCAGTATATAGAGAATCATTAAAATGATTATAGATAGGTAGTAGTAGCTACTCCATGCACCAAACTGGAGTGGAAAAATTATCCAGAATATTATCGACTAAAACGCTTCTCTTCGATGTATAGCGGGTCTACCTATTATATTCCATCACTTGAATATTGAACCAGAGCGAGATAATATTATTATCGGAGTTGATTTGGTTTCTACCGCTCTTTAATCCTTTGTTTCGCATACTTCCTTTATTTACCTGCTGTCAATATCCACTCGTCGGTGCATAATCGAATATATAGCATTTTCAAGTCGAACTCAACCGTTTCCAAACCAAATTCAACCTTTTTCAAACCAAATTCAACTTTTTCCGTTTCAAATTCAACTTTCCCCTACTTCCGCAAAAAATATTAAGTGTAATAAACCCCATTACTACCCATTTGTTGCATTATTTAAGGCTTAAATTAAACAACGCTATAGTGGTTCAGTGCAGGTGCTAGGTAGGTGTTTTTTGTTTTTATTTTTCATTGCAATTTAAAATTTTCCTTTTGTGAACCTTCAACTGAAGTAAGGAACATAACTTCGGTGTTCCCAAATTCTTCGTGTTTACTTCTGCCTATTTCGTTGCCCATGAAACCTTCTGATTAATCGAACGCACCTCATCTGATGTCATTCGAAGTAGCGAGGGAGTTTGCAGTCGCTATCTGATGTCATACGAAATTAAATTTAAGCCTTAAATAATGCAACAAAAAGTTAGCAATGGGGTTCACAAATTCAGTTTATTAAAATTTATATTTTTTGCTGAAGTAGGGGAAGGTTGAATTTGAAATTGAAAAAGTTGAATTTGACTTCAAAAAGGTTGAATTTGACTTCGAAAAAGTTGAATTTGGTTTGGAAAATGTTGAATTTGGTTTGTAAAAGGTTGAATTTGACTTGAAAATGCAATAATTATTCAAGTTATGAACGACGATGTATAATTATGTGGTTTCAAAAAACATTTTATCCATTTAGGCATCTGCCTGAATTTATTGCGGTAGTTAAGGTTAAATTAATTTTCATTTTCATTTTAAATACCTAATACATAAATTTTATTAGGTACCTAGTTAGTAAAAATGTATAGTTACTAAGTGTAACTATGTCAATCAGATTATTTTAAACCACCGTTGACCAATTTATGAAGTTCAAGAGATTCAAAGCACATTCATGATGGGGCAATGTAGGGGATAAAGCTTTAGTTTAGAATTACTTGCTAATTTCATTCCGGTTTCATCGTGAGCTTGATGTTCCCCAGCTGATGATCCTAGACGATGAAGAGGTGAGGGTAACATAGTTTGTTCGAAGTTCCGCTCAAACAAGAAAAAAACCCATTTATTAAAAAAAAAAAAAAACAACCGCAAAACAACCACAAAACCAAAAAACCGCAAAACTATAAAACCGCTCAGACAACAAAAAACCACATTTATTCCTCGTTTCATTCAAATCAGACCTTCCATGCGGGTATGAAAGGTCAAATGTAGGTCTGTTGTAATTTACCCCGAATATCTCTTCCATGCAGTATTTTTGAAATTACTGACAGCAAAATGGTGAAGTCTGACAAGTATTTTAATTGAAATAAATGTAGGTTCTTCTTTCTGGAGAGAAAATCAAGGCATGTGTTACTGTTGAGATATATTGTCACCTACAATATGTGTTCAACATCAACCCGAGTTTATGAGTAGTTGAGTAAAATATTTTTTTATTCATTAAAGTTTGAGCTGTCAGTGCGAGAGTCGTCTTCTTGATTTTTAACAAAAATTATGAGACTTGACATTTGAAAAATGAGTTCAAGTTTGCTCAAAATTGAGACGCTGGAGCGGGACAACTGTGGTACATGGAAAAATGCACGTCGAAGCCCTATTAACAAAACGCTGCAAATTATTACACAACGGATTATTATTTACTTATATAGGTGCTACGTAGATCACTGTTTTCTGTGGTCAGTACCCTCGAGCTCCCTACAGAAAAGCCCTAAATGGAGTACTGGAGCCGGCCCGGGAATTGAAGTTCCATAGAAATGCGCGGGATTCAATAACTCAATCATTCATCATTCATCTTTTTTTGTAGTTATTCATGAAGCATAAGGTTAATAATAAACCGAGGTGAATTTACCTGTATAGATTCTCCTTCTGCGTAGATAGTATAGTAAAACACTGTGTAATAATTTACCGTTGTGTAATAATTTACCTGAATAGATGCCCTAAATCGAGTATTGAGCCAGCCCGGGAGTTAAATTTCATAATTGTTGTTATTTATGAAATATAACGTTTATTCAAGTTACAAAAGTACCTATCATCAAAATCCAAAAGACCCGCCATTTTTCGGTTGAAATAAGATCACAGAACAACGAACTCGACATCATACAGCCATCCGTGATTATAATCAGGTCCTCCTTAGCGATGATTATCTGGGCCGGATTTATACCCTTTCATTCACGATCATGTTGACGAAGCTTTTCGGTGCGAACTTCTGGGCCTTACCGTGAACGAACGGCTGGACGTACAACACTCCGGGTGGTCTCAAAAAACTCCCGAGTTTTTCGAAAAAGTTCGAGAAATATTTAAAAACATAAAAAAATTCGAGATAACGGTGTCCTGGTAACTTCAACCTCTATTTTTCTCCCCTTAGAGATGACTGACAAAAGCCGAGCTTCGAGTCCCCAAATGGGACCTATAAACCGAATTTCGTCAATTTTGGTTCATGGTGACTAAGGAAAGTGGGAAAGTACGGCGTAGGGGGACCTAAGGGACCTAACTAGTACATAACTAGTCTACTAGTACCTGTCTGCTAATCGCTAAATGTGCTACCTCTTCCTTTTGTGCGTGCATTCAACGCAACGCTCGGTAAGATGCTGCAAAATAGCTATGCGCTGTACCTGGTCAAAAGCCTGCGTGAGTAAATCCCACTCTTATTTATAACTTTCAAACACAAGCCGGGTTTAACGACCAGGAAGTAACCGCACTTCGCGATGATTAGTGAAATCGCCTCTAAAAGACTTAATAGCTCCCACTTCAAGCGGCTGACAATGTTTACGAAAGTAAAAACCATTCGTAGCCTTAGAGGGGTCGGTTCTTCGGATTGGGCGCCGATTTCTACAAACACAACGCCATCTGGTGTTTCTGGCGTCGAGTGCAGTGTCAGATCGTGTTATTCCGGACCACAGCCTGTCAGATGGGCTTGCAACAAGGAAAGGGGCGATTTCGAGCTGCGAAGCCTCCTGTGACCCTAGGTATATACAGAGTGTCAGGGTTAAGGGTAAATGTCACGGATTTTAGTAACAAATATTTTCAATAGATGGCTAAAACGTCGGGGCAATCCAATATTACGTTTATCTCTTGAACGGTTCAACCGATTTTCAATCTGTAAAATGTTCTGTAGTTGATATTGAGCAACCTTAAGTGGTGACATTCAGTTTTGGATTTAAAAATTTTTTTTCGTGGAGTTCCCGAAATTATTTTACTCAATTTCAATTTTTTAAAAAAAAGCAACTAGTACTTTTGTAGCAACAAAATCGAAGAATCCAAATCCGTTTTCAAATTGAAGATCGAATCATTAGATCGAACGGCATTTGGGGAAAACACTATAACCGTAGGCTAACAACCTATTGTTAGCCCTCTAGTCCTCTGAGGGGCTCACACCCCTAGGCTGGTGCAACGTAGCACTTCTACTTCCGCCTGGCGAGGGTCCACCTGGGACCCTGAGGGTCCTGGGGAAGTTTTCTAGAACCAGTGGTCTGGGGAGGTGGTGGATATCCATGTTCATTATATCTAACAGTTGGAATTTTTTCAACAAGGTAAACCGACGTTTCTGACCTCATGCCGTCGAATTATTCTCTACAATATTGGTGATACGCTGACTAGCATGCAATCAGCTTGTTCATAGGGAAGGCGAGCTTTCATGGGCAAAACTCACCACTTTGGGAAATATTGCTACGAATCTTGCTAGAGGCACGTCCTAATCCAAAGACCAGTCATCCGCGTGCCGAAAGGGAATATGAATGGTGCTCCAAAAGTAATAGAAAACGCTGCAAAGTCCTTGTCACATGGATTTATTATTCTACTGGACACACCCACAGAAATGTTGGCTGTTCATTTATTGTTTCTTCCATGTGCAATAAATGAAATAGCTATTTTTGATGGTTTCAACCAATTTTGGCCCTCGAAAATACGAATTAGGCTCCTACATTTGACAAATTATCTATGATCATTGACAATGCCATTTAATTTTCTTGATTACCTGCTAATACTACTTCTGGTGTTGTTATGAAAATTTATAGTGATTTCAGTTTCCCAGGTTTTTCACTCATAAAAAATGAACTTCGGGAGCAAAACCTTCGGTACAACCTGAATTCTTCATTCTTCAGTCCAAATCAACTGAATATCCGGTCTTCTCGCCCTAAAAACATGGAAAACACCTCACAAGCTCATTTTAACTAAAACCTCAAAAATTCGTCGGTCGTACCACCGGCCAGGAGTCGATTCTGCAACTAATTTCTGATAAAAGTTTTATATAGCATCTTTTTTTTACTGATTGAAATCCGAATTTTTTCACTTTTGACGATTTTTTTCATGTTTCGGCCTTAAGTCACTAAAACGGCCATAACTCGCTCAATTTAAAGACTAAAACCTAACGTAATTATACTGTCGGAAAAAGCATTCAATTTCCCTTCTTCCAGATGCCAAGTCAATTTTTTTAAAGAAGATTCAATGGGCGAAAAACAAACCTGAAAAACAATCTTTGTAAAAATCTTGGAAATTTCCAGTTTTTTCAAGCGTTTTTGGGTCTTAGTGATTCTACCTTTTTTTCTCACTGTAACCCTAAAAGTTGGTTCAGAAGCTCAGCGTTCCAAAAGTGTGATCAAAATATGGTCATACTGCATGACTAGATCTTTTTGAGAATGTACATGTCCAAATCTGTAACAGAAGGGTATTCTGTACAAAACGCTTGCATACGAGTCTGCAACACATTGGGACATTTTATGTCCCAATGGGAATTTAGGGATAATTGACGGTGTCATTTACGGGTTGCAAGATTACCACGATCCGGGTTACATGGTGGTGCAAGGTTACCACATTCGATTCTAGTAAGTAATGACTTTCTTCACTACCTGTTGCTGACTACCTTGTTTACCCGCCTTTTTAGCGAATTTTCAAAGAAAATGAAGCTATTGCAATGGCTTCGAAATTTAAATAATATAAATTTTTGGAAATTTTCTTCATAGAAATCCGTTTCAGACCATTCTAAAACGATTCCTGAAATTTAACACTTTTTTATATGTATATATATATTTATATATATATGTGTCACTCCAGACGATAACTCTCGATAGAATTGAGATAAACAGCTCAAATTTGCACAAAAAATCTATCTTGGCAATCGAAAGGCTGAGTTCGAAGATGGGCGAAATTGGCCTACTCTAAGGAGGGTTTTGGCGCATTTAAATTGCGCAAAAATTACCCAAAAATCCCCAAAATGTTATTTTCCAACAAGTGACCCCTCATTTTAAAGGTTTTTGCACGCTGAACACGATGGGGAATCGGATTTTAGATATCTTGATCCGTTCTCAAATTAGAGCATTTAAAGTGCGCAAAAATTACCCAAAAATCCCCAAAATGTTATTTTCTAACAAGTGACCCCTCATTTTAAAGGTTTTTGCACGCTGAACACGATGGTGAAATCGGATTTTAGATATCTAAATCCGTTCTTAAATTAGAGCATTTAAAGTGCGCAAAAATTACCCAAAACTAGGATAATCTTTAAACTCTTACCCCCCCCCCCCCCCCCCACCCCCTTAGAGTGGTCAGCGTAGCACCCACATGTTCTTCCAAGTGATCCTTCCAGAAACCACATCCTTCCTTCATAGTTTATTTCAAGATTGAGCCTGCATGAAAAACAACCTGCACTTGAAGCACTCATGATTTTCTATAACAACTCCTTTACCTACTGCACTCTCTTGAGTAGGTAAGTCAAAAGTCCTAACTACCCTATCCTACCTAATATGAACCCACAGCGATCAAATAAATAAGCACTTAGTACAATTACGTAATAAACAAACGGTAGAATCAGGATGGACAAAACGTACAAATTAAAATAAATACGAAGAGAATATACATAGAAAACCAAATTTTAGACCGAAGTTTTCCTTTATTCAAAACCATAGCCATTAATTCGAATATTTCTTTGAAAATTCGCTCATTAAGTCATGCTGCATGACTGGTTTTTCATCATGCTCAGCTCAGCTACCGCGCCAGGTACGGGGGTACGGTTAACAAGAAAATGTTCAATAAAATCACACGATTCCAACGAGTGGTGAAAGATTTTTGTACGATGAAAAATGGCAAACATGAAGTTCCGTAGAAACGAATTGGTTGTAAGTGAAAATCATCAGAATGGTCGGTTAGAAACCGGCATCCCGTCGTCCTTTCCTTGTTTAGTCTCCATTACTACTCACTGTAACGCTTTTGTTTACCGGTATCGTATAACGGTTTCGTATAACGCTTTTCGGGTCCATGTGCCAAAGTAAAGACATAAAATGTCAAAAATTTTGGTTTATTATTTTCAATAATGAACCATTGGAATCGAGCATGAAAAAAAAAATTCTTACCCCCCCTCAAAATTTGATGGTTTACGTTTCAAGGTATGTAGAATCCAAAACTGCAATAAAAATATTTCTGTCTGTCCGCCGTACGCCGTACGGGCCACTTTTCTTAGTTACCGAGAAAGAAAATTGATGAAATTCGGGTTATAGGTTCCGTTCGGGGTCTAGTTGGTCCTCGAAGCTCGACGTTACTGTCAGTCATCTCTAAGGGGTTCAAAATAGGGGTTGAAATTCTCAAAACGCCTATACCATTTTTTTACGTAAATATTTTTACGGTTTTAAATAGTTCTTGAACTTGCGAGTTTTTTAAGACCATCCGGAGCATCGTACGTCCAGCCGTTCGTTCACACTAAGGCCCCGAAGTTTGCACCGACAGGCATTTTCGACTCCAGTGTGAATGAAATTGTATACAATTCAAACCAAATCTCGTAACCAGAGACGCGCCCACAATAGGAATTTGTGAATACGGCCAATCATTGGTAGGGATCACCTGATTATATTGGCGGAGTATGAAGTCGAGTTGGTTGTTCTGTGATATTATTTCGCTTGAAAAATGATGGCTCTTTTGGAGTTTGTTGGTAGGTAGTGAAACTTGAACAAACGTTGAAGTATTATTGATGGGTAAATTATTACTACGGTAAATCATTACTCAACGGTAAATTATTACACAACGGTTCATTATACCATCTACGTAGAAGGGGCTGGAGTTTACATCTACATAATATGTATCTGGGATCTACATAATATGTATAGAATAGTACATATCATATTATATAGACGGGTTATCTATACATAGAGCTGTGATCTGTAACAGAAGGGTATTCTATACAAAATAATAAACCGTTGTGCAGGGATTTGCAGCGTTTTTTACAGTGAACTCGTCAGGTAAAATCCTCGTTTCCATTCCAGAATCCATGGATTTTTCAATAGAAATCGAGGTTTTTCGCGGAAGTCCACATTTATCATACAGGCAGCGATCTTTTCGTATTTTTTTCTCGCTGAGTCGAATGGTCGCACTCCCAAGACTCCCCAGGCAGGTAAAAACCGATTTTTTCACCCGTTAGACCTATTGTAGGCTTAAAATACGTTCGTTTAACTGTTGTTATATTAAATTTGGATAAACCGTGGTAGGCTTGGTGGATCAAGAAATCGGTTTTTGCCTGGTTTCTTCTTCATTTCTGTCCATATTCTTTCCATCTCTAGTTACAAACCCTCTGAGTTCTATCATTAGGAAAAATGCAAAATTTTCTTGTACGAGTTGGAAAGGAACGTTAGTAGATGTATTTTATGACTTCATGAGATGTTTATCGCTACTTTACCTTAAACATATCACTACCCGTGCTTTATGTTGTGCCTTGCCTTACCGGCCATTGTATAAATAGGCCCTAATGGCATAATCCATGGATTTGGGTAATTGGAGCTGAGCCATTAGCCGGAGTGAACTCCCGGTAATCCTCTCTCACTTGACACTTCCATCCCTCAACGCCCCTCGTGCTCCCTTTTCGCCCTTGCGAAGGCCCCCCCCCCCGTTCTCGTGATTATCATCAACTCCCGTTAATTGTCGCTTTGTATCGCTGCGTTCCATCTGGATCGATTGTTAACAATCGACTCGCGTAATTGGGTGTTCCACGGAGATATTTAGGGATGATATCGGGAGCCGTGGGCTTCAGTGTGAGTGGTGCCCCGTTGTTTTAGATTTCGAGAAGATGGCACACAAACAAAAGCCAAGCAGGAAATAACTAAATCCAAATTTGTTTCAGACTTAGGACGATTCATCAGTCACGAAAGGATCATTCTTATCATCCTTATCAATCCGAAACTCGCTGACAATTTTGGTTTATTATTTTCAGAAGCGCTGCAAATTATTACACAACGGCTTGTTATTTACCTGTACAGATGCACCTTCTCCGTGGATTACTGTTTTCTGTTGTCAGTACCCTCGAACTCCTCTAGGAATGCCTTAAATGGAGTGCTAGAGCCAGCCCGGGAATTGCAGTTTCATAAAAATGCGCGTAATTCAATAATTCAATCATTCATAATTATTTGCTGTTATTCTTGAAGCGTAACGTTTGTTCAAGTTGCAAAAGTATCTATCAAAAAATCCAAAAGAGCCATCGTTCTTCGAATGAACTATCACAGAACAGCCACCTCGACTTCATACAGCCTTCCGTGATTATAATCAGGTGCTCCCTAGCAATGATATCCGGGCCGGATTTATACCGTTTCATTCACGATCATGTTGACGAAGATGTTCGGTGCGTACGAACTGCTGGACGTAAAAATGCTTTAGTTCAAGATCAATTTAAAAACATTTTTAAAAAACCATACCCTTCTATTGAGTTTTCTGAACATTTCAACCCCTATTTTGAACCCCTTAGAGATGACTGACAGTAACGCCGAGCTTCGAGGACCACCTAGACCCCAAATGGAACCTACAAGCCAAATTTAGTTAACTTTGGCTCGTGGTAACTAAGAACAGACGGACATTTTTTCAATTCCATTTTTGGGTTACACGTACCTTAAAACCATCCAATTTTGAAGGATATTTTTTTAAAATTATTTTATTTTATTTTTTTCATGTTTGATTCCTAAGGTTCATTATAAAATGCAGGTCCCATCTAGATGTCTAGTTGATCGGCGAAATTCGGCGTAACGGGGTGAAAAATAGTGATTGACATTTTCAGAACGCCGTAGCTCGACATCTTTCACTCAGGGTGTGGGTTTTTTTTTAACGATTTTAAATTGATCTTGAACTAAAGAATTTTTTGAGACCACCCGGAGCATTGTACGATCATCCGTTCGTGTGCACGGAAAGCTTCGTCTGCACGATCGTGAATCAAACTGTAAAAATCCGGCCCGGATATCATCACTAGGGATCACAAACATGATTATAATCAAGGATGGCTGTAAGAAGTAGAGTTGGTTGTTCTGTGATATTATTTCATTTGAAGGGCTCTTTTGGATTTCGTTGATGGGTGCTTTTGTAACTTGAACTAACTTTATGCTTCATGAATAACAACAAATATTAATGGTTGAATGATTGAATCCCGCGTATTATTACGTAACTTATTCCCGGGCAGGATCCAGTACTCGATTTAGGGCTTTCCTGGAGGGAGCTCGAGGGTATTGACCACAGAAAACAGCGATCTACGCAGAAGGGGCATCTATACAGGTAAATAATAAACCTTTGTGTAATAATTCGCAGCGTTTTCCATTTTCGGATTCCACATACCTTGAAACCGGAACTATCAAATTTTGGGGAGAGATTAACAATTTTTTTCTCATGTTCGATTCCAAAGGTTTGTTATTGAAAATAATAAACTAAAACCCTACTCTTCCATTGAAAGTTTTTCGCAAAAAAAAGTACTTTCGTATTTTGAACAAACATTGTGCTACGTAATAACAGGAATCAACGATAAAATTGTTGAATCCATTGATTATTTATGAAACTGTGATTCCCGGGCCCGCTCCAGTACTCGATTTAGGGCTTTCCTGGAGGGAAATCGAGGGTATTGGCCACAGAAAACAGTGATCCACCACGCAGAAGGGGCGTCCGTAGGTTAATAACAAACCATTGTGTAATAATTTGCAGCGTTTTCCATTTTCGCATTCCACATACCTTGAAACCGGATCTATCAAATTTTGGGGAGAGATTAACAATTTTTTTCTCATGTTCGATTCCAAAGGTTTGTTATTGAAAATAATAAACTAAAACCCTACTCTTCTATTGAAAGTTTTTTGCAAAAAAAGTACTTTCGTATTTTGAACAAACATTGTGCTACATAATAACAGGAATCAACGATAAAATTGTTGAATCCATTGGATATTTATGAAACTCTAATTCCCTGGCCGGCTCCAGTACTCGATTTAGGGCTTTCCTGGAGGGAAATCGAGGGTATTGGCCACAGAAAACAGTGATCCACGCGGAAGGGGCATCCGTGCAGGTTGATAACAACCCGTTGTGTAATAATTTGCAGCGTTTTTTAGAAATCCTCGCCCGAATCCGTTCACCCGTTCGCCTGTGACGATCGGTTTCCAGAGTCGATGTGAGTCGCTCGGATCGTCCAAATCCCTCAGCCCTGCTCACATCAGCGCTCAGCAGTCTCAAAGGGCCTAGCAAGGGCCCGAGCCGAGTGAAAATAGGTTACTTACTTTTTTGCCTCCATCAATAAACCCTCCCCTCCAACTGCTGCGAGACTTGGAAAACGGCCTGGAGCCCTGAAAAGGGCGGCCTAAAGGTTAGGATGGCTTTTGTGACGGAGCTAATCAGCTTTTCCGGTCTATCCCCCGACGCTTCTGCTCTCCTCACTTCTCCGCAGTGAAATATTACAGGTAACTTCGTCTGACGGATCTTATCGGTGACTTTAGTTTACCACGCTCCCGGCCTCTTTCACCACTTTCTCCTTCCAAAGGAGAGTTGCCAGTCAAAAAACGCAGCAAATCATTACACAACGGTTCTCTATTCACCTGAATAGATCTGTATCATGCGCCCCCTCCTGCGTTGATCTGTATCATGCGCCTTCCGAGCTCTCCCAGGAAAGTCCTAAATGGAGTACTGGAGCTGGCCGAGGAATTACCGATTCATAGTAACGAATATGGCAATACCAGTATGTAAAATGGCAAAATTCAGATGTAGTTCTGAAGGTAAATTGTTGATGTGGAGTGAAAAATATTTTTTCGCTCCCAGCTGGGATTCGAACGTGCGACCTTCAAATGGCAGTACCAGTGTGTAAAATGGCAAAATTCAGATGTAGTTGTAAAGGTAAATTGTTGATATGGAGTGAAAATAATGTTTCACCCCGGGGTGGGATTCGAACGTGCGACCTTCGAATGGCCAAATGGCAGTGCCAGTATGGAAAATGGCGAAATTCAGATATATATTTCTGAAGGTAAATTGTTCATGTGGAATGAAAAATTTTTTGTTCCCAGCTGGGATTGGAACATGCGACCTCCAGTCAGCCAAATGGCAATACCAGTGGGTAAAATGGCAAAATTTACCATTTCATAAAAACTATTACGTAAAATGGCAAAATTTACCGTTTCATTAAAACCAGTATGTAAAATGGCAAAATTCAGATGTGGTTCTGAAAGTAAATATTGTTGACGTGGAGTGAAAAATATTTTTTTGCTCCCGGGTGGGATTCGAACATGCGACCTCCGCTCGGCCAAATTATTACACAGTGGTTCATTATTTAGCTGAATAGATGCCCCTTCTGCGTTGATCTGTATCATGCGCCTTCCGAGCTGCCCCAGGAAAGTCCTAAATGGAGTACTGGTGCTGGCCGAGGAATTACCGATTCATAGTAACGAGTACGGCAATACCAGTATGTAAAATGGCTAAATTCACATGTAGTTCTGAAGGTAAATTGTTCATGTGGAATGAAAAATTTGTTGTTCCCAGCTGGGAGTCGAACATGCGACTTTCAGTCAGCCAAATGGCAATACCAAGGTGTAAAATGGCAAAATTTACCGTTTCATAAAAACTATTACGTAAAATGGCAAAATTTACCGTTTCATTAAGACCAGTACCTACCTTTGTAAATTGGCAAAATTCAGATGTGGTTCTGAAGATAAATATTGTTGACGTGGAGTGAAAAATATTTTTTTTTGCTCCCGGGTGGGATTCGAACATGCGACCTCCGCTCGGCCAAATTATTACACAGTGGTTCATTATTTAGCTGAATAGATGCCCCTTCTGCGTTGATCTGTATCATGCGCCTTCCGAGCTGCCCCAGGAAAGTCCTAAATGGAGTACTGGTGCTGGCCGAGGAATTACCGATTCATAGTAACGAGTATGGCAATACCAGTATGTAAAATGGCTAAATTCACATGTAGTTCTGAAGGTAAATTGTTCATGTGGAATGAAAAGTTTGTTGTTCCCAGCTGGGAGTCGAACATGCGACTTTCAGTCAGCCAAATGGCAATACCAGTGTGTAAAATGGCAAAATTTACCGTTTCATAAAAACTATTACGTAAAATGGCAAAATTTACCGTTTCATTAAGACCAGTACCTTTGTAAATTGGCAAAATTCAGGTGTGGTTCTGAAGGTAAATTGTTGATGTGGAGTGAAAAATATTTTTTTTTTGCTCCCGGGTGGGATTCGAACATGCGACCTCCGACCGGCCAAATTATTACAATGCTTTTCATTATTTGCCTGAATAGATGCCCCTTCTGCGTTGATCTGTACTGGAGCTGGCCGAGGAATTACAGTTTCATAAAAACCAGTAAGGCAATACCAGTATGTAAAATGGCAAAATTCAGATGTAGTTATGAAGGTAAATTGTTGATGTGGAGTGAAAAATTTGTTTTCGCTCCCTGCTGGGATTGGAGCGTGCGACCTTCCAGTGGCCAAACGGCAGTACCAGTGTGTAAAATGGCAAAATTTAGGTGCGTAGATTCCAAAAACAAAAAATTTAGAGTTGGTGTTGTAAAAATGTATCGCTCAGGGAATACATAGGTGCATTATTCGCAGAATAATAAACCAAAATGCAATGCCGTATCATCGATATCTGCTTAGTTTTCGGTCTAAAAAATTCGTTCTTTCGCACACAGGCTCCATTTTGGGACCTAGTTGTCCTTTGGGCCGAAACATTGCAGCCCGATCGGAATATACCCAGGGGTATTATGGATGAGAAGTGGGTGTAAAAATAGGGTTGTTTGGCGTTTTAGTAACATGAGCTTATGAGGTATCGTTTTCCATGTTTTTTAGGACGAGATGACCGAATTTCGGTCCAAGTTTTGCTCCAAAGCTTGGCAGCCCGATCGGAATACACCGAGTGTTATGGGTGAAAAATAGTTGTAAAAATACGGTTTTCCGAATTTTTTGAGGTTTTAGTGAACTTGAGCTTGTGAGGTATCGTTTTCCATGATTCTCAGGGCGAGAAGACCGAATATGAAGTTGATTTTGACCAAAGAGTGATGAATTGAGGTTGTAACGGGAGTTTCAGCTCCAAAAATTCATGTTTTATGTCGAAAACCTGGGAAATTGTCTGAAACCACTATAAATTTGAATAATAGCACTAGACGTAGTATCAGCAGGTGAATCAAGACAGTTAAATGGCACTATCAATGATCGAAGATAATTTGTAAAAACAAGGAGCCTACTTCATGTTTTTGGGGGCCAAAATTGGTGGAAACCATCAAAAACAGCTATTTCAATTATTGCACGTGAAAGAAACAATAAATGAACAGCCAGCATTTCTGTAGGTATGTCCAGTAGAATAATAAACCCATGTGACAAGGAATTTTTCTCCCGATGTTTGTCGCTAGGCCTCTCTGTGTGATGTGATGGTAGGTCATTTCGCTGCACTCCATAAGTGAGTTTACACGTATGATTTGAAATCAACCGCTTCCATCAGACTTTGTTGGATGTTGCCCGAAGCACTAAAACCTTACGAGAGTCATCGCGTTACGTGAATACGCCCGAACATTAATTGGCAAACCCCAAAGCGGTCCGATAATGAAACTGTTCAGCTGCTCATCCCCTCACACGCCGCCTCAGTAGACAGAAAAAGAGAGATCTGGCGCAGGGGTCACCCTGCAAGACCTGTGATACTAAACCCGCACGACAAAAAACCTGCAACCCTACGAATTTTTCCAAAAAATTTACAAAATTTTCGTATTTTATCAACTTCAAAAAATTTCAACAACATTTACGAAAATGTCGTTCGTTTTTTCAAAAATTTTCGAAATTTACATTTAAAAAAATTAACACTGAAAAATTTACGGAATTTTGGAATACGAAATTTTCAAAAAATGTTGTCATTACCTTCGAAAATATACAAGACCTTTTCGAAAATTTCGTTACCTTCAACAATTTTCGAGAATTTTTTTTTTTAAGTTTCAAAAAAATTACGAAAGTTTCGCTGCTTTTTTTGAAAATTTCTTAGTTTTCAAAAAGTCCATAAATTTTTTGAAAGTGTAAATTTCGAATATTTTTGAAAGCAAACGATATTTTCGTAAATTTTTAAAAAATTTTGTAGTTAACAAAACTTAGGAAAATTTTGTAAATTTTTTCGAAAAATTCGTAGGGTTGCAGGTTTTGTGTCGTGCGGGTTTAGTATCACAGGTCCTGCAGAGTGACCCCTGCGCCAGATCTCTCTTTTTCTGTCTACTCGCCTCCCATCGGAACGGAACGCAATAAACATTTGACGAGAAATCAAACGTTGAAGCGACTCGACAGAACCCGTGTTGGGTGTGTCCCAAACCGTTTTCGCACCGAAAACCTGTTGAAAATCCCTCGGAAAGGTCCGTTGTGTGTACAGCGTGCAGGGGAAGAACTCAATAGGGCGAAATGAAGAGGCGTCGGGAACGAGCGAACACCGTTTTGAATGCTACGGTGTTCGAAGTGTTGTGCAGGAACAATCAGCAGAGAGCCACAATGGGTGGAAAGGGGATATTAAAAAGACGAGTGTGCACGGCGAAGATAAACCTCGGGGGTCAGCAGCCGCTATGGAGAGGATTTAATTTAAATTCTGACGTGAGGCGGGCGGAAGGGCTGAAATCTGATTGAAGGGGAGGTTGTGTGCGGTTTTAATGGGGACCTGGAATCCTGGAGGGTGAAAATTTGGATTCCTCGTGTTGGTTTTTTCCGTCAAAGAAGCAAATCTCACTGAAGATGGAACCTCCTTATCTAATTCTCCCGACGGAGAAGAAGAAAAAAAAAACGACAGTGATGCAGCATGGCTATAAGAGCGAATTTTCGAAGAAATAACTGATTTTATGTAAAACTGTTTCATCTCAAGAAATAACCACGTTCCTTCATCTTCAAAGTGCTCCAGTTTGAGAACGGAATGAGATATCGCAATTCTGATTTCACCATCGTGTTCAGCGTACAAAAACCTTTAAAATTCGGTGTCACTTGTCAGACTGTTTCATTTTGGGAATTTATGGGTAATTTCCCCCCCCCCCCCTAAAACTCCCCAAAACTCCCCCTTAGAGTGACCCGATTCTGCCCATCTACGAACTTAGCCTGTCGATTGCCAAGACAGTTTTTCGTGCAAATTTGAACTTTTTATCTCAATTCTTTCGAGAGTTATCGTCTGGTCATATATATATATATATATATATATATATATATATATATATATATATATATATATATATATATAATTGCTATGCAATTTTAACGCCGGGGGTCATGTGAAAAAAATGTCCTGTCACAATATCCTGTCACAAAAACGCGTCACGCAAAGAGGAATGTGATGAAGATGAGCACAAAGAGGAATGTGATAAAGAATGTGAATAACCTTCAGAAATAAATGTAAATAAATAACGTTTAAACAGAATCGTTTTATTTTTTTGTGTGTTGGTGGTGTGGGGGGGGGGGGGGGGGTAAATTGCATAGCAAATTCTCCTTTGTTATACGAAGTATAAGAACACATCCTTCGGGGGTGAGGAACGGCGAAGCCGTTCCGAGGGGGCGGAGCCCCCTTTGGGGGTCCAGGGGGCTTGCCCCCTGGCGAGGCCCGAAGGGCCGAGTTATATATATATATATATATATATATATATATATATATATATATATATATATATCGTGTAAAAAACACGATATATAATTTTTGGTGTCTTTCGGCAGTGAATTCAGGATGGTCTGAAACGGATTTTGGTATAAAAATCTTTCGGATATTCGAGTTTTAAAAATTTTGGACCGAGAACAATAGCTTCCTTTTCTTCGAAAATTCGCTAATAAGAAAAAAAACGCTGCAAATTAATACAGAACGGTTTATAATTTACCTGTATAGATGCACCTTCTGCGTAGATCACTGTTTTCTGTGGTCAGTAAGAATAAGAAGAAGAATCAGAATATTTATTTGCACATTAGGCCTTTAGGCCCTTAATTGTACATTATTTACAAAATTGAGTGGTGAGTAGAAGAAAACAGTTAGAAAATACAAAGCTTAGTATACTAAAAAGACACAAAATGTATATATATTTATAAATATAAAATAGGTTTATATAATTAGAAAGAAACAAAAAGCCGGACGCAGTAGAAAATAAAATAAATTATATATAAAAGGTGGAATGAGAAAGAAGGAGTGGGGGGGGGGGGGACTAAATCAATAATACAAATAAGTAAATTAATTTTAAAAAAATTAGGAGGGGACAAGAAATTGAAAATAGACAGATAGATAGAAAATAGATAGATTGAATGATTAGTTATTTGTTGTTATTCATGAAGGATTTTGTTCATTTCACAAAAGTACCTGTCCACGAAATCCAAGAGAGCCATCATTCTTCAGATGAAATAATATCACAGATCAACCAACTCGACTTCATACAGCCATCCTTGATTATAATCAGGTTCTCCCTAGTGATGATATCCGGGACGGATTTATACCGTTTGATTCGCGATCATGTTGACGAAGCTTTTCGGTGCACACGAACGGCTGGTCGCACAATGCTCCGGGTGGTCTCAAAAAATTCTTTAGTTCAAAAATAAATTTTAAAAATTGTAAAACACCATACCCTTGTATCGAAAGTTTTCGAGCTACGGCGTTCCGAAAATGTCCACCCCTATTCATCACCCCTTAGAGATGACTGACAGTAACGCCGATCTTCGCGGAGACACTAGACCCCAAACGGGACCTGCAGGCCAAATTTATAATAGAATATTACATATTATATCATATAGACGGGTTATCTATACAGAGAGCTGTGATCTGTAACAGAAGGGTGTTCTGTACAAAATAAGAAACCTTTGTGCAGGGATTCGCAGCGTTTTTTTACGTTATTAAATTTGTCTTGAGCTAAACAATTTTTTGATATCACCCGGAGCATTGTCCCGGATATCATCAGTAGGGAGCAACTGATTATAATCAAGGATGGCTGTATGAAGTCGAGTTGGTTGTTCTGCGATATTATTTCATTTGATAAGTGATGGACTATTGGATTTAGTTGGTAGGTACTTCTGAAACTTGAACAAACGTTGAAGTATTATTATTGGTGGGTAAATTATTACACAACGGTTCATGTACCAAGAATTTCTTGTTTCGTCGGGCCGATGAGTCCTCATGGAGATGCGCCTCGGTGTTGCGAATCTATAAAGATCCGCCAGGATCGATAGCGAGGCCGCGAGTTGGCGGTGGGCGAGGAATCGGCGCGAAACCACGAAACCAATTGCGGTTGGAGCGTTTGAAGTTTGTTTCAACACGTAAACTAGTTTAAAACGCGTTCAATCGGTAAGAGCTGATTCCACCAAACTCCCCTCAGGCTGATCATGTTTGTTCGGCTGGTAACGTCAGAGGGCGATTTTCACGAGTCGCAACCGGAGAATCAACTACCGACCCAACTCCCGGGTGACATCCTCCGGAGGCCCCCTTCACATCCAACTTCCCATTGAGAGATCCACACACAGACTTGCACTTAGCGACAGTTCACACGGTGTGATGACGGAAATAACAACATTTTTGACAGCCCAATCTTCATTTATCTATTTGGTACGGGGAAGCCCGAAACGATACAATACAGTACGAAAAAATACAATACAATAGGAAGGGAAAAAAACGCTGCAAATCCCTGCACAACGGTTTATTATTTTGTAAAGAATACCCTCCTGTTACAGCTCACCGCTCTCTGCATAGATAACCCTTCTATATAACATATGTGCTGTTCTACACCCTCCGTAGGTTAGTACCTAACCCCGTACTCGTTACTAGGTACCTACCTAACCGTTGTGTAATAATTTACCTGTATAGGTTCCCCTTCTACGGAGATAGAATAATGAACCGTTGTGTAATAATTTTGCGTTGTGTAATAATTTACCGTTGCGTAATGATTTACCGTTGTGTAATAATTTGCCGTTGTGTAATAATTTGCCATTATGTAATAATTTACCCATCAATAATACTTCAACGGTTGTTCAAGTTGCAAAAGTACCTATCAACAAAATCCAGCCCCTTCTGGGTAGATGAGCCGTTATGTAATATTTTACCGTTATGTAATAATTTACCGCTGTGTAATAATTTGCGGTTGTGTATTAATTTACCATTGCGTAATAATTTACCCATCAATAATTTACTTCAACGTTTGTTCAAGTTTCACAAGTACCTACCAACCAAATCCAGTAGTCCATCACTTGTCAAATGAAATAACATCGCAGAACAACAAACTCTACTTCATGCAGCCATCCTTGATTATAATCAGGTGCCCCCTAGTGATGATATCCGGGCCGGAGTTATACCGTTTGATTCACGATCGTGTTGACGAAGCTTTTTGGTGCATTCGAACGGCTGGACGTACAATGCCCCGGGTGGTCTCAAAAAATTGTTTAGCTCAAGACAAATTTAATAACATAAAAAAATCGGTGCAAATTAAGGGGCCTTACTGTGAACGAAGGGCTGGACGTACGGTGCTCCGGGTGGTCTTAAAAAACTCGTAAGTTCAAGAACTATTTAAAACCGTAAAAAGATTCACTTAAAAAAAAGGAATAGGCGTTTTGAAAATTTCAACCCCTATTTTGAACCCCTTAGAGATGACTGACAGTAACTTCGTGCTTCGAGGACCAACTAGACCCCGAACGGAACCTATAACCCGAATTTCATCAATTTTGTTTCATGGTAACTAAGAAAAGTGGCCCGTACGGCGCACAGTGGGGCCAAATGGCTTTTTTCGGAAAAAAATCTGAAACTTCCATTTTTTACAGGAAATTCGTCGCTGATCACGAATATGATCATGAAAATGACGTAAATAAGCTAATTTCATGAGGAATTTTCAAAAATCTCGCTTTAGTTATCTTCAAATTACTTTGTTGTTGTGCTTACTTCAAATTACTTTGGTGTGCTTACTTCGAGCACAGCATTCTTCGAACTCCTTCGTTGGCCTTCCTCTTTGCCTAGTAGAATGTTCTTCAACGCGTACCCCATCAGCACTAGCACTGCATGGCACTTCCACTTGAAAAACACCGTCCATCCAGTCACTATACTTACTTCGGAAAAAGTCTTTTTTGTGGAATACCGCACGATATCGTGAATTAAACTGCGGCAAAAATGTCTTTTGGTAATTTCTGAGGATACAATGAACCTCATTTTCACTTAAATGAGGATACTGTTTCTCCAAAAACACGTCAAAACTTTCATTTCCTTCGAAAAGTAATTCAGTCAAAACAGAACGACCCACCGAAATAAGATACGACATTGCACTGTTCGCAATCAAGGGACTCCTCGAATCGCTGGCATGATAATATATTATGACACTCTATTGTTGTCCTTTGAAACTTGGGTGTTTTTGAACTGTGGCCATCCCACTTGAAAAAGCTCTGGAAGCCGGATTCGGTCGGATTCGGACACGTTTCCACCGGGAAGTTGAACCTCGTACTGTGTACTGTTGACCAAAATTAACGGCCCAACTTCGCCGAATGTAGCTCATATTTAAAACTTCAGCTGAATATCAATTACCGCCAAAATTGGATGTTTTATTCGTCGAAATAGTTCCGAAACCCTTCGTCCCCCTAATCAATGCATTTCCACTTCGTTTGGGTAAGATTTCATCACAAAAACATGGAAGGATCATTGAAAAAATTTCATCTGAGCGTCAGCGTATGGTTTAAAACAACTCATACATTTACGTATTTCCACTAAATTTCAACATTGGACGTAACCTACAGGTTTATAATTTTTTAAATAGGATAAACGGCTGTTATTTTTGAGTTCTAAAACTAATTTACTGTGGGAAAAATAAGGTAAATTAGAAAAATTACACTTTTGGAAAATCGATTTTTTTCCACGTTTGCCCCACTGTGCGGCGTACGGCGGACAGTCAGAAATATTTTTATTGTAGTTGTGGGTTCCACATACCTTGAAACGTAAACCATCAAATTTTGAGGGGGGTAAGAATTTTTTTTTCTTGGTCGATTCCAATGGTTCATTATTGAAAATAATAAACCAAAAAATATAAACTTGAAAAAAAAAGCGTTATCGTAGGGGGGGGGGGGGGGGGGTCTACCCGCCAATGGTTTGTGTTCATGATGGTACATTTATTGTCGAATGAAATCTGTGATCCGACAAAGTCAACTCACTGTCAAAAAACACGCATGGAGCACTTGTACTCGTAGTTTTAGTGGAACACTCCGAATGTTCAAGCGCCAAATGAGGCCTGTAGCGAAAATAGCCGAATAAATACAAGAATAATGGGGAAAACGGGCCTGAAGAACTCCAATGGCCCGTCAGACTTTCGTCCCCCATCGGAATCCTGGACAAAATGAAATCGGATTAACGGATCCTCGGGAACGAGTCAAGCTAATCCATCCGGACAGCCTGTTGTTGGATCCCTTCAATCATTCTCTTGCCCGGCCTATCGGATGACGTCCATAAATATTTTCCGGTGTTTTCCAATCGCGATTCGGCTCCGCAAAGAGGGTTCTCTACCTATCAGATGGGCATCTACCGTTTCCAGCTGCGAGCACAATCGAATTTGGAAAAAACGATTTTTCGAAAGGCTATTGGAAAATCGGGATTTCATCAAAGGAGCGAGAAAAGCTGTGACGTGCTGGGAAACACCAAGAAACGCCTTCAGCTCACCAAAAATTACATAGACGCGTAGAAATCCTAGCAGATAGGTAATAGTTCTTATAGATGTTCAGCTGAAAATACGTGTGCGCCAAAAATTTGATCGGTTCAAGTTCTTTAAACTTAAAATGAATTGCTTGAAATCGACAAGCATAGACAAATGTAATAGGCAGTTTGATACAATAGATAATATTCAAGAAATTCTAAAGGGCAATGAGTTGTCAACTTTCGATTTTTAGTTTATTATTATGGGTAGGTACCTAAAAAAAATAAAAAAATAAAATAAACACCTCAAATTTGATGATTTACGTTTCACGGTTTGTAGAATCCAAAACTGCAATTAAAAAAATTCTGTCTTTACGCCGTACTGACCACTTTTCTTACCATGAAAATGAATTGATGAAATTCGGGTTATAGGTTCCGTTCGGGGTCTAGTTGGTCCTCGAAGCTCGACGTTACTGTCAGTCATCTCTAAGGGGTTCAAAATAGGGGTTGAAATTTTCAGAACGCCGTAGCTCGAAAACTTTCGATAGAAGGGTATGGTTTTTTTTTAACGATATTAAATTTCTCTTGAACTAAACAATTTTTTGAGACCACCCGGAGCATTGCACGTCCAGCCGTTCGTGTGCACCAAAAAGCTTCGTCAACACGATCGTGAATCAAACGGTATAAATCCGGCCCGGATATCATCACTAGGGAGCACCTGATTATAATCAAGGATGGCTGTATGAAGTCGAGTTGGTTGTTGTGCGATATTATTTCATTTGATAAGTGATGGACTATTGGATTTTGTTGGTAGGTACTTGTGAAACTTGAACAAACGTAAAGTATTATTGATGGGTAAATTATTACACAACGGCAAATTATTACAAACTGTCAATTATTACACACCGGTTCATCTACCAAGAAGGGGCTGGATTTTGTTGATCGGTACTTTTGCAAGTTAAACAACCGTTGAAGTATTATTGATGAGCAAGTTATTACACAACTGTTCATTATACTTGACCACGAGGGTAGGTATTTACCTCAGAAAACATTGATCCACGCAGAAGGGGCATCTGTTTCACTCCACATCAACAATTTTCCTTCAGAACATCATTATTTGCGTTTCTTTTTGCCATTAAGTATAGTTACTGTTTGTCATTGACGGAATTATTTTAGCAACATTTAACTCGTCATTTAGATAGGTACCTAGTAACGATTACGGGGTTAGGTACCTACTAACCTACGGAGGGTCTGCGATCTACGTAGTATGTATAACAGAAGGGTATTCTGTACAAAATAATCAAACGTTGTGCAGGGATTTGCAGCGTTTTTGAGGTTTTTTAAAATTTATTTATTTGGCGTCACCTACATTAATCAGTTTTTAATTGAGTCATGAACCAGTTTTTAGACCGAAAATCAACGAAAGGAAAGTCAATGGTTTAGATTTAGAGGATGCGTAAATTCGCTATCCACTCGCTTTCATTCTTCGCTTGTCCAACGGAATTAAGGAAATTATGAAAATTTTGTGGGGGGGGGGGGGGGGGGTTGAAAGTAGCGTACGATGCAAATTGTTACACAACGGTTTATTACCTTTATGGATGCCCCTTTTGGGTAGGTCACTGTTTTCTGTGGCCAATACCCTCGAGGTCCCCCCAGCAAAGCCCTAAATCGAGTACTACAGCCGGCCCGGGAATTAAAGTTTCATAAAAATTCGCGGGATTCAATAATTAAATAATTGATCAATTGCATTTATTCATAAAGCATAAGGAAAGTAATAAACCGTTGTGTAATAGTTTACATGTATAGATATCCGTAGATCACTGTTTTCTGTGGGCAGTACCTATCCTCGTGCTTCCCCTAGGGGAAGCCCTAAATCGAGTACTGGAGCCGGCCGGGTAATTTCATAAAAATGCGCGGGATTCAATAATTCGATGATTAATAATTATTTGTTGTTATTCATGAAGCCATAACGTTTGTTCAAGTTTCAAAAGTACCCATCAGCAAAATCCAAAAGATCCATAATTTTTCAAATGAAATAATATCACAGAACAACCAACTCGACTACATACAGTCATCCTTGATTATAATCATGTGATCCCTAGTGATGATATCTGGGCCGGATTCGTACCGTTTCATTCACGATCATGTTGATGAAGCTTTTCGTTGCAAACGGATGGCTGGTCGTACAATGCTGCGGGTGGTCTCAAAAAATTCTTCAGTTCAAAATAAATTTAAAAACGTAAAAAAACCATACCCTTCTATCAAAAGTTTTCGAGATACGGCGTTCTGAAAATTTCAACCCCTATTTTGAACCCCTTAGAGATGACTGACAGTAACGCCGGGCTTCGCGGACCAACTAAGACCCCAAACGGGACCTAGAAACCAAATTTCATCAATTTTGGTTCTTGGTAACTAAGAAAACAGCGAAATACGGCGTACGGCTGACGGACGGAAATTTTTTATTCCATTTTCGGATTCTACGTACTTACCTTGAAACGGAAACTCGATGACGGATGCTCGATTCCAAACGTTATTAATTATTGAAAATACTAAGTCTATTATTCCCCACAACAATCCCTCTTAGGAGCTTTGTGAATAACTCGAATGATTTGCCGTGGTGGTGGGGTTTAAACTAGAGGTTACTAAAAAAAAACTCTGATTTTGAATCAGGGTTTAAATTTTTAAAGCAGGTTAAATAAAGCTATAATTGGTGTCTAAAATACTCTTTCATTGGCATCGGAAATACTCTTAATGTAGGATCGGAATGGTTTAGCCTTGGTCCCGCTTCTCGCGAGTCGCATGTTTATGAGAGGTGAAGAGCTCCCTATCCTGAATATTGTCCATCATGAATATTGTCAATCAGGTGGCTCACAGTTAGTTACAGATCCGATAACAAATACCGGGTGTCCCAGGTGCTTCATGTAGATGCTGTACAACTGCGCGAAACTCGCGTAAATACTGTACAAAATATTCGTTTAGAGCCCTTTTCGTTATGAACCAGAAGCGATCTCCCGAGTTCCCTCTCCCTGAAAACTTTAATTAAGCCGATAAGCACCGCCATGAGAAAACCAATAAGCGAATCATGTTCAGACTGTTTGATTTAGGAAAAAATAATTTTTCTTTGTTGTTTCGAAGTAGAAAATAAGTAAGAAAAAAAAACGGAATGAGCGCAGACAAAGGAGGGTTTTAATTAATTTCATCGACGGCCTCGAAATGGTGGGGGTTGAAGAACGTGGTTGGGATTAAAAATACGAACGGTTAAAACAATGAGATTCCAATAAACGGCTTTGTATTTTATAAGTACGGAAAATATTATGGTATACAATTTATAATATAAATGATGATGGTCGGTTTTGTGATACGTGCATTGCGCTAGTTGATTCATAATTAATTGTATTGACGCATGAATTGCTTGTGGAATGCTGATAAATCAGTATTACACAGCTCTGGATCTCATTCGCAGGGTGCCAAGCGATTTTACGAACATATGACAATTTTCCGTGAGGATGCAGTAGATTGGATATAGTTTATACTTTTCGTATTACAAAACTAGTGCTTGATTAAATAGTCAGGTCAATAAATTAATTATAGGTGAAAACCTTCTGATTATAGTTTAACTGAAGTTTAGGGGATTACTACGACATTACTCGAGGTCTTTTGGTAAATTTATTATTTATTTAATGACTAAATTTATTATGTATTAATTTATTCATGAATTCGTTTATTAATTTATTTATGAATTCATCTATTTATTAATTCATTTATTCATGAATTCATTTATTTATAAATTTACGAATAAATTTATTTATTTATAAATTTATGAATACACTTTATTTATTTATAAATTTACGATTAAATAAATAAATGAATTCAATTAGGTATCCATTAATTCATTTATTAGTTTATTAATGAATTCGTTTATTTATAAATTTATGATTAAATAAATGAATTCATTTATTAATTAATTCATTCATTAGTTTATTCATGAATTCATTTAGTTATAAATTTGTGAATAAATTTATTTATTTAATGATTTATTATTTATTTAATGAATAAAATATTTACTAATTTTAAATGAGCTAGATTAACGGTAGATTGTAAATAAATAATGTAAATGTGAATAAATAAATACATTATATATAAATAAGTATATTATATAATATTATGTACGTTTAATTTTCTTGATCACTGAGTATGAATATTGCTGGTAGGATTCTTGAGGGTTGGTCACTTAAAAGATCCGCTTTGCTGACTTTCGATTTATTTATAAATCCTCTTCAGGGCTGTAATGATAGGAACTATTTTACTCAGAAAACATTGACTCGGACAAACGAAGGATGGACTTATCAGTAAATGCTGACAAAAAAAATGACCTTAGTTGATATGTCTTGGTAGTGAAAAGAGTGTTTGCATTGCTGTGGTGAGTATATATACATATAGGTACATATATGGGGTGTCCCAGTTCCTCCTGGAAAAAACTCAGAGAATCGATTCTACTCTTCATTTGAAACAAAAAATGCTGAGTAGAAATTTTTCGAAAAGTTCTTCGTTCTAAAGATATCCGACAATTTGTGTTTTTCCAACTTTTTCCAAACCTTACCGCATAAAAACGCGAATAAATTCAAAAATATTGAGACAAACAAATCTAATTACACCGTTTGAAAGAACGTTAAATTTCCTGTAAGATTCTTCTGATTTCAATGGTAAAAGTTGGAACATTTGGAACACTTGGAACCTTTGAAAATTTCAAAATTTAAAATTTTGTGAAAAAGATTGTACGTTCTACTGAGGTTACACAAAATACCTAAAACTTGTAAAATTCACAAAAACTTCATCTAATAGGCTCTACAAGTATTGTAGGTACTGCTGCAGTTACAGTATCCACACACAAGCAGCATATCTCGGTACTCCTTATTTGAAAAACAAAGCGGCATAACAACTACCTAGTTGTTTCCACGAGACACATTGAATTGAACTGGTGCAAGAGAAGCGTTCTGATGTAGTTTTATAAGATGATTAATCGAGGTTGATAATTTATTATTAAGAAATACTTGTGCAAGCAAAATCATGTTCTAGTGACACCTTCCTGTCCATTCTCGTTGAATGTTTGAACTAATCATTCGTTGTTGTTTGAGCTTCGATATGTCCCCTTCGTATTCCAGCATTATTTTTATTCAATCGATCGAGGAAGCGTTAGTTTAATTTTACGAGGTATAATTAATCCCTCCCAAATTCACCTCTACTCATGTTTTCATCGTTCAATTATCATTTCTCAACCCTACTACAACGTTATTTTTGAATCTAAATATATCAATGTAAGGACTATAAAATTAAATGAAGACTTTTTTTTAAAATATGACAACTTGTAGGTATTTTTTTGTAACCTCAGTAGAACGTACAATCTTTTTCACAATTTTAAATGTTGAGATTTTCAAATGTTCCAACTCATATTGGCCAACATTTCGAGTAATTCTGGCCATTGACAACAGAAGAATCTTACAGGAAATTTAGCGTTCCTTCAAACGGTGTACTTGGATTTGTTGTAGTCTCAATATTATTTTCGAATTTATTAGCTATTTTATGTGGTCATATAATGAAAAGTTGAAAAACGCAAATTGTCGGATACCTATCTTTAAAACGAAGAACTTTTCGAAAAATTCCTACCTACTGAGAATTTTTTTTGTTCCAAACGAATAGTGGAATCAATTCCCTAAGTTTCTCCAGGAGGAACTGGGACACCCTGTATACACGTACATATGCCCACCTTAGCAATGTAAACACACCTTTCACTACAAAGAAATATCAACTAAGGTAATTTTTTCAGCATTTACGTCCATCCTACATTTTGTCTGAGCCAATGTTTTCTGAGTAAAGCAGTTCGTATCATTACAGCCCTGAAGAGGATTTTATAAATAAATCGAAACGTCGACATAGTGGATCTTTTGATTAAGTGGCCAACCCTCAAGAATCCTACCAACAATAATATTATGTACGTACGTATTGTACTATTATTTGCATTAATAAACAACCAATAAATAATAAATGATTATATACGTATTATATTATTATGTGCTTAAATATATGTAGATAAATGAATAGGTACGTATAGTAGTATTTAATAACTTAGGTATTAAATATAATAAGTAGGTACGTTAAATATATGCGAAGCTAACGTCTGTTAGTAAGCCGTTATAATTTGAGGAATGTCGATTTATATTGTTACGTACGAAATCAAGCAAGCACAGTTGATAAATGAGGCGTGTTGATAGGCTTCTGTTTTGACGTTTCCCACAGTAGCGTAGCCAGGATTGTTGAATGGGGGGTTATCGGAAATCGAAAAAAGTCCCTGCAGCATGGTTATAAGAGCGAATTTTCAAAGAAATATTCCTGCTATTGTGTAAAAAGGTTATATAGCGAGAAGCCATACCACCTTTCTTAAAATTATATAGTTTTTCCTGATTTTAGCCATTTTTACCGATGTTTGACCCTAATAAAGTCAAATTCGACCCACTTGTTTTTGAGGAAAATAGTTTTATCATCGAAACAGTCCGCCCGTCGTGATTATTCATGCCACACAACGTCAGGTGAATTGAGATTGATTTTATCCATTAATACAAATTTTTTACCCCCAAAAATCAAAATCTGACCCCTATTCTGTGTAAAAAAAAACAACTGAAATGGCATTTTTCAGTCTTTACTCACCCTTCCATACCATTCCAGTGATTTTACATCAATTGTTTCCAATTTTAGCCGTTTTCACCGGCTTTTGACCCCTTAAAAACTCCAATTTGACCCCCTTGGAATTTTTGAAAATCGCTCATCTTCGAACTCGTCCTTTTGTTTGGCAACACAAACGTTTAGGAGAAATTTTGAATTTTTACAACGTACCCAAGGACGGATATCATCTGGAGTGGCACATAAATATATATGCATAATACATACAATTTTGTTAAAATGTAGGGAAGAACTGAGGATGCTCTGAAACGGATTTGCCTATACATATATTTCAAAAATTCATGTTCTGAAAAGTTACCCATAGCAATAGCTTCATTTTCTTCGAAAATTCGTTAATAAGGTTTGACGTTACAAATAAAGCTGAATTTAAATTAAATTTAACAAATCACTAAATGTTACAGGTTACGTTAGGTAAGATAAATTGATAAAATAAAATATTTATTTGGCAAAAATGTTCGATAATTTTCAAGGACTGAAGCTATTGCAACGGGTCCAAAATTTCCAGAAAATAAGTTTTAGAAATTATGTTATAGGGTTTCAGAGCATCCTGATTCATCTCTAGATTTTAACAAAACTGTATACGTATATGATATATATTTATTTATGTGTCACTCCAGACGATATCTGACCTTGGGTACGTGATAAAAATTCCAAATTTCGCCAAAATGTTCTTATTGCCAAAAAAAAAGGATCAAAAATTCGAAGGGAGTCAAATTTGAGTTTTTAGGGGTCAAAACTTGGTAAAAACGGCTAAAATTGATATATCAAATCACTGAAAGTGGTATGGAAGGATTAGTGAAGACAGAAAAATACCATTTCAGTTGTTTTTCACAAAGAATAGGGGTCTAATTAGGATTTTTGGGGGGTCAACAATTTGTATTAAGGGCTAAAATCAATATTAATTCACCTGAAGTGTGGGATGGTGACGGTGAGGGACTGTAAGAATTTTTGTCAAAAAGAGTGGATCAAATTTTTGGGACAGATCGTTAGTAGTCAAGTAAACGTAATATTATTTAACTGTTTAATCATGTTTATTTACGGTTTAATCTGTTATTGCTGTATTTGTTTGTTACTTTTGTGATTGTTATCATTCTTAAGATTTAATTTTAATTTGTGATAAAGTTTTCAAGCCAATGGGGGGGGGGGTTATGACCCCCACTACACCCCCTAAATTGTTAAATAAGTTAAATAAATTTAAATTGTTTAAAAAAATAAAAAAATTAAAAAAAAAATAAAAATAAATAAAATTTAAATTGTTTCGTTACGGAGCAGATTATACCAAAACGTCTCGCGCCACTTGAACAGTAAGTGGCAAGTTTACCATTTGAAAGAAGAAAATAAGACCAATCGAATCCCAGCAGTTGGGTTGTTGGCTTCGGGAAAACAGGACTGAGGCGGCTCATCGCTGCCGGCGAACCGTCGTAAAAAGGGGCTCAAGGCGCGAAAAACGGTCGTTTTTATTATCGCGAATTGCTCGTAAGAACGAGAGCCAGGTTTTGAAGCCGAGCCAAAAAAAAAAACCGGAATTACGAGAAGCGATAAATTCGGGAAATACCCGCCGGTTTCGCTGATCGGTCGGGAACACATTCGCGGTCGGTCGAGTGCGTCGGGTTTTCTTGTTTGGTTGTCGCATGTTGGGAATTTCAGTGAAATACGTCGCGTGCGACTGTGGAACGATTCACCCGTCAACACGGTTGAATTTGCGCAGCCGTTTGAACTTGATTCGTTACTTTATGACTCGCTTGGACTAAATGAATGTCAAAAACGATTCAAATTACTTGTCACGTGGGTTTATTATTCTATCGGACATATTATCTACGGAAATGCTGGACATAAATTTATTGTTTCTTTCATGTGCAATTATTGAAATAGCTATTTTTTATGGTTTTCTCCAATTTTGGACCCCAAAAACACGAATTGGGCTCTTTTGGTTTATTATTTTCAATAATGAACCATTGGAATCGAGCATGAAAAAAAAAATTCTTACCCCCCCTCAAAATTTGATGGTTTACGTTTCAAGATATGTAGAATCCAAAACTGCAATAAAAATATTTCTGTCTGTCCGCCGTACGCCGTACGGGCCACTTTTCTTAGTTACCATGAAAAAAAATTGATGAAATTCGGGTTATAGGTTCCGTTCGGCGTCTAGTTGGTCCTCGAAGCTCGACGTTACTGTGAGTCATCTCTAAGGGGTTCAAAATAGGGGTTGAAATTTTCAAAACGCCTATACCATTTTTTTACGTAAATATTTTTACGGTTTTAAATAGTTGTTGAACTTGCGAGTTTTTTAAGACCATCCGGAGCATCGTACGTCCAGCCGTTCGTTCACAGTAAGGCCCCGAAGTTTGCACCGACAGGCATTTTCGACTCCAGTGTGAATGAAATTGTATACAATCCAAACCAAATCTCGTAACCAGAGACGCGCCCACAATAGGAATTTGTGAATACGGCCAATCGTTGGTAGGGATCACCTGATTATATTGGCGGAGTATGAAGTCGAGTTGGTTGTTCTGTGATATTATTTAATTTGAAAAATGATGGCTCTATTGGAGTTTGTTGGTAGGTAGTGAAACTTGAACAAACGTTGAAGTATTATTGATGGGTAAATTATTACTACGGTAAATCATTACTCAACGGTAAATTATTACACAACGGTAAATTATACCATCTACGTAGAAGGGGCTGGAGTTTGTTGGTAGGTACTTTTGCAACTTTTTTCACTCCTCATCAACAATTTCTTTTCAGAACTTCATTATGTGTGTTTCTTTTTGTTAGGTACTGTTTGTCATCGGCAGAATTATTTTAGCAACATTTAACTCGTGATTTAGGTAGGTACCTAGTAACGAGTACGGGGTTAGGTACTAACCTACGGAGTGTCTGCGATCTACATAATATGCATATAATAGAATAGTACATATCATATTATATAGACGGGTTATCTATACATAGAGCTGTGATCTGTAACAGAAGGGTATTCTATACAAAATAATAAACCGTTGTGCAGGGATTTGCAGCGTTTTTGGTTTATTATTTTCAATAACGAATCTTTGGAATCGAGCATGAAAAAAAAAAAAAATTGTAAACCCCTCTCAAAATTTGATGGTTTTCAAGGTATGTAGAATCCGAAAATGCAATATAAAAAAATTTCTGTCCGTCGCCGTACTTCGCACTTTTCCTAGTTACCATGAACCAAAATTGACGAAATTCGGTTTATAGGTCCCATTTGGGGTCTAGTTGGTCCTCGAAGCTCGGCGTTAATGTCAGTCATCCCTAAGGGGTGAAAAATAGAGGTTGGAGTCTCCAGGACGCCGTTATCTCGAATTTTTTTTTAAGGTTTTGAAATAGTTCTCGAACTTGGGAGTTTTTTAAGACCACCCGGAGTATTGTACGTCCAGCCGTTCGTTCAACAGTAAGGCCCAGAAGTTTGCACCGACAGGCATTTTCAACTGCATGGTTAAAGAAATTTTGTACATTCAGCCCAAATAATATCATCACTAGGGACGCGGCAGCAATCGGGAATTGGCCCGAGATCATCATTGCTAGGGAGCACCTGATTATATTCACGGAGTATGAAGTCGAGTCGGTTGTTCTGCGATGTTATTTCATTTGACAATTGATGGACTACTGGATTTTGTTGGTAGGCAGTGAAAGTTGAACAAACGTTGAAGTATTATTGATGGGTAAATTATTACACAGTGGTAAATTATACCATCTACATAGAAGGGGCTGGAGTTCTGTTGGTTGGTACTTTTGAAACTTTTTTCACTCCTCATCAACAATTTCTTTTCAGAACTTCATTATGTGTGTTTCTTTTTGTTAGGTACTGTTTGTCATCGACAGAATTATTTTAGCAACATTTAACTCGTGACTGAGGTAGGTTCCTAGTAACGAGAACGGGGTTAGGTACTAACCTACAGAGGGTCTGCGATCTGCATAATATGTATAGAATAGTACATAATTATTATATTATATAGACGGGTTATCTATTCAGAGAGCTGTGATCTGTAACAGAACGGAATTCTGTACAAAATAATTAACCGTTGTACAGGGATTTGCAGCGTTTTTAAAAAAAATATAGTAGAATTCGCTTTCTACTGTTGTAGGTATAATATACTTTGTGGTGGTTTAATCCATTTTCACCGATATCGGCGAATGTGACAACCCAGAATTGACCTAATTTTGATTAATTTTTTTTAGTACACCTTCGTTAAAATCTACAGGTAGTTGGTTATCTTTTGTTTCGGTTCATCGTTCAATAAGTACCACTTGTGGTGAATATGTACCAATTTTGAGAGATTTCAGCCGTTTTCACCTATTTTGCCGACTTTCAACACCCAGAAACTCAAAAACTGATCACTGTAACCGTCCTTTTGATCACTGTAACAGGCCAATTCCATGTGCTTACGCTCCAGATCCAGCCCCTACTAGGTAGATGAACCGTTGTGTAATAATTTACCGGTTTGTAATAATTTACCACTGTGTAATCATTTCCCCATCAATAACACTTCAACGTCCGTTCAAGTTTCAGAATTACCTACCAACAAAAACCAATAGTCCATCACTTATCAAATGAAATAATATCGCAGAACAACCAACTCGACTTCATACAGCCATCCTTGATTATAATCAGGTGTTCCCTAGTGATGATATCCGGGCCGGATTTATGTCGTTTGATTCACGATCGTGTTGACGAAGCTTTTTGGTGCACGCGAACGGCTGGACGTACAATGCTCCGGGTGGTCTCAAAAAATTCTTTAGTTCAAGATCGATTTAAAAACGTGAAAAGACCATACCCTTCTAATGAAAACCATCCCCTGACTGACGTTAACGCCGAGCTTCGAGGACCAACTAGACCCCAAATGGGACCTATAAACCGAATTTCGTCAATTTTGGTTCATGGTAACTAGGGAAAGTGCGAAGTACGGCGTACGGCGGACAGAAACTTTTTTATTGTAGTTTTGGATTCTACATACCTTGAAACGGAAACCATCAAATTTTGATGGGGGGTTAGAATTTTGTTTAAATGCTCGATTCCAAAACCAAATGTTATACATACGAATCCTATCCCTGATCATGATTGATTGTACCATGTTACATCTAATACCCTCATCACAAGTTGACGCACAATCCTCTTTGTATGGTAGTCCAATTGTGGAAAACGTAAATGAAAATGTAAATGTTGTCCGAACTACCGTTTGAACTTAGCCGGAAACCTTCAGGTGTCGCCACGTTGTTTAAAGGGCGATAGCGCGGGGCGTCACGTCCTCTCGGTGCGTCTTTTTCACTCGGAGAATAAATGAGGCAAATACTGGCGGCAACGCATTGCGGGTGCCCGAGTTGGTGGAAACGCTCGGAATTTAAATGAGTTTAATATGAGACTCTTCCGACCATAATCTTTGGAAACCCTTGCGCCTCCGCCTCGTCTTAACCGCTTTCACAATGGGATTTGGATAGACACGTAGTCCGAGGAAAGATAACCTCCTTGATAATCGATGGGCGGAACGTGAAATAATTTCCTATTTAACTGGCGAAACGCTTCGCTGGCCGTGTTGGAATTCTGCGATGTCTTAGTCTGAGAAAGATATATGGGAGGCCGTGGGATGTGGTGAACGGAAGATGTGAATTGTTCTTGGTTTCAGACGCCATTGGTGACAGAGTGTGAGGAGAGTCCCCCTCCTGGAACCACCGTTTAAGAAGGGATATCGATTAAGCTTCCACCAAACGACCCCATCTTCACCGGAAGAAAAAACGACTCTAGAACAGCCACTGTCACACTCCTCCCCACTTGACATACTTCTGAGTAGCAGAAGTATGAGATTGTAAAGGCGTAATGAAAAGTAGTATGAAGTTCTGGTTGAGGAAAGGCCATCTGAACAACCTCAAGTTGATCAACCTCCATCTTTTGGACGGCGGAAGAACTATTGGGACTTGTAAATTGGTATACGGCATTGCTCGCCTTCAAATGAGCTCAATGTATTTTAATTATACTGACGATAAAGACGGGAAAGGGGGTGGGGAAGCGAATAGATGTATGTATTATCAAAGGGACAGGATGTTTGTAAAGGAATCCTTCTGGAAACCCCACAAAACGTGGATGGAGTTTGGTGAATTGCTCAGCGCATACTACCAAACCACGCTCTGCTACCACGTGAAAGAGTTAGAGGAGAGTGACAGTGGACTGTCACTATACTAGCGAGATTACCACCGGTTAAGAAGGGATATCGATTAAGCTTCCACCAAACGACCCCATCTCCACCGGAGAAAAAGCGACTCGAGAACAGCCGCTTTCACACTCCTCCCCACATGACGTACCTACTTCTGGGTAGCAGAATTTTTTTTTTTTTTAAGCGTTTATTTATTTTATTATAACAACTAGTTACATCGGTAACTATCTAGTTATTTAGATTAGACAATAATTAACGCATGTATCCGTTATGGTGAATGTCCAGTGACTAGCACCACACATGAGTCCACAACACTGTACGTCTTCAACAACACTGTAAGTCCAAGGGCTTGGTCCTCTTCATCCGCCGTGTTACTGCAGAGTTGTCCAGAAGCTGAATGGCTTCCGGATTTGTATGTCCAAGTAGCCTCTGCTCTTAGCTACTAGCATATTTTTTCATGACATCTCTGACCCTCTCCACTCCAAGGTCTCTGTGGAGGTCGTCGTTTCGGATGTACCAAGGAGCATTGACCATATTCCTAAGTACCCTGTTTTGGAAAGTTTCGATGGTTTTCATATTGGTTTTTGCTGTGCAGCCCCATAGCTGTATACCATATGCCCAGATAGGCATCAGCACTGTTTTGTAAAGCAGCACCTTGTTATGAATGCTGAGCAGCGATTGCCGACCCAACAGCCAATACAGCTTTTGGTACTTGACTGTTAGCTCTTTCTTCTTCTGGGTAGCAGAATGAGAATGAAAAGGGGTAATGAAAAGTAGTGTGAAGTTCTGGTTGAGGAAAGGCCATCTGAACAACTTCAAGGTGATCAACCTCCATCTTTAGGACGGAACAACTATTGGGACTTGTAAATTGGGATACGGCATTGCTCGCCTTCAAATGAGCTCAATATATTTTAATTATATTGACAATAAAGACGGGAAAGGGGGTGGGGAAGCGAATAGATGTGTGTATTATCAAAGGGACAGGATATTTGTGAAGGAATCCTTCTGGAAACCTTTGGGCTTATCCTTCCGGAAAGCCTACAAAAGGTAGATGGAGTATGGTGAATTGGCCCCGTATTGGCAACGGCTCGTTTGAATTTGGTATCTGCAATTTTATAATTACGTATGGAACGTTTATCGTTTCGACACAGGTAAGTTGTTCGTTGGAAATAGTTTGTAACATCCGTAAAATGTAAATAAATAACGTTTAAACAGAATCGTTTTATTTTTTTGTGTGTTGGTGGTGTGGGGGGGGGGGGGGGGTAAATTGCATAGCAAATTCTCCTTTGTTATACGAAGTATAAGAACACATCCTTCGGGGGTGAGGAACGGCGAAGCCGTTCCGAGGGGGCGGAGCCCCCTTTGGGGGTCCAGGGGGCTTGCCCCCTGGCGAGGCCCGAAGGGCCGAGTATTTATATATTTATATATTTATATATGTATGTGTCATTCCAGACGATAACTCTCGAAAGAATTGAGATAAAAAGTTCAAATTTGCACGAAAAATCTGTCTTGGCAATCGACAGGCTAAGTTCGAAGATGGGCAGAATCGGGTCACTCTAAGGGGGAGTTTTGGGGAGTTTTAGGGGGGGGGGGGGGGAAATTACCCATAAATTCCCAAAATGAAAAAGTCTGACAAGTGACACCTCATTTTAAAGGTTTTTGTACGCTGAACACGATGGTGAAATCAGAATTGCGATATCTCATTCCATTCTCAAACTGGGGCACTTTGAAGATGAAGGAACGTGGTTATTTCTTGAGATGTTCTTCCTGGTTCGTCTGCTCTAATCTGATAACGGAATGGGATATCGCAATTCTGACTTCACCATCGTGTTCAGCGTTGGAAATCTACAAACCGAGGTGTTACTCGGCAAAAAATGGAACAAAAAATTTGTTACGTATCCAATACCTACTCTTCTGGTATTCAAAACATTTTTGATTTCCCCCTCCCCCTCCTTCCACCCCAAATTTTACTTTGCGTAAAACTACTCCTGTTTTAATTTTGTATGGTATCAAGTTGGGAAAACATTGGCCGAAAATTAATTTTCAGAAAATTTTAGGCGGATGAGGAAGATGCCGAAAACTTCGAAAATTCGCTCTTATAGCCATGCTGCATGACTGGTTTTTTTTTTAATGTACTCCACAGATACCTACCTGTTTTTCATGAGATGTACCTTCGATATTTGTTGGATCTATAACATACCTATTATAAGGGGGGGGGGGGGGGGATGTTGCCTCAATGTTTGCCCACTCAAAATCAACGCATTTTGCAGTGACAAGTTAAATGCATAAAAATCTAACGTTAAATGCATACAAATCCTAACGACTCGCATTCTTATGTTGCAGGTGAGTGAAAGTTGCTGTACGGAAACATGGGCTGAAGACTCATGTTTAGACAAAGTATCGGACACTTGCGGAGGTAAGCTCGTATAAGTGTTGGCAAGTCTGGAATGCTGCTCAAAAACAAGAACAAACTTACTATCAGTTGAATTTCATTAGACATTGGTAAAACTACAGTTGCCTCAAACTTTGCGGCACTGTATAACTTGAATCACTGGCGGCGGAGTAGTGGAAATCCATAGCAAAAACCTATAGGATAAAAATAGAAATAGTCTATTTCCACGTAAACTAACAAACTGTAGACCGGTTTCTGTTGTTACACCATCATCAGTACATTCATTCTACCGTGTACTGATGATGGTGTAACAACCGAAACTCATCTGGAGTTTGTTAGTTTACGTGGAAATAGACTATTTATATTTTTATCCTGTAGTTTTTTGCGGCACTGTATTACCACCAGTGTAAGCAAGCACCTGTCTCGCTATTTAAAGAGCATTAACATTTCAAACTCCACCGTTGCTCGAGGTTGATACGTTCTCCATATTTGTTATTATACACGATCTCCGTGTATATCCCCTAAATACACACATACGCAATGATAGCGTTCCGTATAGCGGCCCCTCCCGTGAATTTATATCGAACGATAGCTTTGATATAATAATAATAATAATAACAACAACAGGATTACCATGTGATGGAGGCTCAGAGGAGACTTAACGTCTGGCAAATTGCTTCTAATCCTTAGTCGGGGGATATAAGGGAACGTAATCCGCGACGTACTGACATTACGGCTCTTATCAAAAATGGGACCTCGCTAAGTATTTGAAAGCTCGAACTTGAAGATTGGTGTGGAGGATCCTACAAATTGATTAGCTTTTCTCTTGCTTCTTCGTTTTCAACTTCATTTTCAGTTAGGATTCTTTTAGATGAGACGTATTTCATTATCAAATCATGGAAAATGTTATAGTCTCACCAAATGGCGATGTTGGTGATACGTGAGGCCTGACGTTTTTGTCAAGAAATGAAGGGCAATATCCCATCTTATTTATATTCTAAGGATACGCGTACATGTCCGGTGGTCCCGGTGCGATTCAAATACTTATAAGGCGTTTCTTGAGTAATTCTGACTGGACGATAAACGATCGACGGCAGGCCAGTCTCACTTTTTTGCACTATTTCTGAAAATAGGTCACTTTTGCCACTATTTCATAGCTCATGAGCTTCAAGACTCGGATTTTATCGCGTTTCACGTGATCATTCTTCGATTCATTTTCAAATTCCGCGCCACTCCTGCCAGCCGCGTCAACCAGGAGCCCTTGCCTAAATCATTTTTTCCAAATACGGCCACACGAAGATCTTCTTCAGGGCCAGTGAAGAGATGAAGATGGTGTCAGTTTTACCCTGTGTTTCGACGAGACTGTCAATAACAAAAATATGAAAGAGCTTCAATCAGGGATTAGAATTCGGTCAGATAAGTGTAACGAAGTGTTGGAGGTTGCCGAGGCGATGCGGCAGAAAGCTGAGACCATAAAACGGGACGCTGACCCCCTCTAGAAAGGGGTTCAAAAGAGAACCCAGTCCCTGATAGAAAGATCGTTCCATAATCCCGCCAAGAAGAGGAAGGAATCCAACGATGATCGAGATCCGAACAATGCTTTGGTCACAAAGGGCAAAAAGTCACTAGAACGCTATACTATTTTTGGATTTTTCTCAAAAATAGTAGCTTTATAGTGACTTTTTGCCCTTTGTGACCAACGCAGGCGGATCGTCAGGATCTCGATCATCGTTGGATTCCTTCCGCTTCTTGGCGTGATTTCAGAATGATCTTTCTATCAGGGACTAGGTTCTCTTTTGAACCCCTTTCTGGAGGGGAAAATCGACTATATTGCCACTATTTCTCTTTATTAGAAGTCGATATTCTACTTTGTTGCGTGGTGTAAAGCGCTGGCAACCCTGACATTCGCATTATCAGTGTCGTTTTTGCACGTCACAAAACAGAAAGATTTGAGCGAAATTCGTTCGTTTCCCAATTTTAACTCATTCAACGAAGGCTGAACAACAAAGCTTACATGGTAACATGATGGTGGGTGTTCAGTTTCAGCTGTTAATGATGACGATGATGTCGATACCACCTATACACTGTTGATGATGACGTCATGTCGATACCACCTATATGAAGAACGTTGCGAAGTAAAAAGATAATAGAGAGTTTTTGCAGACCACAGGTTTGCCTACAGCGAGCAACTTGAGAGCTAACCTTTTTATGTACGTCGTCAAACGTGAGGGCTGACATATCCTTTCGAGTTAGTCACGTCAAGTTGTGGAGTGATGCTAAAATGATCTTCCTTTGTTTTGGTTCGGTGTTGAGATTCCCATTTTGGTTCTGATTGTAGAGTGATTCTTGAAGTGATGGCAATCATCGAAGATTTTATGGAAGTGTTTTGTGCCGGTGTTGTAGAGCGGGAGGATGTAGTTAGGGCCATTGAGGCTTATTTTCTGGCTCTCAGGGGAAAGAAGAGCTTCCATCTCATAATAATGTTGGTTTTTTTGTTTTGTTTTTTTTGCCGAGCTGTTCACTTTTAGTGCGGTGAGCGGGAGTTAGGGTAACCAATCGCGAACACAGAATGGAATTATAAACAAAAAATGGTGGTAAGCAAACAATAAATAATTGAACATTGATCTTTAGGTTCCGATGTTCTGCAGTTTGGCCACCACCAGTGGTTACCTGGTGATTTTTAAATTTCATATTCATCTTTAGAAACACAACTTGTTATTGCGAATGCAAATATTAGAGGCGCGAGTTTTGGTTCTATTAAATTAATTTTCACCGTCGACACTTTCAAGAAAATAAATAATTAATATACTTCGACATGAAAATCACACTGCAATCTAAAATCCACAAACACTATGGTCATGGCGGAGGACGAGTCAGAAAACAAGAATTAGAAGAAGAAGAAGAAGCGAGTTTCGGTTATAACTTGAAAGGTTATGCATCTTGCGGACGCCTCAAGCAGGGTTCACATCCATCCGGAGCCGTCTGGAAATACGGATAGGGGAAGCTAGTGAAAAGCAGTGGAAGGGATGGAGGGGAATCGCGGAAGCTGGGAAGGCGTTCATAACCGTCCGGAATTTTGGCTGACAACTCGTTTCCCGCGCTTCCTCCCACAGCTGTTTCGGTTGCCGACGCCATTCTGTATGCGCAGTATTGAACTGCGCAGATGCGGAGCGGAAAATATCTGAAAAATCAGATGCGTACAGTTCGCTTCAAAAGTGCTTCTCCGGAAAGAATATTCCCCCCTCCCCAGCTGATGTCCAACCAATCAGCTGCTCGTACGCACTTTCCGGATAGCTTTCCGGATGGATGTGAACCCTGCTTCACTGCAGTTCCTTACGTCGTCCGCAAAACTGGCGAGTTCTGCGTCACCTATAGCTTCGTTCTCAGTGTGCGTTCTGCCAGTTCCGAACGGTTCTGGGCAAGCGCAGTCGAGTTTTGTCGTTCGCAGTGCAGAACGCGGTTCCTCAAGTTCCGGAACGTCCCGGGATTTTCCGTCCCAGTTCTTATGAGTTCGAGAACTGTCAGAACGCCCACTAAGAACGAACCTAAATCATCAAGGACACGTACTCAGAAATCAGATTTTGTGGGCTCTGTGATGAGTAGGTCGCATACCTATGTGTTTTTATCGTGTAAGTGTATCGTTCTACTTTTCCGTTTTGAGGGTGTCGTAAGCGTTTAGCCTGTGTTAAATTGAAATTTAAATAGCATATTTTGACCGATTTCGGAGATTTTTTCATATTTTGGCTGTTTTGCGCATATTTCTGCATTTTTAATTCGAAATTGGGGAATTTCCCTATTTTGCGATATTCCAATCGCCAAATCCTCCGAGAAGGTTTCTGAAAGGGAGCCACGGATATTCTTAGGCCATCCATCGTTTAATCCGTGTACCTCGTGAGGCTTAGTTGTGCGCCCTTTATCCCTGAATGGGATTGCCTTTCACTTTCGGGCTATAAATACGTCATATTTTTACCCATCCTGTCCTGCGATGTCGAGAGGTCGTTTTCTGACAAGTTGCCCCTCAGCGACAACTGTAGGAGATTTAATCAATTGTGATCCAGTGCAATAATTGTGATAGCGAGTGACTTTTTTTGTATAAATGTAAATATTGTATATTCGTGAAAAGAAGGTGTGCACATTTTCATTCCATTTTCTTCCTTGATCCTTTTCTATAATTTTTTAAGGACGCGATAGTAACTGGAACATAATGTATAGACTACCTGTACGTCTCACTGAAAAATTTAGTTGATTTTAGAAAAATTTAAAATTTTGTAAAACGTAATTTTGCTTGGGGTGCATATTTTGCCCATTTGAGTGCATATTTTGGCCAAATTTTGTGCATATAATTCCAGACCCTAGTGATGAGTTTCTATGTCACCCGTATGCGGCTTGCGAAAACTCTCTATTCATTACCTGAATTATAAAGTAGAGACGGTTGTGTTCACTTCATTCACCTCAGCTCTCTCTCTGCCGTCCCATCATCGTAGGTCGCTTTTAGCCTGATGAGACGTCCCTATCATTGCAAGTCACGTGACCGTATTCCCCTCCCCTCTCCCCCTCCATATTTTTTCTAAGGCCTTTTTCGTCACCTGCACAGTCCTATTCCTTTCTTTACACCGTGAAAATCCCCCTCTCTTTTACCCCTCGCCATTCGATCCTTCCCACTGTTCCAACAAGGTCGGGGAAGATAAGGTTTCATTCACTTGGGGCCCAAAGGAATGAAAAGGCGGCTACTGGATCCCATAGTGGGAAACCACTTCGATTTTTTCCCCGCCTCATCCCCTTTTCGTCGTTGACTTTGCTCTGTTTCTGCGGTCTCATTTCCTTTTTTGCAAGTCGACATCAGAGCCAGCCCCTGTGTTGTAGGAGCAAGGACCCGAGCATGGATCGATGAGCAGTTCTTGGGGTCTTTGGTTCGAAATCCACCGGATTGTGTGTAATAATAATAATAATAATAATAATAATAATAATAATAATAATAATAATAATAATAATAATAATAATAATAATAATAATAATAATAAAAAATAATACCCCCCACTGGTGATGACCACCAAATAATAATAATAATAACAGTAATAATTTTATTTGTCATGGTACTTCATACATAATTGGGTGTTCCAGTCATTTTTGGTTTATTATTCTCTGAACGAATACACCTACCTACCTACTTCTGTATTCGGTTCGGAATTTTTTTTTTGAACCCCCTCAAAAATTTTTTTCTTTTCCGTTTCAAATTTTGTAAATGCCAAAAATGCTATGTCCGTCTGCCGCCCGCCGTGTCAACGATATCTACCTTAGTTTTCGGTCTAATAAAATAGTTCTTCATCATACAGGCTCCACTTGGGCCCTATTTGTCGGAACACACCCAGGGGTGATTATGGATGAAAAACGCTGCTAAGTCCTTGTCACATGGGTTTATTATTCTATTGGACATACCTACAGAAAGGTTGGCTGTTCATTAATTGTTTCTTTCATGCGTAATAATCGAAATAGCTACTTCTGATGGTTTCCATTAATTTTGGCCCCCAAAACACAAATTAGGTACGCTCTTTTTTTTCTTTTTTTTTAAAACTATCTTTGATCATTGGTAGTGCCATTTAATCGTCCTGAACCACGTCTTGACACTTTTTCCAGTGTTATTATACAAACTGATGGTGATTTCAGACGATTTCCCAGGTTTTTCACTCATAAAAAATCAATTCCGGGAGCTGAACATTTGGTAGAACTCAATTTTCCACTCTTTGGTCAAAATCGACTTCATATTCGGTCTTCTCGTCCCCAAAAACATAGAAAACGATATCTCAGAAGCTCATATTACCAATATGTTGCTAAAACGTAAAAAGTACCTATTTTAGCGAATTTTCAAAGAAAATGAAGCTATTGCAATGGCTTCGAAATTTAAATAATATAAATTTTTGGAAATTTTCTTCATAGAAATCCGTTTCAGACCATTCTAAAACGATTCCTGAAATTTAACACTTTTTTATATGTATATATATATTTATATATATATGTGTCACTCCAGACGATAACTCTCGATAGAATTGAGATAAACAGCTCAAATTTGCACAAAAAATCTATCTTGGCAATCGAAAGGCTAAGTTCGAAGATGGGCGAAATTGGCCTACTCTAAGGAGGGTTTTGGCGCATTTAAAGTGCGCAAAAATTACCCAAAAATCCCCAAAATGTTATTTTCCAACAAGTGACCCCTCATTTTAAAGGTTTTTGCACGCTGAACACGATGGTGGAATCGGATTTTAGATATCTAAATCCGTTCTTAAATTAGAGCATTTAAAGTGCGCAAAAATTACCCAAAAATCCCCAAAATGTTATTTTCTAACAAGTGACCCCTCATTTTAAAGGTTTTTGCACGCTGAACACGATGGTGAAATCGGATTTTAGATATCTAAATCCGTTCTTAAATTAGAGCATTTAAAGTGCGCAAAAATTACCCAAAACTAGGATAATCTTTAAACTCTTACCCCCCCCCCCCCCCCACCCCCTTAGAGTGGTCAGATTGAAAAATGTGAGAAGTATTAATTGAAGACGAGAGTTCGAAGCAAAACAAAACCATAGCCATTAATTCGAATATTTCTTTGAAAATTCGCTCATTAAGTCATGCTGCATGACTGTTTACACACATTTTCACTCATAACACCCCTGGGTATATTCCGATCGGGCTGAAAAGTTTCGGGACACAACTAGGGCCCAAATGGAGCATGTGTGCGAATGAACGATTTTTTTAGACCGAAAATGAAGCCTGTACACGTGATACGGCGGACGGCGGACGGACATTGCATTTTTGGAATCTATGCACCTTGAAACGTAAAAGAAAAAAGTTTGAGGGGGTGTTATAAAAATTTTTTGCTGAGCGAATACATAGGTGTATTATTCACAGAATAATAAACCAAAATGGGTGCAAAATGAGGTATTTTCGGGATTTTAGTGAACTTGGGATTGTGAGGTATAGTTTCCATGTTTTTTAGGTTGCGGAGACCAAATATGAGGTTGATTTTGACCACTGAGTGAAGGATTGAGGTTCGAAGGAAGTTTTAACTGTCTAGGTTCAAAATTTATGGGTCAAAAACCTGTAAAAATGGCTGTAATCACCAGAAATGTGTATAATAACCAATTCAGTGACAAGTTAAATGATCGGATAGGAATTTGCCAGAAATAGGAGCCTAATTCGAGTTTTTGGGGCCAAAATGAGTGAAAACCGTCAAAAACAGCTACTCCAGCATTATTACACTTGAAAGAAACAATAAGTGAATAGCCAACAATTTTGTATTTATTTCCTTTCAATTTTTTTATGACGAGGAGACCGAATATGAAGTCCATTTTGACCAAAGAATGATAATATTGAGGTTCCGAAGTTCAAACCTTAAATGTACGTTAAATTTTGGTCTAAAATCTTCGTTCGTCTGCTAACAGTTTGGGAACTTCCTAGTTGTGCTCCTAAGCTCGGCAGCCCGATCGAAGTCCACCCAGGAGTATGAGGGAGGGGGGGGGGGGGCTGTAAAAATAGGGGTTTTTTGAGGATTTTTTTTGAGGTTTTAGTCAACAGAATTTTTTGAGAATATTTTTGAGAAAATTTGAGGAAAAATTGAGAAAATAGAATTTTTTGTGGTTTTTTAGGGCGAGAAGACCGAATATTCGAAGTTTACTTTAATGTAGTTTAATGATGACGTAAGCTACACGAATAAAATCGGGAGTTCGCCGAGTTGACAAGAAAATTTCTCATTTATCAAGAAGAATCTCCCTCATCTTTGGCTGGAATTCTTCTCTCGATACGACTGGGAACCCGACGAAAATCTAATGGAAATGAATGAATAGCAAATTCGAGGCCGTCTGGCGCTGTGTGGGCTGTCGACTTGTGAAAAGTTTCCACTGATATCCTCAGGCCGAATATTTAGTCCGCCATACCTGAAAACCACCCCTGGGATCACTTGCCGTCCACCGCCCTGCACACCCTTTTCCGGCGTGTCTTTCTAGTAGCCCTCTTTCTTAGTTCTGTCCTTTGAAATGGGGCGTGTAAGGGCAACATAACATTCCTGATTGCGAAAGTCTTTGAAGTCCCTTACCTGCCCTCACCGACTCAGACGCTTTGCCATATCCTCCGGGAGTTGTGATTCTTCAATTAGGTGACTGTTTTTCAGGACTCAAACGTCATTTTCTCCACCAAATTTTACTGTGAATTTCTTTTAGCGAATTTTCAAAGAAAATGAAGCTATTGCAATGGCTTCGAAATTTAAATAATATAAATTTTTGGAAATTTTCTTCATAGAAATCCGTTTCAGACCATTCTAAAACGATTCCTGAAATTTAACATTTTTTTATATGTATATATATATATATTTATATATGTGTCACTCCAGACGATAACTCTCGATAGAATTGAGATAAACAGCTCAAATTTGCACAAAAAATCTATCTTGGCAATCGAAAGGCTAAGTTCGAAGATGGGCGAAATTGGCCTACTCTAAGGAGGGTTTTGGCGCATTTAAAGTGCGCAAAAATTACCCAAAAATCCCCAAAATGTTATTTTCCAACAAGTGACCCCTCATTTTAAAGGTGTTTGCACGCTGAACACGATGGTGGAATCGGATTTTAGATATCTTGATCCGTTCTCAAATTAGAGCATTTAAAGTGCGCAAAAATTACCCAAAAATCCCCAAAATGTTATTTTCTAACAAGTGACCCCTCATTTTAAAGGTTTTTGCACGCTGAACACGATGGTGAAATCGGATTTTAGATATCTAAATCCGTTCTTAAATTAGAGCATTTAAAGTGCGCAAAAATTACCCAAAACTAGGATAATCTTTAAACTCTTACCCCCCCCCCCCCACCCCCTTAGAGTGGTCAGATTGAAAAATGTGAGAAGTATTAATTGAAGACGAGAGTTCGAAGCAAAAAAGGGGGAGGCAAACGATTAGTACAACTCCTTGAATTTCCCATTTGACATATAATTGTTATGATACCTTCATAGATAGACAAGTACCGGCCCACGTATTACTAGAAGGAAGACGAAAGAAAAAATCTATTTCAAATTATTCAATTTAGGTACTAACAGTAGGAGGAAGAAGGTTAGGTAGGTATCTTATCAATTTATTATCAGTATCATACGAATATTTGATATTCAAAGGTAGGTAGGTACTTAACATGATAAAAATAATATCAATGAAGAAGGAAGGATCTACCTACCTAGTAGAGCAAATCTTGAACTGGTTTTAGATACCAGGCCTGAAATCGTAGTCAAGAGGAAAGGCCATTCAGAAGGAACAAGGAATCTACTCATAACAAACGGTAGAATCAGGATGGACAAAACGTACAAATTAAAATAAATACGAAGAGAATATACATAGAAAACCAAATTTTAGACCGAAGTTTTCCTTTATTCAAAACCATAGCCATTAATTCGAATATTTCTTTGAAAATTCGCTCATTAAGTCATGCTGCATGACTGGTTTTTTTTTTCTTATTTCATTGGAAAGCTGAGATTCTGGGCAAGTTTTTCCCGAGGAGTGCACGCTGAAAAACCTCCTCACTAATTAATAGCGCAAAAAACGAAAGAAAACAGTCATGCAGCATGGCTATAAGAGCGAATTTTCGAAGAAATAACCACGTTCCTTAATCTTCAAAGTGCTCCAGTTTGAGAACGGAATGAGATATCGCAATTCTGATTTCACCATCGTGTTCAGCGTACAAAAACCTTTAAAATGAGGGGTCACTTGTTAGAAAATAACATTTTGGGGATTTTTGGGTAATTTTTGCGCACTTTAAATGCTCTAATTTGAGAACGGGTCAAGATATCTAAAATCCGATTCCACCATCGTGTTCAGCGTGCAAAAACCTTTAAAATGAGGGGTCACTTGTTGGAAAATAACATTTTGGAGATTTTTGGGTAATTTTTGCGCACTTTAAATGCGCCAAAACCCTCCTTAGAGTAGGCCAATTTCGCCCATCTTCGAACTTAGCCTTTCGATTGCCAAGATAGATTTTTTGTGCAAATTTGAGCTGTTTATCTCAATTCTATCGAGAGTTATCGTCTGGAGTGACACATATATATATATATACATATAAAAAAGTGTTAAATTTCAGGAATCGTTTTAGAATGGTCTGAAACGGATTTCTATGAAGAAAATTTCCAAAAATTTATATTATTTAAATTTCGAAGCCATTGCAATAGCTTCATTTTCTTTGAAAATTCGCTAAAACGGTGATTTTTAAGAAATCTTCAAATTTTGCACTTTGGCCATTTTTTTCACCAATCAGGACAGATTAAAACAACCGGATTTATTATCAGGGAGATAGAAAATTTTACGTTCTTTCTAACTTACTCCTCAGATTTGAGGTTACATTGATAAATACGGGAGTTATGGCAGTTTTTATGAGGCAGAGTCGAAAACGTGAAACAAAAATTAAAAGCAAAAAAACTCAGGTTTTTCATGGACTAAAAAAAAATTGTTAATAGACAAAACTTGTTGCAAATTAGCTGTAGGATCGATTCCCTGAGTTTGTCCTATAATAACTGTAGACACCTTGTATATATACATTAATGTGTACAAGTTATTGTAAATTGTATTACTTATATGGCGTAAAAGTTATTGTACACGAGCCAATAAAAATTTAACTCCCCCCCCCCTCCCCAAACCTACCGCTAATCTCGCCAATAATGAACAGCAATACTTAGATATTACCTACTTATCTGCCTTAGCACCCTGATTAATTCTGTATTACAAACATCGCGGAGTGCGAATTAATGTTCGATTACGTTAATTGATACAGCTGCAGAGGACGAATGTGTGAGTCAGTGCCGTATTTGTGCTTCGGAGTCGTATTCGATGAGATGAAAGAAGCCGATGTCTGAGTAGGTATTTTGAGGAATGTGTCAACCCGAGATCTTGAAATCCATTCAGTCGCTTGAAACGTTTGGGAACCCGACTTCTATGAGAGTTCCCTTGCGGTATGCAACAGGTGGGTGGCACATTCCACAGGTAAAACGTCATATCTGTACATTAGTAGTGGACAAGACCCTCACATTCGGTGAAGAAACAAACAGTTTCATTCATTTTGGTATATTATTTTCAATAATGACCCTTCGGAATCGACATGAAATTCAAAAAAAATTAACCTCCCCCCCCCCCCCACCATAAAAATTTGATGGTTTCCGTTTCAAGGTACGTAGAAATACAAAAATGGGATACAAAATTTCTATCCGTACGTCGTACTTCTCTTAGTTAGCGTGAACCAAAATTGATGAAATTTGGTTTGAAGGTCCCGTTCGGGGTCTAGTTGGTCCTCGAAGCTCGGCGTTACTGTCAGTCATCTCTAAGGGGTGAAAAATAGGGGTTAAAATTTTCAGAACTCCGTAGCTCGAAAACTTTCAATAGAAGGGTATGGTTTTATTTACGTTTTTAAATTGATCTCGAACTAAAAAATTTTTTGAAACCACCCGGAGCATTGTACGACCAGCCGTTCGTTCGTACCGAAAAGCTTCGTCAACATGATCGTGAATGAAACGGTATGAATCCTACCCAGATATCATCACTAGGGAGCACCTGATTATAATCAAGGGGTTCTGCGATATTATTCCATTTGGTAAGTGATGGACTATTGATAAATGATCGAACTATTGAATCCCGCCCATTTTTATGAAATATAATTCTCGGGCTGGCTCCAATACTGGATTTCCTAATCCTGGGGGGAGCACGAGGGAAGGTACTAACCATAGAAAACAGTGATCCACGCAGATCAACAGATAAATTATTACACAACGGTTTATTATTTACTTTATGCTTCATGAATAACAACAAATAGTTAGTTATTGTATTATTGAATCCCGCGCATTTTTATGAAACTAATTCCCGGGCCGGCTGCAGTAATCGATTTAGGGCTTTGCTGGGGGGAGCTCGAGGCTATTGGCCACAGAAAACAGTGATCTACGCAGAAGGGGCATCTATACAGGTAAATAATAAACCGTAGTCTAATAATTCGCAGCGTTTTGTTTGATTGAATGAAGTTACTCTTGTTTGAAGACTCTTAGAAGTGTAAAATGTCCTTCCTGCCATTGACATTCCTATAAAACACGATGAACACCCGTCTGCTTGTCCTCACGTCGACGGCTTTATCTTAGAAAATCCAAACTCTTGAGATCCATCTCTGAAATGAGGTCATAGGGTCACGGTTAAGCCCCTCCATAAAGTGTCGGAATAGAAAGAACTAACGGTTGGAGGGTAAACACGTCGGATTCTTCCAGTGCTTCCTGAAGGACCATTAGGGACTATAGATAACCGATACTTCGACTCAGTTTTTCGGGGTTGGGGAACAAAAAAGGAGTCGTTGAGAGTAACACAAAACTAGAAGGAAGCAAAGAACGGGTTAACGGGGCTTTTGTCTCGAGTGGTCGACTGTATCTCTTTATATCGAAACATTCTCGTTTTCCCTCTGCGTACTGTTCCCGGCTCGTATCTTACTCTCGTGTGTATCTGTGGGGTGGAGGACATAAGGAAAGATGCGATGCTAGAGCACTCTGGGGACGAGTGGGAGCAGCATATTGCCGGTCCCTATCATTTGAAGTAGAGCAAACGATTCAGAAGGTCATCCTTGTATAAGTTAATCCCTAGGCCTTGTTCTGCTCTGTCAGGCTAAGTATATAATTTATTATGAATTCATATTATTTATATCTGCCTTTCATGCCTGTCGTGGTTCCCCTCATATCAGTACTCCAACCACTCCTATGTAATATAGAAAGATTTTACCAAATAAACGAAGGGAACGACGAGCCGGGAAGCGCCAAGGGAGAAGGGTTCCTTCCATCAACAACCATCGTTCCTCAACGGTCATAACGGCCGATTGTGGACGGGGGACGGGTGGAAATGGGCCTATATAAGTAGACATTTTGGCCCAGCTCGTCATTCGACCGACCAACCCTCGACTTACGACTTCTCTGTCGACCTCTCTCCTCTGCCTTCTCTTGCACTCACTGTGGTGAAACCCGCGGGGTTTCTCCCTCTTTCCTGGTCTCTGCTGTGGTGAAAACCGCGGGGTCTAGAAGGAAGCAAAGAACGGGTTAACGGGGCTTTTGTCTCGAGTGGTCGACTGTGTCTCTTTATATCGAAACATTCTCGTTTTCCCTCTGCGTACTGTTCCCAGCTCGTATCTTACTCTCGTGTGTATCTGTGGGGGAGGAAATTAGGAATGATGCGATGCTAGAGCACTCTGAGGACGAGTGGGGACAGCATATTGACGGTCCCTATCATTTGAAGTAGAGCAAACGATTCAGAAGGTCATCGTTGTATAAGTGAATCCCTAGGCCTTGTTCTGCTCTGTCAGGCTAAGTATATAATTTATTATGAATTCATATTATTTATATCTGCCTTTCATGCCTGTCGTGGTTCCCCTCATATCAGTACTCCAACCACTCCTATGTAATATAGAAAGATTTTACCAAATAAACGAAGGGAACGACGAGCCGGGAAGCGCCAAGGGAGAAGGGTTCCTTCCATCAACGACCATCGCTCCTCAATGGTAATAACGGCCGATTGTGGACGGGGGACGGGTGGAAATGGGCCTATATAAGTAGACATTTTGGCCCAGCTCGTCATTCGACCGGCCAACCCTCGACTTACGACTTCTCTGTCGACCTCTCTCCTCTGCCTTCTCTTGCACTCACTGTGGTGAAACCCGCGGGGTGCTCCGTCTTTCCTGGTCTCTGCTGTGGTGAAAACCGCGGGGTCTAGAAGGAAGCAAAGAACGGGTTAACGGGGCTTTTGTCTCGAGTGGTCAACTGTATCTCTTTATATCGAAACATTCTCGTTTTCCCTCTGCGTACTGTTCCCGGCTCGTATCTTACTCTCGTGTGTATCTGTGGGGTGGAGGACATAAGGGAAGACGCGATGCTAGAGCACTCTGGGGACGAGTGGGAGCAGCATATTGCCGGTCCCTATCATTTGAAGTAGAGCAAACGATTCAGAAGGTCATCCTTGTATAAGTGAATCCCTAGGCCTTGTTCTGCTCTGTCAGGCTAAGTATATAATTTATTATGAATTCATATTATTTATATCTGCCTTTCATGCCTGTCGTGGTTCCCCTCATATCAGTACTCCAACCACTCCTATGTAATATAGAAAGATTTTACCAAATAAACGAAGGGAACGACGAGCCGGGAAGCGCCAAGGGAGAAGGGTTCCTTCCATCAACCACCATCGCTCCTCAACGGTCATAACGGCCGATTGTGGACGGGGGACGGGTGGAAATGGGCCTATATAAGTAGACATTTTGGCCCAGCTCGTCATTCGACCGACCAACCCTCGACTTACGACTTCTCTCTCGACCTCTCTCCTCTAAATTCTATTGCACTCACTGTGGTGAAAACCGCGGGGTCCCCCTCTTTCCTGGTCTCTGCTGTGGAGAAAACCGCGGGGTGTTAGGCTTCATTTTCCCGGTGTTGCTGTGGTGGAAGCCGCGGGACACCTCCCTCTCATCTAGTACCTGCTTTGGTGAAAACCGCGAGGTGTTAGCCTCTATCTTCCCGGTGTCTGCTGTGGTGAAAACCGCGGGGCACCTTCATCTTATCTAGTACCTGCTGTGGTGAAAAGCGCGGGGTACTGGCTCCCACATCCCAGGGACTGCTGTGGTGAAAACCGCGGGGCGTTAGTAAAAATACCCCTACGGAGCACGTCATTCCTCATCTTTTCTCTTCCGCCTTTATCCAACCCGCCCGCCATGTCGTGAGCACAACACACACCGGCTCAGGACAGTGCCTTTCTAGGTCTTGACGCGACCATCCACACAAAAGGGTGACTCGAAAATCGATCATTTGTCACTTGATTGATGATATCCTAAAAAGATTTCAAATTCATTAGGCACGTTTCTTTGGAAATTAGCTCATATAGTCATGCTGCATGACTGGTAATTAGTCTTCACACTGCCGAGCACACGCCTGGTATTGCGTTCAATGCGTTCACAACAGCATTTTTTAAATTTCGTCGCACTGTATATCAACAACTCTACATCAACATTGTGTATAAAATTGACGACTGGCGATTGAGGCAGTGACCTGTCGACCCACAATTCTTCCCGTATGTAGGTAACGTAATGAATTCGTCTCTGGCGGCGTTTCGTCAATTATGGCCGAGTGGAGTCAGTCGCCTTCGGGCACATTCCGGGATGCGGAGATCCAGACCTTCGATTTTCTGACTCCGCGGATTTATCAATTAAACCGGCGCTGGAGGGCGAGGTATCTCACTCGTGTTTTCGCGAGTGCTTTTGAACCAATTCGCGAAACGTTCTCTCCCTCAGGCACTCGAAAATTACTATAAGCGATGCTGAAATTTGGGAAAAAGGTCAAACATGTCAACCTACAGCTCGTAACGGCGTGGAAAGTTATTTGCTTGCGCTCTGTTCGCTTCACCAGTTATCAAAACTGTCAACCAGATTTGACCATTTTTTCCCATTTTGGCAAAATAAACTTAAAACTACTCGGAAGATAGTTCTGTAATTTATTTAAAAAACGCTGCAAAGTCCTTGTCACATGGGTTTATTATTCTATTGGACACACCTACAGAAATGTTGGCTGTTCATTTATTGCTTCTTTCATGTGAAATAATTTAAATAGATATTTCTGATTTTTCCACCAATTTTGGCCTCCATAACACGAATTAGGTAAGCTCTTTCTTTCTCAAATTACCTTCGATCATTGGTAGTGCCATTTAATTGTCTAGATTCACCAGTTGACACTTTTTCTAGTGTAATTGTACAAATTGATGGTGATTTCAAAAGGTTTTCCAGGTTTTTGACTCACAAAAAATCAATTTTGGGAGCTGAACTTTTGGTAGAACCTCATCCTTCCACTCTTTGGTCAAAATCGACTTCATATTCGGTCTTCTCGTCCCCAAAAACATGGAAAAAGATACCTCAAAAGTGCATGTTAAAACATGTTACTAAAACACAAAAGTACCTATTTTTATACACTTTTTCACTCATTCCGATTTGGCTGAAAAGTTTCGGGACACAACTAGAGCCCAAATGGAGCATGTGTGCGAAAGAACAATTTTTTTAGATCGTAAATGAAGCCGGTATGCGTGATACGGCGGACGGACATTGCAGTTTTGGAATCTACCCACCTTGAAACGGGAAAAAAAAATTTTTTCAGGGGGTGTTATAAAAATTTTATCATTCAGAGTATTATTCACAGAATAATGATCCAAAACGGCGGCCTGACCGAAGAATTGTCATGGACACCACTCATCTGGATTTGAATCCGTCGATCTGAGAGCTGGAGGCTGCTAGTGGGTCGCAAATGAGCAGTTAGCCCAAATTTAGCAACCTCTGCTTCTCTGATCCTTTGTAATTGAACCTTATTTTGGTTTATTATTTTCAATAATGAACCATTGGAATCGAGCATGAAAAAAAAAATTCTTACCCCCCCTCAAAATTTGATGGTTTACGTTTCAAGATATGTAGAATCCAAAACTGCAATAAAAATATTTCTGTCTGTCCGCCGTACGCCGTACGCCGTACGCCGTACACCGTACGCCGTACGCCGTACGGGCCACTTTTCTTAGTTACCATGAAAAAAAATTGATGAAATTCGGGTTATAGGTTCCGTTCGGCGTCTAGTTGGTCCTCGAAGCTCGACGTTACTGTGAGTCATCTCTAAGGGGTTCAAAATAGGGGTTGAAATTTTCAAAACGCCTATACCATTTTTTTACGTAAATATTTTTACGGTTTTAAATAGTTCTTGAACTTGCGAGTTTTTTAAGACCATCCGGAGCATCGTACGTCCAGCCGTTCGTTCACAGTAAGGCCCCGAAGTTTGCACCGACAGGCATTTTCGACTCCAGTGTGAATGAAATTGTATACAATCCAAACCAAATCTCGTAACCAGAGACGCGCCCACAATAGGAATTTGTGAAAACGGCCAATCATTGGTAGGGATCACCTGATTATATTGGCGGAGTATGAAGTCGAGTTGGTTGTTCTGTGATATTATTTAATTTGAAAAATGATGGCTCTATTGGAGTTTGTTGGTAGGTAGTGAAACTTGAACAAACGTTGAAGTATTATTGATGGGTAAATTATTACTACGGTAAATCATTACTCAACGGTAAATTATTACAGAACGGTAAATCATTGGTAGGGATCACCTGATTATATTGGCGGAGTATGAAGTCGAGTTGGATGTTCTGTGATATTATTTAATTTGAAAAATGATGGCTCTTTTGGAGTTTGTTGGTAGGTAGTGAAACTTGAACAAACGTTGAAGTATTATTGATGGGTAAATTATTACTACGGTAAATCATTACTCAACGGTAAATTATTACACAACGGTTCATTATACCATCTACGTAGAAGGGGCTGGAGTTTGTTGGTAGGTACTTTTGCAACTTTTTTCACTCCTCATCAACAATTTCTTTTCAGAACTTCATTATGTGTGTTTCTTTTTGTTAGGTACTGTTTGTCATCGGCAGAATTATTTTAGCAACATATAACTCGTGATTTAGGTAGGTACCTAGTAACGAGTACGGGGTTAGGTACTAACCTACGGAGGGTCTGCGATCTAAATAATTATGCATAGAATAGTACATATCATATTATATAGACGGGTTATCTATACATACAGCTGTGATCTGTAACAGAAGGGTATTCTATACAAAATAATAAACCGTTGTGCAGGGATTTGCAGCGTTTTATTCTTCTAGAAAATAGTACTTTTTGGTTTATTATTTTCAATAATGATCCTTTGGAACCGAGCAGGATAAAAAAAAAAGAAGTTGAACCCCCCCACTAAATTTGGTGCTGCCCGTTTCAAAGTACGTATATGTAATCTGAAAATGCAATGAAAAAATGTCTTCCGTCCGCCGTACGCACTTTTCTTTGTTAACATGAACCAAAATTAATGAAATTGGGTTTGTGTCGTCGAAGCTCGGCGTAACTGTCAGTGGTCTCTAAGGGGAGAAAATGAGGGTTGAAAATGTTAGAACGCCGTAGCTCGATAACTTTCAATAGAAGGGTATGGTTTTTTTTACGTTATTAAATTTGTCTTGAGCTAAACAATTTTTTGAGACCACCCGGACCATTGTACGAGCAGCCGTTGCACCGAAAAGCTTCGTCAACATGATCTTGAATGAATATACGTATAAATCCGGCCCAGATATCATTGCTAGGGAACACCTTATTATAATCAAGGATGGCTGTATGAAGTCGAGTTGGTTGTTCTGTGATATTATTTAATTTAAAAAATGATGGCTCTTTCGGATTTTGTTAATAGGTACTTTGGAGCTTGAGCAAGCGTTATGCTCCATGAATAACGGCAAATAAATAATTATTGAATTATTTAATCGCGCGCATTTTTTGGAACTTTAATTCCCGGGCCGGCTCCAGCACTCGATTTAGGGCTTTCCGGGCGGAGCTCGAGGGTAGGTACTGACCATAGAAAACAGTGATCTATACAGGTAAATTATTACACAACGGTTTCTCACGCAACGTTTTATTACACAATTATTATTATTATTTACCTTATTCTTCCTGAATAATTAAAACTAATTAATGATTGAATCCCGCGAATTTTAATGAAACTTCAATTCCCGGGCTGGCTCCATTACTCGATTTAGGGGTTTGCTGGGTGGAGGACGAGGGTAGGTATTGATTTAGAACTAGAATAAGAATTACAATTGGTTTATTTAGCGAAATAAAGTAAAAAAAATTGAAAAAATTCTAATATAAATTTAAAATCAAATTTCTAACTAAAATGAAAATTATCTACAACTATATAAGTTTAGAAAGTATCTTCATTATTAACAAATTCAGGAGGCATGAAATTTAATAAATGTATCTAATTTCGTCCACCATGAGAATAAGTTTCTAGAACTCGTGCTTTCAGGTGGAGTTCGTTAGCCATCCGAAAATACAAATAAACTTCAGACGAGATATTTTCAACTATGAGGCTTTTGGAGAACATAGAAAACTTAAGATAGAAAAAAAATATTAATCGCAGAAACAAAATGGAGCAAGTATTCCAACTTTATGCGGCTCAAAAAGAGCTGTACAGTACAAAAAGACAATTATTCCATAAGTGAACGACAACAAATAACTTTAATACACTGCTTAATTTGTTGTTTGAATGTGTTTGTTGACCGCAGAAAACAGTGATCTACGGAGAAGGTAAATAATACACCGTTGTGTAGTAATTTGCAGCCTTTTGGTTTATTATTCTCTGAATAATACACCTATGTAATCGCTCAGCAAAAAATTTTTATAACCCCCCCCTCAAACTTTTTTCGTTTCCGTTTCAAGGTGCGTAGATTCAAAAAATGCAATGTCCGTCCGCCGTCCGCCGTACGCCGTCCGCCGTCCGCCGTATCACGTGTACAGGCTTCATTTTCGGTCTAAAAAAGTCGTTCTTTCGCACACATGCTCTATTTGGGCCCTAGTTGTGTCCCGAAACTTTTCAGCCCGATCGGAATATACCCAGGGGTGTTGTGAGTGAAAATGTGTGTAAAAATAGGTACTTTTTGCGTTTTAGCAACATGTTGGTAACATGAGCTTTTGAGGTATCGTTTTCCATGTTTTTGGGGACGAGAAGATCGAATATGAGGTCGATTTTGGCCAAGGAGTGGAAAATTGAGGTTGTACCAGATGTTCAGCTCCCAAAATTGATTTTGTATGAGTCAAAAACCTGCGAAATCGTCTGAAATCACCATCAGTTTGTAGAATAACACAAGAAAAAGTGTCAACACGTGGATCAAGACGATTAAATGGCACTACCAATGATCAAAGTTAATTTGAAAAAAAAAAAAAAGATCGTACCTACCTAATTTGTGTTTTGGGGGCCAAAATTGGTGGAAACCATCAGAAATAGCTATTTCAATTATTTCACATGAAACAAACAATAAATGTACAACCAACATTTCTGTAGAATAATAAACCCCATGTGACAAGGACTTTGCAGCGTTTTTCCCCCTACCATCCTTGTGCCCATGAACTCAACAATTTGTAACGCAACGGTAATCGATCTAAGTAAGCCTTGTCACATTTACCTCTTCCGATTCGAAGATGTTACAAAATACCGTCAAACCGTTCTGCAACAGTTGCCGGAGATAGCTCGGCCAGATATGACCGCCCTGGGACGGGAGAATCGTGATGAACCGAGTCGAACGTGTGTTATCCATTTTTTTTCGCCCAGCCGGATCCGTTCAATCGACGAAATCCTTCGTTAAGCTGTCTCCCGGGGTTTGTTTAGTATTTTTCCAACTCCGGAGGTGACATACAATTTCTCCTGTGAGTGGTTGTACGAGCACGTTCTCTTCGAGGGCCCGTCTTCCGCGCCTCGCCGTCTTTCTGTATTGGATTCGTCCGGTGGTATGTGCCTTTCTTTGTTACGGTTTGAGGTGTTCTTCACGCTTTTTATTTTTGGGAGGACCGGTATTGCAAGATTCCCCAACCACCTTCCGCACGCGCTCATCAAAACCCGTCCCACAGTTTTGGACTGTGCCAGGCCGTGAGGATTTTTGTGGAAGAAAAACGTATTTATTGAAAAAAACGTCTGCCAATTCGAGTAGGCAGTACAGCTTTCTCACTTCAACCACATGAACGTATAGAATAGTTGGGGAGGTTCATTTTGATACGGGACCATCTGCGATCCAACCCACGTGTACCCTCAAAATTTCAGCTCTTTACGACTATTTTTCGCGTTGCTAGAAGCGTTACAAGAAAACGGTCAACATTTCATGTTCGCGCATGCGCATACGAATGACACTCTTACGGAACTATCGAAGAATTATTCCTGATCGACCCTCCAAATCTGAACTCATTGCGACGATATTTAAAACGGATTTGCCTATACACAAATTTCAAAAATATCTTTCAAAAACCCATTGCAATAGCTTAATTTTCTTTGAAAATTTGCTATTTTGAAATTTTTGTACAGGCAAATCCGTTTCAAAGCATCCTGAATTCATCCCTACATTTTATCATGACCAATAAAAATTCCAAATTTCGGTAGAATGTTCATATTACCAAACAAAAGGATGAGTTCGAAGATAAGCAATTTTCAAAAATTCTAAGGGGTTTAATTTTAGGGGCCACAAATCGGTAAAAAAATTGCGAACAATAGACATAAAACCACTGAAGGTGGTATGGAAGGGTAAGTGAAGACGAAAAATACCATTTCAGTTGTTTTTCAAACAGAAAGGGAGGCAATTTGGATTTATGGTTGGGGGGGGGGGGGGTGTCAAAAAATTGTATGAAGTGCTAAAATCAATATTAATTCACCTAACGTTGTGTAGTATGATGATTCATGACAGAAATAGGGACTATTTCGATGCTGAAAATATTTCTCTATAAATAAAAAATAAAGTGGTTCAAATTTCACTTTATAAGAGTAAGAAATCGGAAAAAATGGCAACATCACGATAAAAGTGTACAATTTTACGAAAATTGGTACGGTTTCTCGCTATAAATCGTCTTTTCCACTCCAGGAATTGAAGAGTGGATGCCAGAGTAGATATTAGCTACCGCCATAAATCACTCTGTCGAAGTCGATGCCCACCAATTAGTAGGTATGCACAGCACATAGCAGCCGCACTCCAAACTTGTGGTGAATTGTAAATAAACCAGCCGAACCAAGTCACAAACGAAAACACGAGTGACTCAAAGCGACAAGAACGTGACTTCCTTGTTTTTTTCCTCATCTTGAAACTGAGATAAAAAGATGAGTAAGTCCGATTCACTGTGAAGTTGAGCTGTTCCGACAACAGAAGAAAAAATACCTACGGGTTTTGGCGAATTTCACGTTCCTTCAGAATTGGCCGTGGTTTCCTCGAGGTACCCGATCAGAGTAATGAAATATATTACGTGGAGTTGGAGGATTCGTACCTGCCTGTAAGCCAAATTTTTATGAGTCAGTCTTGCAAATGCGAGGTATTACGACTGCGACAGGGTGTGACACTCAAGAGTCCCCCCTCTCCCTGGACAATCGATTAGGCTTCCGCCGAACGACCCCATCTTCACCGGAACAACAAACGAATCGAGAACTGCCACTGCCACACGACCCAAAACACTCCCAAAGGAGAAAGCACAGCCCATTAAAAGCCCGATTAAGTAGGTAGTGATATGGGCACCAAAGGAAAGCGAATTATCATTTATATTCATCGAGTAATAGTACATAGAAGTCGCTTAGTAGAAAGGCGATTAAAGGAATAAGTCGGATATTAGGATAGAAACAATCAGGTCCCGATCGGCTGTACGTAAACACAGGGAATTGGCCTGTTACAGCGATCAAAATGACGGTTACAGTGATCAGTTTTCGAGTTTCTGGGTGTCGAAGGTCGGCAAAATAGGTAAAAATGGCTGAAATCTCTCAAAATTGGTACATATTCACCAGCAGTTGTAAATATTGAATGATGATCCGAAACAGAAGATAAATAACTAAATATTAGATTTTAATAGATTTCCTAAAAAAAAAAAATTAATCAGAATTAGGTAAAATGGGAGGGGGGGGGGATTCGCCAATATTAGTAAAAATTGATAAAATCACCACAAAGTATATTACGCAGTGGAAGTCGCTTATGGAGATTGGTCGCGTACAGTGATTGTTTCCAGTCGGACCCAATTCGATCATTATACCTTAGCCCACTTTACTGTAAGTTAAGGTATAAACTTTGAAAGCCCTCCAGGGCAGTTTGACTCTTTTAGTTTGCTGCTTTAGTTTGCTTGCACGCGGGTTTGATTGCAGATGGTCAACAATTTGCAGAAATCGCGTAATATTCTTTAGACATGTGCTCGTGAAGTCTTCGCAGAAGAAATACGACAGGAACTATTTATTGATTTCACCAGCTGATCACAGTGGGTGCGTTTCAGACATCGAGGAACATTTTTGGTTCCCTATCTGTCTGTCTGTCGGTGGTAATTCCTTGTAACGCCCATAACTACCCGAAATAATGGTCTAAATAGGCTGGAATATTGAGGGTAGGTGCGGGTTGGGTCACAGATGGTCCCATACAAAAATCATTGAAAAAGTATTGTAGGTAACTTTCATCTGCGCATGTGCAAACGTGATATATTTGAAACGCCCATAACGACCCTAAATATCGTTGAAATTGGGTTCAAACTTGGAGGGTCGATCAGGAATAGTAGTTTGACAGTTCTAAGTGAATTTCATTGGAATTGTAATGTAACTTTCGTCTGCGCATGCGCGAACATGAAATGTCGACAATTTCCTTGTAACGCTTCTAACTACGCGAAAAACAGTCCTAGAGATCTGAGATGATGGGGGTAGGTCCACGCGGGTTGGATTGCAAATGGTCACGTTTCAAAATCATGGAAATAATTTTGTCTGCGCATGCGCAAACGTGAAATACTTGAAACGCCCGTAACTACTTTAAATGTCGTTGACATAAGTTCAGATTTGGTCGGTCGATCAAGAATAATTCTTTGATAAGAATTTCATTCGTCTGCGCAAGCGCGAACATGAACTGTTGGCCATTTTCTTGTAACGCTTCTAACTACGCGGGAAACAGTCGTAGAGAGCTGAAATTTTGAGGGTCCACGCAGGTTTGATTGCAAATGGTCCCGTTGCCGAATCATGGAAATCGTTTTGTCTGCGCATGCGCAAACGTGGAATACTTGAAACGCCCGTTACTACTTTAAATATTGTTGAAATGAGTTCAGATTTGGTGGGTCGATCAAGAATAAATCTTTGATAGTTTCATAAGAATTTCATTTGTCTGCGCATGCGCGAACATGAACTGTTGACCATTTCCTCGTAACGCTTCTAACTACGCGGGAAATAGTCGTAGAGAGCTGAAATTTTGAGGGTACACGCAGGTTTGATTGCAGGTGGTCCAATTTTAAAATCATGGAAATCATTTTGTCTGCTCATGTGCAAACGTGAAATACTTGAAACGCCCGTTATTACCTTAAAGAAACCTTAGGGGCCCATTCATGAACTTGGTTTTCTCATGTTTCTGTACTTATATTCTTCATTGTGTACTAAATATGTTTTCGAATACAGAATTGAATTGAATTGAAAGGATGAGTTCGAAGACGAGCAATTTTCAAAATTCGCTATATTTAATATCAGTCTTTCTCACTCGGGTTGGGTTTTTGGCAGCTTCAGATCCCCCATGGTGAGACAAACCTGAATGTTTTCCATGGACGGAGCTTGAGAATTTCCAACGCAAATCGGTCCTTGGTTCACGTGACGTCATCACAGCCGCTGATGCGCAGACGTACTGCGCGGTCTGTCCTGGAATTTATTTAAATGATGAAGGGGGGTGTGCGAAGCTAATCGTCTGAGAGCTGCGGTATGAAATGTGCCCACAAACTACAGAATTCCTTTCTCTTCAGTCAAACCAACCTAACCCTCAGCCCCACAACAGCCTTACGCCCTTTTTCACCTCTTCGTTCTATTCGCCCCGAGAGATCTCTCTGTTTCTCTCGTCATTTTTCATCCAGGTCCTTTTCTTTTCCCCCCCTGAACCCAACCGCCCTTCTGGTTCGTCTCGTACAAAAAGCTCGGGAATAAGAGATAAAGAAGAGGAGAAAAAGAAGTCCGCAGTCCACGTGTCAACCTCTAAACTCGCCTTTTCACGGAGGGATCTTGTGACGAGCCTCATCTAACAACGGGAAAGAGAATTCTGCCCTCCAAAGTACAAAAGCCGTAGACTCGATTTTTTCCAATTCAGAGATTTTGGTATAGCTGGATTCGTATCTTAAAGACCTATTTTGATATCTAGTTGTAAAAGTTGGGAAAGGACCCCGCACACTTCTTATGGGAAAGTGGCTTCGGTCAAATTGGCTGAAATTGACATATATGTTATGTATTTTGACCTCCTGAACAAAAGTCTCAATGGGCACAAAAAAATCGACCGTCAGGATTTTGAGCTATGACCAGATTAAGCGCTTCAAGTTCGACTTTTTAAACACCTTCAATTGCTTATATCTCTCTAGGGATGCATTTAAGAGAAAAAAGTGCACGAGTAAAATCGTCTTAAAATCGTCCAAACAACTCGATGCCATACATGTTTTAGGTCAAAAAATGTTTCTTAACGTTTCTTATATTTTCTTATAGGTACATAAGTACACGGGGAGTTATTGGCCAAAAATGAAGAAACATTTTTTGACTTAAAACAAGTATGGCATCGAGTTGTTTAGACGATTGTAAGACGATTCTACTCGAGCACTTTTTTCTCTGAAATGCATCCCTAGAGAGATATAAGCAATTGAAGGTGTTTAAAAAGTCGAACTTGAAGCGCTTAATCTGGCCATAGCTCAAAATCCTGACGGTAGATTTTTTTGTGCCCAATGAGACTTTTGTTCAGGAGGTCAAAATACATAACATATATGTCAATTTCAGCCAATTTGACCGAAGCCACTTTCCCATAAGAAGTGTGCGGGGTCCTTTCCCCTTAAAAAGTTATCCAAGGAAAACGTCCTTGAAGACGTTTCAAGGAAAAATTTATTCAAGGAAGACGTTTTTCCGACTTTTTGATGGTTTTCCAAAGACGAAACGGAGTGATTGCAATTCCAACAAATAAAAAACGTCTGCCAAATCGAGTAGGCACTGTAGGCAGTACAGCTTCCTCACTTGAATCACGTGAACGTATAGAATAGTTGGGTAAGTTCATTTTGATACGGGACCATCTACGGTCCAACCCGCGTGTACCCTCAAAATTTCAGCCCTCTACGACTATTTTTCGCGTAGTTAGAAGCGTTACAAGCAATATTTCATGTTCGCGCATGCGCAGAGGAATGAAATTCTTATGGAACTATCGACGAACTATTCTTGATCGACCCTCCAAATCTGAGCTCATTTCAACGGTATTTAAAGTAGTTACGGGCGTTTCAAGTATTTCAAGTTTGCGCATGCGCAGACGAAATGATTTCCGTGATTTTGAAACGGGACCATTTGCGGTACAGCCCGCGTGTACTCTCAAAATTTCAGCTCTACGAATTTTTTTCGTGTAGTTAGAAGCGTTACAAGGAAATGGTCAACATCTCATGTTCGCGCATGCGCAGACGAAAGTTACTGTACGATTCCAATGAAATTAATTTGGAGCCATCAGAGTATTATTCATAATCGATCCTCCAAGTTTGAACTCATTTCAACGGTATTTTGGGTAGTTATGAGCTTTTCAAGTAATTTACGTTTACCCGTGCGCAGCCGAAATTTACAGTAATTTTTCAATGAAATTGGTATGGGAGCGTCTGTGACCCAACCCGCACCTACCCTCTAAATTCCAGCCCATTTCGACCATTATTTCGGGTAGTTATGGGCGTTACAAGGAATTACCACAGACAGACACGGAACCAAAAATATTCCCTGATGTCTGAAACGCAAAATGGAAGTGGCAATTTTCATTTTGGAAGACAAATTTTTATTACTCAATCACGAATTCAAGGCTTCCTTACCTTCGGTAGTGAGGAAGCAACAGTAGATCCCAGACCTACAGTGTTAATTCATTGGAACAGTGAATTCAATTTAATGATCATCAGGGCACTACTGTTAGCGAATTTTCGAAGAAAAGGAAGCTATTGTTCTCGGTCCAAAATTTTTAAAACTCGAATTTCCGAAAGATTTTTATACCAAAATCCGTTTCAGACCATCCTGAATTCACTGCCGAAAGACACCAAAAATTATATGTATCTATATATATATATTTATATATTTATATATTTATATATTTATATATATATTTATATATTTATATATGTATGTGTCATTCCAGACGATAACTCTCGAAAGAATTGAGATAAAAAGTTCAAATTTGCACGAAAAATCTGTCTTGGCAATCGACAGGCTAAGTTCGAAGATGGGCAGAATCGGGTCACTCTAAGGGGGAGTTTTGGGGAGTTTTAGGGGGGGGAAATTACCCATAAATTCCCAAAATGAAAAAGTCTGACAAGTGACACCTCATTTTAAAGGTTTTTGTACGCTGAACACGATGGTGAAATCAGAATTGCGATATCTCATTCCATTCTCAAACTGGAGCACTTTGAAGATGAAGGAACGTGGTTATTTCTTGAGATGTTCTTCCTGGTTTGTCTGCTCTAATCTGATAACGGAATGGGATATCGCAATTCTGACTTCACCATCGTGTTCAGCGTTGGAAAATCTACAAACCGAGGTGTTACTCGGCAAAAAATGGAACAAAAAATTTGTTACGTATCCAATACCTAGGTACTCTTCTGGTATTAAAAACATTTTTGATTTCCCCCTCCCTCTCCTTCCACCCCAAATTTTACTTTGCGTAAAACTACTCCTGTTTTAATTTTGTATGGTATCAAGTTGGGAAAACATTGGCCGAAAATTAATTTTCAGAAAATTTTAGGCGGAGGAGGAAGATGCCGAAAACTTCGAAAATTCGCTCTTATAGCCATGCTGCATGACTGTGGTTTTTTTTCTTTGTTGTATGCCTCTCACAGTTGTCTGAATTCGTCACGCCGTACAGATTTTCAATTTTGCGATGTGCGCCAAAAGCTTCGAGTGACCGACCGTAGGTGGCTTCCACATCGCGCTAAGTCGAATTTTACAAGGAAAAATAAAGGTACTGTTTTTCTCTTTGGGAAAGGAGTGAAAAAACTCCAGCAACTACAGTGGCAAATAACCTTAGCATGAGCGTCCAACAAAGGAAAGCAGTAGCAGACCTCCTACCGTTTTTTGAAGCAAAATTTACCTCATCTTCTGCAACGGAGAAAAACAGTTGCTTAACGTAAATTTATGTTATTCTGTCAAAATTGATGGACCTTGCTGCTACAGACGTAGAAACTAAATTTGGATCAATTGCAAAAAAAAAAAAATTGGAAAATATTGAAGAATGCCCATTTTACAGTCTCAAAACTTTTAACTGCGTTTTTCTCAAAATTAGATTTCCTTGCTTTGGACGGTAGAATTACCCTACCGAGGGTAGGGAAGCCTTGGATTTGTGAATGAGTAAAAAAAAAGTATGTCCTCCAAAATGAAAATCTCTTCAACCATTTTGCGTATCAGACATCGAGGAACGTTTTTGGTTCCATGTCTGTCTGTGGTAATTCCTTGTAACGCCCATAACTACCCGAAATAGGTCGAAATGGGCTGGAATTTGGAGGGTAGGTGCAGGTTGGGTCACAGATGGTCCCGACCCAAAAATCAATGAAAAAGTACTGTAAATTTCATCTCCGCATGCGCAAACGTGATATTTTTGAAACGCACGTAACGACCCTAAATATCGTTGAATTGAGTTCAGATTTGGTGGGTCGATCAGGAAAAATAACACTGATAGTTCCATATGACTTTCATTCGTCTGCGCATGCGCCAACATGAAATGTTGACCGTTTTCTTTTAACGCTTCTAACTGCGCCAAAAATAGTCGTAGAGAGCTGAAATTTTGTAGGTACACCCGGGTTTGGTCGCAGATGGTCTCGTATCAAAATAATGGAAATCGTCCCGTCTGCGCATGTGCAAACGTGAAATACTTGAAACGCCAATAACTACCTTAAATATCGTTGAAATGAGTTCAGATTTGGTGGGTCGATCAGGAATAACACTTCGATAATTGCATATGACTTTCATTCGTCTGCGCATGCGCGAACATGAAATGTTGACCGTTTTCTTTTAACGCTTCTAACTGCGCCAAAAATAGTCGTAGAGAGCTGAAATTTTGTAGGTACACGCGGGTTTGGTCGGAGATGGTCCGGTATCAAAATAATGGAAATCGTCCCGTCTGCGCATGTGCAAACGTGAAATACTTGAAACGCCAATAACTACCTTAAATATCGTTGAAATGAGTTCAGATTTGGTTGGTCGATCAGGAATAACACTTTGATAGTTCCATATGACTTTCATTCGTCTGCGCATGCGCGAACATGAAATGTTGACCGTTTTCTTTTAACGCTTCTAACTGCGCCAAAAATAGTCGTAGAGAGCTGAAATTTTGTGGATACACGCGGGTTTGGTCGCAGATGGTCCCGTTTCAAAATAATGGAAATCGTCCCGTCTGCGCATGCGCAAACGTGAAATACTTGAAACGCCAATAACTACCTTAAATATCGTTGAAATGAGTTCGGATTTGGTGGGTCGATCAGGAATAACACTTCGATAATTGCATATGACTTTCATTCGTCTGCGCATGCGCGAACATGAAATGTTGATCGTTTTCTTTTAACGCTTCTAACTGCGCGAAAAATAGTCGTAGAGAGCTGAAATTTTGTGGGTACACGCGGGTTTGGTCGCAGATGGTCCCGTATCAAAATAATGGAAATCGTCCCGTCTGCGCATGTGCAAACGTGAAATACTTGAAACGCCAATAACTACCTTAAATATCGTTGAAATGAGTTCAGATTTGGTTGGTCGATCAGGAATAACACTTTGATAGTTCCATATGACTTTCATTCGTCTGCGCATGCGCGAACATGAAATGTTGACCGTTTTCTTTTAACGCTTCTAACTGCGCCAAAAATAGTCGTAGAGAGCTGAAATTTTGTGGATACACGCGGGTTTGGTCGCAGATGGTCCCGTATCAAAATAATGGAAATCGTCCCGTCTGCGCATGCGCAAACGTGAAATACTTGAAACGCCAATAACTACCTTAAATATCGTTGAAATGAGTTCGGATTTGGTGGGTCGATCAGGAATAACACTTCGATAATTGCATATGACTTTCATTCGTCTGCGCATGCGCGAACATGAAATGTTGATCGTTTTCTTTTAACGCTTCTAACTGCGCGAAAAATAGTCGTAGAGAGCTGAAATTTTGTGGGTACACGCGGGTTTGGTCGCAGATGGTCCCGTATCAAAATAATGGAAATCGTCCCGTCTGCGCATGTGCAAACGTGAAATACTTGAAACGCCAATAACTACCTTAAATATCGTTGAAATGAGTTCGGATTTGGTGGGTCGATCAGGAATAACACTTTGATAGTTCCATATGACTTTCATTCGTCTGCGCATGCGCGAACATGAAATGTTGACCGTTTTCTTTTAACGCTTCTAACTGCGCGAAAAATAGTCGTAGAGAGCTGAAATTTTGAGGGTACACGCGGGTTTGGTCGCAGATGGTCCCGTATCAAAATAATGGAAATAGTCCCGCCTGCGCATGCGCAAACGTGAAATACTTGAAACGCCAATAACTACCTTAAATATCGTTGAAATGAGTTCGGATTTGGTGGGTCGATCAGGAATAACAATTTGATAGTTCCATATGATTTTCATTCGTCTGCGCATGCGCGAACATGAAATATTGCTTGTAAGGCTTCTGACTACGCGAAAAACATTCGTACAGAGCTGACATTTTGAGGGTACACGCGGGTTGGACCGTAGATGGTCCCGTATCAGAATGAACCTCCCCAACTATTCTATACGTTCATGTGATTGAAGTGAGAAAGCTGTACTGCCTACTCGAATTGGCAGACTTCTTCTGTTCTTCCTGTTGTGTACACTTGAGGTCAATGTCAATTTTAATGTAAAGGAAGACCACCCTAATTGATCGTGGTATTATGCCGTATTGAGAAACCTTCTGCCTGTAGGTGCTGTTGCTGTTGGTAAACTTCCACGCACTTCCACTGATTGATCCGGGGTTCCCCAGCAGACCTGTCATTATCCCAAGTTGATTCCACTTGGTTCAGCGTTGAACGGACAATTGGTTGAACTGCGAGCCACCGACAAGCTCCGTCACTGTGCGGATTACAACTTCTCTGATACAATCAGTGGTAGAGATAGGGTAACGAGATATGAAACCACGCAGAGACCTCCTTTGAGACACTGTACTTGGGCAAAGACATTATACACCTACATGGGGCCAACATTTTTCAGTATTTTGACCCGGGACTTCCAAACCGCCGTTCTCCAAGCAGCTGCCAATAAATTTGGGCTAATTCTGAGAAATGTGTTGGGCAAAAAAGACCCGATTCTAGAGCGCTGTGAACGCATTTTGAAATCTACTGCGATGTAGAAATTTGTCTGTGTTTAAGATTTACGCATAAAACGACTCATCTACCTCATTCTTGATTTGATTTCCTTTGAGGGACTTTTCTTTTCTTTTCTTTTAGGAGTAGCTTATTTTTGTTCTTTTGTTACATTTTGCTTCCGAGTCTGCGAAGCAGCGGAAGCGTTGTGTTCACTTTCGTGATCCAAAAAATTTTTGTCTTCAGAAATCAAAATTTCCACTTGCATTTTGCGTTTCAAAGCCTACTGAACAAATTTGGTTCCGTGTCTGTGAGTCTGTGAGTCTGTCCGCATTTCCTTGTTACAGCCATAACTTCCACGATTTTGAATTGATTCAGCTCAAATTTTGAGGGATGGTGCGGATAAGGCCCCTTGAGGTCCCATACAAATTTCAACATGATTGATCCAGCGGTACGCCCTGCGCATGCGCTAACGTTAAATTCAACAAACACGCATAACTTTCACAATTTTGATTCAATTTCGCTCAAATTTTCAAGGGTTGTTTGGACAAGGCCTAGTGAGTTCCAGTATGAATTTCAGCATGATCGGACCCTCGGTGCGCTCTGCGCATGCGCTGGCGTGAAAGATTCAATTTCCTTGTTACAGCCGTAGTAACCAAAGATTTCACCCAATTTCAATGTAATTCTCAGGGATTAAGCGGGTAGGGCCCATTGAGGTCCCATATAAATTTCAACATGATAGAGCCAGCGGTTCGCCCTGCGCATGCGCTAACGTGAAATTCTTCAAACACGCATAACTTTCGCAATTATCTATAATGGACGTAATGTTATGTAATATGTATATTTCATGTAATGTTAGGTAATATGTATATTTCACGTTATGTAATGTTATGTAATGTAATGTTATGTTATTTTGCTTCCGAGTCTGTTCTATTTTATAATGGGTCACTCTGATTGTGACGAGGAAGCTCCTGTGCCATCACCTTGGCAGTGTATTTCGCTTGTGAAAGTGCTATTATTAACTGAACTCTGACCTCCCACACGGGCATGTGCCCAAGTGAAGTCAGAATTTCCATGATATATTTGTTTAAACTTGAGGGATTTAATTTTATTTTGTGATATGATGTACATTTACTTGTCAATTTGTGGAAATATAAAAAAAAATACACTGCCAAGGTGATGGCACAGGAGCTTCCTCGTCACAATCAGAGTGACCCATTATAAAATAGAACAGACTCGGAAGCAAAATAACATAACATTACATTACATTACATAACATTACATTACATAACATTACATAACATTACATTACATTTATAACATTACATAACGTGAAATATACACATTACATAACATTACATTACATAACATAACATTACATAACATTACGTCCATAATACATTTACGTCCATTATACATAATTGCGAAAGTTATGCGTGTTTGAAGAATTTCACGTTAGCGCATGCGCAGGGCGAACCGCTGGCTCTATCATGTTGAAATTTATATGGGACCTCAATGGGCCCTACCCGCTTAATCCCTGAGAATTGCATTGAAATTGGGTGAAATCTTTGGTTACTACGGCTGTAACAAGGAAATTGAATCTATTTCACGCCAGCGCATGCGCAGAGCGCACCGAGGGTCAGATCATGCTGAAATTCATACTGGAACTCACTAGGCCTTGTCCAAACAACCCTTGAAAATTTGAGCGAAATTGAATCAAAATTGTGAAAGTTATGCGTGTTTGTTGAATTTAACGTTAGCGCATGCGCAGGGCGTACCGCTGGATCAATCATGTTGAAATTTGTATGGGACCTCAAGGGGCCTTATCCGCACCATCCCTCAAAATTTGAGCTGAATCAATTCAAAATCGTGGAAGTTATGGCTGTAACAAGGAAATGCTGACAGACTCACAGACCCACAGACCGACAGACACGGAACCAAATTTGTTCAGTAGGCTTTGAAACGCAAAATGCAAGTGGAAATTTTGATTTCTGATGACAAAAATTTTTTGGCTCACGAAAGTGAACACAAGGCTTCCGCTGCTTCGCAGACTCGGAAGCAATAAAAAAAAAATCGCGAACACCAGGGTGGTCGTGTTTGCGTGTGTCACCAGGTAGCAGAGGTGTAAGCTTCGTTGAAATAGCCGGAGGCAGGTATAGTCATTTCGCCATTATTACATCGCCGATTTCGGAGTTTGAATGATATGTACCAACCTACCATGTAAATATTCAGACGAGGCAATACCAGTGAAAAGGGACGAGCTAAAAGGGAATACACCTATGTATTCGCTCATCAAAAAATGTTTCTAACACCCCCTCAAAATTTGTTCTTTTCCGTTTCAAGGGGCGTACATTCCAAAAATGCAATGTCCGTCCGCCGTGCCATCCACATCTACTTTATTTTCGGTTTCGAAAATCCGTTCTTTCGCACACGGGCTCCATTTGTGCGCTAATTGTGTCCCGAAACTTTGCAGGCCGATCTATACCCAGGGGTGTTACGGGTGAAAAATGCGTGTAAAAATAGGGTTTGTTGGTGTCTAGTAACATGACCATGTGAGGTGTCGTTTTCCATGTTGTTATAGGTCGAGGAGATCGAATAAGAAGTCGTTTTTGATCAAAGAGCAGCAAATTGAGGTTTAACGAAGTTTCAGGCATTAATTTACGTTGAATTTTGGTCCAAAATCGTCGTTCTGCCGCACAATCCCTATTGGGGAAATACACCTAGTGGGTAGGGTGGGGGGGGGGGGGGTGTAAAAGTGAAGGTTTTCGAGGTTTCTTCTTCTACGCATGTTTATGCAGGTAAATTATTACACAACGGTTTATTGTGCAATGGTTTACCAGACAACGGTTTATTACCGAACGGTTTATTACACAACGGTTTATCAGTTTCCTCATGCTTCATGAATAACTATACTAATAATTATAGAATCCCACCCATTTTTATGAACCTGTAATTCCCGGGCCGGCTCCAGTACCTACTCGATTCAGGGCTTTCTTGGGGGAGCTCGAGGTTAGGTATTGACCAAAGAAAACAGTGATCTACTCATAAAGGGCATCTATACAGGTAAAAAATGAACCGTTATGTAATAATTTGCAGCGTTTTGTCTAATAATTTAAATTTGAAATGTTTATTGCGCCCGTAAATCAACTAGGCGATTGTGAGTGAAACATAATTTATTGAATGATAACAGGACCGATACTTGTACCAGTAGTTTGGTAGCATTATTATATTATTATTATTATTATTATTTTTTTTTTTTGGTTTATTATTTTCAATAACGAACCATTGGAATCGAGCATGAAAAAAAAATAAAATATATTAAAAAAATCAAAAAAATCTAACCCCCCTCCGCCTCATAATTAGATGATTTACGTTTCAAGGTACGTAGAATCCGAAAATGCAATAAAAAATTTTCTGTCTGTCCGCCGTATGTCGCACGCCGTACTGACCACTTTTCTTGGTTACCCTGAAACAAAATTGATGAAATTCGGGTTATACGTTCCGTTCAGGGTCTAGTTGGTCCTCGAAGCTCGGCGTTACCCGGAGCATTGTACGTCCAGCCGTTCGTGTGCACCAAAAAGCTTCGTCAACACGATCGTGAATCAAACGGTATAAATCCGGCCCGGATATCATCACTAGGGAGCACCTGATTATAATCAAGGATGGCTGTATGAAGTCGAGTTGGTTGTTCTGCGATATCATTTCATTTGATAAGTGATGGACTATTGGATTTTGTTGGTAGGTACTTGTGAAACTTGAACAAGCGTTGAAGTATTATTGATGATACGAGGGTATATTGACCACAGATAACAGTGATCTACGCAGAAGGGGCATCTATTTCACTCCACATCAACAATCAACAATTTTTTTTTCATCAACAATTTTCCTTCAGAACTTCATTATTTGCCTTTCTTTTTGCCATTTTAGTTACTGTTTGTCATCGACGGAATTATTTTAGCAACATTTAACTCGTGATTTAGGTAGATACCTAGTAACGAGTACGGGGTTAGGTGGTAACACAAGCTGCCTGCCTCGTTCGTAGCCTCATCTCCCCGGAAAAATCGCTTCGGGGTTATCAAGCTTGATAATCAACGTGTTTGAGGACATCGTTATCGGCTGAACAGATGGACAAAGGGGAACTCGTACGTCGGGAAATCACTCGAAGCCGTCCCGTCGAGTCGACTCCCCATAAGGGCTCATTAGCAGCGGAGCTCCGGGCCAAATCGATATTGTGGTTAGGTGCATACCAGTAGGCAGTTGGCAAATTGCCAATCAGTACTTAGTACTTGGTAGAGAGCACATCTCACATGACAACGCTCCACGCACTCATACGAAAACTTTGTTGTAAAAGCCGCGGTTGGGGTTGGAGTTTTGATTTTGGTTTATTATTTTCAACAATCAACCTTTGGAATCGAGCATTGAAAAAAAAAAATTTGACCCTCCCCTCAAAATTTGATGGTTTCCGTTTCAAGGTAGGTATGTAGAATCCGAAAATTGAATTAAAAAAAAAACCACAGTCATGCAGCATGGCTATAAGAGCGAATTTTCGAAGAAATAACTGATTTTATGTAAAATGTGATGTTTGGGATATCCCATTCAAATATGGGCAATCATAAACTTATTGGGTAATTATAGGTACTCAAGTATGACGCTATTCGGGTAATTCGGTACCTATGCATCAAATATGGGCATACGTAACAAATTTTTTGTTCCATTTTTTGCCGAGTAACACCTCGGTTTGTAGATTTTCCAACGCTGAACACGATGGTGAAGTCAGAATTGCGATATCCCATTCCGTTATCAGATTAGAGCAGACGAACCAGGAAGAACATCTCAAGTAATAACCGCGTTCCTTCATCTTCAAAGTGCTCCAGTTTGAGAACGGAATGAGATATCGCAATTCTGATTTCACCATCGTGTTCAGCGTACAAAAACCTTTAAAATGAGGTGTCACTTGTCAGACCGTTTCATTTTGGGAATTCATGGGTAATTTTTCCCCCCTAAAACTCCCCAAAACTCCCCCTTAGAGTGACCCGATTCTGCCCATCTACGAACTTAGCCTGTCAATTGCCAAGACAGATTTTCCGTGCAAATTTGAACTTTTTATCTCAATTCTTTCGAGAGTTATCGTCTGGAATGACACATACATATATAAATAAATAAATATATATATATATATATATACATATAATTTTTGGTGTCTTTCAGCAGTGAATTCAGGATGGTCTGAAACGGATTTTGGTATAAAAATCTTTCGGAAATTCGAGTTTTAAAAATTTTGGACCGAGAACAATAGCTTCCTTTTCTTCGAAAATTCGCTAAAACGCTGCAAATTATTACTAAATGGTTTATTATTCACCTGTATAGATGCCCCTTCTGCGTAGATCGCTGTTTTCTGTGATACCTACCAACGGGCTCCCCCCAGGAAAGCCCTAAATCGAGTGCTGGAGCCTGCCAAGGAATCACATTTTCATAAAAATGCGCAGGGTTCAATAATTCATTCCTTAATAGTTATTCGTTGTTATTCATGAAACGTTTGCTCACATTACGAAAATCCCCATCTACAAAATCCAAAAGAGCCGTTAAGTGTTCAGTTGCAATGACACCACAGGAAAACCAACTCGACTTCATGCAGCCACCCGTGATTGTTATAAAGTGTTTCCTAGCAATGATATCCGGGCCGGATTAATGCCGTTTCATTCACGATCATGTTGCAAAGCTTTTCGGTGCAAACGAACTGCTTGTCGTACCATGCTCCGGGGGGTCTCGAAAAATTCTTCAGAGATCAAATTAAAAACCTTAAAAAACCATACCCTTCTATTGAAAGTTTTCGAGCTACGGCGTTCCAAACATTTCAACCCCAATTTTTCACCCCTTAGAGATCACTAACAGTAACGCCGAGCTTCGCGGTCCAACTAGATCCCAAACCTGGACCTACAAACCAAAGGACCCCGCACTATTTCAATGTAAAAGTGGTTTCACTGGAATGCTCCCATATTTTGCAGGGATGTAGCCCTTTGGATTCTGCCTCCATAGGCACAAACGAAATTTCTATGAAAGGATTTTTAGTTATTGGCCAATCAAAGTTTGGCCAAAAATTGAAAAACAATTTTTTCGCCAAAACAAATGGTTTTTTAGGTTTATCGGTCGATTTAAATAGGATTTTATTCATGCACTTTTTTCTCAAAAATGCTTCCTTGATGAGATATTAGCGGTTTAAAATCGATTTTTTGTCATTTCAATTGCTTATATCTCATCAGGAAGCATTTTAGAGAAAAAAAGGGGTAGAATAAAATCGTCTTTAATTCGACCGATAAACCTAACGGAACATTTGTTTTGGCGAATAAATTGTTTTTCAATTTTGGCCAAACATCGATTGGCCAATAACTAAAAACCCTGTCATAGAATTTTTTGTGCCTATGGAGACTTTTGTTCAGAATCCAAAGGGCTGCATCCCTGCAAAATATTGGAGCATTCCAGTGAAACCACTTTTACATTGAAATAGTGCGGGGTCCTCTCATTAATTTCGGTTCATAGTGACTGTGAAAAGTGCTCAGTACGGCGTACGGACAGAAATTTTTGTATTCCAATTTCGGATTCTACATACGATTTATTGTTTTTATTTCATTGTTTCCCATGCTCGATTCCAAAAGTTCGTTAGAGAAAATAATGGTGGAGAGAGAGCTCGTGGGTAGGTATTGACCACCGTTTTTAAACCCCAAAATCGGGGTTTTCGGAAACCTCTGTGCCAATTTATAGCACCGAATTGATCGAAAGGGAGTGCTTGACGTCACAAGTTTCAGGGTGATACTCATGCCCCCCCCCCCCCCTACCCAGGCGAAAATGGGTCAGTGACGTCATTTAATATTCATTCCAACGCCCATTACCTATCGTTGCAAACGCAGACGCCTCGTTATTCCGTATTTTTTGAGAGCTCTCGGTGAGGTATTGCGTTATGGAAAAAAGTTCCGTCCGGCTGCTCATGTTGGCCTGCCAGGCCGATTATGAGAATTTACTATACTGAGCAGGGGAATGTAATATGAATGAATGAATGAATGAATGAATGAATGAATGAGTGCATGAATGAATGAACAACGTGTTTTTTCAAAAATCATAAAATACGAATTACTAATTATAAAATAATTATTTCCATGCAGGGACGTCTGATGGAGTTTACCATGAAATTATAACACGTAATACTCTATGTACCTGCACTGAGAGAAATTTTAGCCAAAAAGACGGTCAAATCCAACCGTATCACACGGCTAAACATTAGCAACCGTGTGTATACGGTTAACGTTGACCGTCTCGAAAAAGACGGTACGGCGGACGGACATTGCATTTTAGCGAATTTTCAAAGAAAATGAAGCTATTGCAATGGCTTCGAAATTTAAATAATATAAATTTTTGGAAATTTTCTTCATAGAAATCCGTTTCAGACCATTCTAAAACGATTCCTGAAATTTAACACTTTTTTATATGTATATATATATATATATGTGTCACTCCAGACGATAACTCTCGATAGAATTGAGATAAACAGCTCAAATTTGCACAAAAAATCTATCTTGGCAATCGAAAGGCTAAGTTCGAAGATGGGCGAAATTGGCCTACTCTAAGGAGGGTTTTGGCGCATTTAAAGTGCGCAAAAATTACCCAAAAATCCCCAAAATGTTATTTTCCAACAAGTGACCCCTCATTTTAAAGGTTTTTGCACGCTGAACACGATGGTGGAATCGGATTTTAGATATCTTGATCCGTTCTCAAATTAGAGCATTTAAAGTGCGCAAAAATGACCCAAAAATCCCCAAAATGTTATTTTCTAACAAATGACCCCTCATTTTAAAGGTTTTTGCACGCTGAACACGATGGTGAAATCGGATTTTAGATATCTAAATCCGTTCTTAAATTAGAGCATTTAAAGTGCGCAAAAATTACCCAAAACTAGGATAATCTTTAAACTCTTACCCCCCCCCCCCCACCCCCTTAGAGTGGTCAGATTGAAAAATGTGAGAAGTATTAATTGAAGACGAGAGTTCGAAGCAAAAAAGGGGGAGGCAAACGATTAGTACAACTCCTTGAATTTCCCATTTGACATATAATTGTTATGATACCTTCATAGATAGACAAGTACCGGCCCACGTATTACTAGAAGGAAGACTTACTTATCCAGCTCTACGGTCCTTGGAGAACCAGGGCCTTCTCAACAATAGATCGCCACTCCTTCCTTTCCCGAGCATGGCTTCTCCATCTTCGAACGCCGAGTCGGGTCAGGTCGTCCTCTACATCCTCCAGCCAGCGCAGACGTGGTCTTCCCCTCATCCGCCTTCCACCAGGTGTCCCATATAAGGCTCTTCTTGGGTACCTCTCGGTGGGCATCCTTTCGACGTGACCCAACCATCTGAACCTAGTTCGTCTGATGAATGCCACCAGGTCCGGCTCACCATACAGACGTCTCAGCTCGGCGTTCCTTCGAATTCTCCAGACCCCGCTCTCACAGACCGGGCCAAAGATTTTGCGCATAATCTTGCGCTCCCAGCAATTCAGGAGACGTTCGCTTGCAGAGGTCAGGGTCCACGTTTCACAGCCATATGTGACCACCGGACGTACAATAGTCTTATAGACTGTCAGTTTCGCTCGGCGCGAGAGCCCTCTAAATTTCAGGGCTTTCTGGACTGCCCAGAAGCACCTATTACCAGCAGCAATGCGTGATTTTATTTCAGTGGTCACATCATTATCCTCAGTGATAATTGCACCCAGGTAAGTACTTGAAGTCATGGCATACGGGGAAGTCATGGTTTCCAATTTTGAAGGTTGTCTGAGATGGTGATGGCTTTCTTGACGATTTCATGTACATGGTCTTATCGACATTAATTTTCAGGCCTCTCGCACTTGCTGCCTGCTCGAACTCCTCTACCGCTCCTGATAGAGCGGGTGCCGTTCTAGCCATAATGTCAACGTCGTCGGCATAGGCAAGGTGCTGCGTGAGCCTGTTATAAATCGTACCTCCAGGATTTGTTCGAATACTTCTTGCGGCCTGCTCCAGCGCAAAGTTGAAGAGTGTCGGCGCCAGCGGATCGCCCTGGCGTAAACCAGTGGCAAATTACCCAAAACTAGGATAATCTTTAAACTCTTACCCCCCCCCCCCCCACCCCCTTAGAGTGGTCAGATTGAAAAATGTGAGAAGTATTAATTGAAGACGAGAGTTCGAAGCAAAAAAGGGGGAGGCAAACGATTAGTACAACTCCTTGAATTTCCCATTTGACATATAATTGTTATGATACCTTCATAGATAGACAAGTACCGGCCCACGTATTACTAGAAGGAAGACGAAAGAAAAAATCTATTCCAAATTATTCAATTTAGGTACTAACAGTAGGAGGAAGAAGGTTAGGTAGGTATCTTATCAATTTATTATCAGTATCATACGAATATTTGATATTCAAAGGTAGGTAGGTACTTAACATGATAAAAATAATATCAATGAAGAAGGAAGGATCTACCTACCTAGTAGAGCAAATCTTGAACTGGTTTTAGATACCAGGCCTGAAATCGTAGTCAAGAGGAAAGGCCATTCAGAAGGAACAAGGAATCTACTCATAACAAACGGTAGAATCAGGATGGACAAAACGTACAAATTAAAATAAATACGAAGAGAATATACATAGAAAACCAAATTGTAGACCGAAGTTTTCCTTTATTCAAAACCATAGCCATTAATTCGAATATTTCTTTGAAAATTCGCTCATTAAGTCATGCTGCATGACTGGTTTTTTTTTGGAATCTACTCACCTTGAAACGGAAAAGAAAAAATTCTGAGGGGGTGTTATAAAAATTTTTTGCTGAGCGAATACATAGGTGTATTAGTACTGGTATACGGTTAAATACCATATTTCCGTTATATAAGACGGTTAGGTTGCTGAACAACCGACTATAAAACGAATAAAAATTCCTAACCTATACGCTAAACCATTTTGTCGGGAAAGATTTCATCAATGACCGTCTCCAAAAACACGGTTAATGCATTTACCGACTCATCCAACCGTATTTAACGGTCAACCCAACCGTATTTAACGGTCAAACCAGTGCCGGGGGCTGCATTTTAGACGTTAGCCGTCTCGTTCTGTTAACGTATATACGGTTACTCCACGAAATCTGACCGTTTTTTTGCACTAACCGTTCAAATTCTGAAACTTTAACCGACGTTTTTTCTCAGTGTGTATTCAACAAATATATACATATATTTTTTTTTCTTGCTTCCTCACTACCGAAGGCAGGGAAGCGTTGGGTTCGTGATTGAGTAAAAAAAATTTATGTCTTCCAAAAAGAAAATTGTCACTACCATTTTGCGTTTTAAATATTCAGGAACATTTTTGGTTCCGTGTCTGCCTGCCTGTCTGCCCGAGTCTGTCGATGGTAATTCCTTGTAACGCCCATAAGTACCCGAAATAATGGTCGAAATGGGCTGAAATCTGGAGGGTAGGTGCGGGTTGGGTCATGGATAGTCCCATACCAAAATCGTTGAAAAATTACGGTAACTCATCTGCGCATGCGCAAACGTGAAATAATTGAAACGCCCATAACTACCTTAAATGTCATTGCAATGAGTTCAGATTCGGAGGGTCGATCTGGAATAATACTTTGATAGTTCCGTGTGAATTTACTGGAATCGTACTGTGACTATCGTCTGCGCATGCGCGAACATGAAATGTTGGCCTCTTCCCTGTAACGCTTAATAGTCGTAGAGAGCTGAAATTTTGAGGGTACGCGCGGGTTGAATCGCAGATGGTCTCGTATCAAAATGAACCTACCCAACTACTCTATACGTTTATATTGTGATTCAAGTGGGGAAGCTGTACTGCCTACTCGAATTGGCAGGCTTTTGGTTTATTATTCTGTGAATAATACACCTATGTATTCGCTCAGCAACAAATTTTTATAACACCCCCTCAAAATTTTCTCTTTTCTGTTTCAAGGTGCGTAGATTCCAAAAATGCAATGTCCGTCCGCCGTATCACGTGCACAGGCTTCATTTTCGGTCTAAAAAAATCGTTCTTTCGCACACATGCTCCATTTGGGCCCTAGTGGTGTCCCGAAAGTTTGCAGCCCGATCGGAATATTCCCAGGGGTGCTATGAGTGAAAATGTGTGTAAAAATAGGTACTTTTTACGTTTTAGCAACATGTTGGTAACAAGAGCTTTTAAGGTATCGTTTTTCAAGTTTTTGGGGACGAGAAGACCGAATATGAAGTCGGTTTTGAATAGAAAACGAATAGAAAATTGAGGTTCTACCAGATGTTCAGCTCCCGAAATTGATTTTTTAGCAAAAAATTTTTATAACACCCCCTCAAAATTTTGGTTTATTATTCTGTGAATAATACACCTATGTATTCGGTCACCAAAAAATTTTTATAACACCCCCTCAAAATTTTTTCTTTTCCGTTTCAAGGTGTGTAGATTCAAAAAATGCAATGTCCGTCCGCCGTATCACGTGTACCGGCTTCATTTTCGGTATAAAAAATTCGTTCTTTCGCACACATGCTCCATTTGGACCCAAGTTGTGTCCCGAAACATTTCAGCCCGATCGGAATATACCCAGGGGTGTTATTGGTGAAGAATGGGTATAAAATAGGTATATTTTGTGTTTTAGTAACATGAGCTTTTAAGGTACCGTTTTCCCGTGGCTTTAGGGACGAGAAGACCGAATATGAAGTCGATCTTGACCAAAGAGTGGAAAATTGAGGTTGTACCAGATGTTCAGCTCCCAAAATTGATTTTTTTATGAGTCAAAAACCTGGGACATCGTCTGAAATCACCATCAATTTTTAGAATAACACTAGGAAAAGTGTCAACACGTGGATCAAGAAGATTTGGAAAAAAAGAGCGTACCTTATTTGTGTTTTAGGGGCCGAAATTGGTGGAAACCATAAGGAATGGCTATTTCACATGAAAGAAACAATAAATAAACTGCCCACATTTCTGTAGGTATGTCCAGTAGAATAATAAACCCATGTGACAAGGACTTTGCAGCGTTTTGGTTTATTGTCGTCATTTTATTTTTTAGATTATAGACACAAAAGGTTTTGAGTATAAAGCAGAAGCTGCCTTTCTTTTTACGCGGCAATATTGATAAACGGACCTCTGAGAGCTTAGGATAACCGGTTCACGCTTATTTCCGTCCTTAGTAATGAATACAATTCATGCTTGATCGCTTGGATTCGTATGTGTATCCGTTCCTTCGATGGTTGAGCGATCGAGCGTTCTTTCTGCGTTCGGCTTGAATAATACATTTTCCGCTCCGCCCTTTACGGAATATTTATAGACGTTTCCAGAATGAGCCGTTGGTGGGTTTCTTCAAATTTCCCTTACCAAACCGACCGCTCGACGAATGATTCACTCGTTTGTTGTGAACAGGTTTAATATGAACTTTGAGGTTGTGCACAGTTACCCGGGATCGTTCAAGGAATTTCAAATCAATCCAAAATATTGTTTATTTGTGCACAAAAGGTAATTAAGTAATAGTTTACAAGGTGTTTTTTGTATATGCATGGTAGTTTTGTAAATTTAAATTTAAGAAAGCACAAATAGCGCATAGGCGAGGAGCCTGCGCGGGGGCCGCTAGGATTGAAAAAACGCTGCAAAGTCCTTGTCACATGGGTTTATTATTCTATTGGACATACCTACAGAAATGCTGGCTGTTCATTTATTGTTTATTTCATGTTAAATAAATAATTGAAATAGCTATTTCTGATGGTTTCCACAATTTTTCGCCCGCAAAACACAAATTAGGTACGCTTTTTTTCCCAAATTGTCTTTTATAATTGGCAGTGCCATTTAATCGTCTTGATCCACGTTTTTATACTACCTCCAGTGTTATTATACAAATTTATGGTGATTTCAGGCGATTTCCCAGGTTTTTGACTCATAGAAAATCAATTTTGGGAGCTGAACATTTGGTAGAACCTCTATTTTCCACTCTTTGGTCAAAATCGACTTCGTATTCGATCTTCTCGTCCCCAAAAACATGGAAAGCGATACCACGAAAGTTAACCTCCCGAAATTCATTTTTTGTGAGCCAAAAACCTGGGAAATTGCTTGAAATCACCATAAATTTGTATAATAACGCTGGAAGTAGTATCAACAGGTAAATCTTGTCAATTAAACGGCACTATGAATTATCATCAACGATAATTTAATTTGTAAAAAATAGGAGCCTAATTCGTGTTTTTGGGGCCAGAATCGGTGGAAACCATCAAAAATAGCTGTTTAAATTGTTGAACATGTAAGAAACAATAAATGAAAAACCAGCATTTCTGTAGGTATGTCCAGTAGAATAATAAACCCATGTGACAAGGACTTTTTAGAGTTTTTTGAGATATCTGGGACCTAATGCAAAATCTTGGCCAGTTATTTTGGGCTGTCCTTGTGCTTCCGGTACCTAAACGCGATCTCCGTGGGAAATCGTGAATCATTTTCATGAAGAAAATTTCAAGTACCTATTGTCATTTCAATCCAACAGCTAACTCAGAACCTTTCTAAAAACCTAGTTGTTTTAGCAGACTGTCTGAAAGATATTATAATACGCTTATGCGGAGACACGTATCGATCGATATCTCGTAAATAAATAAATATTGTGTTTTCGATACTCATCAGCTGTTACCTGGCGGGAGAAAAAATAAATGAATAAAATAAAATAAAACAGCCACGTAAGAGATGGCATCGGGGTTGTTTTGAAGCACCTCGGGTAGGAAATAAACCGGGAAATAAAAACTCCTTCCAGTTAACTTGGCGGTGGAAGAGGTCGGCCTAAATGGTTTTCAGATATTTCGGCGGATTCCGCCGGGAGGGATAAAAAGTTCGAAGTCGCCGCCGCGAGCGGGATTGGAGCTTTGGGACCGATCGGGAACGATTATTGGTCGATTCCTGTTGGATAATAAAAGTGGAGAGCGTTCACGGAGCGGTCAAGCAGTTCTCAGGCGCATGATAATTTCGCTCAAAGCTTTTCGCTCAGATTCTGAGCATCACCAAGTATATACTGACATCAACACAGAAACGCTGCAAAGTCCTTGTCACATGGGTTTATTATTCTATTGGACTTACCTACAGATATATTGGCTGTCATTTATTGTTTGTTTCATGTGAAATAATTGAAATAGATATTTCTGATGGCTTCCACCAAATTTGGCCCCCAAAACACGAATTAGTTACGCTCCTTTTTGGTTTATTATTCTGTGAATAATACACCTACCTATGTATTCGCTCAGCAAAAAATTTTTATAATACCCCCACAAAATTTTTTCTTTTCCGTTTCAAGTTGCGTTTTTCTTTTGCGTTTCAAAAATGCAATGTCCGTCCGCCGTCTAAAAAAATCGTTCTTTCGCACACATGCGATTTTAGACCAAAATTAAACGTAAATTTAAGGATGAAAGTTCCTTGGAACTTAAATTTTCCACTCTGGTCAAACTTCGACTTCATATTCGATCTTTTCGTCCCAAAAACATGGAAAATGATACCTTAAGCTCATTTTACTAACATGTTACAAAAACACAAAAAGTACCTATTTGTACACACATTTTCACTCATAACTCCCCTGGGTATATTCCGATCGGGCTGAGAAGTTTCGGGGCACAACTAGGGCCCAAATGGAGCATGTGTGTCAGGAAGAACGAATTTTTTAGACCAAAAATGGATGTCGGTACTCGTGATACGGCAGACGGACATTCCATTTTGGTTTATTATTCTGTGAATAATACACCTATGTATTCGCTCAGCAAAAAATTTTTATAACACCCCCTCAAAATTTTTTCTTTTCCGTTTCAAGGTTCGTAGATTTCAAAAACGCAACGTCCGTCCGCCGTATCACGTGTACCGGCCTCATTTTCGGTCTAAAAAATTCGTTCTTTCGCATACATGCTCTATTTGGGCCCTAGTTGTGCCCCGAAACTTTTCAGCCCGATCGGAATATACCCCGGGGTGTTATGAGTGAAAATGTGTGTACAAATAGGTACTTTTTGTGTTTTAGTAACATGTTAGTAAAATGAGCTTTTGAGGTATCGTTTTCCATGTTTTTTGGGACGAGAAGACCGAATATGAAGTCGATTTTGACCAAGGAGTGGAAAATTGAGGTTGTACCAGACGTTCAGCTCCAAAATTTGATTTTTTATGAGTCAAAAACCTGCAAAATCATCTGAAATCACCATCAATTTGTAGAATAACACTGGAAAAAGTGTCAACACTTGGATCAAGACAATTAAATGGCACTACCAATGATCAAAGATAATTTGAAAAAAAAAAAAAAAAAGGAGCGCACCTAATTCAAGTTTTAGGGGCCAAAATTTGTGGAAACCACCAGAAATAGCTATTTCAATTATTTTATATGAAAAAAACAATAATTAAACAGCCAACATTTCTGTAGGTATGTCCAGTAGAATAATAAACCCATGTGACAAGGACTTTGCAGCGTTTTGGTTTATTATTCTGTGAATAATACACCTATGTATTCGGTCAGCAAAAAATTTTTATAACACTCCTTCAAAATTTTTTGTTTTCCGTTTCAAGGTGCCTAGATTCAAAAAATGCAATGTCCGTCCGCCGTAACACGTGTACCGGCTTCATTTTCGGTCTAAAAAAGTCGTTCTTTCGCACACATGCTCCATTTGGGCCCTAGTTGTGTCCCGAAACTTTTCAGCCCGATCGGAATACACCCAGGGGTGTTATGAGTGAAAATGTGTGTAAAAATAGGAATTTTTCACGTTTTAGCAACATGTTGGTAACATGAGCTTTTGAGGTATCGGTTTCCATGTTTTTTTGGACGAGAAGACCGAATATGAAGTCGATTTTGACCAAAGAGTGGAAAATTGAGTTCTACCAAATGTTCAGCTCCCAAAATTGATTTTTTGCGTGTGAAAAACCTGGGAAATCGTCTGAAATCACCATCAATTTCTAGAATAACACTAGGAAAAGTGTCAACACGTGGATCAAGAAGATTAAATGGCACTACCAATGATCAAATATAGTAAAAAAAAAAAAAGTACAGCTAATTTGTGGTTTAGGGGCCAAAATTAATGGAAACCATCAGAAATAGCTATTTCAATTATTACGCATGAAAGAAGCAATAAATGAACAGCCAACATTTCTGTAGGTAAGTCCAATAGAATAATAAACCCATGTGACAAGGACTTTGCAGCGTTTTAGCGTTGTGGTGGGCGGATAGTGGTGGGGGGGGGGGGGGGTGGTCCGTGGTGGGTCCGCCTCGGGTTTGTGGAGGGGAATGGGGCGTCCACCGGACCTTCCGAACTCAGTAACTGACCTGCACGTACTCGCACCGAACTGCACAGCTCGCATCCGCAAGGAACAACGCGCGATTGTTAAGTGCCGGTTTGACGGTGGTAAAAGTAGCGTTCCAGCGGCAACATCAACAGTGGATTATGTGTTTATGATCAGTTTCACAACTCTAAATGGTACCCCACTCGAATTACGACGATAGACTGGTTCGTACTTTTATACATGAATCACAGTTATCATTATATAAATATGGTAAATTTAACTCAGCAATCAGAATCACCATACTAACCAAAAATTTTTGAAAAAATCCGATAAAACATCGATTTTATGCTCCGATACATTTTTAAGAATAAATCGGTAAATATATTACATAGTACATTACGTTTATTGTATTAAATATTATAGCATTTCCAAAGTCAAATTCAACCTTTTCCAAACCAAATTCAACTTTTTCCAAGTCAAATTCAACTTTTTTCGAAGTCAAATTCAACTTTTTCCATTTCAAATTCAACCTTCCCATATTTCAGCAAAAAATATTAACTTTAATCAACCGAATTTGAGAACCCCATTACTAACTTTTTGTTGCCTTATTCAAGGCTCAAATTTAATTTCGTACGACATCAGATAGCGACTGAAAACGCCCTCGCTACTTCGTATGACATCATATGAGGTGCTTTCAATTAATCAGAAGGTTTTATGGGCAACGAAATAGGCATTAAAGAAGTAAACACGAAGAATTTGGAGACACCGAAGTTATGTTCCTTACTTCAGTTGAAGGTTCACAAAAGAGAAATTTTAAATTGTAATGAAAAAAAAAAATAAAAATACAAAACACACATACCAACTACCTGCACTGAACCACCCTAGCGTTGTTATTTTAAGCCTTGAGTAATGCAACAAACAGTTAGTAATGGGGTTCAAAATATGAATTATTCAGTTTATTAAAATTTATATTTCTTGCTGAAGTAGGGGTGGTTGAATTTGAAATGGAAAAAGATGAATTTGAATTTGAAAAAGTTAAACTTGACTTCGGAAAGGTTGAATTTGACTTAGAAAAAATTTAATTTGACTTGGAAAAAATTGAATTTGGTTTGGAAAAGGTTGAATTTGACTTGGAAATGCTATATATATATTTTAGGTACATGGTATTAAATATTATATGGTAATGCATACTATATATGGTAGGTACCTATTACATATTATGCGATAATTATTATATGGTAATACATTGTATATTATTACAATTTATATGGTATTACATAAATATTAGATTATTGTTTCTCACGATCACTCTTCGTAGAACTACCGTAAAAATATGGAACACACCAGTAATATCAACCAGCAGTTGGCATAATAAATATTAAATTATTTCTGCTTTTATAATAGCTAACCGATTTATTCTTGAAAATGTATTATCATATGTACTCTAATACGTTTTCAAGATTAAATCGGTTTTTGCTATTATAAAAGCTGACGTAATATTTATTATGCCAACTGCTAGTTGATATTACTGGTGTTTTCCATATTTGTACAGTAGTTCTACGGAATGTGATCGTGGGGAAATAATAAACCTAATGTAATATAATAAATATAATAAACAACGTCGAGAACTGCAGTTGCCCGAAGCTGAATCACTCGCAATGAAATTGTCAAAAACCCATTTCAAATAAAATTGTTTGTTTGTTACGAACAGTTTTTTGATCACCGAGGTGTAACAGTTCATTTAATATCCGTTTAGATCAATTTTTTATCTAAAGTCGCTTCCTGCTGTATTCTTTATGATCCGTACTAACAGATTTTCCCATTGTTCGCTTTTCATTCGACTCTGTTTTAGATCCAGTTGTGCATGGTTTAAGTAGTTTGAATTCTCCCACAAAAATAACCTCCTGTGAATAGGATTGTCAATGGAGCGGTAGGTACCCAATTCTACAATTCTGAAAATAATCATCATTTGAACAAAATAATAATATATACTAGCCGTGCTTTACGCCGCTAGATTACTTTACCACTACTAGAGTAGGTATTGCTGTTGGTGAATAGAATTAAAAAATTAAAATTGAACCAATTTGGCAAATATTTGAATTTATTCTTTATGCCCTAATCTCTAGTCATCCTTGTGTTCAGGGAAGTTTACATGGGAGTTTTACTGTTGAACATTGCAGTTTTGACCGTCGAATTCAAGATAACTTATAATTTTTCAGTTTTTACGCTAAATAATTTTCTGGCGGAATTTTCTGTATTCATTTTTGAAATTTCTGTATCGCGTCCAGTTCCACGTTATTAGGTGTCTAGTGGGTACTGATCGTTCTCGGGTCCCAACTGAGGCGTTTGCTATCAAAACCAGCGTTTTTTTGTGTTGCGAAAGAATTTTTGCGTATATTCTGCACGTTTTAGGCGGTCCCTCATATTCCACGAATGGGTAAAGCTCAAATCAGGCTAATTCCAACCCAAATTGAGAATTAATCTTTCCCTCTCACATTCAGCTCATTCCAAGCCATTTTGAAAAAAAAAATTGGTTTCATTAAAGATTCCAAATTTGTGTCCTTCTAATACATTTCACCACATTTTGTGTCTCTTAATTTGAATTTTCAGTTTGTTTGGAGGGTTGGGGTAGTCGAACGTGTTGTAGTGGTTTTTGAATGATTTTTGGTCCATGAAAATTTCCACTTCCATTTTTCGTTTCAGACATCGAGAAACATTTTTGGTTCCGTGTCTGTCTGTCTGTGGTAATTCCTTGTAACGCCCATAACTACCCGAAATAGGTCGAAATGGGCTGGAATTTGGAGGGTAGGTGCGGGTTGGGTCACAGACGGTCCCATACCAAAATTGTTGAAAAATTACGGTGACTAGGCTGCGCATGCGCAAACGTAAAATAATTGAAAAGCTCATAACTACCCTAAATATCGTTGAAATGAGTTCAAATTTAGACGGTCGATCAGCAATAATACTTTGATAGTTCCGTATGAATTTCATTGGATTGTACTGTAACTTTCGTCTGCGCATGCGCGAACATGAAATGTTGACCACTTCCTTGTAACGCTTCTAACTACGCGAAAAACAGTCGTACAGAGCTGCAATTTTGAGGGTACAGGCGGGTTGGATCGCAAATGGTCCCGTTCCAAAATCATGGAAATCGTTCCGTCTGCGCATGCGCAAACGTGAAATACTTGAAACGCCCGTAACTACTATAAATGTGGTTGAAATGAGCTCAGAGTTGGAGGGTCGATCAAGAATAATTCTTTGATAGTTCTGGAAGAATTTTATTCTTCTGCGCATGCGCGAAAATGAAATGTTGCCCGTTTCCTTGTAACGCTTCTAACTACGCGAAAAATAGTCGTAGAGAGCTGAAATTTTGAGGGTACACGCGGGTTGGATCGTAGATGGTCCCGTATCATAACGAACCTATCGAACTATTCTATACGTTCATGTGATTCAAGTGAGGAAGCTGTACTTACTGCCTACTCGATCTGGCAGACGTTTTATTTCTCCACGAAACCACCGCTGGGATGCCAGGATCGCGCATCATGGAATCATCTGGCTTTTGAAAGCTAACGGCCTTAACTGATGATTACTACTCCGAATGTCTTCTGAATGTCGGGAGAGTCCACGAGGATCCTCTTCGTCCGTGTTGAGTCAGTACCGGGCGGACCGGCGGCCTCGAAGGGCCTTGTGAGAGAAAAAGAGGAAGAACAAAACTGGGTCAACGGACTTGTGAGTCACCGCCCTCAACCCCAGCCTAAGGTACAAGTCTTCCTCCAAGTTCCGCGTTCCGTTCTGTTCAACGGAGTTCGGTTCCAGGCCGTCCCTTGCGCGGTGCAGGAACCCGTGTTATACGCTGATATAAAAACTCCAAATACAGGAAGTCGGTTATAGAATAAAATACAATGGAATTCCTTTATTGGCAAAAAACAGAAAATTAAAATACAACTCCTGGAGGAAACCCATAGGATATATAAAAAAAAAATTTTCAAAGAAATATTCGAATTAATGGCTATGGTTTTGAATAAAGGAAAACTTCGGTCTAAAATTTGGTTTTCTATGTATATTCTCTTCGTATTTATTTTAATTTGTACGTTTTGTCCATCCTGATTCTACCGTTTGTTTATTACGTAATTGTACTAAGTGCTTATTTATTTGATCGCTGTGGGTTCATATTAGGTAGGATAGGGTAGTTAGGACTTTTGACTTACCTACTCAAGAGAGTGCAGTAGGTAAAGGAGTTGTTATAGAAAATCATGAGTGCTTCAAGTGCAGGTTGTTTTTCATGCAGGCTCAATCTTGAAATAAACTATGAAGGAAGGATGTGGTTTCTGGAAGGATCACTTGGAAGAACATGTGGGTGCTACGTTGAAATATTGTTCTATTCTAGTATTCAACATTGAGTGGACCTGAAACTGCTTCGCGTTCGCGTGCGTTTTTGCGCACTTTAAATGCTCTAATTTAAGAACGGATTTAGATATCTAAAATCCGATTTCACCATCGTGTTCAGCGTGCAAAAACCTTCAAAATGAGGGGTCACTTGTTAGAAAATAACATTTTGGGGATTTTTGGGTAATTTTTGCGCACTTTAAATGCTCTAATTTGAGAACGGATCAAGATATCTAAAATCCGATTCCACCATCGTGTTCAGCGTGCAAAAACCTTTAAAATGAGTGGTCACTTGTTGGAAAATAACATTTTGGGGATTTTTGGGTAATTTTTGCGCACTTTAAATGCGCCAAAACCCTCCTTAGAGTAGGCCAATTTCGCCCATCTTCGAACTTAGCCTTTCGATTGCCAAGATAGATTTTTTGTGCAAATTTGAGCTGTTTATCTCAATTCTATCGAGAGTTATCGTCTGGAGTGACACATATATATATAAATATATATATACATATAAAAAAGTGTTAAATTTCAGGAATCGTTTTAGAATGGTCTGAAACGGATTTCTATGAAGAAAATTTCCAAAAATTTATATTATTTAAATTTCGAAGCCATTGCAATAGCTTCATTTTCTTTGAAAATTCGCTAATAGGAGATTCGGATTTTTGACCGTTGATATTCAGACTGGGTGAAGGATGGGGATCTTGAGGTTCGGTCGAGAAATAAAATCAGATGGGTTTAGGCCGACGTTTCGATGCATTTGTACATCATCTTCAGGGCTACAAGAAAGAACCGAAAAAGATATGTTAGGCTATAGCAAAACTGATCATCTGATTTTATTTCCAAAAAAAGTCCAGTTTTTTAGTCCAAAAAAAGTCTAAAAAAATATATCTATAGCATTATATACATATATGTACATAGGTAGGAAAAATTCTCGAATAGAATTTAAGTAAAAAATACTGTATGCAGGGGTTCATCAATAATACAGTAATTTACAAAAATATAAAACATAACTATTTTTTGCCCACGGGGACAATAATTCAAAGACTTGTGACCTCGCAGTGGAGCCTTACGTCCTAAAAAAAAAAAAAACGCTGCAAAGTCCTTGTCACCTGGGCTTATTATTCTATTGGACGTACGTACAGAAAGTTTGGCTGTTCATTTATTGTTTCTTTCATGTGCAATCATTGAAATGGCTATTTTTGATGTTTTCCACCAGTTTTGGCCCCCAAAAACACGAATTACACTCTGCTTTTCCTTTCGACAGATTATTTTTGATCATTGATAGTACCATTTAATTGTCTTAGTACCATTTAATTGTCTTGATTCACCTGTTGATACTACGTCTAGTGTTATTATACAAATTAATAGTGATTTCAGATAATTTCCCAGGTTTTTGACTCATAAAAATGAATTTCGGGAGCTTAACCCTCGTTAAAACCTCAATTCATCACTCCGGTCAAAATCAACCAAAATGTTCGGTCTTCTCGCCGTGAAAAACATGGAAAACGATACCTCACAAGCTCATGTTCACTAAAACCTCAAAAATCCTCGAAAACCAACCCCTATTTTTACACTTCATTTTTTTCCCATATCACCCCTGGGAGTATGCCGTTCGGCCTTCTGTGTTTCGGAGCACAACTAGGACCCAAATGTGGTCCCAATTGGGAACCCGAACTGTGTGCGAAAAAAAGACGATTTTAGACCAAAATTTAACGTAAATTTAAGGCTGAAAGTTCCTTAGAACCTCAATTTTCCATTCTTCGGTCCAAATCGACTTCATATTCGGTCTTCTCGTCCCAAAAACAGGGAAAACAATACCTCAAAAATGCTCACGTTACTGACATGTTACTAAAACACAAACAGTACCAATTTTTATACACATTTTCACTCATAACACCCCTGGGTATATTCCGATTTGGCTGCAAAGTTTAGGGGCACAACTAGGGCCCAAATGGAAAATGTGTGCGAAAGAATGAATTTTTTAAACCGAAAATGAAGCCGGTACACGTGATGCGGCGGACGGCGGACGGACGTTGCATTTTTGGAATCTACTCACCTTGAAACGTTAAAAAAATTTTGAGGGGTTGTTATAAAAAAATTTTTGCTGAGCGATTACATAGGTAGGTATATTATTCATAGAATAATAAACCAAAAATAAACAGATATATGATACCTACAACGGAGAACAGTAAAGTTGGCCTTAAGTCTTTTAAAATTAACAAAATTGAAACGAAAAGATTTTAAAACCTAAGCGGGGGAGAGGAAGATTTACATGGGAAACGACCATGATGTTCAATCAATTCATAAATAAAATAATACCCGATAAATGGGAAAATACGAAGTTACTTATATAACGGCAAGGTTCGATCTGATAATTTTGGCTAAGTGGGCGTTGAATAATCTCAAAGAGAATTCCTAACATTTATGTAGTATTTCCAAAGTAAATATAACGCCTTAACATACGCATTGCGCTTATAAAATTCCGTATGGACTTTCGGGAGGGATATATTTGAAAGTTGCAAGCCTTCGTCTTCTAGGCGTCTGCTGTGGTGAAAACCGCGGGACGCCTCCTTCTCCTGTAACGCCTGCTGTGGTGAAAACTGGGGTGTTAGCCTCCATCATTCCGGTGTCTGCCATGGTGAAGACCCCGGGACACCTTCCCCTCCACTACTACCTGCTGTGGTGAAAACTGGGGTGTTAGCCTCCATCTTTCCGGTGTCTGCCATGGTGAAAATCTCGGGGTGTTAGCCTCCATCTTCCTGGTGTCTGCCATGGTGAAGACCGCGGGACACCTTCCCCTCCACTACTACCTGCTGTGGTGAAAACTGGGGTGTTAGCCTCCATCTTCCTGGTGTCTGCCATGGTGAAAATCTCGGGGTGTTAGCCTCCATCTTCCTGGTGTCTGCCATGGTGAAGACCGCGGGACACCTTCCCCTCCACTACTACCTGCTGTGGTGAAAACTGGGGTGTTAGCCTCCATCTTTCCGGTGTCTGCCATGGTGAAAATCTCGGGGTGTTAGCCTCCATCTTCCTGGTGTCTGCCATGGTGAAGACCGCGGGACACCTTCCCCTCCACTACTACCTGCTGTGGTGAAAACTGGGGTGTTAGCCTCCATCTTCCTGGTGTCTGCCATGGTGAAAATCTCGGGGTGTTAGCCTCCATCTTCCTGGTGTCTGCCATGGTGAAAATCTCGGGGTGTTAGCCTCCATCTTCCTGGTGTCTGCCATGGTGAAGACCGCGGGACACCTTCCCCTCCACTACTACCTGCTGTGGTGAAAACTGGGGTGTTAGCCTCCATCTTTCCGGTGTCTGCCATGGTGAAAATCTCGGGGTGTTAGCCTCCATCTTCCTGGTGTCTGCCATGGTGAAGACCGCGGGACACCTTCCCCTCCACTACTACCTGCTGTGGTGAAAACTGGGGTGTTAGCCTCCATCTTTCCGGTGTCTGCCATGGTGAAAATCTCGGGGTGTTAGCCTCCATCTTCCTGGTGTCTGCCATGGTGAAGACCGCGGGACACCTTCCCCTCCACTACTACCTGTGGTGGTGATAACCGCGGGGTGCTAGCACCCAGATCCCAAGCGCCTGCTGTGGTGAAAACCGTGGGGAGGCACTATCTCTAGCGCCTGCTGTGGTGAAATCCGCGGTGAGCTAACCTGCCCTCCACACTAGCGCCTACTGTGGTGAAAACCGCGGGGCTGTCATGTCGTGAGCACAACACACCCTCTCACGACGAAACGATTCAAGTTACTCCGGAGCGTCTTTTTCACCACTTTGACTATCATTTATGAGCGTTCTACGGATTGATCGACCCATTTACCGATACAAGGACAAACCAGCTATTCCGAAGACGATAAATCCGCTCTTGAATGCTTCAGAAATCGCTAGAAAAATCGCACATACTCGTACCAACTTCACGCGTTATTTCTCCATCTGATTACTGCCGATAACAGCATCGTATAACGGAAGCGACACAAACAACAACATTCATTGTCCGAAATTATCCGCGCTCTTTTCCTCATCGAGCATTTATACTTCGTGGAATTAACCCTAACCCACTTCCCGCGGGCTCACTCCTTGAAAGCGCTTTGGTGTGGTTGATTTCTTATTAACGACGCGTAATAGGTTTTCGATCTGCAGGAAACTAAGCCGGTTTTCGATGGTTTTCAGGGCCTAAGTGAACGGAAGGGAGTTTTGTAATGAGCTGTAGACTCGAAATTGCAGGGAGGCGACCGACTGCGCATCCGTCTGGCGCCACCCGTAAGTTGGTAGTTGAGGGCTAAAACAGTCGTTAAAGTTACTAGTTATTCGTAATTATTCTCATGAATTCGCGTATCTGTGTGGTTATTCACGAGTTGGAACGCCTATAACCATAATTAAAGAATGGTCGTTTCAAATCGAATGGCGCGCAGTGCTTCGAGTAGTTATGATTATGGTCGGAGTGGGCAAAATTCCGATTTCTACGGATTCCTATAGGAAATACGACGCTGATTACGAATAAACCATACATTAAGGGTCCCCGAAGACGGTTATTTACGCAAAAAAGCACCTTTTTTCAACTTCTGTTTATGTTTCATACGAAAAGGCTAAAATCAAAAAACACCTAGGAATAAACGTTGTAGAAAAAATAAATTTCGCGTTAAATAAGACCAACCGAAGCTCTTCATGTAGGTATGTTTTTAATTTTGTTAAATTAATTTTGAGTTAATCAAATTAATTTTGGGTTAATTAAATTAATTCGTTTGCTAGTAGGTACTCCAACTTCCTTTTTCAATGAATTAGATGACGTTGTCGTGTTACGGATATATACAGAAACTGTAAGAATAAGGCCTGATATCCGTGCATGTATCCATCCATTTGAGGGTTAAGGAGGTGAGTTTTGAGAAGTTTTTGGAGAACTTTTTGTTATCCTTTAAATCATAAAGTTTTTCTACAAAATTTATTATGTCATTATAGTTTTTCTCGTTAACCCATTTTTCAAATAGATGGATCAAGACTTTTGAAACATGCAAAAAAGACAAAAACAAATATTGTTGTCAATAATAATTGCTGTTTGGTGTAAGTGCTGTCTTAAGGATAGACTTGGGGGGGGGGGGGGGGGGGATTGTTTGGTTCGATTCAGGGTGGCTCAACGAACGTTTTGAAACAGAAATCCCTGGACCACTTAGCTTTTTGGAGAATATGCTTTTTGAAATACAAACCGTGTATTTTTCTGAGCTAATTGTATATCTGCTTAATCTATGTAACAAATAGTTCAATGGTAAATGCTCAAATTTCATCAAATATGTTCGTCCAGTCGTTTATTAGAGCGGTAGGCCGGACACGGACACCAGTGCGAGACAACTCGCTACTGACATCAAGCAGTTTCTTCTTCACCCTGTTTATTTATTGTTTCTTTCTTATGCAATAATTAAAATAGCTAATTTGATGATTTCCACAAATTTTGGTCCCCCCAAAAACATGAATGGGGCTCTTATTTTGGAATTTATCTTTGATCATTGATAGTGCCGTTTGGTTCCTGGTTATTATACAGGTTTATGATGATTTCAGGCAAATTTCCTAGGTTTTTGGCACATAAAAATGAATTTTGGAAGCTGAACCTTCATTACAACCTCATGTGTTCACTCTATGGTCAAAATAAACTTCATATTCGGCCTCCTCGCCCTAAAAAACATGTAAAACGATACCTCACAAGCCCATGTCCAATAAACCTTCAAAAACCCTCGAAACCCCCTATTTGAACACCCATTTTTCACCCATAACATCCCTGGGTGTATTCCGATCGGGCTGCCGAGCTTCGGAGCACAACAAAAACCAGATGGAGCCTGTGCGCAAGAGAACGACGATTTTAGACCAAAATTCAAGATCAATTTAAGGCTGAAACTTCCTTAGGAACGCAATTCTTCGCTCGTTGGTCTAAATCGACTTCATATTCGAAAACACAATGTTTTCTGAGGCATCATTTTGATACCTCATAAGCTCATTTTACTAAAACAGCAACAAACCCTATTTTTACTCCTATTTTTCACCCATAACACCGATGGGTATATTCCGCTGCAAAGTTTCGGGACACAACTAGGGCCCAAATGGAGCCTGTGAGCGAAAGAAAGAATTTTTTAGTCCGAATGTAAGGTAGATATAGATGATACAGCGCCGGCGTTTTTGGAATCTACGCTTTCAAGGCGCTTAGAGTCCTCCTTGAAACTTAAAACAACAAATTTTGACGGGGGTGTTCAAAAAATCTTTTGCTGAGCGAATAAATAGGTGGTGTATTATTCACAGAATTATAAACCAAAAGGGGATTTTTTCATTTTCGTCCAGTACCCGAATTTTTGGCCAAGTGTAGTCGGCCACAATATCGACCCAGATGTTCCTCAGGGTCGTCCAACTTTGTCTGACAGTCCAACAAACTTTGGTATCAAGCGCCGCTCATTATTATTTCCGAATGATCACTGTCGGCGTCGGAACTGGGGCCCATTTCTAGAGACTCTTCAACTTTTCACTTTGCAAGTCTTCATTTGTACCTACTCTTCACTTTGCGAATTATGAAAATTAGAAGAACTTTCTGTTCCTAAAGGCTTCGCTCTCCCACTCTGCGATTCTTCTAGAAACAAAACAAAAAAAAACCACAGTCATGCAGCATGGCTATAAGAGCGAATTTTCGAAGTTTTCGGCATCTTCCTCCTCCGCCTAAAATTTTCTGAAAATTAATTTTCGGCCAATGTTTTCCCAACTTGATACCATACAAAATTAAAACAGGAGTAGTTTTTCGCAAAGTAAAATTTGGGGTGGAAGGATGGGGAGGGGGAAATCAAAAATGTTTTGAATACCAGAAGAGTAGGTATTGGGTACGTAGGTAACAAATTTTTTGTTCCATTTTTTGCCGAGTAACACCTCGGTTTGTAGATTTTCCGACGCTGAACACGATGGTGAAGTCAGAATTGCGATATCCCATTCCGTTATCAGATTAGAGCAGACGAACCAGGAAGAACATCTCAAGAAATAACCACGTTCCTTCATCTTCAAAGTGCTCCAGTTTGAGAATGGAATGAGATATCGCAATTCTGATTTCACCATCGTGTTCAGCGTACAAAAACCTTTAAAATGAGGTGTCACTTGTCAGACTTTTTCATTTTGGGAATTTATGGGTAATTTTCCCCCCCTAAAACTCCCAAAAACTCCCCCTTACAGTGACCCGATTCTGCCCATCTTCGAACTTAGCCTGTCGATTGCCAAGACAGATTTTTCGTGCAAATTTGAACTTTTTATCTCAATTCTTTCGAGAGTTATCGTCTGGAATGACACATACATATATAAATATATAAATATATATATAAATATATAAATATATAAATATATAAATATATATATATATATATATATATATATATATATATATATATATATATATATATATATATATATATATATATATATATATATATATATATATATATATATATATATATATATATATATATATATATATATATATAATTTTCGGTGTCTTTCGGCAGGGAATTCAGGATGGTCTGAAACGGATTTTGGTATAAAAATCTTTCGGAAATTCGAGTTTTGAAAATTTTGGACCGAGAACAATAGCTTCCTTTTCTTCGAAAATTCGCTAAAACGAAATTCCTGGGTGTAACCCCAGACTCCTCAGGAGGCCGCTTCACTAGCTCTACCTAGCGAACCTGAGGTAATATTACTATTAGTAGCGGCCCGTGGGCTCTGAAAACGGTGGGGCACCACACCAGGGGCCCATTCCTAAAGACTTTCACTCTTCACTCTGCATTCTGCACTCTTCAAATCCACACTCTGCATTTTGCAGAAGAATTTCCGTTCCTAAAGGACGCTCTTGATTTGAAGAGGAAGAGTGAAATGCAAAGTGCAGAACTGCAGTTTTCCTCTGGTTTAGTTTCCTCCTTGAGTCCTCTCATCCAGTTTCCTCTCATCCACATACCTAAGAAATTAATGCGCGCTCGATGAATGCAGCCAACAGAGGGTCGAGCAAGTTCAACATCCTCATCCTGTGATGAGAAGTATCAGACAATTTTCATTAAAAACAATTAGGAAGGTTTTCACTTTTTATCCACTAACAACAACAACAACCTGTCGTTTCCTAACCTTTCCTTCCTCCCAAATGTTGAGTATTTCGAAGGCCTCAGTGGAGCTAACTTCGACGCTATTACACATGCTTGCCCTCACACTAATTGGTCCACATTTAGACCTAATCGAAAGACTGAATTCTCTTATTTTTATTGTTACTGCCAAACACTGAATTTAACGAAGAAATAAAACCTGAAACCCGATTTGAAAAGTATGTCATTCTACCGCAGAGTCATTTGGGACTCTGCAAAAATTTTGTGATCTCTTCATTTGAAACGCAGACTCTTCACTTTGCGCTTTGCGAAAGATAATCTTTAGGAACGGAACTGTTCAAAACAGGATAAAACTCTGTAATAAATTATACACTTTGCATTTCAGTCTTCCTCTTCAAATGAAGAGCGTTCTTTAGGAACGGAAATTCGCCCCCAAAGTGCAGAGTGTGGATTTGAAGAGTGCAGAATGCAGAGTGAAGAGTGGAAGTCTTTAGGAACGGGCCCCTGGTCATCAAATTAATGCGCGGCATTGAAACAATAGTTACGATAATCAAAACGAAGCTCTCGTTGCGTCTCTATGCGGTTTTAGCTGTCATTACTAATGGAATGTCGCCCTAATTATCTTTGATAACGACTGTTAATTATGATGTCCAATTTAGATGAATACCTTCGCTTGCACTTGATTAACGCGACCTTAGTTGCGTGATGTAACATTTTCAGTTAGGTACCTACTCTTTGAAATATCACAGTGAAATAGATAATTTCTCATGGTATTTTATGAGAACTCGTTTACTCGATGAATTGCAAAAGGCCTAATTGATTTCCAGTCATCTCTGGAATCGCTAATGACCACCGATTGAGGCCTGGGGCCCGTTCCTGAAGACTATCACTCTTCACTCTGCACTCTTCAAATCCACACACTGCAGTTTCCGAACGAATGTCCCTTCCTAAAGAACGCTCTTGATTTGAAGAGGAAGACTGAAATTCAAATTGTACAATTGCAGAGTTGTATCCTGTTTTGAACAGTTCCATTTCAAAATGTTATCTTTCGCAAAGTGCAAAGTTAAGAGTCTGCGTTTCAGATGAAGAGTTTAAAAAATTTTTGCAGCGTCTCTAATGACTGATGTAGAAAGACTTTTGAAATCGGTTTTTAGGTAGCATTTCTTCGATAACTCAATTTTTGGTGTTGCCAGTAAAAAGAAGAGAATTAAATCTTTCGATTAGGTCTAAAGGTGGTCCTATTGTGAGGGCAAGCATGTAAAATATCGTCGAAGTTAGCTGTACTGAGGCCCTCAGAATGCTCTACATTTGGGAGGAAGGAAATGTTAGGAAGCTACAGGTTGTTGTTTGTAGTTAAATAGTGACCACCTATCTAATTTTAATGTACCTTTTCCGGTATGAGGATGATGATGAGAATAATTGAACGTGCTCGCCACTTCGTCGGCTGCGTTCATAAAAGATGAACCAATTTAAGGGCCTTCAATGGGAGGGGAGTTGGCTTACGATAAGGCAGAAAAGGGGTTAATTATGGTTAAAAACGTGTTGGATGATAACTGTATTACATTGAATGTCGAAAAAAAAAATTTATGACCTGTACACTCAACTCATATACCAAGGGCCGTATTCATAGTCCTGACTCAAGTAAAAATAATACTTTACTTCTGAAAGTAAAATAATTTCTCAAGGAAATGCTTTATCTGATTTCGCTTTCATATACATTACTCCTCGAAGTAAAGAAAAATATTTATTCAAGTCAAATTTTGTCTTTTACTTTATAAAATTAAGAAAAATCTTTATTTAAATCAAAATTTTTCCCAACTCTCTTGTTTGAGCTTAAGTTGGCAGTTCTGGCCGGGTGTGTGTTTTTGTTTAGTTATATGTCCTCGGCTATTAGCCATGCCATTCTGTTGGTTTTCCGTTGTTTTGTCCGGTCAGGAAAAGTAAACAGTTGAGCAAGCAACTATATTATTTTGAAATATTTCTATTATACACTTTGTGCTCGCGTTTAGGTTTGTTGACGTACGTATACTTCTCCCTTTTCCTTCTGTATTACTCCTTCTTCCCATTTGTTTTTACTCCCTCTTTTACTTTTTTACTTATCATTTTATATAAATATAACTATGTTTTCACTGTAGTTCCTTCGAAAAAGGAAATAATTGGGTTTTATCCTACTTTTGGTCAGGTAGAATCTTATTAGTAGGCAAAGTCATGAAGTTAGTCAATAATGAACAAACTGGAAACGTTTGGAACAATTTTTAATGAACTATCAAAATCGATGGCAAACTCCCGGCTCACGTTAGGATTACTTCGAAGAGTGAATATTTACTAAGTTCAAAGGAAATTGATAAACAAAGTCGTTGTCACATGGGTTTATTTTTCTGTTGGACTTACCTACAGAAATTTTGGCTGTTCATTTATTGTTTCTTTAATGTTAAATGATTGAAATAGCTATTTCTGACTGTTTCCACCAATTTTGGCCCCCGAAACACAAATTAGGTACGCTCCTTTTTTTTCAATTTATCTTTGATCATTGGCAGTGCCATTTAAATTGTCTTGATTCACCTGTTGACACTTTTTCTAGTGTTATTATACAAACTGATGGTGATTTCAGACAGTTTCCCAGGTTTTTGGCTCATAAAAAATCAATTTTGGGAGCAGAACCTTTGGTAGAAGCTCAATTTTCCACTCTTTGGTCAAAATCGACTTCATATTCGGTCTTCTCGTCCCCATAAACATAGAAAAAGATACCTCAATATCTCATGTTACTAAAACACAAAAAGTACCTGTTTTTATGCACATTTTCACTCATAACACCCCTGGGTATATTCCGATCGGGCTGCAAAGTTTCGGGACACAACTAGGGCCCAAATGGAACCTGTGTGCGAAAGAACGAATTTTTTAGACCGAAAGTAAAGTACAGATGCATGATACCGCGTAGGAAATTGCATTTTTGGTATCTGCGCACCTTAAAACGTTAAAGAAAAAAAATTTGAGGGGGCGTTATAAAAATTTTTTGCTGAGCGAATGAATACACAGGTGTATTATTCACAGAATGATAAACCAAAACCAAAACACAACGTTACCGCGAACTGTTTACCCCGCAAACCTTTGCCGTCTCGAAGCTTCCCCGGGGTCCATTAAAGAAACCGATCTTCACGGTCAAGGCCAAGGCCCCGGGTCCTTTGAGTAACGATTATTCACGGCCCTTTCTGTTCGCCGCTACACGCCATTTCCATAATGCGCTAAAAGCTCGAAGATGCCTCAGGACACGCCAAGCGAGGCTGTCCAACCTGTACAACATTGTTTATGACCTGAGCTCCCAATTAAATTAAATTAATTCAAATTAATTCCGATATCCGATATTTTAATATAGATGTTTTCACTTCGATAATATCGGAATATCTATATTTACCTCCGATATTACCGGTTTTTTTAAATAACGAGAAAAATCCTCAAAATTGGTTTTACACATTTGAAGACGTAAGGAATGAACCCAAATGTGGAGATATTTCATTTTCACAACACGTACGTTGGTACAAAACAAACGGAATATTATTTGAACAAAACTTCAAAACTACTTTATTTTCATATGATTGTATGTAAGTACAAAACAAATTGAATACCTACCACAATTTGAACAAAATTCGAAAATTATCTTATTTTATATTATGTCTATAGGTACAAAACAAAACGAATACAATTTGAACAAAGTCCACAAATAACTTCAAAAAGAAAGAAAAAATTGTATAAAAGTTAAAAATAATGCAGCGAAAGTACAATAGTATTATCCTCACTTCACCATCCATAGACATTTTCGACAAACCTGCTAAATTCAAAAATGAGATTTACAACAGCCTATCCGCAACTTGTCCAACCTACTGGACAATTTCTCGTATACCTAACTACTAATTTCTTGTATACCTAAGTACTCATAATTTCAAACTGCTGTTAACCACCATAGCTACGATCTAACTGTAGTTACAATGATGCTAATGTTACAATCTAAAGTTCAATTTGAACTATATGTTCGATGTCAACTGTCGTCTCTGTACAACTGGGCCTTGCCCGTTCTGTTAAATAAATAAATAAATAAATAAAAGCATTATTCTCCCACTGATCGAAGGAACAGAAGTTTGTTCAGTGTCTCTCCAGTAAGTCTGTTTCTGCTTGGTTTCTCCGTTTACTGACTTCGGCTATAAAATGTCAGAATAATTTTATATTGTCAATATAATAATGTGTGGCTTACTTTTTTTAAATGATTTAGTTTGTTATTTATATTTTTTCGATAATATCGATTATCGATACTTTTCATCCGATATTATATCTATCGATATCGATTTTTTCATTTGATATTTCAATTGATATCAATATCGATATTTTCTTTCGATACCTATCCCATCCGTAGCCAATAAAGAAATGAAAAAAGTGTCTTTTATTTATTTATCTAAAAACGGTTGGAAGCATGCTGGACGATGCTGAATTACGCGTATTATTTGGTATATAACTATCGGCTGATCCTTATAACTATTTACAAATAGTTTTATTTATTTGAAACTGTTGAGATATTAATAGGTATTGGGTAGATAACGGATGCCTAGCTGCATACAGTTCACCTCATACCCCAGAGTCCCGCCCATCTCACTCAATTTATTACGTTCAAACTGCTTATTTGGCTCTATTTTTACGTGCACTTAAGTTTGCTACTGAACTAACTGTTATTTGATAGGTTATTTACCAAAATGATTTTTCCTTTCAGTTAATCTAATTATTCTACAAAATCCATCAATTTATACAGATTTTTTTTATTTTATTAATTCATGTATATGTAACATGAAGTGTTAGTTCCCTAAGTTATTTATTATAATTATCATATGTGACTGTATTTGAATAAAATGCCAAAAAAACAGTTTTCATCTAACAGTCCCGCCCATCTCCCTAATTCACCCTATCATAATTTATTACGTTCAAACTACTTCTTTGGCTCCATTTTTACTCGGACGTGCACTTAAGTTCGAGTTCTCGATGTTCGACTACTGAACTTACTGTTACTTGATAGGTTATTCACCAAAATGACTGTCCCTCTCAATTATCTAAATATTCTACAAAATCCATCAGTTTATTAAGAATTTCTTTTCTTTTATTAATTCATGTAACATGTAGTTTTAGTTACCTAAGTTGTTATTATTTCTTATAATATTATATTTATGTGGCTTTATTTGGATAAAATTCAAAAAAAAAACTGTTCTCATCTCATGTATTATTCCCGTTTAGGGTTTGAGAACCCTGTTGGTGGTGACTTTTCGATACTTGCGATATTTACTCATATCGATACTTCCGATACTGGGCAGTCGGTATTTTATCGATATCTGTAGAAAGTATGCAGTTATCGAAACGATATTGACGTTAACCTAGATAATAGGTATACTGATGTCTACGAGGACCTAACCTAAGGACCAAGCAACAGAAAGTCTTCACACACTGTGTAATTAGGTTGCTGTCGGCTCCGTGGATATTATTTCACTATTACCGTGCACTCGTTTGTTGCTGTGTTCTCAACAGCGACCTGCCTACGTAAATGCAAAACTAGCAAGGATGCAATCTTATTTTCATTAAAAAAATTAATCCCAGAATAGACTACCTATAAATAAATTACAATAATTAAAATATTTAAAATGTTCAAAACCGTACCCAAAATACTCGTAGTAACCATATCATGTTTCTAATAATATTGTCATTTTTTCGATTCTCGAGTAGTCAGTGATATAATATTCCATTTTTCTAATTATGGAATATAATTTCGATCGTATTTCTGGGTTCGGGGGTTTGGGTACGTCGAGCATCTAAGAATGAAAGTAGGGCAAAGCAAGGTGTAAAATCATTAATATTGATACGATAGAATCATTCTTATTACGATCAGCGATAGATAAAATAATATTATTTCGGTATTGAATGTTACTCCCGGGATCGAATATTTTCTTTCCGTTATTATATCGATGTCAGTACCAAGCTTTCGATACCATCTATTCGATAAACAGGGGTTTCGAGACGTAACTGCCCATAGCTGAAACCTACCAACGAAGGTACATAAATAGTTGAAACGATACCAGCTGTACAATCCGTGAAATCTACTAAGAAATGGATTGGGTGTGCGCGTGGGTCACAAAAGCGGTTTATATTACTTTTCTAATGGAGCTAGATTCCATTCTGAGAACTTTGACACCAACCGCACTGTCCTACGAAAAGCAGGTAGTTCTTGTTCTATAATTTTTCGAATTTTCAACGAATTCTGACGTCGTTCTGACGTGAGCAGGTGGGTCTCCCCGCCCAGGCGGGAGGGGGGGGGGGGGGGGTGAAGTGACGTCAGAATTAGTGGAAACTTTGAAAAATCATTGACAAATAAATACTAATTGTAGGACAGTGGGGTTGTTGTAAAAATTATCAGGATGGAATCTATGGAAGTACTTTCATTTAAAATAAATAAATAAATAAATAAAATATATTTTAAAAAATAAAATAAAATGACCTCCACCACAGCCAGTGAAAGTAGTGAGACATAGAAGATATGATGAAATAATAATAATAATAATAATAATGATAATAATAGATAATAATAGTAATACTAATAATAAATATACGTGCTAATAACCAAGTGACGTCAAAATTCTCATCTACGTTGAATCACCGTAATTTTTATCCATTATCCGGTATTAATCAACGAAAAAAAGGTCAGATTAGACCAGATCCCGTTCCATAATTACGATGAATAATCATGATTTTTTTAATTACTCTTCCGTCGGTTCAGCCCTCGGACCATCCATTACTTCAGCTTTTCACCCAGTCTACACTAACTCCTGTCTCCCGCCAAGTCTTCCCTGAAGGGAAGAATTCATTGAATTCTTCATGATCCGTTGTTAGCTACGAAAACATTTCTGAAACCTTTTCCCTCGGGGTTGAGGATTCTTTCTGCTCCTCATTTATTATCGTACCAAAACGGGAATGTATGCACCGGTCGGATTTATTGAATTATACATCATACACCGACTCCCGAACTCCTAGTTGAAACGATTCTTCTTGCTCGCTGGCACGTCAAAAACACTGCAAAGTCCTTGTCACATGGGTTTATTATTCTATTAGACTTACTTACAGAAATGTAACACACAATGTAAATGTATCAATTGAAATAGCAATTTTTTATGGTTCCCACCAATTTTGTCCCCCCAAAAACACGAATTGGGCTCCTATTTTTGACGAATTATCTTCGGTAATTTATTGGTAGTGCCATTTAACTGTCTTGATTTAACCTGTTGCTACTTCTAGTGTTATTACACCAATTTATGGAGGTTTCAGACCATTTCCCAGGTTTTTGACTAATAAAAAATGAATTTAGGGAGCTGAACCTTCGTCACAACCTCTTCTTTCTTTGGTCAAAATCAACATCATATTCGGTCTTCTTGTCATAAAAAACACAAGGTCATGTCGACTAAAACCTCAAAAACCCTCGAAAACCCCCCCCTTCTTCCATTCTTTGGAAATGGTCTACTACAGAAATACCGTTTAAACATCCAAATGGTTCGTGGATTCTAAAATTTCTTTGGAAGTGGCCTACTACAGAAATATCTTTGGAAGCGGCCTACTACAGAAATATCGTTTAAACATCCAAATCGTTCGTGGATTCTAACATTTCTTTGGAAGTGGCCTACTACAGAGATATCGTGTAAACATTCAAATCGCGTAGATTCTACAATTTCTTTGAAAGTGGCCTACTACAGAAATATCGTTTAAACATCCAAATCGTTCGTGGATTCTAACATTTCTTTGGAAGTGGCCTACTGCAGAAATATCGTTTAAAACATACAAATCGTTCATGGATTCTAAAATTTCTTCGGAAGTGGCCTACTGCAGAAATATCGTTTAAACATCCAAATCGTTCGTGGATTCTACAATTTCTTTGGAAGTGGCCTACTACAGAAATATCGTTGAAACATCCAAATCGTTCGTGGATTCTACAATTTCTTTGGAAGTGGCCTACTACAGAAATATCGTTTGAACATCCAAATCGTTCGTAGATTCTACAATTTCTTTGAAAGTGGCCTGCCTACTACAGAAATACCGTTTAAACATTCAAATCGTTCGTGGATTCTACAATTTCTTTGAAAGTGGCCTACTACAGAAATATCGTTTGAACATCCAAATCGTTCGTGGATTCTAAAATTTCTTTGGAAGTGGCCTACTGCAGAAATATCGTTTAAACATCCAAATCGTTCGTGGATTCTAAAATTTCTTTGGAAGTGGCCTACTGCAGAAATATCGTTTAAACATCCAAATCGTTCGTAGATTCTACAATTTCTTTGAAAGTGGCCTACTACAGAAATATCGTTTGAACATCCAAATCGTTCGTGGATTCTAAAATTTCTTTGGAAGTGGCCTACTACAGAAATATCGTTTAAACATCCAAATCGTTCGTAGATTCTACAATTTCTTTGAAAGTGGCCTACTGCAGAAATATCGTTTAAACATCCAAATCGTTCGTCGATTCTACAATTTCTTTGAAAGTGGCCTGCCTACTACAGAAATATCGTTTAAACATTCAAATCGTTCGTGGATTCTACAATTTCTTTGAAAGTGGCCTACTGCAGAAATATCGTTTAAACATTCGAATCGTTCGTGGATTCTAAAATTACTTTGGAAGTGGCCTACTACAGAAATATTGTTTAAACATCCAAGTCGTTCGTGGATTCTACAATTTCGTTGGAAGTGGCCTACTGCAGAAATATCGTTTAAACATCCAAATCGTTCGTGGATTCTACAATTTCTTTGGAAGTGGCCTACTGCAGAAATATCGTTTAAACATCCAAATCGTTCGTGGATTCTGCAATTTCTTTGGAAGTGGCCTACTGCAGAAATATCGTTTAAACATCCAAATCGTTCGTGGATTCTACAATTTCTTTGGAAGTGGCCTACTACAGAAATATCGTTTAAACATTCGAATCGTTCGTGGATTCTAAAATTACTTTGGAAGTGGCCTACTACAGAAATATTGTTTAAACATCCAAGTCGTTCGTGGATTCTGCAATTTCTTTGGAAGTGGCCTACTGCAGAAATATCGTTTAAACATCCAAATCGTTCGTGGATTCTACAATTTCTTTGGAAGTGGCCTACTACAGAAATATCGTTTAAACATTCGAATCGTTCGTGGATTCTAACATTACTTTGGAAGTGGCCTACTACAGAAATATTGTTTAAACATCCAAGTCGTTCGTGGATTCTACAATTTCTTTGGAAGTGGCCTACTGCAGAAATATCGTTTAAACATCCAAATCGTTCGTGGATTCTACAATTTCTTTGGAAGTGGCCTACTGCAGAAATATCGTTTAAACATCCAAATCGTTCGTGGATTCTACAATTTCTTTGGAAGTGGCCTACTACAGAAATATCGTTTAAACATTCGAATCGTTCGTGGATTCTAAAATTACTTTGGAAGTGGCCTACTACAGAAATATTGTTTAAACATCCAAGTCGTTCGTGGATTCTACAATTTCGTTGGAAGTGGCCTACTGCAGAAATATCGTTTAAACATCCAAATCGTTCGTGGATTCTACAATTTCTTTGGAAGTGGCCTACTGCAGAAATATCGTTTAAACATCCAAATCGTTCGTGGATTCTGCAATTTCTTTGGATGTGGCCTACTACAGAGATATCGTGTAAACATCCAAATCGTTCGTGGATTCTACAATTTCTTTGGAAGTGGCCTACTACAGAAATATCGTTTAAACATCCAAATCGTTCGTGGATTCTACCATTTCTTTGGAAGTGGCCTACTACAGAAATATCGTTGAAACATCCAAATCGTTCGTGGATTCTACAATTTCTTTGGAAGTGGCCTACTACAGAAATATTGTTTAAACATCCAAATCGTTCGTAGATTCTACAATTTCTTTGAAAGTGGCGTACTGCAGAAATATCGTTTAAACATCCAAATCGTTCGTCGATTCTACAATTTCTTTGAAAGTGGCCTGCCTACTACAGAAATATCGTTTAAACATTCAAATCGTTCGTGGATTCTAAAATTTCTTTGGAAGTGGCCTACTACAGAAATATTGTTTAAACATCCAAATCGTTCGTAGATTCTACAATTTCTTTGAAAGTGGCCTACTGCAGAAATATGGTTTAAACATCCAAATCGTTCGTGGATTCTAAAATTTCTTTGGAAGTGGCCTACTGCAGAAATATCGTTTAAACATACAAATCATTCGTGGATTCTAAAATTTCTTTGGAAGTGGCCTACTGCAGAAATATCGTTTAAACATCCAAATCGTTCGTAGATTCTACAATTTCTTTGAAAGTGGCCTACTACAGAAATATCGTTTGAACATCCAAATCGTTCGTGGATTCTAAAATTTCTTTGGAAGTGGCCTACTACAGAAATATTGTTTAAACATCCAAATCGTTCGTAGATTCTACAATTTCTTTGAAAGTGGCCTACTGCAGAAATATGGTTTAAACATCCAAATCGTTCGTGGATTCTAAAATTTCTTTGGAAGTGGCCTACTGCAGAAATATCGTTTAAACATACAAATCATTCGTGGATTCTAAAATTTCTTTGGAAGTGGCCTACTGCAGAAATATCGTTTAAACATCCAAATCGTTCGTAGATTCTACAATTTCTTTGAAAGTGGCCTACTACAGAAATATCGTGTGAACATCCAAATCGTTCGTGGATTCTAAAATTTCTTTGGAAGTGGCCTACTACAGAAATATCGTTTAAACATCCAAATCGTTCGTAGATTCTACAATTTCTTTGAAAGTGGCCTACTACAGAAATATCGTTTGAACATCCAAATCGTTCGTGGATTCTAAAATTTCTTTGGAAGTGGCTTACTACAGAAATATCGTTTATACATCCAAATCGTTCGTAGATTCTACAATTTCTTTGAAAGTGGCCTACTGCAGAAATATCGTTTAAACATCCAAATCGTTCGTCGATTCTACAATTTCTTTGAAAGTGGCCTGCCTACTACAGAAATATCGTTTAAACATTCATATCGTTCGTGGATTCTACAATTTCTTTGAAAGTGGCCTACTACAGAAATATCGTTTGAACATCCAAATCGTTCGTGTATTCTAAAATTTCTTTGGAAGTGGCCTACTACAGAAATATTGTTTAAATATCCAAGTCGTTCGTGGATTCTACAATTTCGTTGGAAGTGGCCTACAGCAGAAATATCGTTTAAACATCCAAATCGTTCGTGGATTCTACAATTTCTTTGGAAGTGGCCTACTACAGAGATATCGTGTAAACATCAAAATCGTTCGTGGATTCTACAATTTCTTTGGAAGTGGCCTACTACAGAAATATCGTTTAAACATCCAAATCGTTCGTAGATTCTACAATTTCTTCGAAAGTGGCCTGCCTACTACAGAAATATCGTTTAAACATCCAAATCGTTGTAAGATTCTACAATTTCTTTGAAAGTGGCCTGCCTACTGCAGAAATATCGTTAAAACATCCAAATCGTTCGGGATTCTAAAATTTCTTTGGAAGTGGCCTACTGCAGAAATATCGTTTAAACTTCCAAATCGTTCGTAGATTCTAAAATTTCTTTGAAAGTGGCCTACTGCAGAAATATCGTTTAAACATCCAAATCGTTCGTAGATTCTACAATTTCTTTGAAAGTGGCCTACTGCAGAAATATCGTTTAAACATCCAAATCGTTCGTGGATTCTAAAATTTCTTTGGAAGTGGCCTTGTACATAAATATTGTTTAAACATCCAAATCGTTCGTAGATTCTTCAATTTCTTTGAAAGTGGCCTACTGCAGAAATATCGTTTATACATCCAAATCGTTCGTAGATTCTACAATTTCTTTGAAAGTGGCCTACTGCAGAAATATCGTTTAAACATCCAAATCGTTCGTGGATTCTAAAATTTCTTTGGAAGTGGCCTTGTACATAAATATTGTTTAAACATCCAAATCGTTCGTAGATTCTTCAATTTCTTTGAAAGTGGCCTACTACAGAAATATCGTTTAAACATCCAAATCGTTCGTGGATTCTAAAATTTCTTTGGAAGTGGCCTACTACAGAAATATCGTTTATACATCCAAATCGTTCGTAGATTCTACAATTTCTTTGAAAGTGGCCTACTGCAGAAATATCGTTTAAACATCCAAATCGTTCGTCGATTCTACAATTTCTTTGAAAGTGGCCTGCCTACTACAGAAATATCGTTTAAACATTCATATCGTTCGTGGATTCTACAATTTCTTTGAAAGTGCCTACTACAGAAATATCGTTTGAACATCCAAATCGTTCGTGTATTCTAAAATTTCTTTGGAAGTGGCCTACTACAGAAATATTGTTTAAATATCCAAGTCGTTCGTAGATTCTACAATTTCGTTGGAAGTGGCCTACTGCAGAAATATCGTTTAAACATCCAAATCGTTCGTGGATTCTACAATTTCTTTGGAAGTGGCCTACTACAGAGATATCGTGTAAACATCCAAATCGTTCGTGGATTCTACAATTTCTTTGGAAGTGGCCTACTACAGAAATATCGTTTAAACATCCAAATCGTTCGTAGATTCTACAATTTCTTTGAAAGTGGCCTGCCTACTACAGAAATATCGTTTAAACATCCAAATCGTTCGTAGATTCTACAATTTCTTTGAAAGTGGCCTGCCTACTGCAGAAATATCGTTAAAACATCCAAATCGTTCGGGATTCTAAAATTTCTTTGGAAGTGGCCTACTGCAGAAATATCGTTTAAACTTCCAAATCGTTCGTAGATTCTAAAATTTCTTTGAAAGTGGCCTACTGCAGAAATATCGTTTAAACATCCAAATCGTTCGTAGATTCTACAATTTCTTTGAAAGTGGCCTACTGCAGAAATATCGTTTAAACATCCAAATCGTTCGTGGATTCTAAAATTTCTTTGGAAGTGGCCTTGTACATAAATATTGTTAAACATCCAAATCGTTCGTAGATTCTTCAATTTCTTTGAAAGTGGCCCGCCTAATGCAGAAGTATCGTGTAAACATCCAAATCGTTCGTGGATTCCAAAATTTCTTTGGAGGTGGGCTACTACAGAAATATCGTTTAAACACTCAAATCGTTCGTGGGATTTCACAATGTCTGGCCTCAGTGACTGCGAACCCCAACGTCCGTCAAGCCCCATTACGAAGGCGTTTAAGGCCGGGCACAGTCCGGATATCGATACGCGGAGGTGGTCCGGTGGTCCGAGCTGTTCGATCCGGCCAGCGGTATAAATATCCAGTTTGGGCTCGTTCTGTCATCAATCACTTATATTGGGAGGTCAGACAATCAGGAGGATCGATGAGGCTGAGGAACAGCCTTGTGTGGCAGCTTCCATCCCGATTTTCCACGTCTTGGTCCCACAACAATGTATCTGCCCGGGTCAGATTCAGATTTAATATTGATGTACGTCATCGTATATTTTATGGGATCGCGAGTCTAGAGGGTTCCATATTTTGTTACAATAAACTGTCATAAGTACGTAATAAATTGTTTTTAAATTTCCCTGCCTCGACTAAGCGACATCCGGTTCTTACGAAAACGCTGATCTGCTTCATTATACTGCTCCTTGATACAGTCACAGCAAACCAAAGAAGGTCCGTTCAAGTTCTATCTAGAATTTGGATGTGAATCCTGGTCTATATCGGTACCAGTATGTGCGTGTGAACTCAGAATATAATCTCAAATACAATTTATTCGTTTAAATACTGAATGTTGTCCCGCAATAGCTGTTTTAAAATTATCGTTTTCAAGGGAGAAAAAAGCTGTCTAATACTCGTACGTGCTACGTTTTCTCTGTATCTCTGACCATAGTATATAATATCTGCCAATCTGTAAATAGGTGTAAGTTATCCATGTGAAGGATTGCTGAGGTGTGAGTGTTTCTGATTCAATAACCTCAGAAGAGTTGTTGAAGACTTTTTGTGATAATCATCCATATTTTAGGTAATTGTACGAAAACACCTTTAGATTATCACTAGTTTTATTGGAAAACACAAAGCTTTTCAGCTAAATTTCAACCATCATCAGGCAAGCACATAAACTACGAACAGGATTTTAGCTATAAACTAGAAACCTCCACAAAAACAAAACCTTGCATCGGCAGGAGTACCAACCTTAAACAGATACGAGTATATATTCCCCTACTTCTGCTGATACTGAGTGAGGTAGAATCAGTCAATTTTCCGAGATTCCAGGTTTCAATAGGCAGTGGGAGAGAATAATAAACCAAAATACACTGCCAAGGTGATCGCACAGGAGCTTCCTCGTCACAATCAGAGTGACCCATTATAAAATAGAACAGACTCGGAAGCAAAATAACATAACATAACATAACATTACATAACGTGAAATATAGGTACATATTACATAACATTACATAACATAACATAACATTACATGAAATATACATATTACATAACATTACGTCCATAATACATTACGTCCATTATACATAATTGCGAAAGTTATGCGTGTTTGAAGAATTTCACGTTAGCGCATGCGCAGGGCGAACCGCTGGCTCTATCATGTTGAAATTTATATGGGACCTCAATGGGCCCTACCGCTTAATCCCTGAGAATTGCATTGAAATTGGGTGAAATCTTTGGTTACTACGGCTGTAACAAGGAAATTGAATCTATTTCACGCCAGCGCATGCGCAGAGCGCACCGAGGGTCCGATCATGCTGAAATTCATACTAGAACTCACTAGGCCTTGTCCGAACGACCCTTGAAAATTTGAGCGAAATTGAATCAAAATTGTGAAAGTTATGCGTGTTTGTTGAATTTAACGTTAGCGCATGCGCAGGGCGTACCGCTGGATCAATCATCTTGAAATTTGTATGGGACCTCAAGGGGCCTTATCCGCACCATCCTAAAAATTTGAGCTGAATCAATTCAAAATCGTGGAAGTTATGGCTGTAACAAGGAAATGCGGACAGACAGACTCACAGACTCACAGACCGACAGACACGAACCAAATTTGTTCAGTAGGCTTTGAAACGCAGAATGCAAGTGGAAATTTTGATTTCTGAAGACAAAAATTTTTTGGCTCACGAAAGTGAGCACAAGGCTTCCGCTGCTTCGCAGACTCGGAAGCAATAGGCTAAATAACCAAATATCATCCACTTCCCAGTTTATTTCAGGCTAAAGTTCCTTGTTCCATCAAGTGGGTTTTTCAAGCTCTCGAATGCGCATTTGCGACGCTCCAAGCTCTGCGCCATTAGCGCTGAGTGAGCGTTTCGTGTTTGCATACGATTTCTCAAACTGTTTGACGAATTGCGGGACGGCTTCCAGGCTCTGCCTCCTGGTTTTGATAAACGGGGCGTCGTAAAGGCCGACAAGTCTCCGCCGTGTGAGGAGAGCTCTCCACGTGTACTGCTCTTTTTAAAAATCTGTTACTCGCACTCGTTTGTGACGGGAGCCGTTCTTCTCGGGATGTTCCCCCACGTGTTGAGTTTCTCGAAGCCGTTCAAACATTTCGCCTTCAGTAAGACGAACTCCTCCAGTAAGTTCGGAAGCTCTTCCGACGTCCTTGAGGACAACGAATCGCTCAAGTTCGAGAAGCGGGGATTCGAACCAACGATCTCTGGATCAAATCGGCAATCCCTAATCGCGGTCAGAATGTGAAACCAAACGGCTTCAGACCCACTTCAGCCCACCCACAGCCGTACGAGCATTGGCAGCGATTTATATGGAATTTGAATTTGCTTAGGCGAAGGCCAGCTGCTCCACAGCCAGAAGAGAACAAGGCTTTTCTAACTCTTCGGCAGTCACGAATGAGGGTATTTCCATTTTGGTTTATTATTCTGTGAATAATACACCTATGTATACGCTCAGCATAAAAATTGAACAGCACCTTGTCAAAATTTTTTCTTTTACGTTTCGATGTGTGTAGATTCCAAAATTATGCAATTCCGTCCGCTGTACGCCGTTATCATACATATTTATCTACTTTAATTTCGGTCTAAAAAATTCGTTCTTTCGCACTCATGCTCCATTTGGGCCCTAGTTGTGTCCCGAAACGTTGCAGCCCCATCGGAATATATCCAGGGGTGCTATGGGTGAAAATGGGGGTAAAAATTCGGTTTTTTGGTGTTTTAGTAACACCAGCTTTTTAGGTAACGTTTTCCATGTTTTTTTTAGGGCGAGGAGACCGAATAAGAAGTCGAATTGGACCAAAGAATGGAAAATTGAGGTTCTAACGAAATTTTAGCCTTAAATTTACGTTAAAATTTGGTCTAAAATCGTCGTTCTTCCGCAAACAGTTTGGGTCCCCATTTGGGGGCACATTTGGGATCCTAGTTGTGCTCCGAAATCGATCATTGGTAGTGCCATTTAATCGTCTTGATCCACTTTTTCTAGTGTTATTATACAAGTTAATGGTGATTTCAGACGATTTCCCAGGTTTTTGACTCATAAAAAAATCAATTTTTGGAGCTGAACATTTGTAAAACCACAATTGTCCACTCTTTGATAAAAATCGACTTCGTATTTGGTCTACTCGTCCCAAAAAACATGGAAAACGATACCTCAATAGCTTGTGTTACCAACATGTTGCTAAAACGCAAAAAGTACCTATTTTTCCACCCATTTTCACTCATAACACCCCTGGGTGTATTCCGATCGGGTTGCAATGTTTCGGGACACAACTAGGGGCCAAATAGAGCATTTGTGCGAAAGAACGAATTTTTTAGACCGAAAATGAAGTAGCTATGCGTTATACAGCGGACGGACATCGCATTTTCTGGAACTACGCACCTTGAAACGGAAAAGAAAAACTTTTGAGGGGGTGTTATAAACATTTTTTGCTCTGCGAATACATAGGTGTATTATTCCCAGAATAATAAACCAAACGAAGCATTTTATTCCATTGAAGAATTTCTGAATTTCAGCTTTGAAAATCTGACTGCTGAAATTTAAACTAAACAATATTGAAATTGTAAATAATAGAACGGCTCAATTTACTACCGTGTCATGTAAGTCAGATGAGAAAATGTATTGGCTTCAATAGTATTGGTTTATAGTGATGGGAATAATACACCTATGTATTCCCTCAGCAGAAAAATTTTATAATACCCCCTCAAAATTTTTCCTTTTACGTTTCAAGGTGCGTAGATCCGGAAAATGCGATGTCCCTCCACTGTATAACGCATAGCTACTTCATTTTCCGTCTAAAAAAGTCGTTCTTTCGCACACATGCTCCATTTGGGCCCTAGTTGTGTCCCGAAACTTTGCAGCCCGATCGAAATATGCACAGGGGTGTTATGAGTGAAAAACGCTGCAAAGTCCTTGTCACATGGGGTTTATTATTCTACAGAAATGTTGGCTGTACATTTATTGTTTGTTTCATGTGAAATAATTGAAATAGCTATTTCTGATGGTTTCCAACAATTTTGGCCCCCAAAACACAAATTAGGTAGGTACGATCTTTTTTTTTTTTCAAATTAACTTTGATCATTGGTAGTGCCATTTAATCGTCTTGATCCACGTGTTGACACTTTTTCTAGTGTTATTCTACAAACTGATGGTGATTTTAGACGATTTCGCAGGTTTTTGACTCATACAAAATCAATTTTGGGAGCTGAACATCTGGTACAACCTCAATTTTCCACTCCTTGGCCAAAATCGACCTCATATTCGATCTTCTCGTCCCCAAAAACATGGAAAACGATACCTCAAAAGCTCATGTTACCAACATGTTGCTAAAACGCAAAAAGTACCTATTTTTACACACATTTTCACTCAGAACACCCCTGGGAATATTCCGATCGGGCTGAAAAGTTTCGTGACACAACTAGGGCCCAAATGGAGCATGTGTGCGAAAGAACGATTTTTTTAGACCGAAAATGAAGCCTGTACACGTGATACGGCGTACGGCGTACGGCGTACGGCGGACGGCGGACGGACATTGCATTTTTTGAATCTACGCACCTTGAAACGGAAAAGAAAAAAGTTTGAGGGGGGGTTATAAAAATTTTTTGCTGAGCGAATACATAGGTGTATTATTCAGAGAATAATAAACCAAAATGGGTATAAGTAAGTTTGATGATTATTTCAAATACGTCAAAAATTATTTATAATAAATTATGTGTGGTATTTAATCTACTTAATCTGTGATACATTCCTAGTTATAGTTTTTATGTTTAAATGTGTTGACCATTGTCATATACCTTGCGTGAACGACAAATAAAGCCGATTCTGAATGCGAGATATCAGGATAACTCTGATTGTTTTGGCTGTTCGATTCCGACGAATGCTCTGGCCGTGGATCGCCCTTTCATTCAATTCCCGGTGTAGGGAGCGGCTGGAAACTTTTTATCTTTTCCTTTTACCTCCTAAGTGGGAATAAAAGGTGTTTGAAGTGGATCTTTGTCCGAGGAGGGAGTTGGAAAATTCGAATCGATTCCAATTCCTGGTGATGAGGAGAAAGTTCCATTAGCGGTTGCGAATTTTTTTTTTTTCTTTCTCGTGCCCAATCTCAGCGGAGTAGGAAGAATCAGGCGTTGATGGATGAGACGATAGCATTAGTGCGGGGATGAAGTTATGGCGGTACGTAAAACCTGGGAAATGAGGGTAAAAAGAATCAATGGCTGGTTGGTGAGTCCGTGCCGAGGCATCGAATCCGCGTCTCAGGGCTGTGTACTTCCCCATCAGGCTTCACTCTGACCCTACCAGATTTTGTTCACTATTGTTTATTCACTATTGTTCGCTATTTCTGTAGAGTTGGTATCTGCATCAACGCTGGAAGTATTGACGAGAATTGCGCTATGAGTGGTGCTTCAATCCTGCTCAGAAAATTGATCAAAATAGCTAACATTGATTTTTGGTTTATTATTCTGTGAATAATACACCTATGTATTCGCTCAGCGAACACATTAAAAATTTTTTCTATTGCGTTTCAAGGTGCGTAGGATCCAAAAATGCAAAAATCCGTACGCCGTATCACGTCTACAGGCTTCATTTTCGGTATAAAAAAGTCGTTCTTTCGCACACATGCTCCATTTGGGCCCTAGTTGTGTCCCGAAACTTTGCAGTCCGATCGGAATATACCCAGGGGTGTTATGAGTGAAAATGTGTATGAAAACACGTACCTACTTTTTGTTCGTTAGTAACATGAGCTTTTGAGGTATCGTTTTCCATGTTTTGGGGGACGAGAAGACCGAATGAAGTCGATTTTGACCAAAGAGTGGAAAATTGAGGTTCTAACGAGGTTTCAGCCATAAATTTACGTTTAATTTTGGTCTAAAATCGTCGTTTTTCCGCACACAGTTCGGGTCTCCATTTTGGAACACATTTGGCTCCTAGTTGTCCTCCGAAACACGGCAGCCCGATCGGCACACACCCAGGGGTGATATGCGAGAAAAATGAAGTGTAAAAATAGGGGTTCTCGAGGGATTTTTGAGGTTTTAGTGAACATGAGCTTGTGAGGTATCGTTTTCCATGTTTTTTAGGGCGAGAAGACCGAATATTTGGTTGATTTTGACCGAAGAAAGAATTGAGGTGTAACGAAGGTTAAGCTCCCGAAATTAATTTTTTATGAGTCAAAAACATGGGAAATTGTCTGAAATCACCATACATTTGTATAATAACACTAGAAGTAGTATCAACAGGTGAATCAAGACAATTAAATGGTACTATCAATGATGAAAAACAATCTGTTGAAAGGAAAAGCCGAGCCTAATTCATGTTTTTGGGGGCCAACACTGGTGGAAACCATCAAAAATTGCTATTTCAATAATTGCACATGAAAGAAACAATAAATGAACTGCAAACATTTCTGTACGTATGTCCAGTAGAATAATAAACCCATGTGACATAGATTTTGCACCGAAAAGGAGTTTTTTTTCGTCTATTTCTGACGTAATTCGAAGTACACGTCACATTTCAATTAAAACCTAATATCAAGTGAAGTTCCCTTCTAGAGAATTGTATTCTCTATCGGAATCGACCATTAAAAGTTTCAATATTCCTTACATAACTCCACACCAACTGAGAGAATTTGTCGAAGTGCACGTTTTCGAATATTCTGACGAAATTCTAATTATATTGCCTGTTATATTTAAAATATCGAAAATTGAGCGAAGGTCCCTCCTAGAGAATCGAATTTCTTAATTGGATTAATTTATACAATTACGATATATCTCAAATGTTATACCGTTTTCAGCTGGGCAAATTTTCAAAATTTCATGAAATTTTTTGATCAAATTTCAAAATTTCAAAATAAGTCTCGCCTACCATTTTCTGTGTTGATTAGATTCCCACCGAAAGAATTTCAAAATTACCAAATTACAAGGCGTAGCAAAAGGGCAAAATTTCGATTTGTGAATATGCGTACAACTTCAGGGCAGTGACCCAATTCGGTCTACGTTACACAGAATCTGAATCACCGGAAGTCGATCTTTACGTTCGTATTTGGGAGACGTATGTTTTGTACGTGTGTGTGTTTAGTTGTACGGAGGGATCTGTAAGCTCGGGGGTGTTGTAGGTACACATAAATATAACGTCCGTCTAATCAAATTCCCCTCGAAATCATCACAATCGGACTGCCGCTTCGACAAACCACACCTCGCACGAGGTATTGCGGCACGTTCTGCCACCACACAACGTCGGATGTGCCTGTAGGAATTTAATTTAGGTCCCGGGTGTCGGACTGTCTCGGGCCTTCCCGTATACGCCGCTCAAACATCTGCCCAGGATCGCGTCTGAGTGAGACCCCAACTTCGATCCGTTCGTCGATTTGGTTGTTTGTTCCAAAATGGAACATTCCATCGTTCGGACAACTTTCTGCAATGGAAGATCGCGTTTCATTATGAATTTTTGGTTTATTATTCGCTGAGCAAAAAATTTTTATAACACCCCCTCAGACTTTTTGGTTTATTATTTCCAATAAAAACCATTGGAATCGAGCATGAAAAAAAAAAAAATTCTAACCCCCCCCCCCCCCCCTCAAAATTTGATGGTTTACGTTTCAAGGTATGTAGAATCCGGAAATGCAATCCACTACGCCGTACTGGCCACTTTTCTTAGTTACCATGAAACAAAATTGATGAAATTCGGGTTATAGGTTCCTTTCGGGGTCTAGTTGGTCCTCGAAGCTCGACGTTACTGTTGGTCATCTCTAAGGGGTTCAAAATAGGGGTTGAAATTTTCAGAACGCCGTAGCTCGAAAACTTTCGATAGAAGGGTATGGTTTTTTTGGCGTTAATAAATTTGTCTTGAGCTAAACAATTTTTTGAGACCACCCGGAGCATTGTACGTCCAGCCGTTCGAGAGCACCAAAAAGCTTCGTCAACACGATCGTGAATCAAATGGTATAAATCCGGCCCGGATATCATCACTAGGGAGCACCTGATTATAATCAAGGATGGCTGTATGAAGTCGAGTTGGTTGTTCTGCGTTATTATGTCATTTGATAAGTGATGGACTATTGGATTTTGTTGATCGGTACTTGTGAAACTTGACCAACCGTTGAAGTATTATTGATGGGCAAGTTATTACACAACGGTTCATTATACTTGACCACGAGGGTAGGTATTGACCACAGAAAACGGTGATCTACGCTGAAAGGGCATCTATTTCACTCCACATCAACAATTTTCCTACACAACTTCATTATATTTGCGTTTCTTTTTGCCATTTTAGTTACTGTTTGTCATTGACAGAATTATTTTAGCAACATTTAACTCGTGATTGATGTAGGTACTTGGTAACTAGTAACGTTTTGAACAGCAGGGTGAATGAATTGTATACATTTAGCCCAAATGACATCACCAGGGACGCGCTAACAATTGGGAATTGGCCCGAGATAAAATCATTGCTAGGGACCACCTGATTATAATCACAGAGCATGAAGTCGAGTTGGTTGTTCTGTGATATTATTTCATTTGGAAAATGATGGCTCTTTTGGAGTTTGTTGGTAGGTCGTGGAACTTGAACAAACGTTGAAGTATTATTGATGGGTAAATTATTACACAATGGTAAATTATTACACAGCGGTAAATTATTACACAGTGGTAAATTATTACATAACGGTTCATTATCATCCACGTAGAAGGGGCTGGAGTTTGTTGGTAGGTACCTTCGCAACTTTTTTCACTCCACATCAACAATTTTCCTTCAGAACTTCATTATTTGCGTTTCTTTTTGCCATTTTATTTACTGTTTGTCATCGACAGAATTATTTTAGCAACATTTAACTCGTGATTTAGGTAGGTACCTAGTAACGAGTACGGGGTTAGGTACTAACCTACGGAGGGTCTGCGATCTACATAATATGTATAGAATATTACATATTATTATTATATAGACGGGTTATCTGTACATAGAGCTGTATTAGGTATTATGTATTACTTATATGTACCTTCGAGGCAGCTGACTGTTGCACCGTTGCATCACACAAGACAATACTGTACATTTTCAACGAAAAACGATCGTCAAAAGGGTGACATGTGTCGACTACTCAACGCCCGCAAACCTTCCCTGTGAATCGCAGATTACATAAATCCTATTGTTTACCGACCCCTCACCGCGAATTCACCGCATCCGTAACGACAATGTTAATTATTAACGTGAATCTCTGTCCCTTGCAACCTGCGAGCATTGTGTAGTACGCCCTTTGTACGACGCTCGCTTGCCCCCCAGTATTAAGCTCCACTCGAAAATAATTCACTTGCGAATCAAACCGGCTCCACTTATCGTCATACACTTTTCAAAATTAATAGCAAATAAGTCAGTCGCATTTTCATTCAGAAATAATTAAACTGCAATCTGACAAATACTTATATGGCATATATTATACACCACATAACATAATATTTCTCTTACCCTTAAGGTCAAAGTGCTGTATACTACATAGGCGTTATAAATTTTTCTTGTAAATTTGTAATTTTTTTATTGAAAGCCACGCTCGGAGTACTACAAAGAAGAAAACGCTGCAAATCCCTGCACAACGGTTTATTATTTTGTACAGAATACCCTTCTGTTACAGATCACAGCTCTCTGTATAGATAACCCGTCTATATAATATAATATGTACTATTCTACACATAAATTATGTAGATCGCAGACCCTCCGTAGGTTAGTACCTAACCCCATACTCGTTACTAGGTACCTACCTAAATCACGAGTTAAATGGTACTAAAATAATTCTGTCGATGACAAACAGTAACTAAAATGGCAAAAAGAAACGCAAATAATGAAGTTCTGAAAGGAAATTGTTGATGCGGAGTGAAAAAAGTTGCAAACATACCTACCAACAAACTCCAGCCCCTTCTACTTCGACGGTATAACGAACCGTTGTGTAATAATTTATCGTTGTGTAATAATTTACCCATCAATAATACTTCAACGTTTGTTCAAGTTCCACTACCTATCAACAAACTGCAAAAGATCCATCATTTTTTAAATGAAATAATATCACAGAACAACCAACTCGACTTCATACTCCATGAATATAATCATGTGCTCCCTAGCAATGGTGATCTCGGGCCAATTCCCAATTGTTAATGCGTCCCTGGTGATGATATTTGGGCTGAATGTATACAATTTCATTTACCCGGCTGTTAAAAAAAGCCTGTCTGTGCTGACTTCTGAAGTGAACGAACGGCTGGGCGTACAGTGCTCCGTGTGAAATTAAAAAAATCAGTCATGCAGCATGACTTAATGAGCGAATTTTCAAAGAAATATTCGAATTAATGGCTATGGTTTTGAATAAAGGAAAACTTCGGTCTAAAATTTGGTTTTCTATGTATATTCTCTTCGTATTTATTTTAATTTGTACGTTTTGTCCATCCTGATTCTACCGTTTGTTTATTACGTAATTGTACTAAGTGCTTATTTATTTGATCGCTGTGGGTAAATTCAAGGAGTTGTACTAATCGTTTGCCTCCCCCTTTTTTGCTTCGAACTCTCGTCTTCAATTAATACTTCTCACATTTTTCAATCTGACCACTCTAAGGGGGTGGGGGTAAGAGTTTAAAGATTATCCTAGTTTTGGGTAATTTTTGCGCACTTTAAATGCTCTAATTTAAGAACGGATTTAGATATCTAAAATCCGATTTCACTATCGTGTTCAGCGTGCAAAAACCTTTAAAATGAGGGGTCACTTGTTAGAAAATAACATTTTGGGGATTTTTGGGTAATTTTTGCGCACTTTAAATGCTCTAATTTGAGAACGGATCAAGATATCTAAAATCCGATTCCACCATCGTGTTCAGCGTGCAAAAACCTTTAAAATGAGGGGTCACTTGTTGGAAAATAACATTTTGGGGATTTTTGGGTAATTTTTGCGCACTTTAAATGCTCTAATTTGAGAACGGATCAAGATATCTAAAATCCGATTCCACCATCGTGTTCAGCGTGCAAAAACCTTTAAAATGAGGGGTCACTTGTTAGAAAATAACATTTTGGGGATTTTTAGGTAATTTTTGCGCACTTTAAATGCTCTAATTTGAGAACGGATCAAGATATCTAAAATCCGATTCCACCATCGTGTTCAGCGTGCAAAAACCTTTAAAATGAGGGGTCACTTGTTGGAAAATAACATTTTGGGGATTTTTGGGTAATTTTTGCGCACTTTAAATGCGCCAAAACCCTCCTTAGAGTAGGCCAATTTCGCCCATCTTCGAACTTAGCCTTTCGATTGCCAAGATAGATTTTTTGTGCAAATTTGAGCTGTTTATCTCAATTCTATCGAGAGTTATCGTCTGGAGTGACACATATATAAATAAATATATATATATATACATATAAAAAAGTGTTAAATTTCAGAAATCGTTTTAGAATGGTCTGAAACGGATTTCTATGAAGAAAATTTCCAAAAATTTATATTATTTAAATTTCGAAGCCATTGCAATAGCTTCATTTTCTTTGAAAATTCGCTAAAAAACTCCCAAGTTCGAGAACTATTTAAAACCGTAAAAAATTACAGGTAGCGGTGTCCTGGAGATTTCAACTCCCTATTTTTCACCCCTTAGAGATGACTGACAGTAACGCCGAGCTTCGAGGACCAACTAGACCCCAAATGGGACTATTAACCGAATTTCGTCAATTTTGGCTCATGGTAACTAAGAAAAGTGCGACGTACGGCGGACGGGCAGAAATTTTTTTATTGCATTTTCGGATTCTACATACCGTGAAACGGAAACCATCAAATTTTAAGGGGGGTTTAAAATTTGTTTTCATTCCAAAGAAATTCCAGAGATTAGGATTATTGAAAATAATAAACCAAAAACGACTTTCGTAATTTAAGGTTTCTGTATGGTCGTTCCATTTTAAATTGCAGTCACGTTGATCGGAATTTTCAGAATTGAGATGCCCTGCTTTGGTGATAGAAAAGTTCACACGATTATTTTTAGACGTCTTGTCTGTGGAGAACCATAATCCGTCTATTTGTGGCGAACCATCGCTTAATCTTTTGTAGGTCTGTGCCTATGCTTGCATTTTTGTTAACTACGTCCCACGAGGAATCGGCTGTCGTTAATGCTATGTCATCAGCAAACGCTAAAATTGCTGTATAAATTTGTAGTTGAAATACATCATTTAGTTATGCACACCAAGAATAAGAGAGGGCCTAACACCGAACCCTGAGACATCCCGTATGCAATGTTTGTCGTGTAACTTTTCACTCCATTAAACTCCACAAATTGAAACCTGATCGATAGATGATAGAATTTCATTGGAATCGTACAGTAACTTCCGTATGCGCATGCGCGAACATGAAATGATGACTATTTCCTTGTAACGCTTTTAGCTACGCTAAAAGTAGTCTCAGAGAGCTGAAATTCTGAGGATACACGCGGTTTGGATCGCAGAAAATCCCTTATCAAAATGATTGAAATCGTACCGTAAGGTTCGTCTGCGCATGCGCAAACGTGAAATCCTTGAAACGCCCATAACTACCTTGAATATGGTTGAAATGAGTTCGAACTTGGAGGGTCAAGCAGAAGTATTACTTTGTTAGTTCCATACGAATTTCATTGGAATCGTACTGTCCCTTTCGTCTGCGCTTGCGCGAACATAGATGTTGAAAAAACGTTCTAATGTTTGATCCTATTACGCATTTTGCGTAATTTATTACTACTCTGTTTATTGATATTCAATCATTTTGTTGCGTCACTGTTCTACCGACTGATCCTACAGGTCCATGCTGCAATAAGTGAGGAAGCTATACTGCCCACCCAACTTGGCAGACGTTTTTTCTTCTTCATTTTGACCCTTTATACAAATAATACATAACGGCAGCGAAATTGTCAAATTTACACAGCGTCAACTAAAATAAACGACAAAACTGAAGCAGCAAAAAATAGTGCAGTGCAGCAAAATCAAAATTTCACAGTGTGCGAACGTCGCCAGCATACACTTACGATCCAAGCACGTGCATCTAAGTATACGTGCATCATAATTGGCGCATTTGAACACCCACCTATTTTAGATCGTACAGAGTAATTCCTGTGATTCTTCAGGTCATTACGGTTTGATGAATTGATTGATCGACACAATAAATCAAACTGGACATTTTATTATCGATGTTGACCCCCCTCCCCCTCCCCTGTCCCTGCACCCTATCAACATTAGGGATCAAAGGTCGAATGATAATCGCGACACCGCACCATTCCATTAGATGATGTTGGAGGCTCAACATTGTTGACTCTGTCGGGTCGATGCCATGAATTACTGAAAGGGGCAGCCGAGGCTGGAGCTCCTAGCGCCTGGAGAAGATGTTCCATAGCTTCATCGCCACTTCCATTCGCGTTTAACATATCAAGAAAATCGGATAACAGTAAACAACTGCGGTAAACTTTTTTGACGTTTTATTTTTACGACCGTTATTCGACGTAACATGTCATATTGACAAAGGGTATACACGTAATTTATAATTTCAAATCGAATTATTGAAAAATAGTCCTAAAAATGGAGTTGATAGCTGTAGAAAATATAGATACTACGACAGATATAGATTGTACGTAATTTTCACAAGTTACAATTATAAAAATGTATAATAGTAGGTAATTGTAACTTACATTTTTGTAATTATAATTTTGTATTACAATTTTTGTAATTCGAGGGCGGAATTGTAATTACAAAAATTACAATTTTTTATTGTAATTTTTGTAATTCGAGGGCGGCATTCCTGTTCCAGGGCGAAAGATTCTTGTTCTGGATTTCGGGGTTCATTCGAAACTAGGAGAAATAATCGAAATTACAGTCGAAAAAATCGAATTACAATCGAAAAATAATTGAAATTAAAAAAATGTATCGAGGGCGACTTAATCGAGGCGTTGGTGGTGGTGGATGCAGACCTTGTGCAGCTAGTGGGTTGAAAGGTTCTTGTTTGGATTTCGGGGATTGTTCGAAACTAGGAGTAATAATCGAAATTACAATCGAAAAAGTCAAATTACAATCGAAAAATAATTGAAATTAAAAAATGTATCGAGGGCGACCACTTAATCGAGGCGTTGGTGGAGATGGATGCAGGCCTTGTGCAGCTAGTGGGTTGAAAGGTTCTTGTTTGGATTTCGGGGATTGTTCGAAACTAGGAGTAATAATCGAAATTACAATCGAAAAAGTCAAATTACAATCGAAAAATAATTGAAATTAAAAAAATTTATCGAGGGCGACTTAATCGAGGCGTTGGTGGTGGTGGATGCAGACCTTGTGCAGCTAGTGGGTTGAAAGGTTCTTGTTTGGATTTCGGGGATTGTTCAAAACTAGGAGTAATAATCGAAATTACAATCGAAAAAGTCAAATTACAATCGAAAAATAATTGAAATTAAAAAAATGTATCGAGGGCGACCACTTAATCGAGGCGTTGGTGGAGGTGGATGCAGGCCTTGTGCAGCTAGTGGGTTGAAAGGATCCTGTTCTGCATTTCGGGGATTGTTCGAAACTAGGAGAAATAATCGAAATTACAATAGAAAAAGCGAATTACAATCGAAAAATATTTGAAATTACAAAAATATTATGTTGAGGGCGACTTAATCGAGGCGTTGGTGGAGGTGAATGCAGACCATTCGTAGCTTGTGGGTTGAACGATTCCTGTCCTGTATTTCGGGGATTATTCAAAACTAGGAGAAATAATCAAAATCACAATCGAAAACAATCTAATTACAAACGATAAATAATCGAAATTGTAATAGAAATTACAAAAATGTATCGAGGGCGACTTAATCGAGGCGTTGGTGGAGGTGAATGCCGGCCTTGTGCACCTAGTGGGTTGAAAGGTTCTTGTTTGGATTTCGGGGATTGTTCGAAACTAGGAGTAATAATCGAAATTACAATCGAAAAAGTCAAATTACAATCGAAAAATAATTGAAATTAAAAAAATGTATCGAGGGCGACCACTTAATCGAGGCGTTGGTGGAGGTGGATGCAGGCCTTGTGCAGCTAGTGGGTTGAAAGGTTCTTGTTTGGATTTCGGGGATTGTTCGAAACTTGGAGTAATAATCGAAATTACAATCGAAAAAGTCAAATTACAATCGAAAAATAATTGAAATTAAAAAAATTTATCGAGGGCGACTTAATCGAGGCGTTGGTGGTGGTGGATGCAGACCTTCCGCAGCTAGTGGGGTGGAATATTCCTGTTCTGCATTTCGGGGATTATTCGAAACTCTGAGAAATAATCGAAAAATTACAACTAAAAAAAAAAATCAAATTACAATCGAAATCACAAATATATCGAGGGTGCCTTAATATAAACCCAATTTCATCAATTTTGGTTCATGGTAACTAGGAAAACTGCTAAGTACGCCGAATGGCAGACGGAGAAATTTTTGTATTGCATTTTCGGATTCTACCTACCTTGAAACGTAAACCATCAAATTTTAAGGAGGGGGGGGGGGGGGGGGATTTGGTTTTTTTCATGCTCGATTCCAAAGGTTCATTATTAACAATAATAAACCAAAATGAGAATGTTCCACGAGGTTGCTATGAAAAACTGAAATTCGTCCAGATTCTGACTGTGTGTCGTAAGCTGACAAGATCGAAAATCTAGCCTTGACGAATTTCAGATCTTGTTACAAGTTCTTCGAAATTATTATTTTTAAACCCCGTTAACTTAACCGATATTGTCTGTGCGAGTTTCGATGGCGCATTAAAACTTATGTTAACCCTAGAATAACAATATGGAAATCGTCAAGTTTTCCGTTGGAATATTCATGAATAGCTGTTTGCTGAACTCTTGACATATTGACGCCGTGAGGGAACACCGATGTTTTGCTGTTCTTGCATAATTTTTATTTTGCTTAGGTTTTTATTTAGTATGGATACAGTATAATTCTGTTTGTGCTCGTGAGCGAGTTTTGTTTGTACTCTTAAGTCATCCGCTGAATATTCTAGTTGCATTGCATGATCATGAACCTCTAACTACCTATATCTATAGATAGATAGATAGATATTGACCTTTAAAACTTGAGCTCACAAATTGTAGTATGAAAAGGTAAGCCGACATGTACCACATATAATTTATCGAAATGACGATCATTTCTCCGTCATTAAATTAAATTGTCATAAATAATAACAAAATAGTTTCGCGAGATTTGTCACAGTTGGTTAATCTTTCAGGGAATAAAACACTCAGTAGCGGTGCGTGGGGTCTGAAAACGGTGGGGCACCAGACCAGAACATAAAATCAACAGATATGCCTACAAAATACCCTAAGGCAACAGCACCCTTCCTTCCCTTATTTGCTGATTGGGTGATATTCAGCAAAGGTTATTTCTTTTAATCAACAATATCGACGTACGAAAACGTCAACAACTTCTACTGCAAATTAGCCACCGAATTCATGTGTTACAAAAATATAGTAAACTAAAATACAACAAAACAATGACCCGTCAGCCAGTAACTGCTTGAATGGAGAAGCTATTGACTAGAAGATAAGTAGATATCTGTGTGTTGACGCCGATAAATCCACAAACAGCAAACAGGACAAAACGCACGTAGTTACCACAAATACAAATCTGTCATCGGAACAGGAACATGCGCAAAAAAATTGAAAACTGACAGAGAAAGCGAATGTGATTCAGTGGAGTGAAGTTATCATCTGTAGATGTCGGACATGAGGCAATATCCGACATGTGATTCAGAGACGACAAAAAACAAATCAGAAGAAGAAGCATCTCGTATCGAGATGACAAATTGAGTCGAAGGGATCGAATCGATTGTGGAATGAACGATTTTGGGGTTGAAATAAGATTCTGGGGCAGTGGCCCAAAGTGGGCGTGGCAACAACATTTTACTCGACTGAGCATGCGCGGATGGGCCACTCTCCTCGGTTCCCATGGCTGACAAATTAAAATAACATCGATTACTTGACAAAATAATCGATTATTTTGATTGATCGATTAATTGATACCCATCCCTAGACACTAGGTCCCAGGATCCAGAGCCTACCTTCCAGTTTCAGGAGCCTATGTTGTGATTTCGATTGCAGGACATCGATTACTGTCGTTTTATTCCGTTAACATGCTTGGTCTATGGAACTAACATGAAGGAACCACCATGGATGCTCTACTAGAATATTGAATATCCATAGCCAGAGAACTCTGGCGTTCGGCTGTTGAACTTGTGAAAAATGCTAGGTACATCGATTAAAACAACATCGATTACTTGACCAAATAATCGATTATTTTGATTGATCGATTAATTGATACCCATCCCTAGACACTAGTTCCCAGGACCCAGAACCTACCTTCCAGTTTCAGGAGCCTAGGTTTCGATTTCGATTGCAGGACATCGATTACTGTCGCTTTATTCCGTTAACGTGGTTGGTCTGTGGAGCTAACATTAAGGAACCACCATGGATGCTCTACTAGAATATTGAATAGCCATAGCCAGAGAACTCTGGCGTAACGGCTATTTAACTTGTGAAAAATGCTAGGTACATCGATTAAAACAACATCGATTACTTGACAAAATAATCGATTATTTTGATTGATCGATTAATTGATACCCATCCCTAGACAGTAGGTCCCAGGGCCCAGAGCCTACCTTCCAGTTTCAGGAGCCTAGGTTTCGATTTCGATTGCAGGACATCGATTACTGTCGCTTTATTCCGATAACATGATTGGTCTATGGAGCTAACATTAAGGAACCACCATGGATGCTCTACTAGAATATTGAATAGCCATAGCCAGAGAACTCTGGCGTAACGGCTATTGAACTTGTGAAAAATGCTAGGCACATCGATTAAAACAACATAGATTATTTGACAAAATAATCGATTATTTTGATTAATCGATTAATTGATACCCATCCCTAGACACTAGGTCCCAGGACCCAGAGCCTACCTTCCAGTTTCAGGAGCCTAGGTTTCGATTTCGATTGCAGGACATCGATTACTGTCGTTTTATTCCGTTAATATGGTTGGTCTGTGGAGCTAACATGAAGGAACCACCATGGACGCTCTACTAGAATATTGACTAGCCATAGCCAGAGAACTCTGGCGTAACTTGTGAAAAATGCTACGTACATCGATTAAAGCAACATCGATTACTTGACAAAACAATCGATTATTTTGATTGATCGATTAATTGATACCCATCCCTAGACACTAGGTCCCAGGACCCAGAGCCTACCTTCCAGTTTCAGGAGCCTAGGTTTCGATTTCGATTGCAGGGCATCGATTACTATCGCTTTATTCTGATAACATGCTTGGTCTGTGGAGCTAACATGAAGGGACCACCATGGATGCTCTACTAGAATATTGAATATCCATAGTCAGAGAACACTGGCGTAACGGCTGTTGAACTTGTGAAAAATGCTAGGCACATCGATTAAAACAACATAGATTATTTGACAAAATAATCGATTATTTTGATTAATCGATTACTTGATACCCATCCCTAGACACTAGGTCCCAGGACCCAGAGCCTACCTTCCAGTTTCAGGAGCCTAGGTTTCGATTTCGATTGCAGGACATCGATTACTGTCGTTTTATTCCGTTAATATGGTTGGTCTGTGGAGCTAACATGAAGGAACCACCATGGACGCTCTACTAGAATATTGACTGGCCATAGCCAGAGAACTCTGGCGTAACTTGTGAAAAATGCTACGTACATCGATTAAAGCATCATCGATTACTTGACAAAACAATCGATTATTTTGATTGATCGATTAATTGATACCCATCCCTAGACACTAGGTCCCAGGACCCAGAGCCTACCTTCCAGTTTCAGGAGCCTAGGTTTCGATTTCGATTGCAGGGCATCGATTACTATCGCTTTATTCCGATAACATGCTTGGTCTGTGGAGCTAACATGAAGGGACCACCATGGATGCTCTACTAGAATATTGAATAGCCATAGCCAGAGAACTCTGGCGTAACGGCTATTGAACTTGTGAAAAATGCTAGGCACATCGATTAAAACAACATAGATTACTTGACAAAATAATCGATTATTTTGATTAATCGATTACTTGATACCCATCCCTAGACACTAGGTCCCAGGACCAGAGCCTACCTTCCAGTTTCAGGAGCCTAGGTTTCGATTTCGATTGCAGGACATCGATTACTATCGCTTTATTCCGATAACATGCTTGGTCTGTGGAGCTAACATGAAGGGACCACCATGGATGCTCTACTAGAATATTGAATAGCCATAGCCAGAGAACTCTGGCGTAACGGCTATTGAACTTGTGAAAAATGCTAGGCACATCGATTAAAACAACATAGATTACTTGACAAAATAATCGATTATTTTGATTAATCGATTACTTGATACCCATCCCTAGACACTAGGTCCCAGGACCAGAGCCTACCTTCCAGTTTCAGGAGCCTAGGTTTCGATTTCGATTGCAGGACATCGATTACTGTCACATCATTCCGATAACATGCTTGGTCTATGGAACTAACATGAAGGAACCACCATGGATGCTCTACTAGAATATTGAATAGCCATAGCCAGAGAACTCTGGCGTAACGGCTATTGAACTTGTGAAAAATGCTAGGCACATCGATTAAAACAACATAGATTACTTGACAAAATAATCGATTATTTTGATTCATCGATTACTTGATACCCATCCCTAGACACTAGGTCCCAGGACCAGAGCCTACCTTCCAGTTTCAGGAGCCTAGGTTTCGATTTCGATTGCAGGACATCGATTACTGTCACATCATTCCGATAACATGCTTGGTCTATGGAACTAACATGAAGGAACCACCATGGATGCTCTACTAGAATATTGAATATCCATAGCCAGAGAACTCTGGCGTTCGGCTGTTGAACTTGTGAAAAATGCTAGGTACATCGATTAAAACAACATCGATTACTTGACCAAATAATCGATTATTTTGATTGATCGATTAATTGATACCCATCCCTAGACACTAGGTCCCAGACCCCAGAGCCTACCTTCCAGTTTCAGGAGCCTAGGTTTCGATTTCGATTGCAGGGCATCGATTACTATCGCTTTATTCCGATAACATGCTTGGTCTGTGGAGCTAACATGAAGGGACCACCATGGATGCTCTACTAGAATATTGAATATCCATAGTCAGAGAACACTGGCGTAACGGCCGTTGAACTTGTGTAAAATGCTAGGTACATCGATTAAAACAACATCGATTACTTGACAAAATAATCGATTATTTTGATTGATCGATTAATTGATACCCATCCCTAGACACTAGGTCCCAGGACCAGAGCCTACCTTCCAGTTTCAGGAGCCTAGGTTTCGATTTCGATTGCAGGACATCGATTACTGTCACATCATTCCGATAACATGCTTGGTCTATGGAACTAACATGAAGGAACCACCATGGATGCTCTACTAGAATATTGAATAGCCATAGCCAGAGAACTCTGGCGTTCGGCTGTTGAACTTGTGAAAAATGCTAGGTACATCGATTAAAACAACATCGATTACTTGACAAAATAATCGATTATTTTGATTAATCGATTACTTGATACCCATCCCTAGACACTAGGTCCCAGGACCAGAGCCTACCTTCCAGTTTCAGGAGCCTAGGTTTCGATTTCGATTGCAGGGCATCGATTACTATCGCTTTATTCCGATAACATGCTTGGTCTGTGGAGCTAACATGAAGGGACCACCATGGATGCTCTACTAGAATATTGAATATCCATAGTCAGAGAACACTGGCGTAACGGCCGTTGAACTTGTGTAAAATGCTAGGTACATCGATTAAAACAACATCGATTACTTGACAAAATAATCGATTATTTTGATTAATCGATTACTTGATACCCATCCCTAGACACTAGGTCCCAGGACCAGAGCCTACCTTCCAGTTTCAGGAGCCTAGGTTTCGATTTCGATTGCAGGACATCGATTACTGTCACATCATTCCGATAACATGCTTGGTCTATGGAACTAACATGAAGGAACCACCATGGATGCTCTACTAGAATATTGAATAGCCATAGCCAGAGAACTCTGGCGTTCGGCTGTTGAACTTGTGAAAAATGCTAGGTACATCGATTAAAACAACATCGATTACTTGACAAAATAATCGATTATTTTGATTGATCGATTAATTGATACCCATCCCTAGACACTAGGTCCCAGGACCCAGAGCCTACCTTCCAGTTTCAGGAGCCTAGGTTTCGATTTCGATTGCAGGACATCGATTACTGTCACATCATTCCGATAACATGGTTGGTCTATGGAGCTGTTAAGGAACCATCATGGATGCTCTACTAGAATACTGAATATCCATAGCCAGAGAACTCTGGCGTGTGGCTGTTGAACTTCGTGAAAAATGCTAGGTAGGTGCAGTGTACTGAGGGAAATTCAGATGCCAACTGAAGAACTGAACAGTTGTTGGTCTTTTTTACTCTCTTAGTGCTTTTGGTTGCCAGGGCAGTGGCCTAAATGGCCTGATCCAACAAATGATCCTTACAACAGCGTCCTTATAATCGCGTAATCCTTATAATACTGTCTCTGAAATGTCTGCAGAGCTGCGCTTCCTTGATGTGTTCGAACCGTAGTATGAATCCTAAAACACATCATGTTATGCACGATATTGCTCGTAAAAGCAAGGCGTCTGTACGGTACAAGGAGCTCAGTGGGGTGTCTCGTGATAATGCTGTTTTATTTCTTCGTTCGTTCTGAATTGATCGCTATTATGCTAAAATATGCGGATTCCAAAACGTGAAATGAAGGAGACTGAGGATTCTCTGACTCTTAAATTTATTAGGGCCGGTTTCACCAACGCAGCTTAAACCTGGTATCAATAAATCCTGGATTCAAATTTGATCTGTGGTTCAGAGCTTCGACAGTTTCACCAACGTTTTTGATCCGCGGTTTAGCCGAACTTGGGTTTAAGCCGAGATTGTTCAGTTTGCATCAGCATTGCTATCCCCAGAAACACAAATCCCGGATTACAGATGACATGGAGGAGAGATGCTCATCCATGAGTTGTGGATCTGTGATATTTCTTCTATGGATACTCAAATTTTGTCCGCCATCCTCTGTTGTGGAGACATTAAACTGCATAATAGTAGCCAGTTGCGGAAGTTTCGCGATTTTTTCTTATGCCTCTAGCCTCTAGCCTCTGTCATTCTCATTCTGAGAACTTCTGCTCGACTCCACTCTGTCATTACTACAAAAGACCATCTTACATCTTTCGAGACAGCTCTTGTAATAAATTATAGATAGCCTACCTAGGCTCTTCTATAAAAGGTATCTACTTTTTTACAATAATTCGCTGTATGCAGAAGAAGTTATACATGTACTTATTAGCGCAGTCTGCGAGTACCTACCACGTACAATGAAGGTTTGTTTACCTACTAAATAAATAATGATGGGTCCGACGTTGTTGCCTACCTGGTTTGGTGTAAAATTATATTTATTACACATTTTTGGTTGCACTCACATTTTTCTGTTTCGAGAACTAAAGGCTTTCTCTTGCATCGAGCACGAAGCTCATCCCTTCCGTCGGAAGGCGGAAACTCGCGAAAAAATCGCCGTCATCCCACTCGTGGAAATGCTCGACCCTTTCGCGTATTATCGCCGTCTGGGCGCGGCCACTTCCAGAAGTTCATTGAAATATTCATCCAAGGATGACTCAGACACTTCAATGTAACGATTCATCGCACTAAAATTTAGTGCGATGAATCGTTACATTGAAGTGTTGATGCAAGATTGCAAGTTGAGAAGTACATATGGAAAACACTGATAAAATAGATTTCAAAATGGCGATGGCCTGGAGGAGAATCGGAGATCAACCGTAGATCAGAGGTTTAAACCACCTGAAACGAGGTATTAACTTAATACGCCGTTGCCGCGACTTATTCCTAGATTAGGCGTTCGTGAAACTGTCTTTTCTCAGAATCGATGGCTTAAACCTCAGCCGGGATTGAACTCTGGATAATCCGCGTTGGTGAAACCGGCCCTTAGAGTCCTACATTGATCCCCAGTGCCCGCTCTGGCTAGTTGTACAAGGATTAACACGGCACGTTTTGGTTTATTATTTTTGAATAATACGCAGCAACAATTTTTTTATAACACAGTTTATAACACAGTTTATTATTTATTTTACATTTCAAGGTGCGTAGATTCCAAAAATACAGTGTCCGTACGCCGTATGCCGTATACGGTATACAGGGTGTCTTCTATCCAATGGATCACCCCCCTAAAATCGCCAAAATGAGGGTAAACGAAAATTTTTTTTTTTAAATCTTCATATTTTTTTGCGAGGATTTCAAAAATGAAAAAATTTTGCTGCGCGCAATTGCGCAACTATGCGCAACTGACACCAACTTTCTTATTTCAAATGGGAACCCCCCTTTTTTATTGCAAATTCGGATTCTACGCAAAATTTCATGAACTTTTGACCCCTCAATCGATTTTTTTGACCGCGCGCAACCCATTCAACGAGCATGCAAATTTGTTGAAATACCAAATTGCGCAAAATATGGTGTCATGTAAACCCCAAGTGTGGTACATGAATTTCCATTGTTTTTCAACGCTGATTCACGTGGTGCTGTCAGTTTTGAGATTTAACTCACTTTTTATCGATATTATGCCCATAACCTATGTTATTCGGTGAAATATTACAGTTTTTCCGAAGTACCAACTTTGGCAGTAGATTTATTTTTCCTCACCCTTTCGAAACACGGGCTTGGAACCGGCTTTGGCGGGTTTAAAAATAAATCCGTCTTATTAAAAAAAGGAAAAAAAAAATTACAACAGCCGCTCAAACTGGCGTCCACTGTCCTCCACACAGGCACTCGCTCTTCTCAACCATTCAGTGGTAAGTGCTTCTGTATTATACTGAGGAGATACAGAGGCGCAGGCTCCAACTATCCTCTGCTTCAGGTCTTCAACACTAATGACTGGAGGTCGGTCGGCAGCGTGCACGAGGTTTTTCAAGTAACCCCACAAGTAAAAATCAAGTGGAGTCAAATCAGGCGAGCGGGGTGGCCACGAGATCGCGCTCCGATGTCCAATCCATCTGGCACCGAATCGACGATTCAGGAATTGAGTCACTGCTCGTGCGTTGTGGGCTGGGAAACCATCATGTTGAAACCACATAACTTGTCTGGTGGCTAAAACCCGCCAAAGCCGGTTCCAAGCCCGTGTTTCGAAAGGGTGAGGAAAAATAAATCTACTGCCAAAGTTGGTACTTCGGAAAAACTGTAATATTTCACCGAATAACATAGGTTATGGACATAATATCGATAAAAAGTGAGTTAAATCTCAAAACTGACAGCACCACGTGAATCAGCGTTGAAAAACAATGGAAATTCATGTACCACACTTGGGGTTTACATGACACCATATTTTGCGCAATTTGGTATTTCAACAAATTTGCATGCTCGTTGAATGGGTTGCGCGCGGTCAAAAAAATCGATTGAGGGGTCAAAATTTCATGAAATTTTGCGTAGAATCCGAATTTGCAATAAAAAAGGGGGGTTCCCATTTGAAATAAGAAAGTTGGTGTCAGTTGCGCATAGTTGCGCAATTGCGCGCAGCAAAATTTTTTCATTTTTGAAAACCTCGCAAAAAAATATGAAGATTCAAAAAAAAAATTTTCGTTTACCCTCATTTTGGCGATTTTAGGGGGGTGATCCATTGGATAGAAGACACCCTGTATAATTTCGGTCTAAAAAATTCCTTCTTTCACACACAGGCTTCATTTTTTGGGCCCTAGTTGTGTCCCGAAACTTTACAGGCCGATCGGAATATACCCAGGGGTGTTATGAGTGAAAAATTGGGGTAAAAATGGGTTTTTTTAAATGTTCAGTAACATGAGCTTGTGATGTATCGTTTTTCATGTTTTTCAGGACGAGAAGACCGAATGAAGTCGATTTTGACCAAATAGTGGAAAATTGAGGTTCTAACGAAGTTTCAGCCTTAAATTTACGTCAAAATTTGGTCTAAAATCGTCGGTCTTCCGCACACTGTTTGGGTCCCCATTTGGGAACACACTTTCGTGCTAGTTGTGCTCCAAAGCTCGGCAGCCCGATCGGAATATACCCAGGGGTGTTGTGGGTGAAAAATGGGTATAAAAAGAGGGTTTTCCGAGGGTTTTTGAGGTATTAATGAGTGTGAGTTTGTAAGGCATCGTTTTCCGTGTTTTTTAAGTTGATTTTGACCAAACAGTGAAGAATTGAGGTTGTAACGAAGGTTCAGCTCCCAAAATGATGTTTTATGATTCTAAAACCTGGGAAATTGTCTGAAATCACGACAACTTGTATAATACCACTATAACATATGAATGAAGACAATTGAAATATAATTAAAAGCTCACTGGGTGATGTTGATGGTTCAGCTCCATGATTGTACAATTATTTAATTCATGAAAACGCAACATAAAGTGCAATAAACGCTATTGAGCAACTACTGTTCATAATTACCCCATATCAGAAAAGTACGGTGTAATTTTGAACGCTGCCCTGCAGGCCCGTCAGAATAAGGTTTTGCAAAATTGTAACGAATAAGAATAACTGATTGAGAACAACGTCTTACCTGCATTGTGTCTGACAGAAGAACTGAATTTACACAGACTCTGAAATAGTGTTATTCAATTCGAAGAGGTGATGAATTTGATAAATTTGGAAATGGCGCAATCAGTGAGGCCAAAACTGGCAGGAACAATCATAACCTGTCAATCAAAGTGTAAACATTCTGAATTACATTAGGTACGTTCATGTAACCCAGCTGACGCTACTCCTTGATACAGTCACTGCAAACAAAGAAGGTCCATTCAAGATCTATCTAGAATTTGTTTGTGAAGCCAGGTCGATATCGGTTCCAGTAAGTGCGTGTGAATTCAGAATATAATCTCAAATACAATTTATTCGTTTTAAATACTGAATGTTTTTCTAGAATAGCTGTTCTAAAATTAGCGTTTTCAAGGGGGAAAAAGCAGTCTAGTACTCGTACGTACTACGTTTTCTTTATATCTCTGCCAGTATTGGCTTGAAAACTTTATAACAATCACAAAAGTAACAAACAAATACATCAATAACCGGTTAAACGGTAAGTCAAACATGAATATAAATCAAACATGAATAAACAGTTGAATAATATTACGTTTATTTGATTACTAACGATCTGTCCCAAACATTTGACCCAATTTTTTTGACAAAAATTCTTATCGAAATACCTGCACCGTCCGCTCAAAGTTCCTCACCGTCACCATCCCACACTTCAGGTGAATAATATTGATTTTAGCCCTAAATACCAATTGCTCGTCCCCAAAAATCATCATTAGACCCCAATTCTGTGTGAAAAGCAACTGAAATGGTATTTTTCTGTCTCCACTCATCCTTCCATGCCACTTTCAGTGATTTTATAAATCAATTTTAGCCGTTTTTACCAATTTTTGACCCGTAAAAACTCAAATTTGACCCCCCTTCGAATTTTTGAATTGCTCATCCTCATGTTTGGCAATAAGAACATTTTGGCGAAACTTGGAATTTTTATCACGTAACCAAGGTCAGATATCGTCTGGAGTGACGCATAAATAAATATATGCAATTGACGTATACATTTTTGTTAGATCTAGGTTAGATCTCTGAAACGGATTTGCCAATAAAATAATTTCAAAAACTTAAGTTCTGAAAATTTTGGAATGTTGGACCCATTGCAATAGCTTCATTTACCTTGAAAATTCACGAACATTGTTGCCAAATAAATGTTTTATTTCATCAGTTTATCTAACCTGTAACATTTTGTGCTTTGCTAAATTTAATATAAATTCAGCTTTGTAATGTCAAACCTTATTAGCGAATTTTCAAAGAAAATGAAGCTATTGCAATGGCTAACATTTTTAGAACATGAATGTTTGAAATATTTTTATAGGCAAATCCGTTTCAGAGCATCACCAGTTCATCCCTAAATTCATAAAAATGTATATATAATGTATATTTATGTGCCACTCCAGATGATATCTGTCCTTGGGTACATGATAAAATTCCAAATTTCTCCAAAACGTTTGTATTGCCAAACAAAAGGTTGAGTACGAAAATGAGCGATTTAAAAAATTTCAAGGGGGTCAGATCGGAGTTTTTAGGGGTCAAAAATCTGTAAAAACGGCTAAAATTGCAATATAAAATGACCAGAAGTGTATGGAAGGGTGAGTAAAGACGGAAAAATACCATTTCAGTTGTTTTTCGCGCAGAACAGGGATTATAGATTTTGGTTTTTGGGGGTAAGAAATTGGTATTAATGGCTAAAAATTAATATTAATTCACCTGACGTTGTGTGGGATGATTAATCACGATGGAGGGACTATCTCGATGATAAAACTATTTTTCTCAAGAACAAGTGGGTCAAATTTGACTGTATTAGTGTCAAACATCGGTAAAAGGGGCTAAGATGACGAAAAATTATATAATTATAAGAAAAGTGGTATGGTTGCTCGCTGTCATTTTTCTGCACAATTGCAGGAATGCTTTTTTGAACATTCGCTCGTATAGCCATGCTTCATTACAGGAACTTTTTTCCCCATTTCCGATCCCCCCCCCCCCCCCCCCCACCCATTCATCAATCCTGGCTACGCCACTGAGTGGTTGCAAGTTATCCATGTGAAGGATTGCTGAGGTGCATGTCTGATTCATTCTCTGCTAGTTAGTCAAAAGTAGGAGAATTCGTGTTTTTGGGGGACGAAAATTGGTGAAAAACCATAAAAAATAGCTATTTCAATTATTGCACATAATGAAACAATAAATGAATAGCCAAAATTTCTGTAACCCATAATTATAGTAAACCCGTTTGACCACGATTTTGCAGCGTTTTTGTATCACGAACAGCCTCCGAGAATTGCCTGCTTAGGTAGTTACGGGTGCCGGTGTTGATAATATTTGTAATTCCTTAAAAATAAGAGGCTATGGCAATTTCCTATTTGATTTCGCTGAATTTTGTACACTCTAATTTGATTTTGAAAAGCATTTATGTTTGTTAGTTTAGTTATTTCATTTGTATTTTTTTCGTCTACCTTTCGATACAGTTTCAATTCAACCATAGAAGTTTTTTTCTGGTCAGTTGTTTTCGCCCCAGTTTGTGTCAACAGTTGTTTTCGCTTATATCGACAGAGATATTCCTTTGTTGTTGTCTCATTTGTTTTCTTACTTTATTTTTAAATGTATAATAATTTACATGGGGTCCCAATTAGTGACTCTTGACCCGTCGCCACGGGCTTCAGCCTTTAGACGGGCAATATTTGTTCTGCAAACTATTTAGCTCACTTTGTACTCCATGTATTGTGAATAAATAAAAAAGTATTGATATTGAATTCAATGTGCCTAATAAAAGTCACATTTGGGCAGTCAAATCGTTGCAACAAAATGGCATTTCATGCAGGTTTTGGTTTATTATTCTGTGAATAATACACCTATGTATTCGCTCAGCAAAAAATTTTTATAACACCCCCTCAGAATTTTTTCTTTTCCGTTTCAAGGTGCGTAGATTCCAAAAACGCTGCAAAGTCCTTGTCACATGGGTTTATTATTCTATTGGAGTTCTAGAGATTTTTGTTGGCTAATAAATGTATTGTTTCTTTCATGTGGAATGATTGAAATAGCTATTTCTGATGATTTCCACCAATTTTGGCCCCCAAAATAGGTAGGTACACTTTTTTTTTTTAAGATCATCTTTGATCATTGGTAGTGGCATTTAATGGTCTTGATTCACCTGTTTACACTTTTTCCAATGTTATTGTACACATTTATGGTGATTTCAGACAGTTTTCCAGGTTTTTGACTCATAAAAAACCAATTTTGGGAGCTGAACCTTTGGTAAAACCTCAATTTCCGCGTCTTTGGTCAAAATCGACTTCATATTCGGTCTTCTCGTCCTCAAAAACATGGAAAAAGATACCTCAAAAGCTCATGTTACTAACATGTTGTTAAAACGCAAAAAGTACCTATTTTTATACACATTTTCACTCATAACTCCCCTGGATATATTCCGATCGGGCTGAAAAGTTTCGGGACACAACTAGGGCCCAAATGGAGCATGTGTGCGAAAGAACGACTTTTTTAGACCGAAAATGAAGCCTGTACACGTGATACGGCGGACGGCGGACGGACATTGCATTTTGGTTTATTATTCTGTGAATAATACACCTATGTATTCGCTCAGCAAAAAATTTTTATAACACCCCCTCAAAATTTTTTCTTTTCCGTTTCAAGGTGCGTAGATTCCAAAAATGCAATGTCCGTCCGCCGTACGCCGTACGCCGTATCACGTGTACAGGCTTCATTTTCGGTCTAAAAAAGTCGTTCTTTCGCACACATGCTCCATTTGGGCCCTAGTTGTGTCCCGAAACATTGCAACCCGATCGGAATATACCCAGGGGTGTTATGAGTGAAAATGTGTGTAAAAATAGGTACTTTTTGCGTTTTAACAACATGTTGGTAACATGAGCTTTTGAGGTATCTTTTTCCATGTTTTTGGGGACGAGAAGACCGAATATGAAGTCGATTTTGACCAAAGAGTGGAAAATTGAGTTCTACCACATGTTTAGCTCCCAAAATTGATTTTTTATGAGTCAAAAACCTGGGAAATCGTCTGAAATCACCATCAATTTGCATAATAACACTAGAAAAAGTGTCAACACGTGGATCAAGACGGTTAAATGGCACTACCAATGATCAAAGATAGTTAAAAAAAAAAAAGGAGCGTACCTAATTTGTGTTTTAGGGGCCAAAATTAATGGAAACCATCAGAAATAGCTATTTCGATTATTTCGCGTGAAAGAAACAATAAATGAACATCCAACATTTCTGTAGGTATGTCCAATAGAATAATAAACCCATGTGACAAGGACATTGCAGCGTTTTTTTGGTTTATTATTCTGTGGGTAATACACCTATGTATTCGCTCAGCAAAAAATTTTTATAACACCCCCTCAAATGTTTTCTTTTCCGTTTCAAGGTGCGTAGATTCCAAAAATGCAATGTCCGTCCGCCGTACGCCGTACGCCGTATCACGTGTACAGGCTTCATTTTCGGTCTAAAAAAGTCGTTCTTTCGCACACATGCTCCATTTGGGCCCTAGTTGTGTCCCGAAACTTTTCAGCCCGATCGGAATATACCCAGGGGTGTTATGAGTGAAAATGTGTGTAAAAATAGGTACTTTTTGCGTTTTAACAACATGTTAGTAACATGAGCTTTTGAGGTATCTTTTTCCATGTTTTTGAGGACGAGAAGACCGAATATGAAGTCGATTTTGACCAAAGACGCGGAAATTGAGGTTTTACCAAAGGTTCAGCTCCCGAAATTGGTTTTTTATCAGTCAAAAACCTGGAAAACTGACTGAAATCACCATCAATGTGTACAATAACATTGGAAAAAGTGTAAACAGGTGAATCAAGACCATTAAATGCCACTACCAATGATCAAAGATGATCTTAAAAAAAAAAAAAAAAAAAAAAAGCGTACCTATTTCATGTTTTGGGGGCCAAAATTGGTGGAAATCATCAGAAATAGCTATTTCAATCATTCCACATGAAAGAAACAATACATTTAACAGCCAACAAAAATCTCTAGAACTCCAATAGAATAATAAACCCATGTGACAAGGACTTTGCTGCGTTTTTGTACGAAAATGGTGATACTGGAATATGAACGCTGTACATGCATAAGTATGATGATGTGCATGGCCGTTTTGAGATGGAAAAAAGTTACGTAGTCCGCCCAGTAGTAATTATATTTAAGTAGGTAGATGTAGGGCAGTCCAAGGGCTGGAACGGTATCACGGTGCGGCAGAAAACTCCAAGAACGAGAACAGCTCGTGCTACCTTTGTAGGGAGTTTTTTTCAAAGGGCTCCTGGAGCACTCCTCGTAAATTAAAAAAATACATTATTCGAAGGTCTTCAGGGATGGTTATGACGCGGAAAGCGAGTGATATGGAACGGAAAACTGGAACTGTAACCGTTCGTAATGTCACTCGTGAATGGCGTCCAGCAACGACTACCAAAGCTTTACAGGGCACTCAGTGTGTCGGGGGTGAAATGGTGATCGTTCCTGAAATTTTATTAAAAATCCAGCATTGAAATCTGCGCTTGTGCAGGTTTCCATGAAGTACCTGTTCCAAGTGTGTTGCCGCATCTGCGCAGAGGTAACTGCGCACACCTCTCCTGTTTGGTTGTTGAGCCATATTGAAATTCGACATTTGTGGTTCACATTTTTTTTTTTTTAAATTCACATTTATTCATTTGAAAGTTGAGTACATAATTATAAGATGCAAGTCGCCAATGCTACGACCCCCTTTAAGATAACTTGTGCTGGGGGTCGGAGTGCTTAGTTACTATTTATATAATACTCATAAGATACAAATTAATGAATATTTATAATCAAGTGTCCAAGGTGTTTACCCTCCAAATGACTTAGAAGCAAAATACTTGCTAAAAGAAAAAACTACATTCGAACATTTTAGGAATAATACGAAAAACCACAGTCATGCAGCATGGCTATAAGAGCGAATTTTCGAAGTTTTCGGCATCTTCCTCCTCCGCCTAAAATTTTCTGAAAATTAATTTTCGGCCAATGTTTTCCCAACTTGATACCATACAAAATTAAAACAGGAGTAGTTTTACGCAAAGTAAAATTTGGGGTGGAAGGGGGAGGAGGGGAAATCAAAAATGTTTTGAATACCAGAAGAGTAGGTATTGGATACGTAACAAATTTTTTGTTCCATTTTTTGCCGAGTAACACCTCGGTTTGTAGATTTTCCAACGCTGAACACGACGGTGAAGTCAGAATTGCGATATCCCATTCCGTTATCAGATTAGAGCAGACGAACCAGGAAGAAAACCTCAAGAAATAACCACGTTCCTTCATCTTCAAAGTACTCCAGTTTGAGAACGGAATGAGATATCGCAATTCTGATTTCACCATCGTGTTCAGCGTACAAAAACCTTTAAAATGAGGTGTCACTTGTCAGACTGTTTCATTTTGGGAATTTATGGGTAATTTTCCACCCCTAAAACTCCCCAAAACTCCCCCTTAGAGTGACCCGATTCTGCCCATCTTCGAACTTAGCCTGTCGATTGCCAAGACAGATTTTTCGTGCAAATTTGAACTTTTTATCTCAATTCTTTCGAGAGTTATCGTCTGGAATGACACATACATTTATAAATATATAAATATATAAATATATAAATATATATATAAATATATAAATATATATATATATACATATAATTTTTGGTGTCTTTCGGCAGTGAATTCAGGATGGTCTGAAACGGATTTTGGTATAAAAATCTTTCAGAAATTCGAGTTCTAAAATTTTGGACCGAGAACAATAGCTCCCTTTTCTTCGAAAATTCGCTAAAAAAGATGCCTGCTTATATGAGCAAAGATCGACACACAACTGCGCTTAGATTATGAAATAGAGAAACTGCAATAGAAAAAATTACAAATAGAGAACCAATCATCCTACGAAACAACAACCAAAACCTGCTTATACCGTAGAACCAAAATACTTTTTTATTTTTGTTTTAAATTCCAAAAAGGAAACCCGTCTCCCCGTCAATGAGGTCGGAAGCGAATTAAAACGGGACACTCCCCAGAACAAATACAGTCTTTGTCCCATAGCAGTGCTCATCCTCGGAGACAATAGAGTAATTTTATCAGCGGCCCTTGTAACATTGAGGTTTCTTCTAATCTTACCGCGACAATACTCTTTGTACGTAAAAATCAGAGTAATTTTCTCGGCAACTTTGTTTAATTCAAGTACGCCAAATTCCTTGAATAGCTCGGAAGAAGGGAATTTTGCTGTTTCGAGTTCGAGCATTTGTTTCTTGCGTTCGTGTTTTGTTGTGATTCCGCTGCCATGTGAACGCCTCTGCGGCAAAAATTCCGGCAAACGCGTCGCCGTGCCGGATTGCCGTCCGGAATTGCGTCTCCATGTGAACCTCGCTTGACTCCACTGATCAGGCATCTGGTGGCAAGTCACCTGCTTGACAACCCAGAAATGTCGTATAGGTAGTTGAATCTTGTATTTCGTGTTATACAGGGTGTATCAGATAAGGTGCGCAGTACTTCACCCGCGTATTCTACAACCAATTTCCAACAAAAAGTGCCTCATAGCAATTTTTTTTATCTCGCTTAGTTTTTGAGTTATTTCACTTCTAAGATTTTTTCGTGTTTTCGACCTTGTCTCAGCAAAACGGCTATAACTCACAAACAGTATTATGTAAAGTAAAAGTTGAGGATTCCGTTGGAAAGTGCGTTAGGTAAATTTCCTATCTTTCAAGCGCCAAACCGATTTTTTTTGCTCACATCGAGTTGGCGAAAAATCACTCTACAAAGCAAACTTCAAGAAAATTTGAAAAAAGAAGGTTTTTCAAACGTTCAGTGCTCCACTCTAATCTGCATTTGATCAGGTGCCTGTAGCTTAAAAAATGCGCCAAAAGGTCAGCTTTCGAATGGTATATCAAAAACAATTTTTACTATTTTATTTGGTCGAAAAAACCTCGTTTGAATGCAAAAAACAGCGAAGCAAGTCGAGGTTTTTGACGCTTGGTAATGGGTTTCAAATAAGTAGGCATTTTTACGAACAAAATTAATCTGTTTTATCTTCTAAGGTGCAGTTTTAAATTTGTGCAAGCATTTTCTAATACGTAATTACAGTAAATTTTCAAAATGTCCTCCATTTTGTTTAATGCACAAATGTGTCCTTTTGCGCATTGAAAAATTCGATAAATTTGATAAATTTGAAAAATTCGATAAATTTGAAAAAATGATAAATTATTGAAAAATTCGCTTTGTACAAAGCGAAGAGATTGAGGTCAACAGAGGTACTTGATTGAGTTTCAACGTGCAGATGACGGACCAGTGAAGTTTCTCGACATGTCTCAGCCTGAACTCGCCATCACATAGGAAATATCGCATTCGACAAATTTAAAACTGCACCTTAGAAGATAAAACAGATTAATTTTGTTCGTAAAAATGCCTACTTATTTGAAACCCATTACCAAGCGTCAAAAACCTCGACTTGCTTTGCTGTTTTTTGCATTCAAACGAGTTTTTCTCGACCAAATAAAATAGTAAAAATTGTTTTTGATATACCATTCGAAAGCTGACCTTTTGGCGCATTTTTTAAGCTACAGGCACCTGATCAAATGCAGATTAGAGTGGAGTACTGAACGTTTGAAAAACCTTCTTTTTTCAAATTTTCTTGAAGTTTGCTTTGTAGAGTGATTTTTCGCCAACTCGATGTGAGCAAAAAAAAATCGGTTTGGCGCTTGAAAGATAGGAAATTTAACGCACTTTCCAACGGTATCCTCAACTTTTACTTTACATAATACTGTTTGTGAGTTATAGCCGTTTTGCTGAGACAAGGTCGAAAACACGAAAAAATCTTAGAAGTGAAATAACTCAAAAACTAAGCGAGATAAAAAAAATTGCTATGAGGCACTTTTTGTTGGAAATTGGTTGTAGAATACGTGGGTGAAGTACTGCGCACCTTATCTGATACACCCTGTATATCAACTTTGCCGAGCCATAATATCACGAATCAAGTTATTTCACGAACGAGTTTTTTTTTCTAGCAAATCTCCATGCGGCTTCCTAAGTTTAGGTATACCTAGGTAATAGGAATCAAGGAATCAAGCTCTTTAATTCACTACCTAGTGAGATATCGAACATCCCTGAGCTAAATAAATTCAAAAAAGCATCAAAAGCCTTGTTTCTTGGAAAATAAATATTTATTGGTTCATTTTTAATTTAAATTTATACTCATTTCATTTCGGTTTCATACCTGAAATATAGCTTGTAAATATAAATTTAATATTTGAATCTTATATATATATCTTATATATAATTGAATAGGTAGGTGCTGTTTTAATTATGTATTTCTAAGATATCAACTATAATTTTTCCAGATTAGAGGCTGAATTGAAGTAGGTACTGTAAGTTGTTTTTTTTTTCTTTTGTGCTGGATTCAAAGACCTTGCTCTTTTGGGGTATTAGCTATTTTGGGGTATTTGGGGTAGTAGCTTGTAATGTTTTCGAATGCACACGTACTTTTTATTATAGAATTTTATGTTCTTTTGTTTTGCTGTGAAAAATTCTTGAATAAATGCAATTTAAAAAAAAAACTATTATTTTACAAAATCATTTTATTTCCCCTGGAATAGACGATAATCAATATGTTGGCTGGCGAGTCTTGAGTGATCTGTTCCTATTCTGGTTGCCGCTCCCACAACCCATTTCTCGTGAGGCCAACAAGATCACGCACAGCTCGTTTCGCTCCGAAAGTAGAATAAGATCAAAAGTTTTCATTGCGAGGAGGAAAAACGTCAGTTAAGCAACTGGATTTTAAGGGCGCCTCGAAGGGTATTTTTAGTTGTGCACGTGACGGCGATGGGGCTCCAAGTGAAACGAGATGTTTCCTCGACATCAAGGGAAATATGTGGTGTTTATGGTTCGTTTGTTTTTTTCGAAAAAATGAAAAGAAAAATAATAAAAATAGAAACCAATCATGCAGAATGGCTATAAGAGCGAATATTCAAAGAATTGTTCGTGCTGTAGAAAGATGATATAGCGAGAAAAATTACCACGTTTCGTAAAAATTATAAAACTTTTTCGTGATTTTAGCCACTTCTACCGATTTTTGATTCTTATAAAGTCAAATTTGACCCACTCTGTTTTTTGGAAAAATATTTTTATCATCGGAATATTTAGTCGTGAATCACCATCCCACACAACGTCAGATGAATTAGCAATGAATGGTTTTAGCTCGTAAATCCAATTTTTGACCCCCAAAAATCCAAGTTTGGCCCCTATTCTATATGAAAAACAACTGAAATGGAGTTTTTCGTCTTTACTCACCGTTCTGTACCACTTTCAGTCATTTTATATCAATTGTTCGCGATGCTAGCCGTTTTTACCGATTTTTGAACCCTAAAAACTCAAATCTGACCCCCCTAAAATTGTTGAAAATTGCTCATCTTCGAACCCAGCCTTTTGTTTGGGCAATACAAAAATTTTGGCGAAATTCTATTTTTATCATGTCGTGATATCGTCTGACCTTTATTTATGGCACATAACTTAGAATAAATAATAAAATAAATAAATAAAAATAGATATAATTATATGTATTATATATATTATGTAAAAAGTTTTGGTAAAATATAGGGATACACGGTAGGTACTCTGAAACGGGTTTGTCCATTCAAAAATTTCAAAAATTCATGTTCTACAAATTGTGGACCCATTGCAATAGGTTCATTTTACGAACTAAATCACTTGCGATGAAATCGTGGAAACCCTGCAAAGTCCTTGTAACATGGGCTTATTATTCTATTGGACATACCTACAGATACGTTGGCTGTTCATTTATCGTTGCTTTCATGTGCAATAATTGAAATAGCTATTTGTGGTGGTTTCCATCGATTTTGGCCTCCAAAAACACGAATTAGGCTCGTAATTTTCTTTTCCAAATTATCTTTGATCATTGACAGTGGCATTTAATTGTCTTGATTCACCTGTTGATACTACTTGTGGTGTTATTATAGACGTTTATGGTGATTTCGGACTTTTTCCCAAGTTTTTGACTCATGAAAAATGAATTTTGGGAGCTGAACCTTCGTTACAACCTCAATTCTTCACATTTGATGAGACCGAGGAGACCCAGTATGAATTGAGTTTCGTCGATTTTGACCAAAGAGTGGAAAATTGAGGTTCTAACGAAGTTTCATCCTTAAATTTGAGTTAAATTCTGGCCCAAAATCGTCGTTGTTTCCCACACAGTCTCCATTTGGATCTTAGTTGTGCACCAAAGCTCGGCAGCCCGATCGGGTTATGGGGGAAAGCGGGTGTAAAAATAGGGGTTTTTCGAGGTTTTAGTGAACATGAGCTTGTGATGTATCGTTTTCCATGTTTTTCAGGGCGAGAAGGCCGAATACGAAGTCGATTTTGACCAAAGAGTGAAGAATTGTGGTTGTAACGAAGGTTCAGCTCCCAAAGTTAATTTTTTATCAATTGCCCGAAATCACCATAAATTTGGATAGCAACACTAGGAGTAGTATCAACAGGTGAATCAAGACAGTTAAATGACACCTATCAACAATCGAAGATAATTTGTATTTAAACAAAACAAAAAAGGAGCTTAATTCGTGTTTTTGGGTGACCAAAATTGGTGGGAACCATCAAAAATAGCTAATTAAATTTTTGCACGTGAAAGAAACAATACCTAAATGAACAGCCAACATTTCTGTAGGTTTGTCCAATAGAATAATAAACCCATGTGACAAGGACTTTGCTGCATTTTCGAACACCCAGTGGCGCGTCCTTCTCTAATTTGTACAGCTACAACGACTTTGCAAAAAAAGTGCAGAATATTTTATTATTATTTTTTTCTCGAACCCGGAAGAGGCGGGCGCTAAAGACCAAGCCAACTCCTCCGTTGAAACCCGATTTTCACTTGGTAATGTAATAAACGCGCGGAGCATCTGCCGAAGGTTTTAACCGACGTTCCCGGGCTACCTATCGATCATTCTCACCTTTGCCGAGGATTTGACATCTCCCTCAGGAGGAGTCGTCTGTTGGTTTATTACGAGGAACTAGGTCACCTTGAGCCTGTTACACAAACCGTTCTCAGCTCTCAACAGCAACAGCAGCAGCATTGTGCTGTGTTTGCAGGCTCAAGCTGTGCTTGCGCGAGCCTAGTTTGTGCAAATGAACCGAACATTAAATTGCTGTTCCGGCTTTCAGCTCATTTTCCTTAATTTACTTCTGTTTATATTTTTAAATGAAAATATTTTCCATTCTAAGCATTTTGAGACCAACCGCACTCTCCTACGATGAATAGTTCTTTGTTCTCTGATTTTTCAAAATAGTCCTGATAGACGAGAAGTTTCTGAACACGATGCCGTTTTCAGATTTTCGATATGTCAATCCGTTGAAAATTTATCATTTTTTGAACCTCTGAATTGCCAAAAAGCTGTTTTTGAGAAAAACGCAATCAAAGTTTTAGAAACAATTTTGACATAGTTTTTGCACCTTTTCAGCCTGGTTTTTGATTTTTTTTTTCTCCCTTTTCATTAGTAAGTACTAGTACTATTGTTGGGAATGTATTAGTGTAGATTTCCATCCAAAATATTAATTTTTTTCATTTTTTTTTTGAGATTGGGTCAATTCCAAAAAAGTGAGTTTTGTGTTGAATGGTACCACTGTCGTTTTGACTTCTTTTTATTTAATTCCGACTTGATTTATTACATTTCTAGTTAGTTGTGAACATAAAATGAAACCAGGATGGGAGGGGGGTGTCACCAAAATATTTGTTTATAGGTGCTTCAAATTATTGTATTTAAATTTTTTTTTTTTGCAAAACACAACGCACAATCAACAGGTCTGATAAAAGATAACAACAACACGATAGTAAACTTCTTCTTCTTCTTCTTCGCACGAAAAAATACACTGCCAAGGTGATGGCACAGGAGCTTCCTCGTCACAATCATAGTGACCCATTATAAAATAGAACAGACTCGGAAGCAAAATAACATTACATTACATTACATTACATTACATTACATTACATAACGTTAAATATACATATTACATAACATTACATGAAATATACATATTATACATAACATGACTTCCATAATACATTACGTCCATTATACATAACTAGCCTGACCGCTCGCTTCACTCGCTATCCGAGATTCGCTGTACGCAGTATCGTGGAACCAACAAACGACGGAAAAATCCCATACCTTACCGGGTATTTGTGCCCAATTTTATCAAAATCCGTCAAGCCATTCAGGAGTTGACCATGGTCGACCATATTTCCGCTATGGTCAGGGAATTAAAAATGCGCCTACGTTCAACTTGGGAGGCTACCGGATATTGGTGCCAAATTTGGTCGATATCCGTTGAGCAATTCGGGATTCGACCATGGAGGGGCCCATGGATGCGCTAAGGTCGACCGCGGGGGTAGTCCGAAGGGTCGATCGTAGATAGAATTTCACGTAGATTACGAATACGCGATAAAAAATAGGGGTTACCATTTCAATTAACGAAGTTGACCATGGTCGACCATAGTTCCGCTATGGTCAGGGAATTAAAAATGCGACGTTGCACAACTTGGGAGCCTACTGGATATTCGTGCCAAATTTGGTCGATATCCGTCAAGCCATTCAGGAGTTGACCATGGTCGACCATAGTTCCGCTATGGTCAGGGAATTAAAAATGCGACGTTGCACAACTTGGGAGCCTACTGGATATTCGTGCCAAATTTGGTCGATATCCGTCAAGCCATTGAGGAGTTGACCATGGTCGACCATAGTTCCGCTATGGTCAGGGAATTAAAAATGCGACGCTGCACAACTTGGGAGCCTACTGGATATTCGTGCCAAATTTGGTCGATATCCGTTGAGCAATTCGGGATTTGACCATGGAGGGGCCCATGGATGCGCTATGGTCGACCGCGGGGGTAGTCCGAAGGGTCGATCGTAGATAGAATTTCACGTAGATTACGAATACGCGATAAAAAATAGGGGTTACCATTTCAATTAACGAAGTTGACCATGGCCGACCATAGTTCCGCTATGGTCAGGGAATTAAAAATGCGACGTTGCACAACTTGGGAGCCTACTGGATATTCGTGCCAAATTTGGTCGATATCCGTCAAGCCATTCAGGAGTTGACCATGGTCGACCATAGTTCCGCTATGGTCAGGGAATTAAAAATGCGACGTTGCACAACTTGGGAGCCTACTGGATATTCGTGCCAAATTTGGTCGATATCCGTCGAGCCGTTTGGCCGTGCATAGAAGGACAGACAGACAGACAGAGCGCATGCGCAGGGCGAACCGCTGGCTCTATCATGTTGAAATTTATATGGGACCTCAATGGGCCCTACCCGCCTAATCCCTGAGAATTACATTGAAATTGGGTGAAATCTTTGGTTACTACGGCTGTAACAAGGAAATTGAATCTATTTCACGCCAGCGCATGCGCAGAGCGCACCGAGGGTCCGATCATGCTGAAATTCATACTGGAACTCACTAGGCCTTGTCCAAACAACCCTTGAAAATTTGAGCGAAATTGAATCAAAATTGTGAAAGTTATGCGTGTTTGTTGAATTTAACGTTAGCGCATGCGCAGGGCGTACCGCTGGATCAATCATGTTGAAATTTGTATGGGACCTCAAGGGGCCTTATCCGCACCATCCCTCAAAATTTGAGCTGAATCAATTCAAAATCGTGGAAGTTATGGCTGTAACAAGGAAATGCGGACAGACTCACAGACTCACAGATTCACAGACTCACAGACTCACAGACCGACAGACACGGAACCAAATTTGTTCAGTAGGCTTTGAAACGCAAAATGCAAGTGGAAATTTTGATTTCTGAAGACAAAAATTTTTTGGCTCACGAAAGTGAACACAAGGCTTCCGCTGCTTCGCAGACTCGGAAGCAAAATAAGGTGTGGAAGACCCGAAAAAAGCATCTGAACAAGATGAGTAGTTACAGGTGGCCCCGGGAAGCTTAGGCACGTTATTCCGCGCTTTGGTTTTTGCGATTTATCGATGATTTGTAGTAATCGATTCGTAAAACGGCTTTCGGATCCAGAAACTACGTTAAATTTCTTATAAGAATCGATAATAACCCGAAAAGTCGATTTTTTGACCCTGACTTCGTTTTTTCTTTCTCCTGAAAAAGTTGCTTCCGGAAGCTAAGGTACGTTTTCCTGTGGACGGTCACTAAATATAAAAATTTTCAGTTCATTATATATTATTCAATATTCAGTTCTATATTCGACTGGGCCAATGCTGTCCAGTGTCCTCGGTTTTGCTCAATTTCGACATTGTTTGTGCGAAGAAAACAGTGGTAACAGTGGATTTATTGCCTGTGTAATAAACACCCTTTGATCCCCAACCCGGCTGTGCAGCTCGATCACTGCTGGTAATAACGTCGAGAGGCTAACGGACTCCCGTTTCCCATCAAATAACAAGCGGCGGTTAATAATAACTTTCCGGGCGCATCCTCGTGTGATCCGGCAGTTCCGCTCGTCCAATCAGTTCTTGCAAATCGAACCTGCGATGTTTCACCTTACAATGGACACGTGCTTCGCTTGGTAATAAACCCACGTGGCACGAGCTGCTCTTTGAAAATTCGCTCTGAAAATTCGATCATTCGGTTATGCTGCCACCTCCAAGACTTGAACCCATCAATATTACCAGAACTGTACATAGATATTCCCTAGATATGATTATACACAGACAAAATGAGCTGCCTTTTATCCTCCATCCTTTCATCTCTGAGCTAAAATAAATTTTTAATCTGTGAATTAAATTAAAAATTAAAAATTAAATCAAATTAAATCAAAACTTAAATTAAAAATTAATCTGTGAAATGCATCGCTATAATTTGATTTGTTTATTATTTTCAATAATGAACCTTCGGAATCGAGCACGGGGAAAAAAAATTAACCCCCCCCCCCGAAAATTTGATGTTTTTTCTGTTATGAAATAAGTAGAATCCGAAAATGGAATAATAACGCTGCAAATTATTACACAGCGGTTTATCATTTAGCTGTATAGATGCGTAGATCGCTGTTTTCCGTGGTCAATACCTACCCTCCTGCTCCCCATACGAGACCCTTAAATCGATTAGCGGAGCCAGTCTGTTGATATTAAATTTTCATAAATATGCGGTGGATTCAACAATATTCTGTCATTAATTTATTATTTTTTGTTGGTACCTATAAAAAAATCCAAAAGAGTTAATTCTTAATATCTCTCTCTTAAAAGTTAATTCTTCAAATTAAATAATATCACAGAACAAACAACTCGATTCCATTCAGCCATCCGTGATTATAATTCTCTAGCAATGATTTCTGGGCGGGATGTGCACTCTATGCCGTTTTAGTCACGCGCATCTAGGGACGCAGGTACGCAGAAGGGGCATCTGTACTGAAAATAATAAAACCTTGTGTAATTGCACCGTTTTTATTCCATTTTCGGATTCTACGTGCCCTGAAACGGAAATTATCAAATTTGGATTGTGGGCGGGTGGGTGGGGGGGTAAATTTTTTTTTTTTTCTTTTACAAGAAAAAAAAGAAGTATTTGATACTTCATACATATATAAACAAAAATAATACTCACTTCTATAAAAACAAATATATTATGGCAATTTCTGATCTCCAAAATTTAAAAAAATTGTCTGGAGATCAGGAGTTTGAAAATAAAAAAAATAGAAACGAGTGCTGTCCAAAGTTCATTATTGAAAATAATATACCAAAATTGACTTACCTAAATAGAAATTAACTTGTGAAGATCCAAATTGTGACATATAGTATGTAGACAGAATGGAAAGGGCATTAAAAACTAGAATCAAGGAACACCGCGCTGCTGTCAGAAAGTCCGGCCACCAGCCATTACTTACCTGCTCATTAAATTCAAATCAGTCATTCAATAGAGCAAGGGATAATATCGCAGAAAAACCAACTCGAATTCAAACGGCCATCCGTGATTATAATAAATCTCTGCCGGATTTATTTATAAACGAGCGGCTGGTTTGCACAGAAAAGTTTCGTCAACACGGTTATGAATGAAACGGTATAAATCCGGCTCAGATATCATCGCTAGGGAACACCTGATTATAATCAAGGATGGCTGTGTGAAATCGAGTTGATTTTTCGGTGATATTATTCCATTTGAAGAATGATGATTCTTTTGGATTTTGTTGATAGGTACTTTTGTAACTTGAACAAACGCTATGCTTCATGAATAACAACAAATAATTAATAATTATTGAATTATTGCATCCTGCGAATTTTGATGGAACTGTGATTCCCGGGCCGGCTTCATTACTCGATTTAGGACTTTCCTGAGGGGGAGCTCGAGTGTAGGTATATATCACAGAAAACAGTTATCTAAACAAACCAGTCATGCAGCATGACTTAATGAGCGAATTTTCAAAGAAATATTCGAATTAATGGCTATGGTTTTGAATAAAGGAAAACTTCGGTCTAAAATTTGGTTTTCTATGTATATTCTCTTCGTATTTATTTTAATTTGTACGTTTTGTCCATCCTGATTCTACCGTTTGTTTATTACGTAATTGTACTAAGTGCTTATTTATTTGATCGCTGTGGGTTCATATTAGGTAGGATAGGGTAGTTAGGACTTTTGACTTACCTACTCAAGAGAGTGCAGTAGGTAAAGGAGTTGTTATAGAAAATCATGAGTGCTTCAAGTGCAGGTTGTTTTTCATGCAGGCTCAATCTTGAAATAAACTATGAAGGAAGGATGTGGTTTCTGGAAGGATCACTTGGAAGAACATGTGGGTGCTACATTGAAATATTGTTCTATTCTAGTATTCAACATTGAGTGGACCTGAAACTGCTTGAGAATTATTGGAATCGAAAGTTGCCTGTACGGATACATCGCAACTTTCCATTCCACGTTATGGTTCACGATGTAAACAGGACCAATGGTGCAGTATAATTCGGATCGGTACCTAAGCACCTCTCATGTGATTTCCATATTGTTTTGTAGAAATACAAAAGTTGGTCGTCCAACCTAAATTATAAGAGAAGTAAGACTGTGTGATGATTTTTCTGCACATTCCTTGTTCCTTCTGAATGGCCTTTCCTCTTGACTACGATTTCAGGCCTGGTATCTAAAACCAGTTCAAGATTTGCTCTACTAGGTAGGTAGATCCTTCCTTCTTCATTGATATTATTTTTATCATGTTAAGTACCTACCTACCTTTGAATATCAAATATTCGTATGATACTGATAATAAATTGATAAGATACCTACCTAACCCTTCTTCCTCCTACTGTTAGTACCTAAATTGAATAATTTGAAATAGATTTTTTCTTTCGTCTTCCTTCTAGTAATACGTGGGCCGGTACTTGTCTATCTATGAAGGTATCATAACAATTATATGTCAAATGGGAAATTCAAGGAGTTGTACTAATCGTTTGCCTCCCCCTTTTTTGCTTCGAACTCTCGTCTTCAATTAATACTTCTCACATTTTTCAATCTGACCACTCTAAGGGGGTGGGGGGGGGGGGGGGGGGGGGTAAGAGTTTAAACATTATCCTAGTTTTGGGTAATTTTTGCGCACTTTAAATGCTCTAATTTAAGAACGGATTTAGATATCTAAAATCCGATTTCACCATCGTGTTCAGCGTGCAAAAACCTTTAAAATGAGGGGTCACTTGTTAGAAAATAACATTTTGGGGATTTTTGGGTAATTTTTGCGCACTTTAAATGCTCTAATTTGAGAACGGATCAAGATATCTAAAATCCGATTCCACCATCGTGTTCAGCGTGCAAAAACCTTTAAAATGAGGGGTCACTTGTTGGAAAATAACATTTTGGGGATTTTTGGGTAATTTTTGCGCACTTTAAATGCGCCAAAACCCTCCTTAGAGTAGGCCAATTTCGCCCATCTTCGAACTTAGCCTTTCGATTGCCAAGATAGATTTTTTGTGCAAATTTGAGCTGTTTATCTCAATTCTATCGAGAGTTATCGTCTGGAGTGACACATATATAAATATATATATATATATACATATAAAAAAGTGTTAAATTTCAGGAATCGTTTTAGAATGGTCTGAAACGGATTTCTATGAAGAAAATTTCCAAAAATTTATATTATTTAAATTTCGAAGCCATTGCAATAGCTTCATTTTCTTTGAAAATTCGCTAACAAATAAACCGTTGTGTAATAATTTCCAAGGTTCTAACAATTTGGCACGATGCTGTTTACCTTTCGAGCAAATTTATTCGCAAATCTGGTTTAACGACATGTGGAAGGTGCGAATCATAATTTTCTTAATAACAGGGTTACGTGTAGGGGAACAGCTTGACGAGGTGGCCCATTACAAGTGTGAAACCAATTCGCCAAAACACTTATATTAGTAAGTTCGGATCCGGCAGCAAGACGATTAATATCTGTGTGGTGTTCACCCAAGAATTATCAGTTTTGACATTTCGTTTAGTCGGACAGAGCTGAACACACGTTGATTTCCTTAAAAGAAAACGCTGCAAATCCCTGCACAACGGTTTATTATTTTGTACAGAATACCCTTCTGTTACAGATCACCGCTCTCTGTATGGATAACCCGTGTGTATAATATAATATGTAATATTTTATACATATTATGTAGATCGCAGACCCTCCGTAGGTTAGTACCTAACCCCGTACTCGTTACTAGGTACCTACCTAAATCACACAGTTAAATGCTGCTAAAATTATTCTGTCGATGACAAACAGTAACTAAAATGGCAAAAAGAAACGCAAATAATGAAGTTCCGAAGGGAAATTGTTGATGTGGAGTGAAAAAAGTTGCAAAGGTACCTACCAATAAAACTCCAGCCCCTTCTGCGTTGATGGTATAATGAACCGTTGTGTAATAATTTACCATTGTGTAATAATTTACCCAATAATACTTCAACGTTTGTTCAAGTTGCGAAAGTAGCTATCAACAAAATCCAAAAAATCCATCATTTTTCAAATGAAATAATATCACAGAACAACCAACTCGACTTCATACTCCGTGATTGTAATCATGTGATCCCTAGCAATGATGATCTCGGGCCAATTCCCGATTGTTAGCGTGTCCCCTGTGATGATATTTGGGCTAAACGTATACAGTTTCATTCATCATCCTGTTGAAAATACCTGTTGGTGCAAACTTCAGGGCCTTACTGCGAACGAACGGTTGGACGTAATGCTCCGGGTGGTCTTAAAAAAACTCCCAAGTTCGAGAACTATTTAAGACCATAAACAAATTCGAGAAAACGGCGTCCTGGAGACTTCAACCCCTATTTTTCACCCCGGTTTATTATTTTACCTGCCCCTTCTGCGTAGATAGTATAATAAACCGTTGTGTAATAATTTACCCAATAATACTTCAACGTTTGTTCAAGTTGCGAAAGTAGCTATCAACAAAATCCAAAAAATCCATCATTTTTCAAATGAAATAATATCACAGAACAACCAACTCGTCTTCGTACAGCCATCCGTGATTATAATCAGGTGCTCCCTAGTGATGATATCTGGGCCGGATTTATACCGTTTGATTCACGATCGTGTTGACGGAAGCTTTTCGGTGCAAACGAACGGCTGAACGTACGGTGCTCCGGGTGGTCTCAAAAAATTCTTTAGTTCAAGATCAGTTTACAAACCTTAAAGAAAACCATACCTTTAAATTGAAAGGTTTCGAGTTACGGCGTCCTGAACATTTCAACCCCTATTTTGAACCCATGAGAGATGACTGACAGTAACGCCGAGCTTCGAGGACCAACTAGACCCCAAATGGGACCTATAAACCGAATTTCGTCAGTTTTGGTTCATAATAAATAAGAAAACTGCTAAGTACGGCGGACGGAGTACGGCGGACTGATAGAAATTTTTTTTATTTCTTTTTCGGATTCTACATACCTACCTTGAAACGTAAACCATCAAATTTTGAGTGGGGATTAAAAAATTTTTTTTTCATGGTCGATTCCAAAGGTTCATTGTTGAAAGTAATAAACCAAAAACGTACCTAGTTATTGAAAAGTTGTCTATTTCCACTAATACTTTTAAAAAAACGTGAAAAATACACTGCCATCATTCAGTAATAAATTATTGACAGGGCATTTGGCTTTGCTAGCGTAGCGTCACGAAAAAAATGAACAAAATTCGTAAAAATGGGGAGCATAAAAACGGCGTATAAATCGCGAGCTTTCCAACGATTGGAGAACGATTTCTGTACAACCAAAACTGACGGAGTTATATTTCCTTGGATACGTTTCGATTTTAGATCAGTGGTTCTCAACGGGGGCGATAACGCGGGGCGGCGAACTTGTTTTGGGCGGTAGGGGGGGCGGTGAGCACCTTCCTGAACACTTCTACAGGTTCAGGAATCTTTTCGATTCTGTGCTTGAGATGTATTTAGGTACATCTGAGAGGCCGATAGCTACAATTTATAATCGATGTTGCTTACTTGACCGATAAATTCACCAAATTCAATGGAATCAATTCGCAACTTCAAGGTGATGAACTCAATTTAATAAAAACCACAGTCATGCAGCATGGCTATAAGAGCGAATTTTCGAAGTTTTCGGCATCTTCCTCCTCCGCTTAAAATTTTCTGAAAATTAATTTTCGGCCAATGTTTTCCCAACTTGATACCATACAAAATTAAAACAGGAGTAGTTTTACGCAAAGTAAAATTTGGGGTGGAAGGAGGGGGAGGGGGAAATCAAAAATGTTTTGAATACCAGAAGAGTAGGTATTGGGTACCTACGTAACAAATTTTTTGTTCCATTTTTTGCCGAGTAACACCTCGGTTTGTAGATTGTCCAACGCTGAACACGATGGTGAAGTCAGAATTGCGATATCCCATTCCGTTATCAGATTAGAGCAGACGAACCAGGAAGAACATCTCAAGAAATAACCACGTTCCTTCATCTTCAAAGTGCTCCAGTTTGAGAATGGAATGAGATATCGCAATTCTGATTTCACCATCGTGTTCAGCGTACAAAAACCTTTAAAATGAGGTGTCACTTGTCAGACTTTTTCATTTTGGGAATTTATGGGTAATTTCCCCCCCCTAAAACTCCCCAAAACTCCCCCTTAGGGTGACCCGATTCTGCCCATCTTCGAACTTAGCCTGTCGATTGCCAAGACAGATTTTTCGTGCAAATTTGAACTTTTTATCTCAATTCTTTCGAGAGTTATCGTCTGGAATGACACATACATATATAAATATATAAATATTATATATATATATATATATATATATATATATATATATATATATATATATATATATATATATATATATATATATATATATAAATATATATATATATATACATATAATTTTTGGTGTCTTTCGGCAGGGAATTCAGGATGGTCTGAAACGGATTTTGGTATAAAAATCTTTCGGAAATTCGAGTTTTAAAAATTTTGGACCGAGAACAATAGCTTCCTTTTCTTCGAAAATTCGCTAAAACGAAATCTGTTATTTCTGCCTTCCAAAATAATCTCACTTGCAAGCTGAGTTTTGGCCGCAACGAATTTGTGATTTGCCAGTTTTCAATCCTGTCGGATATGCATAGTGAATAGTATCCTGCATAAGAATATTGAAATCTCTTTGATGAAACAGTTCACTGTGAACACCTGGAGTCTTTGCATAACACCTTTTCCGAACGTTTTGAGGATATTTTGTCCTCAATGGGTCATGAATCCTCTGTGCACATTGAGAAAACAGAGGTTGAGATTCAGGAAATAATGACTGAACTTTCAACTAGTGAGACGTAGAAAGCCAGTTTCCAGGATGGTGGAAGGCTCACGGAATTTTGGCTTCAAGCTAATATCAGTTACCTCTACGCTGGAGTGCGGAATGTCGAAAAAAAAAACTGTCAATTGGCTCCCTATTCTACCTCGTCGATCGAGGGTTCATTACTGTTACTAATTTACTTAATATTATAACAACAACAAAAACTCCACCCCTTGACTCCGGATGATGCCTCTATACTTACTTCGAATGAAAAAGAATAAAAACGGAGTTATTGAAAGGTTGTCCATTTCCACTGATACACGAAAAATACGCTGATACATACAAACTTTCAATAACCCTGTTTTTATTCTTTGAAATGGGTTTCCACGATTCAAACGATTCAAGGTTCAAAGTTGTGCCCAACTTCTAAACGACTGGACCGATTTTGATGGAGATTTTTGCACCGTGTTGTAGGGGATCCTAAACGGGAGGTCCTGATGTTAGAATCAATTTATACCCGTGAGTTTTCCGGGAAACGACAGAAAATTTCACAACCGTTGTGGTTGAAAGTTGTGTCGGAACTTCCCTTTCACAACCCATTTTTATACCTCTTCCAAATTTCCACGGAATGTCTGGTACCAACGGAGCAACGACGGTGAAAAGGAAGAACGTCGCGAGAGAAATTCGAAACAGTTAATGAGTCACTTCAGTGACGTTTTTCATGTCGTGACGTTTTTCGGCCAGTAGGCGCATGCTAAAAGAAATCGACTCGACATCTAGTAAATGAGACTTGCGCCTTCATCTCACTAACATTAAACCTCATTTTTAAGAAATAATTGGCTCTGAACCTCAAAAATCCCACACACAGCTGTGTGTATTACATGCATAACAAATACTATTATTTTTGTAAATTATGTTCTGGTCTATTCAGTTACATTATTCCTTTAATTAGAATTTCACTATTTGGAACCCCCCCCCCCCCCCCCCTCATTTTCCATACCCAAACTTAAGGATTTTCAAATTAGGTGGGCGTTCAAAAATATTCAACTCCTAAAGGGGGCGGCAGGTTTAAAAAGGTTGAGAACCAATGTTTTAGATGATTAGAGATGATCAGCTCCTCGCAGGTTGTTATTTATTACAGTCCAATGCGGTAACCAGGGACGTTTTTTTTTTCATCAAGATGACACACTTGGTAACGATACTTGGTAACGATGGAGATGTATAATCTTGTGTTCGCGGCTGTGTGTGAGCTTTCAAGCACGAAAATTATTATTAAAGTGGGTGTAAAAAAGAAAGGCTCTCCATTCGTTGGAAAGCTCCCGATTTATACGACATTTTTATGCTCCCCATTTCTACGAAATTCCGACGCTGACTAAACAACAGGCGGAGATCCTTTGCCGTTTCATATTTTTCGTGACGTTACTCTAGCAAAGCGAAATGTCCTGTCAATCATTATTGAATGAAAAAACGCGAAAAACACACTGTTATAGGGGAAAGTGACCTAATATGAGATACTTTTTTTTGGAAGGCGCTAAAGGCCACTCAAATGCAATTCAGAAATTTGATTTTTTAATCATTTCGTTCATTAACATCCCCTATTCAAAAATATGTAATCAAATTTCCATTACCTGTCATTGAAAAGCTCGAATAAATCTTGTTACCGAAAATTCAGTGCTTACCTGTTCGGACAATATGTTGCCCAATATGAGATACAAAGCGTTCTCAATTTACGAGGCTGTCTCATTATTAGGTCAACCTTCATCAACAACGCAAAAATAAGACATTTGAAGCAAAAATTTCATAACGAACATTTTCCCCTAGTTGAATTGTAAAAAACACTAACCTGACGGCCTGTAGGTCCCTGAGAAGATGGAGAAAAAACCTTTCAGTTAGAAGGTGGCGGCCATATTGGTAACTGACATGCCCACGATGGATGAGGTTAGCTTGTTCCCATCTCCCTCACTCAAGGCCAACTCTAGGAGTTAGTTCATAACAAATCCGGTCGGAAGCAGCTCCACATAAACGCAATACAGGGCTATCTCATATTAGGAATGTATCTCATATTAGGTCACTTTCCCCTACCGGTTTCCATGATCAAACCGTCTTCAATAACAAGCAGTAACTCTTAGCATAATCCAGTTGAATTCCTTACCATAATCTAACTACAGCAGTAGCGGTGCGTGGGCTCTGAAAATGGTGGGCCACCAAACCGGAACACAAATTAACTGCTTTTTCTACAAAATACCTGTAAATGTTTTCCAACAGTGGAGTCTTCTTATGAGAAATGGGTGGATTTTAATCAACCGCAGCTCTTAGCAAGTCAGAATGTAAGCACTGTGTTCACAATAGTTCTGACCAGTACCCGGGATTACCAGAAGCTAAAAGTTCTATAGCTTCATACTGACTAATACTCAGCAACTTCCTAAACTTTTAATCATCACTCTATCCTCGTAGGAAAACGTCGAAAATTTCGACTGTAAGTTAGCCACCGAATTCATGTGGTACAAAAATACAGAAGCAAATAAACTAAACAACCACTAAAAACAACGAACTAGGCTAAAATACAACGAAGTAATTACCCGCCGGCCAGTACCTACTTGGATGGAGAATCAGACTAGAAGCCAGGTACTTATCTGTGTATGTTGACGTCGATCAATCCACAAGACCACAGACAGGACACAACGCACTTAATTTATTATCGCAAATCCAAATCTGTCCTGGGAACTCGAATGGGAACATACAAAATTCGAAACGTAAGCAGAAAATTGATAACTCAACATGACAACATAGGAACAGAACGGCGAAAGTGATAAGAACATGGAATAAAGGGCTCCCTTTATTCCATGATAAGAATTTTTAGGGGAGGACAGATAGAAGGACAAGCATCTCGTATCGAGATAACAACATGAATTGAAACAATCCAATCGATTGTGAACACGAACGATTTTTGGATGGAAATGTTGGCCCCGGGCCGAAAATGGGAGGGGCTAACCGAATTTTTACTCGACTGAGCTTGCGCGGACCGGCCACTTTTCTCCGTTGCCATGGCTACACCGGGTCACGGGACCTGCCATTTTCAAAGCGTAGGTTTCGTTTTCATTGCAAGACATCGATTACTGTAGCTATATTCCGATAAAATGCACGAATATCCATAGCCAGAGAACTCTGTCTTCTTCTTCTTCCCAGTTACTTGTCTTGGCCGCAGCCATGCCAGACATAGGTTGGGACAGAGAGAGAAATCTGTCGAGTCGCTGTTGAACTTTGTGAAAAATGCTAGGTACAGTATACGGAAGGAAATTCGAATGCCAACTGAACAAATGGTTGGCATTTTTTTGGAGTTTTTTGTGTTTCTGGATGCCGGGGCAGTGGCCCAAGTGGCCTTATGGACGCAACGCCCCTGAACTACAGTATCCAAAATATGCCATTTGTGCAACGTAGTAATACCGGAAATGCACGCCCACATAGACCAACATGACGCCACATTTCAAACCAGACGAGATTTCATCTATTTTATTTTCATCGACACTAATAATGATACGCCGTTGTGTAAAAATTTCACTACGTTATAACTCGAGTTTCGAGTGTTTATACTGTTGTTTCATCGTTGCATACGCGCATCCTCAATGTTCCTTTTCGTTTTCTGTTGCAGGAACAAAAGCGCAAACTATTCCACACCTCGATCTATGAGTCTGAGCTTCAACTGAAGAAACTCTACATTCAGACATGTAGACGACTACCGGCGCACGGATGTAAGGTTTATCAAGTCAAGGAGCTCCTGAGGGGCAAGACCAAGAAAAAAGTTAGTGGAGAAAAATACTTATCACTAGAGTTCGGATCGATATGCAAAAAATAGGTAGCTGAAATAGGTATGCAACAAAAGTTAGCAAAATATGCAAAAACATGCAAAAAATTCAAAATAATTATGCAAGTTGAAATTTTGGCCCAATTTTTTCGGTTTTCAAGTTTTTATTGAGAAGTCTATACGGGAATGAGCAATGTAACCCCAAACTCTTAATCATTCATCTATATTTTATAAAATGACAGCAAATAAAACTACGATATTAAATAAAATTTACAATGATTAAAATTTCAATGTGTAGGGTGAAGGCACCAGTGTTTGACACCCTAAAGAAATTTTTGACTTCGGCATTTCATTATAAATAATTTTTCCCCCTCTGGATTTTTTTCGTTTCTTGTTTCGCTGCTGTAGGAAGTCAAGAATCATCCAAAAATTTAAAATTTCCAAAAATTTCAAAATGTGAAGCTAAAAAACAAGTTTTAGGAAGTCAGCTTTTTACCCCAGTGTTTGACAGGTGATTTTTGAAAATTCCCAGTAATTGATGGGAGTTTGGACCAATGATTCACGTACAAGTAGGGTTTATAGAATTAAGTATAATTATGGAAATTAACTAGGTTTCACAGTCTCATGATGCAAATAAGAGGCACAATAAAAAAAACCGCTGCAAATTCCTATACAACGGTTTATTATTTTGTACAGAACACCCTTCTTTTACAGATCAAATCACTCTGTATAGTAAACCTTCTATATAATATAATTACTTACTATTCTAAACATGTAGATCGCAGACCCTCCGTAGCTTAGTACCTAACCCCGTACTCGTTACTAGGTAGGTACCTACCTAAATCACGTGTTAAATGTTGCTAAAATAATTCTTTCGATGACAAACAGTTGCTAAAATGGCAAAAAGAAACACGAAGAATGAAGTTATGAAGAGAACTTGTTGATGTGGAGAGAAAAAGTATTAATTCCCGGTAGGGTTTCGATCTCCGGAACTTTGGTATATCAGTCCGTTATATAAACCAGTGCGCTATAGATCCCAGCAAGCCCTGAGTCTACTGATGTTGCACTCAACCCAGCTTGATGTCTGCATAGGTACACCCTCCTGTTTACGGCAAATTGTATAGCAAATTTTATGGCAGTATCGTAGAATGCTCTGGATAGTCTCAAAAACTCAGAAAAAATCAAACTATTTAAAAATTTGAGAAAACCCACACCTCAAAATAAAATTGTCTGAGGTAGGGATACTCTGGACATTTCAGCCCCTATTTTTCACCCCTTAGAGTTGAGTGACAGTAACACCGATCTTCGACGACCGATTAGAGCCCAAACGGGACCCATTTACCACATTTCGTGAATGGGAACTAAGGCAAAAGCGGATGGATGGAATTTTTTGTATTTGATATTCGTATTCTACGTCCCTTAAATAAACCATGAAATTTTGAGGAGGGGAGAGGGAGAGGTTTAAATTTTTTATATTTTTATTCATGGACGATTCCAAAGGTTTATTATTGAAAATAATAATCCAAAAGGAATTGAGATAGGCACAGTTATTTTTGTGAAACACCATTCAGGGATTTAAAGACGGCAACGTCCAAGGGCTGTATCAGATGGGTCACATTTGGGTGGAAGGCAATCAAAATTATCTTCTTTTCGGAACAAAACTGGGACTTCCAATGTTATGAGATGAGTGCCCGTCGATGAACAGAATAACTGGAAATCGAATCCTCTCCGTCACAAGTCATGGGTGTAACAAATCGGGCCCCATTTTTCTTTGGATGATTTACCGTTGATTCAGTATAAAAGGGTCACATGGGGTACCCTATGACGTCTAGCTGCTTCGCTCACTGACACACCTCCAGCAACATCCTGTAGAGCAGCTGCAATTTGATCTTTCGAGAGAGAAATTTTGGTTTTGGCTTCTGCTTTCCTGTCTTCTTTTTCCTCCTTATCGCCATAACTTATACTCACTCGTCTCTTCAACCCGAAAGGATACTTATTATAACTTAGCAGGATATTCGCAAAAAATGATACCCAGTACTAGGTATTACTACAGTACTTTTAATACCTGTCATGTCAAACACGGGTCCCATGAGTGTCAAACACTGTTACTAGTGATGACCACTGTATGACAGCACTCAAGACCAGTGTTTGACACGAACATAGTGGCGTGTAGAAGACTGGTCTGGATGTAGACGTCCACCCAAAAACCATTACTAATCATTGACCGCTGATAAAACTTCCAATTAAAACAAAAAAGATGGAGATACCGAAAAAACGTACCCGGACCAGTGATTGACAACAGTGTCAATCACTGGTGGATCCACTCCATAGGGGATGAGTAATTGACAATACCTTTTTTTACCTTATTTTTCAATTTTTGAAGAAAATCTACATCAGAAATGGATTCTACTGCTAAAACTGAATGCAGAAACATGCTTGGATGATTAAACAATGATATTTGTGAACAGATAAATGAAATTATTTGAGACTCAGTTCCTTAACTCCTTCCCTAAGCTGGAGACGTTGACAAGGTACGTGCAGGTGGGGCCAGCGATAACCTTCCCCAAAACCTAAAAGGATGAACCCAGAACTAAACTATTTCACTTGTTTACCACTAGATGGATCTGAGCTCCTAACTAACCGAAGTTCCCCACTGGGAATTGCTCAAGGGCCTTATTATTCCTATATGAATTTGAAAAGTCAATTACTGGATCCAAGTCAATTACTGGTGCCTTCACCCTAGGTCCCCATAGCATATGTGTGGTCTCCGTCGGTCTGCCATACCAAAATCATTGAAAAATAAACTGATTTCTCCCTTGAGAGGGAAAAACATTAAATCATGTTTAATGTTTTTCCCTCGCAAGGGAGAAATTAGATATAGTTTTTTAATGTCAAGAAAAAATGAAAGCCACAATTTCACTGAACTCTACAAGTATAATGTTGCATTTACTGTACTTATTATAGAACTCGCCATCAACATATGGTTGCTACAACAGAAGGTAGTAACTGTGTAGTAACCAATGAAAAACGTAGCTATTGACTCTTGTTTCTTTCGAGTGCGATATTCTTTATGGTTGCTACAACAGAAGGTAGTAACTGTGTAGTAACCAATGAAAAACGTTGCATATTTGCGTGTCGGAATTCACAGAATGACCCCCAGCCCTAAAACATTAAACATGTTAATTACAGTAACTTTCGTCTGCGCATGTGTCAAATGTGAAATACTAAAACTCCCATAGCTACCTTAAATATCGTTGAAATTAGTTCAAACTTAGAGGGTCGATCAGGAATAATACTTTGATGTTCCACATGAATTTAATTGGAATCGTACTGTAACTTCCGTCTGCGCATGCGCGAACATGAAATGTCGACCATTTCCTTGTAACGCTTCTAACTACGCGAAAAATAGTCGTGGAGAGCTGAAATTTTGAGGGTACACGCGGGTTGGATCGCAGATGTTCCCCTACCAAAATCATACATGGATACTCAACCTGTCCAGTGAACGAACCTACCGAATTATTCTACAAGTTCATGTGATTCGAGTGAGGAAGCTGTACTGCCTACTCGAATTGGCAGATGTTTTTAAATAAGTACGTTTAAATATGGCAGAACCTCCAGTACGCCCAATTTTTAGTTGCTCCGTCTACCTACTCGAGCCGAATTCACCGACTGTGCCCAATTGAAAAAATAGGTACAAAGGTGATAAATATTGGTGCTTGGTTATTAGTTGTTAACAAAATTTAGGGTTTTCACGAAATAGTGGAAGCAGATCCTGGTTCAGGACTTTAAATTTCGGAAAAACCTTTGTTAGTGTGCAAATTGAGATTTGGCTCTTGTGTACGCATGCGCCAAACGAATTTCTATTCCGTTTCCATTCCAGAATCCCCTGAAACACCACACGAAAGCCCTGTGCGCCCAGTGTAGTCCTAATTGCATCAGATTATCACATATCGTTTTCACGAAGTAATGGAAACAGATCCTGGTCTTTATGAATTGAAATTTCTGAAAAACCGTTGTTAGTGTGCAAGTTGAGATTTTGCTGTTTTGTGCGCATGCGCAAACGAATTTCAATTCCGTTCGCATTTCGGAATCCCCTGAAACACCATGCGGAAGCTTCGTGCGCCCCGTGTAGTCCTAATTGTGCCATAATTTAGTAAACAGGTTATCAAAGAGCTAATCTGTGAAACAAAATCCCAGTGATGTGGGTCATTTAAAAAAAATTAATAAACCTTCAGTTTACCACCAATTTATGCTTAAAACTAAGCTTTTCGCTCAAATTCTGAGCATCCTGAGGTACATAACTCACATAAACACGAGATTTACCTGAGGATGCTCAGAATTTGAGTGAATTGCTTCGTTTTAAATATCAATTGGCGGTAAACTGAAGGTTTATTTTGTATGTTTGGTTAGTCCACATTGTAAGATGGCTTACAAAATGTGTCCGATTAAATTCGATGAATTGATAAAATCCAGTGCTTGGATGTCATTTCATTACATTGAAACCCCTTCAGGATAATGTGATTTAATCAATGAAGAGGCCGACAAGGAAGAACCTCAAAGGAGAAACTGGGCCGAGCATGTGGGGTCTGTCAGTTTCTCATTGTACCTCAGGAAAAACCCCTCGGGTGGTCAGGTCCTTAGGCGAGTTTCGAGACGTTTTCAAGCACAGAAGTGACGGAACAGTTGGCAGCCCCCGCAGTTCCACACAGAGCTTTGTTTGTCATGTGGAATCTTTGGAGGAACAAGTACAGTCCTTTACAGGATTTGTGGTGAGGCGCTTCGACGGGTGGATGGGGTGAGAGGGACTTGTGGATCTTAAATGACTCAAGCTTCTCATATTCTGACCATTTAATGAATATCGTTTTCGAATGACCTCAAGCACATGGGCTTTCATTACAAAACCACCTGTCGTTTTGGGACTTTAACCTCCCTCAAGATCCTCCACTGCTCGTTGGGGGTTAGGGTCTCCTCTGTGGAACCCCGCTTATTCAACGTGGGCGGGGGAAAACATGAACACGGGGTAACTCGGAACAAACGCTTTTAGCGTTTGTGTGAGCAATTCATAAACGAAAACGCTGCAAATTATTACACAAAGGTTTATTATATACCTGTTTAGATGCCCATTCTGCGTAGATCACTGTTTTCTGTGGTCAATACCCTCGACCCCCTCCCCAAGGAAAGCCCTAAGTCGAGTACTGGAGCCGACCCCGGAACTAAAGTTTCCTACAAATGCGCGGGATTCAATAATTCAATCAATAATTATTTGTTGTTATTCATGAAGCATAACGTTTGCTCAAGATACAAAAGTACCTGTCAAAAAAATCTAGAAGATCCATCATTCTGCAAATGAAATAATATCACAGAACAGCCAACTCGACTTATGCAGCCATCCGTGATTATAATCAGGTGCTCCCTAGAGATGATATCTCGGCTGGTTTTATACCTTTTGATTCACGATCATGTTGACAAAGCTTTTACAAACGTGCAAACGTACCGCTGGACATGCAGTGCTCCGGGTGATCTCAAAAACTCTTCAGTTCAAGATCAGTTTAAAAACTTTTAAAAAACCACACCCTTTTGCCTTTAATGTACCTGAAGCTTCCTTATTTAAAGATGAAACTGAGAATTGCCGGCATAGGGCTTTTTCGAATTCTTCTTTTGGGAATGTACTATGAACGTAATATGAACGAACTTTACAGATTTGACTGAAGCCTTCATACGATGGGTGTCCGCCCAAGGGAAGTTCCACTGTATACCTAATATTGTTGTTCCGTCACTCCGAGATTTGAACACTTTGTACGTTTGTTCAGCATAAAAATTGTCTTTACTTTTTAGTTTAATACGATTTTTTGAGATCGGTTTAAAAAAAATGCGTATAAATAATATAGGTAATTATATGGATTTTTTTTTTAAACCTTACCTACTCCAAAAAAGCTGATAAAATTAGAAAGTAAAGGAATAGTTTGTTTTGATGCTGAGCAAACATACATAATTTATTCAAAGCCGATGCAACGAAATTTTTGTACAATATGAAGGCTGTGTGGCCAAATTTTCACTGAAAAACCCCACATACAGCAATTAATTAGTTGTTGTGCTTTTTTCCATTTTTAGTTAGCTGTTGGTGTTGATGATTCGACCAGTGTTGTTTTTGTTTCAGGCGTCCCGGCTCCTAGGTCTTGGCCCGGACCGCATTGTACTTTTAGACAGCAAAACAAAAATCTTAGCCAAATCACAAAATACTGCCGATCTTGTACAGGTAAGTTGTTTTCAACGTATATACAAAATAGTATTGTACGTAGTAATATATATGTACCTACATGAAGGATTTAGCCCTATCTTCATCAAGAATTAGGACGCACCACCCACGCATAACGTCCACCGACAAATCCTCAAAATGATAAATGACTTGAATATAATTAATTTATTGTAGTTTACCAACAATCCGCCTGCAAACACCTAGAAATCCCTTTAAATGCGGCTCCTCTGCTCCTGAGAGCCATCAGAATTCCGGAAAAACAATATGGGCATCGGGTTGAATACTAAAGGTGGCGTTTATTGAATAAGGAAGCAGCCCCACACAAAAACATGACCGAGAGAGACCCCCAAGCCCTCTGGGGTCACAAACCTGACGTTGATATAGCACTATTCGATTAAACATCCACCCCTGGCTTTTTCTTTCTGGGTTTTCCTGTTTTTGGATCTCGATCTTTTTTGCTCACGTCCCCTCTTTTTCTCAAATGAGGAATGGACGTAGATTTTTTTTCTCTTTTAGCGAATTTTCGATGAAAAGGAAGCTATTGTTCTCGGTCCAACATTTTTAAAACTCGAATTTCCGAATTATACCAAAATCCGTTTCAGACCATCCTGAATTCACTGCCGAAAGACACCAAAAATTATATGTATATATATATATATATTCATATATTTATATATATTATATATATTTATATATATTTATATATATATTTATATATATATTTATATATATGTATGTGTCATTCCAGACGATAACTCTCGAAAGAATTGAGATAAAAAGTTCAAATTTGCACGAAAAATCTGTCTTGGCAATCGACTGGCTAAGTTCGTAGATGGGCAGAATCGGGTCACTCTAAGGGGGAGTTTTGGGCAGTTTTAGGGGGGGAAAATTACCCATAAATTCCCAAAATGAAACAGTCTGACAAGTGACACCTCATTTTAAAGGTTTTTTTACGCTGAACACGATGGTGAAATCAGAATTGCGATATCTCATTCCGTTCTCAAACTGGAGCACTTTGAAGATTAAGGAACGTGGTTATTTCTTCGAAAATTCGCTCTTATAGCCATGCTGCATGACTGTGGTTTTTTTTTTAAATTCTTCCAAATTGTGGAGCTGATATTTGATCATTGATATTACCATTTGATAGTCTTAATTCACCTCCTAATACTACTTCTAGTGTTGTTATACAAATTTATGGTGATTTCAGACAGTTCCCGATGTTTTTGACTCATAAAAAATGTATTTCGGGAGCTTAACCCTCGTCTCTTCTGTCATATCAACTTCATATTCGGTCTTCTCGCCCTAAAAAACATGGAAAATGATACATCACAAGATCGTGTTCACTAAAACCTCAAAAAAACCCTCGAAAACCCCAATTTTTCTCCCATAACGCCCCTGGGTGTATTCCGATCGGGCTGCCGAGCTTTGGAGCACAACTAGGGCCCAAATGTGGACCCATACTATGGGTGGAAGAGCGACGATTTTAGAACAAATTTTAACGTAAATTTAAGGCTGAAACTTCGTGAGAGCCTCGATTTTCCACTCTTTGGTCAAAATCGACTTCCTTCTCGTCCCAAAAAACATGGATAAAAAAAAAATCCCTTTTTACCACCATTTTTCACTCATAACACCCCTGGGTATATTCCGATCGGGCTGCAAAGTTTCGGGACACAACTAGAGCCCAAACGGAGCATGTGTGCGAAAGAACGAATTTTCTAGACCGAAATTTAAGTAGATATGCACTTATGCACGATACGGCAGTTGGCGTACGGCGGACGGACATTGCATTTTTGGAATCTACGCACCTTGAAACGTAAAAGAAAAAATTTTGAGGGGGTTTTATAAACATGGTTTGCTGAACGATTACATAGGTGTATTATTCGCAGAATAATAAACCAAAATTTCCCTCCGTTGGCCGTATTTTGTAATTCCTTAGTTAAAATGAACCAAACTATTAAAATTTGATTTGTGGGTCCCAACAACCCGCGAAATTCACCTATTTCTCGAGTGCGGCTCAGCTCAGTCTCTGTAGTCCCGTACCGATGGCACATCGTTGAATAGATTTATATCCAGCGTTATTCCTGCAGTTCCAACAGCTTTGGCTCATCGTGTACCGTCATGATCCTCTGTAAAAGAACTTGGAAAAAGTTTCCTTCCCCGTCCTGCACCCACTTGTATTTTCATCTATTTTTAACCTTTTTTATAGAATAACAAAATTGGCGGATCATTGGCGAAGATATGTTCGCATAAAATGAGGAAGACAAACAAACGTTTAGAACCCCCTTTATTTCTTGTACACAAAAAATTGGGAAGATTAAAAAGAATCGACGTTAATTAAATTTAGAGAAAAAAAACCGTTCCAGTCATTAGCATGGCTATAACAGCGAGTTTCCAGATAAATATTCTTGCTATTGCGTTAAAAAAAGATATAGCGAGAAACCGTAGGTACCACTTTTCATATAATGTTTTCGTGATTTTAGCCATTTTCAGCGATTTTGACCCTAATAAAATCAAATTTGACGCATTCTGTTTTTGAGAATAATATTTTTATCATCGGAATAGTCTCCTCCTTGTGTGGTGAATCACCATCCCACACAACCTCAGGTGATTTAATATTGATTTTTGATTTTAGTATAAATTTTTTCACTACCAAAAATCCAAATTTGGCTCCTATTCTGTATTAGAAACAACTGACTTGGTCATTTTCTGTCCTTATCCTGTCGTGTACAACTCTGTTGTTGCCATGTTGTTGAAACCGCGCAAACTATTACACAACAGTTTATTATTTGATGGTATAGATGCCCCTTCTGTGTAGATTACTATTTTCTGTGGTCAGTACCTACCCTTGTCCCCCCCCCCCCCCTCCCCCAGGAAATCCCTAAATCGATTATTGGAGCCAGCCCGGGAAAAACTGTTTCATAAAACTGCGCATGATTCAATACCTAATTCAATCATTAATATTGTACAGATTCACTGCGGAATCGCGCTATGAAGAGCTCGTATATTTTCCGAACCTACCGCAATCAACATCAAAACAGGACAACCACAATTTTCCAGAAAACAACAATGAAAACATGTGATGGTTTCCATCACACTACCCCCGTCATCTTGACATCAGCACGAGCCATCCGATTGACGTGTATGAACCTCTTCGTCCCCCCCAACTGGACCTGGTACAACACATCGTTTGCTTTCTTCAGCACCGCCCAAGGGCCAGTCCACTGAGTTTGTAACTTCGGGCACCGCCCCACAATCCTTCTCGACTCGTGTACCCATACCCAGTCGCCTGCCTGGAAGCTCGTTAATTTTGCGTGCCTGTCAAATCGGGTTTTCTGTAGTTTCATGTGAATACTCATGTTTCGACGAGCGAACTCCCTTATCTCCAATAAGTCCTCGCGCAACTTGAATGCGTAGGGGGTAGAGCATCGCTGTTCGTCCAAACACAGGCCGCACCAACTCTTCTGGTAGTTGGAGCTCACGCCCGTACATCATGAGGGCTGGCGAAAACCCAGTGGTGACGTGAGTAGCACTCCTATATGCCAACAAAAATAAAGGCAACAACTTGTCCAAGTCATCCTGCTTGGAGTTTATGAACGCTGTTAGGTACTTTGTGATTGTCCTGTTTAGACGCTCAACAAGACCTCCATACTGGTGATGGAGTGGGGTGGCCCGGGTGTGTCTTGTGCCAAGTATTTTTGATTCGAAGTTGCGCCCTTGGTCAGTGTGGATTTCATTTGGGACCCCTTGATGGCTGAATACCCGGTCTGCAAGGGCAGCAGCAACCGTTGCAGCTTCCTGGTTGGGGATGGCGACAGCTTCCGGCCACTTTGGCCCACTTTCACCAAAAATTTGAAACGAGTTTAACCCGGAAGAGGTTGCAAATTAACAGAGTTTACCGCTCACTCTCTTTCACCAGAGCTCTGTGCGAGCTTAAACTTCCACCGAGGGGACTCAAGTTTAAACGCCCGAAATCCGGCAAGTTAAAGTCGCTAATCTCCGTTATCCATGAGGTCCCAATATGGCAGCCTAGCTCACAGCTGATTTTCGGTTCCGTTGTTATAGAGCTGTGAAATGAATTAACGCGAGTTGGCATTATATTGTTATTTACTCTATATTATGTGTTCCACAATGATATATACCTTACCTCGTGACTGGAGTTGTCGTAAATCAGAAATCACTTTGGCAATATTTACAGTCTATTATTACAGCGGACATCTTCTTCTTCTTCTTTTTCCCAGTTACGTGTCTTGGCCGCAGCCATGCCAGACATAGGTTGGGGAATCGACATCACCTGAGTGGTGGTTGTTGTTGTTTTGACGAGTTTATAGTCCCGGCGCGTCATATTGTCCAACTTTTGCTTGGACATTTTAAACTAAACTCCGTCAGGCAAACTCCGTTATTTCAAACTGGGTTTAACCGACATTTGGGTTGGTGAAAGACGCCAGCTGCCTTTCCAGGTTTAAACCTCGACGTTAATTTTAACGGAGTTTCGCTAAACTCCGTTAAATAATTATCTGGTGAAAGTGGGCCTCAGTGAAGTATTCTGAAACTACTATTACAAACCGATTACCACTTCTTGTTTGTGAGAACGGTCCTAGTACGACTAACCCGATTCTTTCAAAGGGTCCCCCAATCATGAACTGTTGTAGGGGTGCAGTTGGTGCAGGTTTCCTTTGTTGCGGCCCTTTAATCTTCTGACAATCTACACACATCTTGCACCATGCCTTCACGTCTGATGCCATACCCGGCCAGAAGTAGCGTTGGCGAACCTTCCCAAGGGTATTCATGAAGCCAAAGTGACCCCCTGTGGCACTATTATGGCATTCCTGGGGCACATGAGGGACTTGACTCTCAGGCACTACAACCTGCCAGTAACCTCTACCCTGTGGTCTCTCCCACCGATGGTACAACACCCCATCTCTTGTCTGTAGGGAGTCCCAGAGCATCAACAACTGTCTGGCCTTGGGATGGGGTTGGGCGCCAATTGTACAGATTCACTGCGGAATCGCGCTACGAAGAGCTCGTATATTTTCCGAACCTACCGCAATCAACATCAAAACAGGACAACCACAATTTTCCAGAAAACAACAATAAAAACATGTGATGGTTTCCATCACAATATTATTTGTTGTTATTCATGAAGCATAGCAATTGTTCAGGTTGCAAAAGTACTATCAACAACATCCAAAATAACCAGCATTCTTCAAATTAAATAATATCACGGAACAACCAACTCGATTTCATACAGCCATCCTTGATTATAATCAGGTGTTCCCTAGCGATGATATCTGGGCTGGATATATATATATATACAATTTTATTCACGACCCTATTGTTGAAGGTTTTTGGTGCAGAAGAACGGCATCAAATTTTTGTTAAAATGTAGGAATGAATAATTCAGGATGCTCTGAAACGGATTTGCGTTAAAAAAAAAATAATAATAATAAAATATATAAAAACATATTAAAAATCATGTTCTGAAAATTTTGGGCCCAATGCAATAACATAATTTTCATTGAAAATTCGCTAAAAGATATTGGTTTAGGAGTGAATTTCGTGTGACGTAGGTAGGAGTTTAGTTGGGAAATCAACATTGAACTAACCTCAATGTGATGATTTCTCATGGAAATTGTTGTAGGTTCGTTCAATTTACTTTCATTTGTATCCCCACAATATCGCAGCCACCGTCCGTAGGATGTCTTCTGTATGTTTCTCTAATTTCATGTTTGATCGTACCCTTTCCAACACTAACGAGTGCGTGTTTTCGTCAATTCATTCATGGGATCCCCACTGAGATGTTTGTGGAAACTGTACGTTTTCTGAATGTCAAATCAGCGTAGGTAGCGAATTATTCGACGATTTCCATCAGTGACTCACCAAATTACTTGGTGTTACGTGGAAAACGCTGTTTCTGGGCAGTCAAGGGGGACCCTGTCGGAAACTATGGATAATACACTGCCAAGGACATGGCACAGAAGCTTCCTCGCGGCCTTCACAGTATGTCACCATTAAATTTTCAGAAAACTAGAAATGACCCGTTCGCCATGCTCATGACGACAGAATGCTTAACCTTCGTTATAGCCTCAATTCTTCACTCTTCGGTCAAAATCAACCAAATATTCGGTCTTCTCGCCCTAAAAAACATGGAAAACGATACCTCACAAGCTCATGTTCACTAAACCTCAAAAATCCTTCGAAAACCCCTATTTTTACACTCATTTTTCTCCCATATCACCCCTGGGTGTATGCCGATCAGGCTGCCGTGTTTCGGAGGACAACTAGGAGCCAAATGTTTTCCCAAATGGGAACCCGAACTGTGTGCGGAAAAACGACGATTTTAGACCAAAATTTAACGTAAATTTAACGCTGAAACTTCCTTAGAACCACAATTTTCCACTCTTTGGTCAAAATCGACTTCATATTCGGTCTTCCCGTCCCCAAAAACATGGAAAACGATACCTCAAAAACTCATGTTACTAAAACACGAAAAGTACCTATTTTTGTACACATTTTCACTCATAACACCCCTGGGTATATTCCGATCGGGCTGCAAACTTTCGGGACACAACTAGGGCCCAAATGGAGCATGTGTGCGAAAGAACGAATTTTTTAGACCGAAAATGAAGCCTGTACACGTGATACGGCGGTCGGCGGACGGACATTGCATTTTTTTAATCTACGCACCTTGAAACGGAAAAGAAAAAATTTTGAGGGGGTGTTATAAAAATTTTTTGCTGAGCGAATACATAGGTGTATTATTCACAGAATAATTAACCAAAATGAATTTTGGGAGTTGAACATTTGGTAGAACTCAATTTTTCACTGTTTGGTCAAAATCGACTTCATATTCGGTCTTTTTGTCCCCAAAAACATGGAAAACGATATCTCAGAAGCTCATGTTACTAAAACGCAAAAAGTACCGGACGGACGGACATTGCATTGCATTTTTGGAATCTACGCACCTTGAAACGGAAAAGAAAAAATTTTGAGGGGGTGTTATAAAATTTTTTTGCTGGGCGATTACATAGGTGTATTATTCACAGAATAGTAAACCAAAAATCTCGTTAGCGCCTGCGCAGAGGCTACCGTTGGTTCGATCGTGATGAAATTGATAGGGGACCATCTAGCGCTATACCCACACAATTCCTGAAAATTTGATCGAAATCGGATCAAAATTGTGGAAGTTGTGGCTGTGACAAGGAAATGTGGACAGACAGACACGGAACCAGATTGGTTCAGGGGGCTCTGAAGCGCAAAATGCAAGTGGAAATTTCGATTTTGGAGCACACAAAAAAAAAGTTTATTCCGAAAGTGAAAAAGCCGTGCAGACTCGGAAGGAATACAAACAAACAAGTCGCCATTAAATCGATTGTGTTGGGTCCATTACAATGTCAGACGGTCTCCTCTTGGCATAGGCCGTGGAAGGGAATTGATTCTATTTCTGTTCCACACCTAATCCTCGTCCCGCTTGATTTACCACCAAGAAGTTATTCAACTGCTACGGTTAAACTAATCTGGTCATCCACTACCCAAACCAAGTGGACGCAACTTCATTTGTTTTGCGATTTTCCTCAATCAGCAGCGTAATATTGCGTGAATCCCCGCGCTTTCATTGTCCATAATTTCTACCGCTATTTTTCAGCATTTTATTCAGTAAGGTTCAATTTTGGTTGTGAGAGGATCACGAGAAATATGTTTCAACATAATAGCAATTTATGGTTTATTATTTTCAATAATGAACCATTGGAATCGAGCATGAAAAAAAAATTCTAACCCCCTCTCAAAATTTGATGGTTTACGTTTCAAGGTATGTAGAATCCGAAAATGCAATAAAAACCGCAACTAAGTCTTTGTCACATGGGTTTATTATTCTATTGGACATACCTACAGAAATGCTGGATGTTTATTTATTGTTTCTTTCATGTAAAATAATTGAAACAGCTATTTCTGGTGGTTTCCACCAATTTTGGCCCCCAAAACACAATATAGGGACGCTCCTTTTTTTTCAAATTTATCTTTGATCATTGGTAGTGCCATTTAATCGTCTTGATCCACGTGTTGAAACTACTTCCAGTGTTATTATACAAATTGATGGTGATTTCAGACGATTTCGCAGGTTTTTGACTCATAAAAAATCAATTTTGGGAGCTGAACCTTTGGTAGAACCTTAATTTTCCACTCTGGTCAAAATCAACTTCATATTCGGTCTTCTCGTCCCAAAAAACATGGAAAACGATACCTCAAAAGCTCATGTTACCAACATGTTGCTAAAACGCTAAAAGTAACTATTTTTGCACACATTTTGACCCATAACACCCCTGGATATATTCCGATCGGGCTGAAAAGTTTCTGGACACAACTAGGGCCCAAATGGAGCATGTGTGCGAAAGAACGACTTTTTTAGATCGAAAATGAAGCCGGTACACGTGATGCGGCGTACGGTGGACGGCGGACGGACATTGCATTTTTGGAATCTACGCACCTTGAAACGGAAAAGAAAAAAGTTTGAGGCGGTGTTATAAAAATTGTTTGCTGACCGAATACATAGGTGTATTATTCACAGAATAATAAACCAAAAATGTCTGTCTGTCCGCCGTACTAGCCACTTTTCTTAGTTAGGTACCATGAAACATAATTAACAGAAGGGTGTTCTGTACAAAATAATGAACCGTTGTGCAGGGATTCGCAGCGTTTTTCATTACAGTAGCACTGGTATTCGTAGTTGAATAAACAACAGAAAATTATAATTCATCAAAATAAATGGTTCATGCATCTGTTGGAATTTAACTCAGGAATAAATTCCAGCAAATTTGCGCGCGAGGTGGGATTTGTAAATCCTGTGCGCTATAAAAATTATTATTAATTATCAAAAGGAATTATAATTCCGATCGGGCTGCAAAGTTTCAGGACACAACTAGGGCCCAAATGGAGCATGTGTGCGAAAGAACGAATTTTCTAGACCGAAAATGACGCCGTAAAAGGAGCAATTTTGAGGGGGTGTTACAACAAAAAATTTCTGAGCGAATACATAGGTGTATTATTCGCAGAATAATAAACCAAAAGAGTTTAACACCCCCCTCAAAATTTGAATGTTTCAAGGCTCGTAGAATCTTAAAATGGAATAAGTAAACAAATGTATGCCTGTCCGCCTTAAATTTTCTCTCAAGGTTAATCAGCTGAATCGAATCAAATTTTAGGAATAAGTCAAATGTGATTCTAATAAATTGAAATCTGCAACCATCGAGATTTTAAAAATCGGATCTAAATCGGGGGTGGAGAAACGGTTTATCCCCGCCATAGCAGGAGTAATTTTGGTTTATTATTCTGTGAGTAATACACCTATGTATTTGCTCAGCAAAAATTTTTATAACACTCCCTCAAAATTTTTTCTTTTACGTTTCAAGGTGCGTAGATTCCAAAAATGCTATGTCCGTCCGCCGTCCGCCGTCTAAAAAAATCGTTCCTTCGCACACATGCTCCATTTGGGCCCTAGTTGTGTCCCGAAAGTTTGCAGCCCGATCGGAATATACCCAGGGGTCTTATGAGTGAAAATGTGGATAAAAATAGGTACTTTCTGTGTTTCAGTAACATGAGCTTTTGAGGTATCGTTTTCCATGTTTTTGGGGACGAGAAGACCGAATATGAAGTCGATTTTGACCAAAGAGTGGACAATTGAGGTTCTACCAAAGGTTCAACTCCCAAAATCGATCTTTTATGAGTCAAAAACCTGGTAAATCGTCTGAAATCACCATCAATTTGTATAACAACTCTAGAAACAGTGTCAACACGTGGATCAAGACCATTAAATGGTACTATCAATGATCAAAGATAAAGGAGCGTACCTAATTTGTGTTTTTGGGGCCAAAATTGGTGGAAACAATCAGAGATAGCTATTTCAATTATTTCACATGAATGAAACAATAAATGAACAGCCAAAATTTCTTTAGATAATTCCGATAGAATAATAAACCCATGTGACAAGGACTTCGCAGCGTTTTTTTTTTTATGACCCAAATTAATGCTATCCTGTGCAAACGCATGTCTCACCTAGTAATTATCAAATAAAAACTGAGCCATAATATTAATGAATATTTCAAACAAAAAAAGTCCATCCAAGTTATTTAAGCCTTCTAAGCCTGGCCCTGGGTGGAAAGAGATGAGAATTCAACTCACCTGGGAAGCGGCTGAAAATAAGTCGTGGGAGGAGGAGTGCATTATCATTAATTAACCTAATGGTTTTATAATTAGACTGTTGAAAAAAAAAAAAACATTTTTTCCTCGTTGTATGTCAACAGTGGCAGCAGTGCGGGGGACGATCTCATGACAGGCTCCAACTCGAGTTCAGAGGCACGCGGTGGTCTCTCGTCGTTCCTTCGGCATCAGCAATGCGCGACGTCGGTCGCGCCCTCTGGACGATCCTGCAGGACCTCGACTCACATTTCCTCGACGAGTACGCCCTCACGAGGACTCCCGCTCACTGTGAGTTGACCCAAACTGATTTTAGCGAATTTTCAAAGAAAATGAAGCTATTGCAATGGCTTCGTAATTTAAATAATATAAATTTTTAGAAATTTTCTTCATAGAATTCCGTTTCAGACCATTCTAAAACGATTCCTGAAATTTAACACTTTTTTATATGTATATATATATTTATATATATATGTGTCACTCCAGACGATAACTCTCGATAGAATTGAGATAAACAGCTCAAATTTGCACAAAAAATCTATCTTGGCAATCGAAAGGCTAAGTTCGAAGATGGGCGAAATTGGCCTACTCTAAGGAGGGTTTTGGCGCATTTAAAGTGCGCAAAAATTACCCAAAAATCCCCAAAATGTTATTTTCCAACAAGTGACCCCTCATTTTAAAGGTTTTTGCACGCTGAACACGATGGTGGAATCGGATTTTAGATATCTTGATCCGTTCTCAAATTAGAGCATTTAAAGTGCGCAAAAATTACCCAAAAATCCCCAAAATGTTATTTTCTAACAAGTGACCCCTCATTTTAAAGGTTTTTGCACGCTGAACACGATGGTGAAATCGGATTTTAGATATCTAAATCCGTTCTCAAATTAGAGCATTTAAAGTGCGCAAAAATTACCCAAAACTAGGATAATCTTTAAACTCTTACCCCCCCCCCCCCCCCCACCCCCTTAGAGTGGTCAGATTGAAAAATGTGAGAAGTATTAATTGAAGACGAGAGTTCGAAGCAAAAAAGGGGGAGGCAAACGATTAGTACAACTCCTTGAATTTCCCATTTGACATATAATTGTTATGATACCTTCATAGATAGACAAGTACCGGCCCACGTATTACTAGAAGGAAGACGAAAGAAAAAATCTATTTCAAATTATTCAATTTAGGTACTAACAGTAGGAGGAAGAAGTTTTCCTTTATTCAAAACCATAGCCATTAATTCGAATATTTCTTTGAAAATTCGCTCATTAAATCATGCTGCATGACTGGTTTTTTTGTCAAGTGGAAAGTAGTTAGTTGTATTGTGATAAGTTGTGTGACTTGGACGTGTTTTTGGTTTATTATTTTCAATAATGAACCATTGGAATCGAGCATGAAAAAAAAAAAATTCTTACCCCCCCTCAAAATTTGATGGTTTACGTTTCAAGGTATGTAGAATCCAAAACTGCAATAAAAAAACGCTGCAAATCCCTGCACAACGGTTTATTATTTTGTAAAGAATACCCTCCTGTTACAGATCACAGGTCTCCGTATAGATAACCCTTCTATATAATATATGTACTATTCTACACATATTATGTAGATCGCGGACCTCCGTAGGTTAGTACCTAACCCCGTACTCGTTACTAGGTACCTACCTAAACCGTTGTGTAATAATTTACCTGTATAGGTTCCACTTCTACGGATATAGAATAATGAACCGTTGTGTAATAATTTGCCCATCAATGATACTTCAACGGTTGTTCAAGTTGCAAAAGTAGTACCTATCAACAAAATCCAGCCCCTTCTTGGTAGATTGGCGGTTGTGTAATAATTTACCGTTGTGTAATAATTTTTCGTTTTGTAATAATTTGCCATTATGTAATAATTTACCCATCAATAATACTTCATCGGTTGTTCAAGTTGCAAAAGTACCTATCAACAAAATCCAGCCGGATCGCAAACCCTCGGTAGGTTAATACCTAACCCCGTACTCGTTACTAGGTACCTAACTAAATCACGAGGTAAATGTTGCTAAAATAATTCTGTCGATTGCAAACAGTACCTAACAAAAAGAAACGCACATCATTTTTCAAATGAAATAATATCACAGAACAACCAACTCGACCACTTAGGTACCCCACCAATAAAATCGGCGCGTCCCTGGTGACGAGATTTCGTCTGTTGTATACAATTTTTCATTCACACTGGAGTCGAAAATGCCTGTCGGTGCAAACTTCGGGGCCTTACTGTGAACGAACGGCTGGACGTACGATGCTCCCGGTGGTCTTAAAAAACTCGCAAGTTCGAGAACTATTTAAAACCGTAAAAAAATTCACGTAAAACAAAGGTATAGGCGTTTTGAAAATTTCAACCCCTATTTTGAACCCCTTAGAGATGACTGACAGTAACGTCGAGCTTCGAGGACCAACTAGACCCCGAACGGAACCTATAACCCGAATTTCATCAATTTTCTTTCATGGTAACTAAGAAAAGTGGCCCGTACGGCGTACGGCGGACAGACAGAAATATGTTTATTGCAGTTTTGGATTCTACATACCATGAAACGTAAACCAACAAATTTTGAGGGAGGTAAGAATTTTTTTTTTTTCATGCTCGATTCCAATGGTTCATTATTGAAAATAATAAACCAAAATGTCTATCTGTCCGCTGTACTGGCCACTTTTCTTAGTTACCATGAAACAAATTTGATGAAATTCGGGTTATAGGATCCGTTCGGGGTCTGGTTGGTCCTCGAAGCTCGACGTTACTGTCAGTCATTTCTAAGGGGTTCAAATTAGGTGTTGAAATTTTCAGAACGCCGCATCTCAAAAATTTTCGATTGAAGGGTATGGTTTTTTTAACGTTATTAAATTTGTCTCGAGCTAAACAATTTTTTGAGACCACCCGGAGCACTGTACGTCCAGCCGTTCGTGTGCAGCAAAAAGCTTCGTCAACACGATCGTGAATCAAACGGTATAAATCCGGCCCGGATATCATCACTAAGGAGCACCTGATTATAATCAAGGATGGCTGTATGAAGTCGAGTTGGTTGTTCTGCGATATTATTTCATTTGATAAGTGATGTGGACTATTGGATTTTGTTGGTAGGTACCTACTTGTGAAACTTGAACAAACTTTGAAGTATTATTGATGGGTAAATTATTACACAACCGTAACTTATTACACAACGGCAAATTATTACACAACGGTAAATTATTACAGAACGGTAAATTATTACACAGCGGTTCATCTACCAAGAAGGGGCTGGATTTTGTTGGTAGGTACTTTTGCAACTTGAGCAAACGTTGAAGTCTTATTTATGGGCAATTTATTACACAACGGTTAATTATACTTGACCAGGGGGTAGGTAATGACCACAGAAAACAGTGATCTACGCAGAAGGGGCATCCATTTCACTCCACATCAACAATTTTCCTTCAAAAATTCATTATGTGCGTTTCTTTTTGCCATTTTAGTTACTGTTTGTCATCGAAAGAATTATTTTAGCAACATTTAACTCGTCATTTAGGTAGGTACCTAATAACGAGTTCATTGTTAGGTACTAACCTACGGAGGGTCTGCGATCTACATAATATGTATAGACTAGTGCATATTATTTATACGGGTTATCTATACAGTGAGCTGTGATCTGTAACAGGAGGGTATTCTGTACAAAATAATAAACCGTTGTGCAGGGATTTGCAGCGTTTTTTCCAAATGTCCAATCATGTTCAAGTTGATCGATAGCTGTCAAAAAATACTCCAGAAACGTTTTTTCAATCGATTTATTGCAGTTGAGTCGAATATAGAGATTATTCATGGTTGATTTTTGAAATGTTTGTGGAGTAAAAACAACTCAAATCCCCTTTGAGTCCAACGGTTTGGACCCCGATCCTGAAGCCAACGGTTTTCAGGAAAAACGACTCAACGGCGTTTTCAGCTAGTTGAGTCGTTTTTCCTCAACAAATAACAAAACTCCCACGTTAGGGTGTTTCAGTCGAGGCGTTGAGATGTTTTTGCTAAAAAAACACGGAGTTGAGACGTTTTTCCTCAAAATTAAGCTATTTCCAGATTTCATTCCTAACAATTTCAACCCTTTCTGTGTCGAATTTTGGAATTTCGATTTGACCATCAAATGGGGTTGAAATTAGGGGGTTTACGTGAAAATCCCATTTTAAACAATTTTTGAGTTGTCGTTCTTCCTTCACACGGCAGTATTGTGATAAGTTGTGTGACTTGGACGTGTTTTTTTCGAATGGTCATGTGGCGGAAGCGGCGCTGACGGATGGAAAAGTGGCGCGGTGCACTTTCTCACATCAGAACTCCAAAGGCGTTCGTTTCTCAACTGAAACGAGACCTGAATATCTCAGGTAGCTGCAGGAGATTTTTGGAAACGACAATTTTTGTTTATTATTTTCAAGGCCTTTGAAATCGAGCATCGGGGGGAAAAGACCCAGTCATGCAGCATGGCTAAAATTTAAAAAAATTAAAATAAATTTCTTTTATAACCCTGGATTTGTTGACCTTATTACCTGTTATATCCCAGGGGATTGTGTTTTTTTTTTTGGGTTTACTGTTCTTAAGAATCAACCTTTGGAATCGAGCATCGAGGGGAAAGTCCCAGTCATGCAGCATGGCTAAAATTTAAAAAATAAATAAATACATTTCTTTTATAACCCTGGATTTTACCTCAATGGGTATTATATCCCGAGGGGGACTTTTTCTTGTTTGTTATTTTCAAGGATCAACCTTTGAAATCGAGCAACAGGGAAAAAAGCCCCAGTCATGCAGCATGGCTAAAATAAAAATAAAAAACGTTCTTTTATAACCCTGAATTTAACTTCGGTGGGTATTATATCCCGAGGGGACTTTAAAAAAAAATTATTTTCAAGGATCAACCTTTGGAATCGAGCATCCCAAAGTCCCAGTCATGCGGCGTGACTGAAATTTAAAAAATAAATAAATAAATTTCTTTTATAACTTCGGATTTGACCTCACTGGATATCATATCCCGAGGGGGACTTTTGGGTTTATTATTTTCAAGGATCAACCTTTGAAATCGAGCAACAGGGAAAAAAGTCCCAGTCATACAGCATGGCTAAAATTAAAATAAAAAACTTTCTTTTCAATTTCAATTCAATTCTTTATTAAAACACATATTTAGTACATAATGAAGAATATAAGTACAGGAACATGAGAAAACCAAGTTCATGAATGGGCCCCTAAGGCCTTGACGACCCGTCCAGGGGCTGGTTGTCAATAAACTTGCTTATTAGTTTGGATTGAGCGTGCACTTTTAGCTGGAAACAATAGATTTACAGACAATATTCAACTTGAGTGAAAAAAAAAATTAATGTATATATGTATGGGTATATATAGCACCTATGCCATCCATATTCCAACATAGTAATTACCTAAATACATAACACAGTTACAATTACAGATCAAACCTATTCAAGAAGTCAGTGTGCAGGTCAGATTTGTGCATTTGCAGCAGGTATGCGCCAATTCTTTTTTTGAAGGATTTAGTCGACTGATCTGATTGCAAGGTAGTCGGAAGTGAGGCGTATATTGTGGGAGGCAGCCATGGAAATTGTCTTGTGAAAAAATCAGTGGTAGGACGGGAAACGGGATTTATAACCCTGAATTTGATTGCAATGGGTATTGTATCCCGAGGGGGGTTTTTTTAAATTATTTTCAAGGATCAACCTTTGGAATCGAGCATCGGGGGAAAAGTACCCAGTCATGCCAAAATTTTGTTTGGGCCATATTCTGATCGGAAATGTACCGCTCCTTCCACCTGAGTTCTTATTTTTAATTTTACACTGTAGTTTGGGGGAGTTGAGACCGTTTTAGTCTCGAAAACACAAGACAAGATTTTTATGGAAAACACGAGACAAGATTTCAGTGGAAAACACGAGGCAAGATTTTAGTCGAAAACAAGACAAGGTTTTAGTCGTAAACACAAGACAAGATTTTAGTTGAAAACACGAGAGAAGGTTTTAGTTGAAAGCAAGACAAGTTTTTAGTCATAAAAACAAGACAAGATTTTATTGGAAAACGCGAGATGATTTTAGTCGAAAACAAGACAAGGTTTTAGTCGTAAACACAAGAAAATATTTTAGTGTTAAAACACGAGACAAGATTTTAGTCGAAAACAAGACAAGGTTTTAGTCGTAAACACAAGATTTCAGTGGAAAACACGAGACAAGATTTTAGTCCAAAACAAGACAAGGTTTCAGTCGTAAACACAAGACCAGATTTTAGTGAAAAACACGAGACAAGGTTTTAGTTGAAAACAAGACAAGGTTTTAGTCCTAAACACAAGACAAGATTTTAGTGGAAAACACGAGATAAGGTTTTATTCGAAAGCAAGACAAGGTTTTAGTCGTAAACACGAGACAAGATTTTAGTGGAAAACACGAGACAAGATTTTAGTTGAAAACACGAGAGAAGGTTTTAGTTGAAAGCAAGACAAGTTTTTAGTCATAAAAACAAGACAAGATTTTATTGGAAAACGCGAGATGATTTTAGTCGAAAACAAGACAAGGTTTTAGTCGTAAACACAAGAAAATATTTTAGTGTTAAAACACGAGACAAGATTTTAGTCGAAAACAAGACAAGGTTTTTGTCGTAAACACAAGATTTCAGTGGAAAACACGAGACAAGATTTTAGTCCAAAACAAGACAAGGTTTCAGTCGTAAACACAAGACCAGATTTTAGTGAAAAACACGAGACAAGGTTTTAGTTGAAAACAAGACAAGGTTTTAGTCCTAAACACAAGACAAGATTTTAGTGGAAAACACGAGATAAGGTTTTATTCGAAAGCAAGACAAGGTTTTAGTCGTAAACACGAGACAAGATTTTAGTGGAAAACACGAGACAAGATTTTAGTTGAAAACACGAGAGAAGGTTTTAGTTGAAAGCAAGACAAGTTTTTAGTCATAAAAACAAGACAAGATTTTATTGGAAAACGTGAGATGATTTTAGTCGAAAACAAGACAAGGTTTTAGTCGTAAACACAAGAAAATATTCTAGTGTTAAAACACGAGACAAGATTTTAGTCGAAAACAAGACAAGGTTTTTGTCGTAAACACAAGATTTCAGTGGAAAACACGAGACAAGATTTTAGTCCAAAACAAGACAAGGTTTCAGTCGTAAACACAAGACCAGATTTTAGTGAAAAACACGAGACAAGGTTTTAGTTGAAAACAAGACAAGGTTTTAGTCCTAAACACAAGACAAGATTTTAGTGGAAAACACGAGATAAGGTTTTATTCGAAAGCAAGACAAGGTTTTAGTCGTAAACACGAGACAAGATTTTAGTGGAAAACACGAGACAAGATTTTAGACAAAAACAAGACTAGGTTTTATTCGTAAACACGAGACAAGATTTTAGTCGAAAACACGAGACAAAAATCGTAAAAATTAAAAAACTTACCTAAAAAGGGGTCAACTGAAAAAAACAAAAAAAAAAAACAAAGGGGCTTTTTGTTGGAAATTAGTTGTAAGTAGATATAAAAGGGGGCTTCTGGCGCAGGGGTCACTCTGCAATGTCGAGGTTATGCAAAACCCGCAACACCTACCTTGCCTCGCGAGCATAGTGCAGGGGCAGGACGTGGCGAAAAAATGTTGCTACCCCCCTCGTTCAGGGATCGAAGGTTCGAGTCCACCAGCCGAAACAAACTTTTTTCGTTCCACCAGCCGATGCAGAACTTGTTCCCTTACCCTTGGCCCTGCAGCCGCTGGCAGTTGTTGTGTTCCGGGTTTTACATAACCTCGACATTGCAGGTTGAGACCCTGCGCCAGAAGACCCCATTTATATCTACTGTTGTAGAATCGGTAGTTGAAGTTTGGCGGCTTAAAGTGGGGACACCCCTGTATAGATACTCCAACGTCCTCACTACCTAAAGCTGCGTCCACATTATGCCGGGCGGCATGGGCCGGCACAGGCCGGGCAGCAAAGCCGAAGAAGTATGGACGTGCCGCCCGGGTTCCCCGAAAGCCGAAAGCCGGCCCGAATCGAACCCGCCTCGTGCCGATCGGGATCAAAGGAGCCGCCACGGCTTTAAGCCGCTCGGCATAATGTGGACGCGTGTCTCGGCTTATCGCCTGGCATTTTCATTTCAGTTTTCATCCGAAGCGGATCAAGTGCGGGTGTGCTGGTGATATTTTTGAGAAATATGGTGAAAAAGTGGTCCGATGAGGAAACTCTGTCGCTCATCGAGCTCTACAGGGACCGTCCCAACTTGTGGGACAGTTCCCACCGCGACTACAAGGTTAAAAACAAACGCCACGACGGATTCATGGAGATCGCAGTGTCGTTTGGTGTAGACAAGGATGAGGTGGAAAGAAAAATCCGCCGCTCTTCTTCGGAGGCTTTGAGCTCCAGCTGCGATGATCACTGCACCCGCAGCAGCAAGAACGGAATCGTCGTCGTTGACACTCATGATGAGACTGACCGTAAAAGCCGGCCCGAAGCCCAAGCCGAGCCGCGGGAGCGTCCACACTGCAGAGTACAATGTGGACGTGCCGGCCCGAACGCAACGCCGGGCGGCTTTCCCGGGCGGCTTCGCCGCCCGGCATAGTGTGGACGCAGCTTTACGCAGCAACCTGCGCATACTAGCTAAAGTTCGGACATAATTATACCATTTTTACGCGGATGTGCCATAAGAAATTGAAGTTTCCGTAAACAGCTTTTGTTGACTTGCAAACTGCTTGAAGTCGACCTCAATCCATATCCAACTTCAAATCTCGTCACCCTCTGAGTCTGACTCAACTCGAAAGAGATACATCTCGAGTAATCCGAACGCATTTACATATAATTAAGCCACCTTCATTTGCATCTTAACTGATTCCCCATGCTAAAGTCAGTCTTCAACCCCCCAAAGGAGCAGGCGCCCTGGTCTGTCTCCGCGAGTGATGCAATCATTTCGTATGTTTACTTTCTTGAGGACTTATTGAATGGTCGATCAGTTCCACTCAGTTCCCTGCCTTCAATTTGAATCTCATGATCATTGCTGCTGGTAGTATGGCAAACTAACAAAAATTGGATAAATATTTTGTTTCTCGTGAGAGACCCATAACAAATAGACCTACGTTTATGAGTATAACTTAAATCACTTGCGGCAGAGTAGTGGAAATCCATAGCAAAAAACTACAGGATAAAAATAGAAATAGTCTATTTCCACGTCAAACTAACAAACTTTAGACCGGTTTCGGTTGTTACACAATCATCAGTACACGATAGAATATACGTTTACGCTATGCCTTTCAAGGTAAATGTGGGTCCTGTAGGTCTTTTTTTTTCTTTTTTTTTAATTAGAAAAATGCCTTTAATTACAACAACAAATCAAACTACAAGAAAAAAGAAGTATTTGATACTTCATACATATGTAAACAAAAATAATACTCACTTCTATAAAAACAAATATATGGCAATTTCTGATCTCCAAAATTTAAAAAAAATTGTCTGGAGATCAGGAGTTTGAAAACAAAAAAAAATAGAAACGAGTGCTGTCAAGTAAATACTTTAAAATAATCTAAGTAAAGGGAATTCTGCTAACGAATAATATGTACAAAAAAAACCACAGTCATGCAGCATGGCTATAAGAGCGAATTTTCGAAGTTTTCGGCATCTTCCTCCTCCGCCTAAAATTTTCTGAAAATTAATTTTCGGCCAATGTTTTCCCAACTTGATACCATACAAAATTAAAACAGGAGTAGTTTTACGCAAAGTAAAATTTGGGGTGGAAGGAGGGGGAGGGGGAAATCAAAAATGTTTTGAATACCAGAAGAGTAGGTATTGGGTACCTACGTAACAAATTTTTTGTTCCATTTTTTGCCGAGTAACACCTCGGTTTGTAGATTTTCCAACGCTGAACACGATGGTGAAGTCAGAATTGCGATATCCCATTCCGTTATCAGATTAGAGCAGACGAACCAGGAAGAACATCTCAAGAAATAACCACGTTCCTTCATCTTCAAAGTGCTCCAGTTTGAGAATGGAATGAGATATCGCAATTCTGATTTCACCATCGTGTTCAGCGTACAAAAACCTTTAAAATGAGGTGTCACTTGTCAGACTTTTTCATTTTGGGAATTTATGGGTAATTTTCCCCCCCTAAAATTCCCCAAAACTCCCCGTTAGAGTGACCCGATTCTGCCCATCTTCGAACTTAGCCTGTCGATTGCCAAGACAGATTTTTCGTGCAAATTTGAACTTTTTATCTCAATTCTTTCGAGAGTTATCGTCTGGAATGACACATACATATATAAATATATATATAAATACATAAATATATAAATATATAAATATATATATAAATATATATATATATATATATACATATAATTTTTGGTGTCTTTCGGCAGGGAATTCAGGATGGTCTGAAACGGATTTTGGTATAAAAATCTTTCGGAAATTCGAGTTTTAAAAATTTTGGACCGAGAACAATAGCTTCCTTTTCTTCGAAAATTCGCTAAAAGGGACACAGATGACAACGGAATCAAAGAAACAATAAAGAAAATACTACAATGCTCTGTTATAAATATATATATAAACTTAATAAATAAAACGCAAAACAGAAATGAACATACCGTTTTTATATAGATTTTTAAAATGAACAATCAAACTATTTTTAAATTTATTAAAACTGAAACTTAATTTAATATGAGGAGGCAATTCAATAAACAGTCTAGGACCTAAAAATGAAAACTGACGTTTGAAAAAATCACATCTAGGGTGAGGGATTGGTATATTCAAAATCGAGTTTGCTCTTGTAATACCCTGAAGGGGTTTAATGTCAGGAAGATAATGCTTGTAGAAATACTTCAGCCGTTCAACTACATAAGTTAGCCGAGGGGGGAGAATATCAAGTTTGGAAAATAAGGGTTTACTGGGGCTTAAATACCCGGTTTTAAAAATGAGACGTAATACTGATTTAGTTGCCACCTCAACCTCCCTAAATGAACCTTCATAAGCGCCACCCCATACAGGAAGACAATGAGTCAAGACAGAATAGATGAAAGCATGGAAAGTTGATTTTATAACGGAAAGAGGTAGACATTTACTAAGAAAAGAAAAAATGAATGACGACCTTCTAATCGAATTACTAACTTGAAAAATATGATGTTTCCACTTCAAGTATTTATCAATTACTACACCCAAATATCGCTGACAATCCACTCGCTTGATTGAAGGGCATATACAGGGGCCAAAAGCGCAAGAGCTAGATCGAACGTGAAAGGGAATAGCAGACGATAGTCTGCTAATGTTTTTTGCGTCGGCCTTACAAGGAGTGTTCTCTGCTACCAGGAATGGTTTTGTCCGGATAAACCCTTACCTTGAAATCCTAGATCCTCAAAGTTAGGATGATGACCAAACAAAATTATCTTAGAAAAAAAATCCAAAATGTTTATTTGAGGTTTTTTCCTACATAAGGAGAAACGGAATGAACTTTTTTTTTAAAGCAAATAAAAGCTATGCGGTAGACAAGTTTGGCGTCCATTTCATACTGACCATTGCAGCCTGACTGGCCGCCCATTTCGGTCAAAATCCGCAGACTTGCATAGAAATCTCGCTTTCTGACATCACATTTAGCTGGTGAACCTAGAAAATGTTGGACCCATTGACGTATTTTTTGTTGTCAATTAGCCAAATCGAATGCGGTGGTGTTCAAAATCTACAGACGTGATCTATACATTCTAACGGACATGCTTGTACCAACCGCACCGATTTTGGTCCATTTTTGTAGTTGTCATTGGAAGTCGACAAATCAAAAAACGCGTCATAACCCCACTATTTTTCGACATAGAAAGTTCGTTCTTATTTCAAATTGAAGAGCTCAACGAGATGAACAAAACCCAGAGGAAAAATCTCAAAAAGACCTTATTTTGAGCAAGTTAGAACCATTTGAAATTCCATCATTCGTACATACGTACGGAGCGACATCTAGCGGAATTCGACTAGAAACCCGTTTTGAGCACTTCTGAACAAGATTCCGGGGTTTTCTTGAACACCTATTTTTTACGGTATCACCATACTTCCATTCCTGTAAATAGGAACACGGAAGTAAAAGGGAGAAGAGTTTCAAAGGTATTTGGTACTCACCGGGGGTGTTCTTCGTTACTCCCCCCCATTTTCAAACAAACAAAAAAATGAAATTCTAACAAAAATTTGATGTTGAGGTGATTTTTGGAATCTTCAGTTTGTCTAGTTTTATGTCTAATTAACCTCAATTTACCAGAATTAGATAGTAAAAGTGAATTATTCAATCGAAAAAAGTGGGGGGGAGTATCGAAGTATTTGCCATGTCAAATTCTTCGGTACTCCCCCCCCACGGTGAAAACAGTATTTTCGACTACAGGATTTGTATAATTATTTTATTCACAGTCAAATTCTTCACCGCTTCTTCTTCCTCCCTAAGAATCTCCAATAGCGCTTTGAAATTCCACATTTTTAAAGACAGGTCGGTACCGTCTGAACACTTTGAAAGAGGAACGCAAACTGACGAAGAAATCAAGAGCCGCGAGTTGTGCGAAACTTTCACGATAGGACAAACCTCCGAAAATATTACAAACCCTCGCCTTCCGTTCAAGGTTCAAAACGCTTTCAAGCCCCATAAAGGTAAACGTATCTCTAAACAACAACAATTCACAGGAACGGGGGTGTGAGGACGTGCAGGTATGAGATATAGAGCGATGAAATCCTTTGATCGAAAGTTAAGAGGTTGATACTGTTTTCACCGTGGGGGGGAGTACCGAAGTAAAACGGAGTTATTGAAAAATAGTCTATTTCCACTAATACACGAAAAACGCAAAAAACACTGTTATACCGGTTTCGGTGATCAAACCATCGTCAGTAACACACAATAACTGAAGGCATGTTGGAGAGGAGACCTTATATATAGTCACAAAGTGAAATGTGGTCGATTGGGATTGGTTGTGAAAAAGAATGGTGAAGGGAACAGAGGGAGGGTGGTCGAATCTGATTGGTTGTGAAGAAGAATGGTGAAGGGAACAAAGGAAGGGGGTCGATTCTGATTGGCCCAGGAAGAGAATGCCAAAAAGTGAAAGGAACATGAGGTGATAGGGAGGTGAAGAGTGAGGGGAAGAGGGGTGGAACCAAGCTATTACAGAAATGAATGCAATAATGGAGAAAAACTTAAAGGAACTACATCATTCAAAGATTTACCCAACCTATCACTCTTAATAATTTCGAATTTTTCAAGTACATCCAACATGCTCCCTTTTGGGCAAAAATGAAGATATTCAATGAACTGTCTGTCTGCAAGATCAAAATTGAAGCTATGACTGGATTCATTCAAGTGACGTGCAAAGGCCGAATCACCCTTATTATCCCTGAAATCTTTTTATTATCTCTGAAAACCTCTACTTAGTTGTTGCATCAAAATATGAACACACAGATCAAAAACTAGACGAACTGAAGATTCCGAAAATCACCTCAACCTCAAATTTTTGTTAGAATTTCATGAAGCGACGAGCGTTTGAAAATGGGGGGGAGTAACGAAGAACACCCCTCACCGGAATCGGGCCAGCTCATCAGGACAGTAGAGAGCACAACTTCACAAAAGGAGGTTACTCGTAGACCTTATGTACTCTTTGACAGCCTCCAGCACCGTACTGTAGCCTGACAGTAGACTACAGTTTGTAACCGGCTTGGAATCTCTCTTGATACTTCACGAGTGAACTTCACTGAGTTTACTTGAGTGAATTCACGTCCGAGCCAAGGAAATAGATGGAAAGACCTCACTAGGACTAGATGATAATGAATTTCGGAATCCATGGTTAGCGATTCGAACGAAACATTTTCACTTCGAACATGCTAATTTCTATTGACCGATTAACAGTTAGCAATTCGGTGATTAGCAGTAAACGCTGCAAATCCCTGCACAACGGTTTATTATTTTGTACAGAATACCCTCCTGTTACAGCTCACAGCTCTCTGTACAGATAACCCGTCTATATAATTTACGTACTATTCTACACATATTATGTAGATCGCGGACCCTCCGTAGGTTAGTACCTAACAATGAACCGTTGTGTAATAATTTGCCCATCAATAATACTTCAACGGTTGTTCAAGTTGCAAAAGTACCTATCAACAAAATCCAGCCCCTTCTTGTTAGATGAGCCGTTGTGTAATAATTTACTGCTGTGTAATAAGTTACGGTTGTGTAATAATTTACCGTTGTGGAATAATTTGCCGTTGTGTAATAATTTGCCACTGTGTGATAGTTTACCCATCAATAATACTTCAACAGTTGTTCAAGTTGCAAAAGTACCTATCAACAAAATCCAGCACCTTCTTGGTAGATGAACCGTTGTGTAATAATTTACCGTTGTGTAATAATTTACCGTTGTGTAATAATTTACCGTTGTGAAATAATTTAACCTTTATGTAATAATTTACCGTTGTGTAATAATTTGCCGTTGTGTAATAATTTACCGTTGTGTAATAATTTACCCATCAACAATACTTCAACGTTTGTTCAAGTTGCAAAGTACCGATCAACAAAATCCAGCCCCTCCTTGGAAGATGAACCGTTGTGTAATAATTTACCGTTCTGAAATAATTTACCGTTGTGTAATAATTTGCCGTTGTGTAATAATTTACCATTGTGTAATAATTTAACCATCAACAATACTTCAACGTTTGTTCAAGATTCACAAGTACCTACATACAAAACCCAATAGTCCATCACTTACCAAATGAAATAATATCACAGAACAACCAACTCGACTTCATACAGCCATCCTTGATTATAATCAGGTGATCCGTAGTGATGATATCCGGGCCGGATTTATACCGTTTGATTCACGATCGTGTTGACGAAGCTTTTTGGTGCACACGAACGGCTGGACGTACAATGCTCCGGGTGGTCTCAAAAAATTGTTTAGCTCAAGACAAATTTAATAACGGGAAAAAAACCATACCCTTCCTTCGAAAGTTTTCGAGCTACGGCGTTCTGAAAATTGCATCCCCTATTTTGAACCCCTTAGAGACTGACAGTAACGTCGAGCTTCGAGGACCAACTAGTCCCCAAATGGAACCTATACTTAACCCGAATTTCGTCAATTTTTTTTTTTTCATGGTAAGTAACTAAGAAAAGTGGCCTGTACGCGTACGGCGTACGGCGGACAGACAGAAATTTTTTTTATTGCATTTTCGGATTCCACATACCTTGAAACGTAAACCATCAAATTTTTGAGGGGGGGGGGGGGGGGTAAGATTTTTTTTTTCATGCTCGATTCCAATGGTTCATTATTGAAAATAATAAACCAAAAAGGACATGTGCGAACAACATCAGACAGTTATGACGCAGCGACTAGTGAGGGCATTAGTATTACCGTCAAGAGAGTCCATTAGTTGGATTGACCTGAGGGCGGACGATGATTAGTCTGTTGTGTCAACTAGTCTCACGGGTTGAGTCCATCCACGTTAAATGGAAAGCGTCAAGTGACAGTTGAACAATACGACGGAAAGTGGAATCCGGCAAGTGGGCAATTATCATGAATTCTGTTTGAAAACTTTTTTTCCCCAACAGTTTGTGGTGTGAGATAGACGATAATCGGGCTGAATAAGGACAACATTGCCTCCTTCGTATTTTGAGAGAATTTCAAACTTCGAGATTTCAAAAAAGAGGCGGGGAAATCGGACCCTGCTGTTGCCTGTGACTTTTTACGGAAATGGGTTCTGATTGGTTGGCAGGTGGTGGCAGATGGGGAATGGCCTTGTCGACGCAGGTTTCACATGGAATGCGGAAACCAAAATGCAACGCGTAATGCGGACTGCGTAAAATGAAGGGGGGGGGGGGGATGCAGAGAGTCCCCCATTCCGGAGTAGGGATGGGTATCGATTAATCAAAATGATCGATTATGTTGTCAAATAATCGATGTCAGTATGGTTCAATTAATCGGATAATCGATTATTTCGAAACGATTATTTGGTAATGATTATTTGGTGTTATTTCACCACAGGAGAGAATTCAGCAAAACCCCGTATTATATTGGAAGCAGATGGCTGAGATGTTCCCAGCAGTTTCGAATGTCGCCAGTGGTAGCAACCTCAGTTCCCTCATAAAGGCTTTTTTCTGGAGCTGGCCAAATTCTGAGGGAACAGAGAAGCTGGCTGACCACCGACATGGCCAATAAACTGATTTTTCTCAAAGATAATTGACGACAAATATTGGAATTAATTTTATCACTATTTTTGTTTGTTTAATGTTTTTTACTTGGAATGTAGTTTTAATGAATTTTTTACGTATAGTTCGTTGTTTTCATTGTACCTACCCAATTTTCCACCAACCCTTTTTGAAATAATCGATTAATCGATTTTTAAGGCCCGGATTAATTGGTAAATCGATTAATCTGGATGAAATAATCGTCGATTCCATTAATCGATTATTCGTGCGTCGATACCCATCCCTATAGGGCGGAGTGAAAATGCGTAATGGTGAGGGCGAAAGAAGGATAGGCAGACGAGAAAACATGCTGGGAGGTTACAGAGGCTGCGCAGGTGGCCCATTGCGCAGGTGCGGACTTGCGTAATTGCGGAAGGATATTTCTAGAGAGTATTGGGTAGGTACAACCCGCGTCAAAAGACGACTTTCTACCGACAGCCAATCAGGTTGCTTCACGCAGCCCGCATTATGCGTTTCCGCGTCCACGTGAACCCTGCTTAAGGCTAAATGGAACGAGTTTAGTTGCAAAATCCGCCACCACGCGGCAGCACCAAAATGAATCAATTTTATTCTACTTCTCATTTGAGAATGGAGCGAGACATTTCAATTCGGAAAACGGATTTCTCATCAATATTCACGTAAAATTCAGGGGTTTTGGTTCAAAAAGTGTGCAAAATTTTTTTCCCACTGTTCCAAAACAATTTGTTCAAATTCATGGGACGTAAGCAAGCGGCTTTTCCGAATCACATTTTCCTTTTTCGTGCTTTTCTTCATCCATAAAGCAACTTTTCCTTAACCTTTCAATATTTGCAAATGCGCACAGGAAGGTGATTATAAAATCATTATCAACTGTGTTCTTTGTGCACTGATAAGTGCCCATTTTCATAGTTTTGAAAGTTCAGCGTTTCATGTTAGATACCTACCGGTGCAACTCAAAGTTTTTCTTATATGCTCTGTTTCGTCAAACTGTCCTGTACAGCAACTGTGGCAATCATTCCGAAACACATTTTCAATTTTCTGATCACACGACTTGGACCTCGTTTTCAAAACCGCATCTTTGGTTTGTCCAGGCATTGCCATAAACATAAAAGTGCGCGGGATTCAGTAATTCAGTCAAATTATATTTGTTCTTGTCTTCCCTTCTGTTGAAAGTTTTCGAGCTACGGCCTTCTGCAAATTTGACCCCCTATTTTTCACCCCTCTCTGAGTGACCAACAGTAACGCCGGCTTCGCGGACCAACTTGACACCAAACGTGACCTAAAAACCAAATTTCATTAATTTTGGTTCATGGTAACTAAGAAAAGTGCGAAGTACGGCGGCGGACGGACAGACATTTTCTTATTCCATTTTCGGATTCTACATACCTTGAAAGGAAACCATCAAATTTTGAGGGGGGTGTTTAACACCATGCTCGATTTCAAAGGTTCATTATTGAGAATAATGAACCAAAATTGGTTCCGTTTCAGTGTGTTCAAGTACTCAGGGGTTTCTTCGTAACCCCCCCTCATTTTCAATTTATTGCTCATTACTCCGTGAAAAAGATATCGAAAACAACTTCGAATAGGTTTTTAGAAACCACGGATTCTTTCAGGGGCGGATCCAGAATTTTTTTCCGGAGGGGGTCACAGGGTAGAACAATATAAAAAATAACAAAATAACCAAACGAACAATACAAACCGAATTTTCAACCTTATGCCTAAACTCGTCCAATTTGTCTACTTACAAAATTAATTGTATTTATTTATAAAATTCATTGTTTATGTAAAAAATATTTTTCAATATCTACCTATTAATTATTTAACTGATAAATGTATTTATTTTCAATTTTCTTCTAAAAAAGTGTCCTAATGTGTTTTCAAACAAATTGGCGCATTTTATGGCAGCGTAGCTAACTTCTGAGTTTGCAAATCAAAACATTGAAACCACAACAATCTATTGTTGATCTCAGTGAGTTCAGTATCGTTTTTTCTGAATTTGGCAGGAAAGAAAACGAGAACGAAACAAAAACAAGATAATAATTAACAAAAATAAGAAGAAATAAACAAGGTGTAATTTGACGGATACACCAAGGTAAATTTATTGACATAATTGTATATAAAGTAGCATTGCTAGGACCAAGTGTACGATTATATTCGACTAATTTTGACATTTTTGATCGAATCTTTTTAGATTTTTTATAGTTCTTTTTTGATTTCACAAAAACTGGGTTCGTTTTCGTTTGGTTTTTTTGTTTTCGGGTTTGTGAACAATTATTCGTTCAGCTCTGCTTTTTGAAATGCAGGCTGATTCTGGGGGGGGTCATGACCCCTGTGACCCCCCCCCCCCCCCCCCCCCCCTTGGATCCGCGCCTGGATTCTTTAGTTTACAGTTGTTGAAGTGGGATTTTCGTGCAATAGTTTAAATAAGGTGAAAGGGGAAATCGTCGATTGAGTGATCGTACCTATTTGCCGTGTTATATTGTTATTTAAAATAAATAAAAATCGATGGATAATGGATGAGATTCGCGGAAGTTGTCTTCTTTATTTTCATCCCTTCATCATGTTTATGGTTAATATGACTGGTATGGTGGGTAGTATCTAATGATTTAAGGGTCAGAGGGTGGAAGCAAATATTAACTGATAGAAGTATACAAAATATCAGTTAAGCGGCTGAGATGCGATTCGTGCATGAATAAGTTAACTAGGATTAACTTATGGAAGATCATAAGATTAACTTGTGGAACCTCTGAATTCAGTCAAACTAGTTGATTTGTTGTGTGGGGGCTTATTTCACTGTGCAAGAAGAATAGAATGGAAAGGGTTTGAAACTAGAGAATCTGTAGTTTCTAAAAATCCATTCAAAATTGTATTTCCGTAGCTTTTTCGCGGAGTAGTGAGCAATTGAAAATGTGTGAGGGTTCCTGGGGGGGGGGGGGGGGAGTGAGAGAGAGAGAAACACCTTAGAAAACTAGTCAAAAATTTATTTATTTCAAAAATGTCTTACAATTAGTAAAACGCTCTTGGATTTTATGCAACCATTTTTGTTGAAATTTCAGTGGATATCCAATGTCGTCCTTTGGGTCAAGTTATAGAAACAAGAAACTGATGAACAGACCTGTTTTGCGTTGAATTTTCTATTTACGTTCTTGTTGCAGGTGTACTGAAGGGCCGCGGTCTGGAGGTCGGCGACTCTGCAGAGCTGGAGGGCCTCCAGCGGCTCCTCCATTTCCCCGAGGAGGTCAGCCTTCGGCTCGCCAAGGAGGAGGACAGTCTCTTCTACCAGGTAACCTGATCCCTGTGTGATGTCTAGGGACTGCAATTATATGCACAAAATTTTGCCAAAATATGCACTCCAAGCAAAATTGCGTTAAATTTTTTTTTAGATATTTCTAAAATGAACTAAATTTTGCTGCGAGACTTACAGGTAGTCTATTCATTATGTTCCAGTTATTATCGCGTCCTTAAAAAGTTATAGAAAACAAGGACGAAAATGGAATGAAAATGTGCACTCGACAAACGAAAATGTGCAGTGCTCGACTATACAATATTTATATTTATACGAAAAAAGTCGCTCGCTATCAAAATTATAGCACTGGATCCCAATTGATTTTTCCAAATTGTCAACTGTAAATCTCCTACGGAGGAGCAACTTTAAGGCAGAAAACGACTTCTCGGCATCACGGGACACGGTGGGTAGAAATGTCAATGCTGATAGCTCACCTGGGGTAAGGCCAGATGAGAGGTCAAAGTGCACCCCCCTCAAAATTGTTGATACCTCAAGTAAAAAAGGCCATCCGGGATTTTGCTGTAGGACAGAATCCAGATTATTCCTTAATGCCTCGCCTGCTTCCCCTGGCCAGTTAGCACTTTCAACTTGTGCCTTCTGAACTGCCTACCAGGTACTCGGATTAAACGGTGGATGGCCTAAGAATATCCTTGGCCCCTTTTCAGAAACATTCTCGGAGGATTTGGCAAATTTGAATGTCTAAAAACAGGGAAATTCCCCAATTTCGATTAAAAATGTAGAAATATGCACAAAACGGCCAAAATATGAAAAAATCTCCGAAATCGAACAAAATGTGCAAAATATGCCATTTAAATTTAACACACGCTAAACGCTTCAGATACCCTCAAAACGGAAAAGTAGAACGATTTACACGATAAAAAACACGCAAAATACGCAAATTCCAGTCCTTAGTCATGTCTGTTGCATCCATGGCCGAGGCCTCACGTTCCAATAGATGTACAGTCGGTTATTTGAAGGGCTGCCAACCAAACTCCTCTCGTTCTTTAGAGAACTTTCCTGTTAACCCAGTTAAATTAGATAAAAAACGGTGCCTTCTGTTTATTCGTAAAAAGTTGGAAATAATTGTATTTCAATTTGAGCGTCCCACATAAGAGTAATATGAGTTCGCGACGATTTCTGAGGTGAGCTAAAATTTTGGGAGCCAAAAAACCGCGATTTTTTTTCCAGTTTTTCGCTTACATCTAAACGGTGCTTCGTTTAGAAAATTTCACTCAAACCAAAATTAAAGAGCATTAAATTCTGCGTTGGATGACCTCCTTAAACAGTTAATTTTCTGCAGCCGTTTGGTCAGAATCTGTAGTAAAAAACAGGTATATCTTTCCACTTTGAAAGTGTTGAAATACTGGGTTCACACACACCTGTAACTGTAAACGGTTATTCCAAAAGAAAAAAAGTCATATAACTTAAGTTGTAGAGCTTCAAATTCTGCGTTCAGAGCACCCCTAATTTCATTTAAATTTCAAATTTCAAGTTTTAAATCAACAAAAACATTTAAATTAAAATTGTTTATTAATAGTCGCAATTTCTAGGTGCAAGGGTCGTATGTATTCGTTGTTATAAGACCAATTTAACACAAATTTTGATTGGCAGGTACCGCCGATCGACTACCTCCGTCAAGTGACGCTTGATCTTGGGGGGACACCACCCCCTGCGGCGCATCCTTCCCACCACGACCCCTCCAGGGCGTCCGTTCGTTCTCTCATCAAGAGGTTCAACGAGGTGAGATGATCAAAAATATATATAATTATTATTTATTTCTTCTCTTATCAAGAGGTTCAACGAGGTGAGATGATCACAAATATATATAATTATTATTTATTTCTTCTCTTATCAAGAGGTTCAACGAGGTGAGATGATCACAAATATAATATATCTAACTATTATTTATTTCTTCTCTTATCAAGAGGTTCAACGAGGTGTGATGATCACAAATATATATATATATTAATTATCATTTATTTCTTCTCTTATCAAGAGGTTCAACGAGGTGAGATGATCACAAATATAATATATAACTATTATTTATTTCTTCTCTTATCAAGAGGTTCAACGAGGTGTGATGATCACAAATATATATAATTATTATTTTTTTATTCTCTTATCAAGAGGTTCAACAAGGTGAGATGATCAAAAATATATATAATTATTATTTATTTCTTCTCTTATCAAGAGGTTCAACGAGGTGAGATGATCACAAATATATATAATTATTATTTATTTCTTCTCTTATCAAGAGGTTCAACGAGGTGAGATGATCACAAATATAATATATCTAACTATTATTTATTTCTTCTCTTATCAAGAGGTTCAACGAGGTGTGATGATCACAAATATATATATAATTATTATTTATTTCTTCTCTTATCAAGAGGTTCAACGAGGTGAGATGATCACAAATATATATAATTATTATTTATTTCTTCTCTTATCAAGAGGTTCAACGAGGTGAGATGATCACAAATATATAACTAGCCTGACCGCTCGCTTCGCTCGCTATCCGAGATTCGCTGTACGCAGTATCCAGTTACCATTTCAATTAAAGAAGTTGACCATGGTCGACCATAGTTCCGCTATGGTCAGGGAATTAAAAATGCGACGTTGCACAACTTGGGAGCCTACTGGATATTCGTGCCGAATTTGGTCGATATCCGTTGAGCAATTCGGGATTCGACCATGGAGGGGCCCATGGATGCGCTATGGTCGACCACGGGGGTAGTCCGAAGGGTCGATCGTAGATAGAATTTCACGTAGATTACGAATACGCGATAAAAAATAGGGGTTACCATTTCAATTAACGAAGTTGACCATGGTCGACCATAGTTCCGCTATGGTCAGGGAATTAAATATGCGACGTTGCACAACTTGGGAGCCTACTGGATATTCGTGCCAAATTTGGTCGATATCCGTCAAGCCATTCAGGAGTTGACCATATTCGACCATAGTTCCGCTATGGTCAGGGAATTAAAAATGCGACGTTGGACAACTTGGGAGCCTACTGGATATCTGTGCCAAATTTGGTCGATATCCGTTGAGCAATTCGGGATTCGACCATGGAGGGGCCCATGGATGCGCTATGGTCGACCGCGGGGGTAGTCCGAAGGGTCGATCGTAGATAGAATTTCACGTAGATTACGAATACGCGATAAAAAATAGGGGTTACCATTTCAATTAACGAAGTTGACCATGGTCGACCATAGTTCCGCTATGGTCAGGGAATTAAAAATGCGACGTTGCACAACTTGGGAGCCTACTGGATATTCGTGCCAAATTTGATCGATATCCGTCAAGCCATTCAGGAGTTGACCATATTCGACCATAGTTCCGCTATGGTCAGGGAATTAAAAATGCGACGTTGCACAACTTGGGAGCCTACTGGATATTCGTGCCAAATTTGGTCGATATCCGTCGAGCCGTTAGGCCGTGGGAAGACGGACAGACAGACTCAATCACAGAGATTCGTTTTTATAATATATAGAGATTATTATTTATTTATTTATTTATTATCTTATCAAGAGGTTCAACGAGGTGTGATGATCACAAATATATATAATTATTATTTATTTCTTCTCTTATCAAGAGGTTCAACGAGGTGAGATGATCACAAATATATATAATTATTATTTATTTCTTCTCTTATCAAGAGGTTCAACGAGGTGAGATGATCACAAATATAACAAGCCCGGTAAGGTAAGGTACTTCAGCTTTGTGAATAAGCCTCTACAAATTTCATTGAAATTCATGCTGAAAATTTTCATGGACTGGAGTGTGGTTTTTAGGGGTATGCGTAAAGATATGGGTGGCACGGCGCCGGCGGGCGGAAGACATTGCATTTTTGGAATCTACGCACCTTGAGACCAAACATTTTTTTTGAGGTGTTGTTCAAAAGAAACACACATAATGAAGTTCTGAAAAGAAATTGTTGATGAGGAGTGAAAATTCTTATTTTTGGGGGCCAAAATTAGTGGAAACAACAAAAAAATGTATATAAAACACAAACGGTGGGTACAGCTTCCGTACAAGTACGCAACCACGAGGGACATTTTATGTCTCTCTCATTTTATGCACCCACACCAAGTACTTCGTACTTAATTGTTTTGGTCCGAACAGCCTTCAGTCCCAATTAGTTCGGATTAGCCGGACTCCACTGTATTATGTACGTAAACATTCATTTAAACAATCACGCTCATACCGCAGCTTTTTGGCCACGCAGTCCGCAGTGGTTAACGTAGTATGGTTAGGTAAATCGAGAGCTATCCAACGAGTGGTGAACGATTTTTGTACGATGATAACTGGCGAAGATAAAGTTCCGTAGCAACGAATCGGTTGTAAGCGAAAATCATCAGAAATATTTTCGTGACGTTGTTTCCGTTGCATGTCTCCGTTGCATGTCCCGCGTTTCATTTTCGAGTTTATGTAGCAAAGTAAAGACATAAAATGTCAATATATAACTATTATTTATTTCTTCTCTTATCAAGAGGTTCAACGAGGTGTGATGATCACAAATATATATAAATATGATTATTATTTATTTCTTCTCTTATCAAGAGGTTCAACGAGGTGTGATGATCACAAATATATATAATTATTATTTATTTCTTCTCATATCAAGAGGTTCAACGAGGTGAGATGATCACAAATATATATAATTATTATTTATTTCTTCTCTTATCAAGAGGTTCAACGAGGTGAGATGATCACAAATATATATAATTATTATTTATTTATTTATTTATGATCTTATCAAGAGGTTCAACGAGGTGTGATGATCACAAATATATATAATTATTATTTATTTCTACTCTTATCAAGAGGTTCAACGAGGTGAGATGATCACAAATATGTATAATTATTATTTATTTCTTCTCTTATCAAGAGGTTCAACAAGGTGAGATGATCACAAATACAATTACTATTTATTTCTTCTCTTATCAAGAGGTTCAACGAGGTGAGATGATCACAAATATATATAATTATTATTTATTTATTCTCTTATCAAGAGGTTCAACGAGAGGTGTGATGATCACAAATATATATAATTATTATTTATTTTTTTCTTCTCTTATCAAGAGGTTCAACGAGTGAGATGATCACAAATATATATATTATTATTTATTTCTGACATCTTGAATTGTATGATTCAGTAGAATATTTCTTGATGGAGATGAAAAACTCAATGACAACAATTGTTCGAAGTTTGAAATAGAGGCGGTAGGTACCTAGTAGTTCACATTGATTTGAAGGAGTATAGATTCTCATAGCAGACTCAGATATCAGAGCGTAAACATACATACATATGTTAATTATGCAGACCTTCATCAGTACCCAGTGCTTCCTGGATGCATATTGTAATACAACCATGTTTTCTGAGCGAGTTTCCCGAAGTCGTATCCTTGACTATGGTGTTATATTCAAACGGACCTTTGAAGTAGGCATCTGTTGTACCAAAGACTCTGCTATTGTTGCAAATACGTAGTTTGAATAATCGTATAAATAGCTCTGATTTAGCTCTGCGCGCCATTGATCTCAGCCTCTTCCTCAAACGAATAATTATGCGGGATTGAGTGTTGTGGAATAATATATTGCGGATGCGATGTATTCCACTTCCATCCGGTGCGAACCCGCTGTGATTAATGGAGTAATCCAATCAAGGGCCCGAGCTCTATCCCACCGAGAAACGAGGTGTACGTTTCCCATCGATCCGCGACGATCAGATACTTTGAAAGGCAGATGTGTTGATTAATTGGTTGGTCGAAAACATGTACGTTTCCGAGACCCTTTGAGCCTTTTGGGTGAGTTTAAAAAGATCACTTGACTTGTAGTCTCGCGTGTTTGTACTGCGCATTGTGGAATAAATTTGCGCAATTTTGGCGTGACTAAGGGCGCTAGAGTGGGGCGCCTGCCTCCAGACGTTGAAATATATCGAAATGTTTATGTTGTACGTCCCAATCCAAGCTTTTCTTTGTAGATGTACAACCCCGCGGGATACTCAGGCTGTGGGACCGGCCAGGACGTTCTAGATGGTCTCTGGTCCCTCTGTAACGTCTTAGACCAGCTATCGGTGGGTACATAGGTCATGAAAAACTTGTGCAGGGGAGATATGTGAAGTGTATAGCCTTCCCTCCTTATCAGGCCGAACCACTTTTTCCAGGTTTTTTGGCCGGTTGGCACAACAATGAACCATTTTTCGGGCGATTTATCAGTTGAGCTGGCACAGTTTGGCACAATACGATATTTGCACGACATTTTTTTTCGGAATAACAACAATGATTCCAACTTTATTTTTGTTTTGTTCCATTCTTCTACTTCTCCGAGGTATTTTATTTTTAGCGAATTTTCGAAGAAAAGGAAGCTATTGTTCTCGGTCCAAAATTTTTAAAACTCGAATTTCCGAAAGATTTTTATACCAAAATCCGTTTCAGACCATCCTGAATTCACTGCCGAAAGACACCAAAAATTTATGTGTATATATATATATATATATATATATATATATATATATATATATATATATATATATATATATATATATATATTTATATATGTATGTGTCATTCCAGACGATAACTCTCGACAGAATTGAGATAAAAAATTCAAATTTGCACGAAAAATCTGTCTTGGCAATCGACAGGCTAAGTTCGTAGATGGGCAGAATCGGGTCACTCTAAGGGGGAGTTTTGGGGAGTTTTAGGGGGGAAAAATTACCCATAAATTCCCAAAATGAAACAGTCTGACAAGTGACACCTCATTTTAAAGGTTTTTCTACGCTGAACACGATGGTGAAATCAGAATTGCGATATCTCATTCCGTTCTCAAACTGGAGCACTTTGAAGATGAAGGAACGTGGTTATTTCTTGAGATAAAACAGTTTTACATAAAATCAGTTATTTCTTCGAAAATTCGCTTTTATAGCCATGCTGCATGACTGTGGTTTTTGTTATACAGTATGGTTATGGGTTGTTGTCACTTCTGTTGTGTAGAAGATGTTGAAGTATCGCGAAAAATAACGGAAAGGAAACTTGTTAGATGAACGTAGTTGTTAGTTGATGAGAAGCATGGAAATCGCCTTGTCCACCGGGGATTGGAGAACTGTGACGTCACACGCTCGTCAACCAATCACAGAGCCTTTGGCGCAGCTTACCCTTCTCCCGATTTTCGAATTCGATTTTAATTATTACAACAACATTTTCATCTCCTCGGCCCCCAAGAAACCACCTGCCAACTTTTGCGTCCCACTGCTCTCGCGACGTTTTTAATTTTCACCATCATTGCGCCGTTGGTGCTAGGCGTTTCGTGGAACTTTCAAAGAGGCATTAAAATGTGGGTGGTGAACGGTAGGCTGCGACACAACTTTCAACCAGTTTGGTTCAGCTGTTCAGGCTGTTTTCTGGCATTTCCCGGGCAACGCAGGGGTGAAAACGGATTCCGACATCGAGACACCCCTCCGCCATTTAGGCTCCGTAGAGCATGATGCAAAAATTTCCATCAGAATCGTTCCAGCCGTTAAGAAGTAGGGCACAGTGTTCTGAAATAGCATATTCCCTTCCAACAGGCGTACTGCGTAAACGTACCAAATTTGGTGAAGATGGAATGAGCTGTTTGGCAGTAGTCGGTTCCAGACAAACAAACAGCCAGACAGACATGGGGATTTACATGTTGGCATGGATGGTTCATACAAGGAATTTTGGAGGATATTTGGTTCAACGAACGCACGATTTGGATGCAAATCCGTCTCAGTCTGCCCTTGTCCTTGTTATTAGTTGGGAGATATGTATGACCGAGCTGGTTCCAGACAAACAAACAGCCAGACAGACATGGGGATTTACATGTTGGCATGGATGGTTCATACAAGGAATTTTGGAGGATATTTGGTTCAACGAACGCACGATTTGGATGCAAATCCGTCTCAGTCTGCCCTTGTCCTTGTTATTAGTTGGGAGATATGTATGACCGAGCTGGTTCCAGACAAACAAACAGCCAGACAGACATGGGGATTTACATGTTGGCATGGATGGTTCATACAAGGAATTTTGGAGGATATTTGGTTCAACGAACGCACGATTTGGATGCAAATCCGTCTCAGTCTGCCCTTGTCCTTGTTATTAGTTGGGAGGTATGTATGACCGAGCTGGTTCCAGACAAACAAACAGACAGACAGACATGGGGATTTACATGTTAGCATGGATGGTTCATACAAGGAATTTTGGAGGATATTTGGTTCAACGAACGCACGATTTGGATGCAAATCCGTCTCAGTCTGCCCTTGTCCTTGTTATTAGTTGGGAGGTATGTATGACCGAGCTGGTTCCGGATAAACAGACAGACATACAGACATGGGGATTTACATGTTAGCATGGATGGTTCATACAAGGAATTTTGGAGGATATTTGGTTCAACGAACGCACGATTTGGATGCAAATCCGTCTCAGTCTGCCCTTGTCCTTGTTATTAGTTGGGAGGTATGTATGACCGAGCTGGTTCCAGACAAACAAACAGACAGACAGACATGGGGATTTACATGTTAGCATGGATGGTTCATACAAGGAATTTTGGAGGATATTTGGTTCAACGAACGCACGATTTGGATGCAAATCCGTCTCAGTCTGCCCTTGTCCTTGTTATTAGTTGGGAGGTATGTATGACCGAGCTGGTTCCGGACAAACAGACAGACATGGGGATTTACATGTTCGCATGGATGGTTCATACAAGGAATTTTGGAGGATATTTGGTTCAACGAACGCACGATTTGGATGCAAATCCGTCTCAGTCTGTCCTTGTCCTTGTTATTAGTTGGGAGATATGTATGACCGAGCTGGTTCCGGACAAACAGACAGACATGGGGATTTACATGTTCGCATGGATGGTTCATACAAGGAATTTTGGAGGATATTTGGTTCAACGAACGCACGATTTGGATGCAAATCCGTCTCAGTCTGTCCTTGTCCTTGTTATTAGTTGGGAGATATGTATGACCGAGCTGGTTCCAGACAAACAAACAGACAGACAGACATGGGGATTTACATGTTCGCATGGAGGGTTCATACAAGGAATTTTGGAGGATATTTGGTTCAACGAACGCACGATTTGGATGCAAATCCGTCTCAGTCTGTCCTTGTCCTTGTTATTAGTTGGGAGGTATGTGTGGCCGAGCTGGTTTTTCATGGCAGCTGCCTTGAATCCACGATCTGTTTTTAACAGTTTGGTTTCAAATCAATTCTAACTTGAGCACTTGCTCTTTGAATTCTGCTTTTCGGATAGTACCTACAAACAGCGAACTTAAATTCGATTAACCGTAAGTATTCACTGGTGAATATCATTCAGACCCAGTAGCGGTGCGTGGGCTTTGAAAACGGTGGGGCACCAAACCAGAACACAAAACCAAGAGATTTGTCTAGAAAATACCTCGAGGCAACAATAAACACTCTTCCCTTATTTACTGATAGATATTCAGCAAATTCCCTTTCAATCAACTGTCTGTCGTCGATCGCATATGTCCACAATTTGTACTACAGATTAGCCACCGAATTCATGTGTTACAAAAATATAGTAAACTAAAATATAACAAAACAATGGCTCGTCGGCCGGTACCTACTTGGATGCCGAAGCTATTGACTTGAAGATAGGTAGGTATCTGTGTTAGGACGCCGATCAATCCACAAGACCACAAACAGCAGACAGGACAAAATGCTCGTATGTACCACGAATACAAATCTGTCATCAGAACCAGACCGAACGCAAAACGCGCTCAATTTGACGCAAAAAAAATTAAAAACTGACAACTGACTCAACGGAGAAAGCGAATATAATTCACAACAAAAACAAATCCGAAGACGAAGGTGCATCTCGTATGGAGATGACGAATCGAATGCACAAGAAGAAAAAATGCAACCTCTAACCACTAGTCGGCATGACGAGTGTTTCTTCGTGGCACCCTCAAGAAAAACAACAACAACAAACTGAATCGAAGGGATCGAATCGATTGTGAAAACGAACGATTTTGGAGTAGAAATCAGATTTTAGGGACTGGTCCCAATGTAGGCGTGGCAAACCACATTTTTATTCTACTGAGCATGTGCGGACGGGCCACTTTTCTCAGTTGCCATGGCGACACCAGGTCCCAGGACCTGCCAGTTTCAAGAGCCTAGGTTTCGATTTCGATTGCAGGACATCGATTACTGTTGCTTTATTCCGATAGCATGCTTCTTTTATGGAGACCATGGATGCTCTACTATAATATTGAATATCCATAGAATTTCCATTCCATTGCCAGAGAAATCTGGCGAGTCGCTGTTGAACTTTGAGAAAAATTCTGGGTACAGTGCAGGGAAGGAAATTCAAATGCCAACTAAACAATGGAGTTTTTTAAATTTACCTATACATATACAGTGTTTTTGGGTACCGGGGCAGTGGCCCAAGTGGCCTTATGGACGCAACACCCCTGTTCAGTCCTACAAGCAGCGGGCTTTCCTCCCGAGTAGGCGAACCAAGGCCGTTCTTTCGCAAGTAAACAAAAGATGAGCCACTGCCTACTCAATCAAGGGTTTCGTCGGGTCGATTCTCATTATCAGCAACCCCCCCTGCGTATCTCATTTGATATTCATCCCCCTGATATTGGTTTCCCTCCACGGTCCCTCGGTTTGTGTGACGATCATTGTCGGTTTGCTGGACGTATTCCCTGGAGAATCTGCCGGTGTTGGTGTAACCAGAAATGCGGGCTTCGACTGTTGGCTCAACTGTAAAAGCCTGCGGACACGGGCCTCTGTGGAGGGGTCAGTTTTGGTGCCTGCATTGTTTCTGCTCTTCAGTAACGAGCCGAAAGTGGATGTTCAAGTATCCGTGTGCAAACTGCATTAATTGCAGACGATGGCTTTGTTTCCACGTCATCCTGGAGGCTGTAAACAATAATTAATCGTCCATTCACTAGCCCCCACCCGAACTTGCAGCTTTCAGTGAAATGATCTAAGGATCAACGAACGGAAGAACGCTGCGTACTTCACTCCAGAGTCACTTCGCATAGCGACAGCGACCAGCTAAACACATCTGTGCTTGACAGATTAATTAATATGGCATATTAATTGCATATGGAATTGCATATAATGGCATAATAATCAATGGCGAGTGTTCGTGGAACTGTTCTTGAAAGAAATATTCAGAACTTTTTCGAAAATGGTAGTTTGAAGCCCGTTCTCAAAAAGAAGTGTTATTTATTTAAAATCAGGGTGATTAAAAGTAAAAATGAGGCGAAAACTATCAGGTCTATTTACATCTGATTGGCTATTGGCCCAGGAAGGTGGAGCCAAGCTTCAGAGACATAGGTTCTCAATGCTGCCAACAATCCAACATTAGAAATGGCAAACCTTCTCGTAACCTTCAACAACTGTTGAACTGTTGCCGTCACCGTTCTCTCGGTTTGATATTGAGGACAAGTTTTTTAAATTTAATAATTTATAAATTTTCGGTTCTGTACATCGTTTGAAGCATCATGAAGAGTAGGATCTACTCTTATCTCGATGCGTTTGAAGTGGTGCACTAGCGCTTCAAGCGGGATTCGAGTTGAACTACTCAGCGATTTACCTGATACGTCATTTCTAGTGGGAACCCAGAAACTCAAATTTTACATTGTTTTCTGCTTAGACTTTCCGACATAAACACCTCATTACGTGGTCGGTACATGTTAAATTCCGTTATCGAACAGAATTTGGCAAAAAAATAGAATTTGTGACCCACGAAAATCGTCCATTCCCTGTCCTCTCTGTTTTCTACTTCATTCAAATATGATTTCGATGTTTTGTGTGATAGGTGAGCTCATGGGTGACCCATCTCATCATCTCCCAGCCAACTCACGAGGACAGGAAGTCGGTCCTGTCCTGCATCCTCCGGGTGGCTCTCTGCTGCTGGAACATCGGCAACTTCAACGGCGCCATGGAAATCGTCGCCGGCCTTAAGTGAGTTTCCACACTCATCCTACAAATTATGATCCCGTTTTTTAAAGGAGCTTATAATTTAAATTTTTGGTTTACCTACCTTTGTAAAATACTGTGATTAGACTGCTGTCTGGTTTCATTTCAATGCGATATTGTTAGATCATTTCCTCACGATCTTCATGATTGACGTTTCGTAGCCGTGTAAGTTATCTGTAATTCCAAGGGTTCACCATTTAATTTTGTTGTAAGAAGAAAGAGAACCAGATTTGAGGATCGCTTTTAATGAGGAATGGACGTGAGTTGGAATTTGGTGCTTTTGACCTCAGAATCACATTTTCATAAAATGTAATTCCCGTGCAGGCTCCAGTACTCGATTTATGGCTTTTCTAGGGGGAGCACGAGGGTAGGTAGGTACTGCTAACCACAGAAAAGAGTGATCTACGCAGATCTATACAGGTAAATTATTGCACAGCGGTTTATTATTTACCTTATGCTTTATGAATAACTACAAAAATAGTTAATAATTGGATTATTGAATCCAGCTCATTTTTATGAAACTAATTCCCGGGCCGGCTCCAGTACTGGATTTATGGCTTTCCTGGGGGGAGCTCGAGGGTAGGTATTGTCCACAGAAAACAGTGATCTACTACGCAGAAGGGGCATCTATACAGGTAAATAATAAACCGTTGTGTAATAGTTTGCAGCGTTTTTAGACCTAAAATTATGGTAGATATCGATGATACGGCGGACGGACGTCGCATTAGTTTTGGAATCTGCACACCCTGAAACAAAAGGAAAAATTTTGTGGGGATGTTCAAAAAATGTTTGCTGAGCCAATACGTAGTTGTAGAAAATCAAATTCTGCGTTCAGCAAGCACTTACCCGTCAAAGTCGGTCAAAATTCAAATTTCGATTTTCTATTATCCGCGAATTACAATACGTATGGTGCTTGCTGAATATATAATGAATTTGATTCTCTACAACTCTCATTATAACAGCCGTTTCTACGGTACCTACGGACGTTCAAATTCACTGTACTAACTTTGTCAGCTGTGTTGTTGAAAATGGTCACTTGATTTCGGTCATACTACCGGGGCGAAATGCAAATTATGGGTAGTCAATCGACGTAGAATTTAATGTCCTTTAATTTATCTAAGGACAAAAATTTTCAGTAGATGCTTATTCAAAGAGTAATTAGCAAAAATCTGACAGAAATCCCAAAATTTCTTGGTTTTTCGCCCCCTCTTCCATTGAAGTTCGCAGCGGAAGGTGGTGCAAACCTGGGATACTTCAGTTAGATGTCAAATAAAGAAATTAAACTAATTTCCAGCTTTCCTACAATTGTTTTCTACCGGCGGCCCCAGAAAGGTCTTATTAAACTGGGCTACACTTTTCCCCGTTATTTCCACTTTTAGCGAATTTTCGAAGAAAAGGAAGCTATTGTTCTCGGTCCAAAATTTTTAAAACTCGAATTTCCGAAAGATTTTTATACCAAAATCCGTTTCAGACCATCCTGAATTCACTGCCGAAAGACACCAAAAATTATATGTGTATATATATATATATATATATATATATATATATATATATATATATATATATATATATATATATATATATATATATATATTTATATATTTATATATTTATATATTTATATATGTATGTGTCATTCCAGACGATAACTCTCGACAGAATTGAGATAAAAAGTTCAAATTTGCACGAAAAATCTGTCTTGGCAATCGACAGGCTAAGTTCGTAGATGGGCAGAATCGGGTCACTCTAAGGGGGAATTTTGGGGAGTTTTAGGGGGGGAAAATTACCCATAAATTCCCAAAATGAAACAGTCTGACAAGTGACACCTCATTTTAAAGGTTTTTGTACGCTGAACACGATGGTGAAATCAGAATTGCGATATCTCATTCCGTTCTCAAACTGGAGCACTTTGAAGATGAAGGAACGTGGTTATTTCTTGAGATAAAACAGTTTTACATAAAATCAGTTATTTCTTCGAAAATTCGCTCTTATAGCCATGCTGCATGACTGTGGTTTTTTATTTTTTTTTTTTAAATTTATTTTATTTTTTATTTTTTCACTTTTTTTAAACAGTTAGGTATTTTCTATTGTTTGAGATTTGTTTTATTTTATATTTATTTATTCTTGTTGGGCCTCAGTATCGTATATGCGTTACGATCGTATCTCAACGTTATTTCAGCAATATCCCATTCAAAGTCCTGTTAACTTCGTCCCACATCCACCCTTTTCCCCGTTTCCTATATCAACCACGTATTAAATACTGTTAATAGGTTCACTAATCATGGAATAATCTTTGTTTTCTGTCACACGTGTTTTAATTTAGTTGAATTATCTAAGTTTGTAATGAGCTCATTCGAAATAATTGTATGTACCTACCTACCATATGCATCGTGTTGTTATTATAAGTATTGCTTTGTTATCCTGAGTAAGTTTAATTATTCCAGCCTGTTCTTGTTTTGTCAAATTCATATTGTAAGATAATTTACTTTTTATTAGCTGTTTATTATTTTAGTTACTGATAATATTATGGTGTTTCGGTGTGCTGAGTAAGTTCAGGAACGTCATTGTTATGCTACCTACGGATTTCCATTTGCAGATTTCGGTGTCGTACACTGCCTCACCAACCATTCAGATAACTGATCCTCAGATCGAGTTTTATCATAATTACTGCAAAATATGTGTTTCTGCCTTGAATTACCATATTAAATCTATAGGGTTTTTTCCGCTAGTGTAAGAAGTAATATTACCGTACCTTCCGGAGGAGTCCGTCGTCACTAGCTGGTTGAGTACTTCAGGCGAGCGCTTTCGATGTAAGGACATCATCATCAGGCCATAGAGAGAATACTCAGTGTTACTGAGTTCTAGTAAAACTGAGTATTCTCTCGACGGCCTGATGATGATGATGTCCTTACATCGAAAGCGCTCGCCTGAAGTACTCAGCCAGCTAGTGACGACGGACTCCTCCGGAAGGTACGGTAATATTGAATTGCAATGTTCAACGTTCCTGATCTTTAATAATTATTGTGATTTAGCGAGTGATTTAGTTCGTGATCTTCAGTACTTAAACCACAGCATCTGATGAATTACAGTTATTGTACTCTGAATGAACGACCTCCCAGTTATCCTGCTGCACGTCGCCAGAAGATGTCAAACCAGCAGGGCAGGGGTTTCTTTCGGCCTCCAGCCGTCAGACAAAGTTGTAGGCCGGCGGAAACTACTTGCCCTCAGTTTGAGAACCGCATCAGAACTTCTACTCGATTCATCTACGCCAACCGCAAGCCGCTTCGTACGGTGTTGATGATGATCTGTGTCACCAATCATCGAAAAACTATTCTTCTGTTATTCTACTCCGTACTTGGAGTATGTATCTAAATAAGATATGTAATGGCTATGGGTATGTAATTGTCTATTTACCACCTAGTACACAACACTATGTGCATAACTGTGTTTGGTTAATTTTTGTTTTCATTTTAGCGAATTTTCAAAGAAAATGAAGCTATTGCAATGGCTTCGAAATTTAAATAATATAAATTTTTGGAAATTTTCTTCATAGAAATCCGTTTCAGACCATTCTAAAACGATTCCTGAAATTTAACACTTTTTTATATGTATATATATATTTATATATGTGTCACTCCAGACGATAACTCTCGATAGAATTGAGATAAACAGCTCAAATTTGCACAAAAAATCTATCTTGGCAATCGAAAGGCTAAGTTCGAAGATGGGCGAAATTGGCCTACTCTAAGGAGGGTTTTGGCGCATTTAAAGTGCGCAAAAATTACCCAAAAATCCCCAAAATGTTATTTTCCAACAAGTGACCCCTCATTTTAAAGGTTTTTGCACGCTGAACACGATGGTGGAATCGGATTTTAGATATCTTGATCCGTTCTCAAATTAGAGCATTTAAAGTGCGCAAAAATTACCCAAAAATCCCCAAAATGTTATTTTCTAACAAGTGACCCCTCATTTTAAAGGTTTTTGTACGCTGAACACGATGGTGAAATCAGAATTGCGATATCTCATTCCGTTCTCAAACTGGAGCACTTTGAAGATTAAGGAACGTGGTTATTTCTTCGAAAATTCGCTCTTATAGCCATGCTGCATGACTGTGGTTTTTTATAACGAACCTTTGGAATCTAGCATGGAAAAAAATTAAACATTTTAAAAATTCCCCACCCTCCCTCCCCCAGGAGTGTTATAAAAAAATTTTTGCTGAGCGAATACATAGGTGTATTATTCACAGAATAATAAACCAAAATGCAGTGTCCGGCCGCCGTACCATCGATATCTACCTTTATTTTCGGTCTAAAAAATTCGTTCTTTTGCACATAGGCTCCATTTGGGCCCTACTTGTGCCCAAAAACTGCAGCCCGATCGGAATATACGCAAGGGTGTTATGGTTGAGAAATTGGTGGAAAAATAGGTTTTTTTGGTGTTTTAGTAACATGAGCTTGTGATGTATATCGTTTTCCATGTTTTTTAGGACGAGGAGACCGAACATGAAGTCGATTTTGTTCAAAGAGTGGAAAATTTAGATTCTGACGATGTTTCAGCCTTAAATTTACCTTAAATTTTGGTATCAAATCGTCGTTCTTCCGCAGACAGTTTTGGGTCCCCATTTGGGCCCTAGTTGTGCTCCGAAGCTCGGCAGCCCGATCGGAATAAACACTGGGCTGTTATGGGGGAAAAGTGGTGTACAAAAGGGGGTTTGAGGGATTTTAGAGGTTTCAGTGTTCATGAGCTTGTGAGGTATCGTTTTCCATGTCCTTTAGGGTGAGAAGACCAAATATGAAGTCGATTTTGACTTGAAGTGAAGAATTGAGGTTATAACGAAGGTTCAGCTCCCAAAATACATTTTTTTATGAATCCAAAACTGGGAAATTGCCTGAAATCACCATAAATTTATATAATAGCACTAGAAGTAGTATCAACAGGTGAATCAAGACAATTAAATAGCGCTATCAGTGATCAAAGATAATCTGCAAAGAAAACAAAAGAGCCCAATTTGTCTTTTTGGGGGCCAAAATTGGTGGAAACCATCAAAAATAGCTATTTTAATTAGGTATTAGGAACACGTAGATGAAATAGTAAATGAGCAGCCAACATTTCTGTATGTATGTTAATGTAATTTGTGGTAGAAATAAGAGGCTGCGACTAGAACTTCCACACGTTGTATATTATATTAACACAGAGTCTAAGATATGATGTAGATGAGACAAGCTACGGGGGAAGGTGAAGCGCGACACTAGCGCTCTCATGCAAGTGACTTGGGATACAACTTAATATGTTCAATAGAATAATAAACCCATGTGACAAGGACTTTGCAGCGTTTTTAGATGAGTACTCGTACATATTATATGATTTGATTGACCGACTCGTTCGTATATTGTTGATGAGTTTCCTGATTGTGAGCTTCTTAGTTCTCTTTGTGTTGCATAAATAGTTCGTGGAGGCGAAACATGTCAGCAGTACTCCTCGAGTTCATCCTTAACCTTACATGTAAGGTCGACCTATGATGACGGATTGAGGTGTTTGTTATGTTACAATACAACAGCACAACACATGTCTTGACTGTATAACACTGTTTTGTGTAAACGTACGGGTAAATTCATGTCGCGTCCTTGGTAATGTTATTAAGTCGTCAGTTCCAATTCGCTTTTTTCTGTGAACAGATCGAACAAACTGAAGCCGTTCTGGCTCTCCATCACGGAGAAGGAGCCCGTCCCCATCCTGGACTTCCTGTCGGCGGCTCTGCTCAGTGTGGAGTACGAGCGGGCTCTCAGTCGGGCTCTGGGTATGCCCGAGTGTCGGGTCATCCCGTTCTTCGGCGCCTTCCTTCGGGACCTCCGGGACATCTTGTCAACGACTCCCAGCCTCGTCGTCCTCGCGCCAGCCGGCGACAGGACCCACCTCGAGGTCAGTTTGCCTAGTTTGCGATAAAACTTTTCATACTGGTGATTGTTCATTGTAATAATAATATTAATAATAATGATAGCAGTCGGTAGCAGTAGCGGTGAGCGGGCTCTGAAGGCGTTGGGGGCACCAAACCAGAACACAAAACCAACAAATTTGTCTACAAAATACCACAAGGCAACAATACCCTCCCCTTATTTGCTGATTGGGTGATACTCAGCAAAGCTTATCTCTTTTAATCAGCACTCTGCCGTCGTACGAAAGTCGACGATTTCTACTGCAAATTAGCCACCGAATTCATGTGTTAACAAAAATATAGTAAATTAAAATACAACAAAACAGTGGCCCGTCAAAAAGAAAACAACAAAACAGCAAACAGGGCAATGCGCACGTAGGTCCTACCACAAATACAGATCTATCATCGGAACCGAACCGAACGCTAAACGCGCAAAATTTGACACTAAAAATTGAAAACTGACAACAGACTCAACAGAGAAAGCGAATGTGCACGAGACAACAAAAACAAATCAGAAGACGAAGAAGAATCTCGTATCGAGATGACAGATTGAATCAAATGGGTCAAATCGATTGTGAAAAGGAACGATTTTGGGGTGGAAATCAGATTCTGGGGACAGGGCCGAAAGTGGGCGTGGCGAACAACGTTTTTACTCGACTGAGCATGCGCGGACGGGCCATTTTTTTCAGTTGCCATGGGAACGCTAGGTTCCAGGACCTTTTTATCGCAAGTTACAGTGGAAATGAGTCACTTACGACAATGGACAATTTTCACCTCGGTATTTCAGTCAACTCGTGGTGCTTACGTTCTCGTTGAATGGTGGATACCATATTTTACCAAATTGGTGGTTACGATTTGAGGCTGTTTTTGAATACCTTAGAGACGTACGTCGCTTGCGATAATTAGCTGGGTAGATGCAGCTTTTAAGGCGAATCCAACAGTCACAGTAACTGTAAACCGCCAAAAAAATGGTGCTTGCGATATCCTGTCTTCATTTTCCGAATTTTACAGAAGTAGTACATTGGACCTTTATCTGACGATTTGTTAAACAATATTGCATAAAAGCCCTCGGAATTAGTACTTTTTCAAGAAAAAGGCGCTTACGCTATTCTTGCGATTTCGAAGAATTGGAGATAGATAGATAGCATAGGCGGATGGCGTAATATTAACATACTGTCATTTTATCGCAAGTTACAGTGGCAATGAACAATTTTTACCTCGGTATTATTTTACATTCGACTCGTGGCGCTTACGTTCTGGTTGAATGGTGGATACGATATATTACCAAATTGGAGGCTATGGTTTGAGGCTATTTTTGAATGCCTTAGAGACGTACGTCGCTTGCGATAATTAGCTGGGTAGATGCAGCTTTTCAAGGCGAATCCAACGATTACAGTAACTCAAAATCGCAACAAAAAAATGGTGCTTGTGATATCCTGTCATCATTTTCCGTATTTTACAGGAGAGACGATAAACTGTGGAAGATCTTTTTATTGCTGACCCATTAAAACCTGATATTTATCAACGTAAATTGGACCGTTTTTGTCGATTTATTAAAAAATATCGCATAAAAGCCCTGGGAAGTAGTACTTTTTCATGAAAAAGGCGCTTACGCTATTCTTGCTATTTCGTAGAACTGGGAGAATAGTTGTAGATACGATACACATTTCGGCACTTGCGATATTCTTGATGTCTTGCCGGAAAATAATTACTTAGAAAACCAGCGTATGTCCACTCGTGCGCAGTCGGGAAGGGGCGCTTACGATACTTTGCTCAAATTCGACAGGTGCATACGATACGCTGCTCCCTGGTGCTTGTGATAGGTGGAATAATATTAACTGTCATTTTATCGCAAGTTACAGTGGGAATGGGGCACTTACGACAATGGACAATTTTTACCTCGGTATTTACATTCGACTCGTGGCGCTTACGTTCTGAATGAATGGTGGATACGATATTTTACCAAATTGGTAGTTACGATTCGAAAATTTTGAGGCTTTTTTTGAATGCCTTAGAGGCGTACGTCGCTTACGATAAGTAGCTGGATAGATGTGCCTTTTTAAGACGAACACAATACACAACACAACACAGTTACAGTAACTCAAAATGGTTTTAAAAAATGGCTATGGTTTTGTTTTGCTTCGAACTCTCGTCTTCAATTAATACTTCTCACATTTTTCAATCTGACCACTCTAAGGGGGTGGGGGTAAGAGTTTAAAGATTATCCTAGTTTTGGGTAATTTTTGCGCACTTTAAATGCTCTAATTTAAGAACGGATTTAGATATCTAAAATCCGATTTCACCATCGTGTTCAGCGTGCAAAAACCTTTAAAATGAGGGGTCACTTGTTAGAAAATAACATTTTGGGGATTTTTGGGTAATTTTTGCGCACTTTAAATGCTCTAATTTGAGAACGGATCAAGATATCTAAAATCCGATTCCACCATCGTGTTCAGCGTGCAAAAACCTTTAAAATGAGGGGTCACTTGTTGGAAAATAACATTTTGGGGATTTTTGGGTAATTTTTGCGCACTTTAAATGCGCCAAAACCCTCCTTAGAGTAGGCCAATTTCGCCCATCTTCGAACTTAGCCTTTCGATTGCCAAGATAGATTTTTTGTGCAAATTTGAGCTGTTTATCTCAATTCTATCGAGAGTTATCGTCTGGAGTGACACATATATATATACATACATATAAAAAAGTGTTAAATTTCAGGAATCGTTTTAGAATGGTCTGAAACGGATTTCTATGAAGAAAATTTCCAAGAATTTATATTATTTAAATTTCGAAGCCATTGCAAAAATGGCGCTTACGATATCCTGGTGGCCTATCCACTAAAAGAGACAGTGAAAATAGGTTATCTATTTTGAAAATCTCCTGGGAGAGAGATTTTGAAAATCTCCCTCGGGAGAGAGTCTCTTCCAGTTTCTGTCAGGTTCGACTATTTTACTGAATAGCTCTCAACCGGTACCTACGCCTACTCAGTCGTTTTCACTCATGAATCGATAATACGTATATAGTTTTAATGAACAATCGACTTACCTATAAGAGATGAAAAATTCTGATTTCACCATCGTGTTCAGCGTACAAAAACCTTTAAAATGAGGTGTCACTTGTCAGACTGTTTCATTTTGGGAATTTATGGGTAATTCCCCCCCCCCCCAAAACTCCCCAAAACTCCCCCTTAGAGTGACCCGATTCTGCCCATCTACGAACTTAGCCTGTCGATTGCCAAGACAGATTTTTCGTGCAAATTTGAACTTTTTATCTCAATTCTTTCGAGAGTTATCGTCTGGAATGACACATACATACATATATATATATATATATAATTTTTGGTGTCTTTCGCCAGTGAATTCAGGATGGTCTGAAACGGATTTTGGTATAAAAATCTTTCGGAAATTCGAGTTTTAAAAATTTTGGACCGAGAACAATAGCTTCCTTTTCTTCGAAAATTCGCTAAAAAGATACATCAAAATGACCGATATGGTAGCGATGAACGAAGGATTATGCAGACTCAATATCAAACAAACGAGAAGTGAGAAAGGGACTCCCTCTGTCGAGAAAAGACACCTAATTAGGTGTCTGTCTGAAAGAGATCTAAAATGCCAAGATGGCCACCAACTCTCTCTTTTAGAAGTTACTGAATAACCCTGTCATGGATACTATAAATATCTCTTCTGCCAAAAGAGGGAGTCGGACCTGAAAGAGATGTCCCTTTGGCTTAGTGAATTGGGCCTTTCAAGGGACATTGTTGTGTTCCGTGCTCAATATTTTAAAGTCACCGCAACATTTCAAATGCATTGCACGTGGTGTTCCGAACACGCTGAACGTCAATTTGTCGGATTTGACAGCTGGGGAGTGCAACACAGAACAGCTTGACCCAGAAATCGTAATGATCTATCGCTGGCCAGTGCCCACCTACCGAGTTCGTTGTTGCGATTGTTGTCGAAAGGCCTCCAAACGGTTTCGGTAGTTAGCTGAGCTATCAATCAGTTTCATCAGCTCGATACCCCCTCCTCACCCCTAACCACCCCCTCTCACTTCCCCTTTAACTCCCCGCTCAGGGAGTGGAAGCGTTTTACCGAGGCGCCTCCGCCGCGGCAAATAACCTCAGCTGACCCAGTTGGAAAACTTGGGCATCGATCAGGTGTTGAGTTTTTGATGGGTTTCCACCTGGTTGAAAATGGGACGAACCGCGAATACAGGAAATCTGCTTGTCGCCTAAAGTGGAGTTTGAGATGAACGTCAATAGCCGCCAGTGACAATCGCTACCACCTGAAAACGCTGCTAAGTCCTTGTCACATGGGTTTATTATTCTATCGGACATACCCGCAGAAATGTCGGCTGTTCATTTATTTTATATTTCGGGCGCAGTAATTAAAGCAGCTATTTTGGCCCCCAATAACACCAATGAGGCTCCTTTTGGTTTATTATTTTCCATTGGAATCGAGCATGAAAAAAAAATTCTAACCCCCCTCAAAATTTGATGGTTTACGTTTCAAGGTATGTAGAATCCGAAAATGCAATAAAAAACGCTGCAAATCCCTGCACAACGGTTTATTATTTTGTACAGAATACCCTCCTGTTACAGATCACAGCTCTCTGTATAGATAACCCATCTATATAATATGTACTATTCTACACACATTATGTAGATCGCGGACCCTCCGTAGGTTAGTACCTAACCCCGTACTCGTTACTAGGTACCTACCTAAACCGTTGTGTAATAATTTACTTGTATAGGTTCCCCTTCAACGGAGATAGAATAATGAACCGTTGTGTAATAATTTGCCCATCAATAATACTTCAACGGTTGTTCAAGTTGCAAAAGTACCGATCAACAAAATCCAGCCCTTCTTGGTAGATGAGCCGTTGTGTAATAATTTACCGTTGTGTAATAATTTACCGTGGTGAAATAATTTAACCTTTATGTAATAGGTAATTTACCGTTGTGTAATAATTTACCGTTGTGTAATAATTTGCCATTGTGTAATAATTTACCCATCGATAATACTTCAACGGTTGTTCAAGTTGCAAAAGTACCTATCAACAAAATCCAGCCCCTTCTGGGTAGGTGAGCCGTTGTGTAATAATTTACCGTTGTCTAATAATTTACCGCGGTGTAATAATTTACCGTTGTGTAATAATTTGCCGTTGTGTAATAATTTACCCATCAATAATACTTCGTTTGTTTCAGAAGTACCTGTACGGCGGACAGACAGAAATATTTTTATTGCAGTTTTGGATTCTACATACCTTGAAACGTAAACCATCAAATTTTGAAGGGGGGGTAAGAATTTTTTTTTTTCATGCTCGATTCCAATGGTTCATTATTGAAAAGAATAAATCAAAAAATTTCTGTCTGTCCGCCGTACGCTGTACTGGCCACTTTTCTCAGTTACCATGAAACAAAATTGATGAAATTCGGGTTATAGGTTCCGTTCGGAGTCTAGTTGGTCCTCGAAGCTCGACGTTACTGTCAGTCATCTCTAATTCAAAATAGGGGTTGAAATTTTAAGAACGCAGTAGCTCGAAAACCTTCGATAGAAGGGTATAGTTTTTTTTTACGTTATTAAATTTGTCTTGAGCTAAACAATTTTTTGAGACCACCCGGAGCATTGTACGTCCAGCCGTTCGTGTGCAGCAAAAAGCTTCGTCAACACGATCGTGAATCAAACGGTATAAATCCGGCCCGGATATCATCACTAGGGAGCACCTGATTATAATCACGGATGACTGTATGAAGTCGAGTTGGTTGTTCTGCGATATTATTTCATTTGATACGTGATGGACTGTTGGATTTTGTAGGTAGGTACTTCTGAAACAAACGAAGTATTATTGATGGGTAAATTATTACACAATGGTAAATTATTACACAACGGCAAATTATTACACAACGGTAAATTATTACATAACGGTAAATTATCTCACAACGGTAAATTATTACACAACGGTTCATCAACCAAGAAGGGGCTGGATTTTGCTGATCGGTACTTTGCAACTTGAACAACCGTTGAAGTATTATTGATGGGCAAATTATTACACAACGGTTCATTATACTTGTCCACGAAGGTAGGTATTGACCACAGAAAACAGTGATCTACGCAGAAGGGGCATCTATTTCACTCCACATCAACAATTATTTTCCTTCAGAACTTCATTATTTGCGTTTCTTTTTGCCGTTTTAGATACTGTTTGTCATCGACAGAATTATTTTAGCAACATTTAACTTGTGATTTTGATAGAGTAACGAGTACGGGGTTAGGTACTAACCTACGGAGGGTCTGCGATCTACATAATATGTATGGAATAGTACATATTATATAGATGGGTTATCCATACAGAGAGCTGTGATCTGTAACAGGAGGGTATTCTGTACAAAATAATAAACCGTTGTGCAGGGATTTGCAGCGTTTTTTACAAATTATCTTTGTTCGTTGCCATTTAATTGTCTTGATTCACCTGTCAATCCAGTGTTATACAAATTTATCCTGATTTCAGATTGTTTACCAGGGTTTCGACTCATACAAAATGAATTTTGGGAGCTGAAAGTTCGTTGTAACTTCAATTATTCACTTCAAGTCAAAATCAACTTCATATTCGGTCTTCTCGCCCTGAAGAAACATGGAAAACGATACCTCACAAGCTCATGTTCACCAAATCCTCAAAAATACTCGAATACCCCTATTTTTACACCCATTTTTCTCCCATATCACCTCTGGGTGTATTCCGATTGGGCGGCCGAGCTTCGGAGGACAACTAGGATCCAAATGTGTTCCCAAATGGGGACTCAAACTGTGTGAGGAAGAACGACAATTTAAGGTAAATTTAAGGCTCAAACTTCGTTATATAACTTAAATCACTTGTGGCGGAGTAGTGGAAATCCATAGCAAAAAACTACAGGATAAAAATAGAAATAGTCTATTTCCACGTAAACTAACGAACTGTGGACCGGTTTCGGTTGTTACACCATCATCAGTACACGATAGATTCTATCACGTCCACCACTTCATTCCTTTGTTTATTTGCGAGATCTTTATTGTTTACATAGAGTGATATCATGACAAAAACATTTTGAGGTGTGTTATAAAGTTTTGTTGCTGAGCGGGTACAAAGGTGTATTATTCACAGAATAATAAACCAAAATGTGCGGCATTCGCCACCAATCCATATCAGGCTGTGAATTCACGTAGGTAATAATATACGAATTGAGCAGATCAAGTTTCTGAATATTCGCAAGAGCCTGCATCTCCAAAAGGAAACATTTCAGTCATGCAGCATGCTTAAGGGGTGAATTTCAATGAAATAGTTTGGGAAATTAAGAATTTAAACTATTGGTCATTCGTTACTAAAGTACGTGTGATCTGAGTGAAAATGATTGCCAGAGCACTCATTACGGCCTGGCTGGGCACTTATCGAGACGAGAGTAGCACGTCTTGCAGAAGCTTGGTCAAAAAATAATTGTTGGGTGTTTTGAACCACACAATTTTGATTTTGATCACTCGATGCTGACAACGGGGTAAACGACACCTCACATGCCTACATAAAAATACGCAATTTCGTAGGATTTTTTTGGACGGTTTCGTAAATTTGACTCGCTGGGTGCGCCTAATCGGGCTGGGACTAGTTGCAATCGATTCAGCGCCCCGAAAAACGTTATTGACAACACCCCGCATGCCTATGTTGCTGAAATTTGAAAAGCCATAATTTGGATCTCCGATCCGTAAAACGGATTTTGAACGGTTTTCCGGTGCACGTGGAGCACTTCTGGAATTTTGGAAACAGCCTAAAGATAGCTACATTTTCTTTGAAAATATGCTAAAAAATATCCTATATCGGTCTTCAAGTAGAAATACAGATTAGTGGGGTGAGTAGGTCAAGTGTTGTGTAGCTGTAGTTTTGAACGGACCCGACGGGTTACTATTATTATTACCTGTAGCATTTCCAAGTCGAATTGGATATTTTCCAAGCCAAATTGGATTTTTTCACAAATCAAATTGGGCATTTTACGAACCATATGGGACAGCAATTTTGTATTTTGTCAATTAAATACATTTTAACACAGAATGTGTTTTAGCCATGGACTAACTAGCCAAAAAAGCTAACGAAATTTCGTAACGAAATTTCGTAACGAAATCTGGGACGACAGCATTTCTAATGATTTTCACGTACAACCGATTCGATGCTACGGAACTTTAACTTCGCCAGTTATCATCGTACAAAAATCGTTCACCACTCGTTGGATAGCTCTCGATTTACCTAACCATATTACGTTAACCACTGCGGAGTGCGTGGCCGACAAGCTGCGGTATGAGCGTGATTGTTTAAATAATTGTTTACACACAGGTGATCATTCTCAATAATTTATATTGTGAACACGATTGCAAGCTTTATATAAGAAGCTGCGTATAAGGCACCACCAGTTACGACGAAACATTAGTGGGAGGAAGTTAACCAATCTTCAACCGAAGATTGAAGACGGGTTTATTTGAAACGCGTGAGCTAAAACACATTCTGTGTTTCTATAATTTCGTCCGAAGTATGTAAATAGTGGTAACCGGGGGTCCAGGGGGCTTGCCCCCTGGCGAGGCGCGGTGCGCCGAGTTTTATTTAACCAATATAGAATAACTGCGTTGAGAGAACAGTTGAACAGGTAATATTTTCACAGAAAAAAACGAAAATTTGCTGAAAGAATATAACATAATATTTATATGGCAATTTTGCAAAAGGCTGCCGTGGTTTGGAAAATGTCTAAAATGGTTTGGAAAATATCCATTTTGGTTTGGGAAGTGTCCAATTCGACTTGGAAATGCTGTATAATATTATTCCTCACGTAGATTCCATTCACAGATGATATAGGTATGACCGTGGTATGACAAACGGTCATTACCTCTCGTTCTTACTTGACGCGTCAGCCCATGAATATTCGATACATATATCCACTAATTGCAAGCACTCCAATATTACTAACGTTGATTGAGCGTGTAATTGGCAGATTAATTAACTAATTTGTAAGCAGATCTCTGGCTTCTCCTCCCGGAAGCCGAGTCGACCGCAAAGCCGTGTGATGGGAATTGCACCCCACCAAACCGTCGGAATCAAAATCAATGAGAGATTTCCGAAATGCCTTGGTCCTACAGTTTTGGACTGTGATTGAGGTGGTGGGCTCCAAAACTGTCTACATTCGTGGAAATCGAGGTGGCATTGGATTCTAAAGCTGTTTCCCCCGCTCCGTAGAAAAAGCCCATCAGATTGAAGCTAAAATGACTCGTTCCCAGTGTATTTTGCTTTTAAACTTCGCGGTTTGTTCCAAAATTTCCTACATTCGAGGCGGTGGATTCCAAAACTGTCTAAATTCATTTTTAGGGAAATCCAGCTGGCATTGGATTCTGAAGCTTCTTCCCGCCTCTATCGAAAAATGCCATCATAATCGAGTTAAACTGACTCGTTCCCAGTGTATTTTGCTGTTAAACATTGCGGGTTTGTTCCAAAATTTCCTACACTCGAGGCGGTGGATTCCAAAACTGTCTAAATTCATTTTTAGGGAAATCCAGCTGGCATTGGATTCTGAAGCTTCTTCCCGCCTCTATCGAAAAGTGGCATCAGAATCGAGTTAAACTGACTCGTTCCCAATGTATTTTGCTGTTAAACATTGCGGGTTTGTTCCAAAATTTCCTACACTCGAGGCGGTGGATTCCAAAACTGTCTAAATTCATTTTTAGGGAAATCAACGTGGCACTGGATTCTGATGAAGCTTCTTCCCGCGCTCCATCAAAAAATGCCATCATAATCGAGTTAAACTGACTCGTTCCCAGTGTATTTTGCTTTTAAACATTGCGGTTTGTTCCAAAATTTTGGTTTATTATTTTCAATAATGAACCATTGGAATCGAGCATGAAAAAAAAAATTCTTACCCCCCCTCAAAATTTGATGGTTTACGTTTCAAGGTATGTAGAATCCAAAACTGCAATAAAAATATTTCTGTCTGCCCGCCGTACGCCGTACGGGCCACTTTTCTTAGTTACCATGAAAGAAAATTGATGAAATTCGGGTTATAGGTTCCGTTCGCTGTCTAGTTGGTCCTCGAAGCTCGACGTTACTGTGAGTCATCTCTAAGGGGTTCAAAATAGGGGTTGCAATTTTCAAAACGCCTATACCATTTTTTTACGTGAATATTTTTACGGTTTTAAATAGTTCTTGAACTTGCGAGTTTTTTAAGACCATCCGGAGCGTCGTACGTCCAGCCGTTCGTTCACAGTAAGGCCCCGAAGTTTGCACCGACAGGCATTTTCGACTCCAGTGTGAATGAAATTGTATACAATTCAAACCAAATCTCGTAACCAGAGACGTGCCCACAATAGGAGAATTGGCGGAGATAAAATCATTGCTAGGGGCCACCTGATTGTATTGGCGGAGTATGAAGTCGAGTTGGTTGTTCTGTGATATTATTTCATTTGAAAAATGACGGCTTTTTTGGAGTTTGTTGATAGGTAGTGAAACTTGAACAAACGTTGAAGTATTATTGATGGGTAAATTATTACTACGGTAAATCATTACTCAACGGTAAATTATTACACAACGGTTCATTATACCATCTACGTAGAAGGGGCTGGAGTTTGTTGGTAGGTACTTTCGCAACTTTTTTCACTCAGGCTGTGGGTTCCAAAACTGTCTAAATTCATTTTTAGTGAAATCCAGCTGGCACTGGATTCTGAAGCTTCTTCCCGCGCTCCATCAAAAAATTGCATCAGAATCGACTCGTTCCCAATGTATTTTGCTTTTTAACATTGCCGTTTGTTCCAAAAATTTTCACAATAGAGGCTGTGGATTCTAAAACTGTCTAAATTCATTTTTAGGAAAATCGACGTGGCATTGGATTCTGAAGCTTCTTCCCGCTTCAGTCGAAAAGTGGCATCCGAATCGGGCTAAACCGACTCGTTCCCAGTGTATTTTGCTTTTAAACATTGCGGTTTGTTCCAAAATTTCCCACATTCGAGGCTGGGATTGCAAAACTGTCTAAATTCATTTTTTCGGGAAATCCAGCTGGCTTTGGATTATGAACTTGCGCTCCATCAAAAAATGGCATCAAAATCGAGCTAAACTGACCCGTTCCCAGTGTATTTTGCTCGTTTTTGTTCCTTTTGCTTTGACTCCAGAACAGCCACCGTCTGAACTTGGCGGTGTGTTCCAAAACTCTCTCTTTTCATGGAACACCGTATTGCAAATTTCTTGTTGAAGTGGCAAAAAATGGTTCGAAGCAAAACTCAACTTCCTGCAGTTTGTACCAAAACTTTCCAAAGTAGTTATTAAATTGGCTGGATCCCCATTAATTCAGTTAGTTTGAATTTCTCCAAGTTATTCGGTGTTGCCAAATGCAAAATAAATCTCGTACCCCGCATCATTGATTGAGCTGTGGCGCGGTTTTTTGTTTTCCTGAAAAGTAGCAAGTTCGTTAGTTACAGTTTTTGTATCCAACGCCTGAAGCAGGGTTCACATCCATCCGGAAAGCTATCCGGAACGTGCGTACGAGCAGCTGATTGGTCGGACATCAGCTGGGGAGGGGGGAATATTCTTTCCGGAGAAGCACTTTTGAAGCGAACTGTACGCATCTGATTTTTCAGATATTTTCCGCTCCGCATCTGCGCAGTTCACTACTGCGCATACAGAATGGCGTCGGCAACCGAAACAGCTGTGGGAGGAAGCGCGGGAAACGAGTTGTCAGCCAAAATTCCGGATGGTTATGAACGCCTTCCCAACTTCCGCGATTCCCCTCCATCCCTTCCACTGCTTTTCACTAGCTTCCCCTATCCGTATTTCCGGACGGCTCCGGATGGATGTGAACCCTGCTTCAGTTAGACCTAAAACTTGAGCTATTGGCTCTATTTATCACTGACCACTTATCAGCTGACGACAGCATGCTCACCAAAGGCGCACCTCCCTCGCTGTGCCGCACGGCCAATAGACGAGCCGACTCCACCTCCAGATTCTCCGAGAGCGCGAGTACCTCCGTGAAAAACTCTTCACCAGTTGACGAAGATCGTCAGACCTCTGAAATTTCAGTCCCCTCAATATGAGATTATTTCGCCGGGCGTTTAGTTCGACATAATCAATTCGCTGATCCCCTTCCAAGGCTGCATCCCTTCAAACGCGATATCTCGTCCCTGAGCTGCTTATTCTCATCCTGGAGCCCACGAATATCAGCATGCAGTAACTCGAAGTCCTGTTTTGTCGGAAGATTTACCATCTTTTCGTCCATCATTTTTCTAATGGACGCCAATAGGGACTGATCTGAACGCGAAGTCTGAGCGACAGACATGGTTTTGGGCTTCTTTTCGCGACCAGAATGTGTTTCAGGAGAGCTCCTGGGTCTTTTAATAGGTGTAGACTTCGGAGGTGTTCCACAGGGACTTCCTGAACTTTCCGACCTCTGCAAGTACCGATTGATGTTTTGCTGCATCAATGTTATCAGCCGCTAAGGCAGCGCCTTCGCGCTGAAAGCTCACTATCACAGCCGTGCCCCAAACAGACTCCACGAGCCGCTGGCGGCAACTGATAATTGGGCCCCGCTGTCTATCACTGTATTGACAGATAGGTGACAGAAGAGATACGTCCCACGCTTGATGTGGGATGAGAGGATCCTGTCCTTGACCCCACTCCACCAGCCGAACCACCTGCCGAAATCACCACCCACCGATATCCGAGGGCAATCTATCAAGAATGCGGAACTAAGTTGGTATCAGAGTGACATTAAACGTCATTCGATCATCTAATCAGTTCGACTTAGTCACACGGCAAAACGCAATCTGGGAAGTCCAACTTCCCCCGCACCACCCTGAGAAAATTCGACGGAAAAACCGGAAAGCAAACTGCTCAAAATTGGAATTCAAGTGAGAGCGGCCCAAACACGTGTTCTCTCTTTGAAGGGCAAGCCCGTACATTTAAAAAGGACAAAACATTTTCTCTGTCAATTCTCGTATGTAGGAGCTATGTTCTCCACCAGTAAATATTATTGAGGCAGTACCATTACGATGGAGGTTAGTCACTGTCGTGGATCCTCCCAGACCCACAACCATTGTATTCGCCAACTTTAGATCACGCAAATAAAACACACAGAAGTGGGGACGAAAGACGCAGGAGGTTGAAGCCCAACCTGGGTCCCCACCATCCCCTACCAACTAGGGGATGGAGGGAGACGGCTGCCGGGTCTACAAATACGGATTTTTAACCATTCTACGCTCTCCTCTAGTTGAAGACTACTCTCTCTCCTCCTAACCTCATCTCTCTCTCCTCTCCTCAAAAGATGCTGTGAATGGTGGTGGTCCGCCCATAACCAACAGCCAAACAACCTTAAAAGAGCCCAGGAAAGGGTGGTGATTCGCTCGTAACCCGCCTGGGCATATCCGAAAAGATCCTGGTCATGGTGGTGGTCCGCCCATAACCTTACCAGGCAGCATCCCAACCCATAACCAACGGACACCAACGGATAACCAACGGACACTTCCGATAAGATCCCAGGAAAGGGTGGTGATTCGCTCGTAACCCGCCTGGGCATATCCGAAAAGATCCTGGTCATGGTGGTGGTCCGCCCATAACCTTACCAGGCAGCATCCCAACCCATAACCAACGGATAACCAACGGACACTTCCGATAAGATCCCAGGAAAGGGTGGTGAATCGCTCATAACCCGCCTGGGCATATCCGAAAAGATCCTGGTCATGGTGGTGGTCCGCCCATAACCTTACCAGGCAGCATCCCAACCCATAACCAACGGACACCAAAGGATAACCAACGGACACTTCCGATAAGATCCCAGGAAAGGGTGGTGATTCGCTCATAACCCGCCTGGGCATATCCGAAAAGATCCTGGTCATGGTGGTGGTCCGCCCATAACCTTACCAGGCAGCATCCCAACCCATAACCAACGGATAACCAACGGACACTTCCGATAAGATCCCAGGAAAGGGTGGTGATTCGCTCATAACCCGCCTGGGCATATCCGAAAAGATCCTGGTCATGGTGGTGGTCCGCCCATAACCTTACCAGGCAGCATCCCAACCCATAACCAACGGACACCAACAGATAACCAATGGACACTTCCGATAAGATCCCAGGAAAGGGTGGTGATTCGCTCATTTATAACCCGCCTGGGCATATCCGAAAAGATCCTGGTCATGGTGGTGGTCCGCCCATAACCTTACCAGGCAGCATCCCAACCCATAACCAACGGACACCAACGGATAACCAACGGACACTTCCGATAAGATCCCAGGAAAGGGTGGTGATTCGCTCATAACCCGCCTGGGCATATCCGAAAAGATCCTGGTCATGGTGGTGGTCCGCCCATAACCTTACCAGGCAGCATCCCAACCCATAACCAACGGATAACCAACGGACACTTCCGATAAGATCCCAGGAAAGGGTGGTGATTCGCTCATAACCCGCCTGGGCATATCCGAAAAGATCCTGGTCATGGTGGTGGTCCGCCCATAACCTTACCAGGCAGCATCCCAACCCATAACCAACGGACACCAACGGATAACCAACGGACACTTCCGATAAGATCCCAGGAAAGGGTGGTGATTCGCTCATAACCCGCCTGGGCATATCCTCACACCGCTCGTGATGAACGAAGCAATTTAAATTCATCACAGTCACCTTGAAGCTGTTCAGATGTCTTTTCCTGAACCAGAACTTCATACTGCTTTTCATTCCCCCTTTTCCCTCTCATACTTCTGCTACCCAGAAGTATGTCATGTGGGTAACAGTGTGGACTGTTCTCGATACATTTTTTCTTCCGGTGGAGACGGGATCGGTTTGGGGAAGCCTAATCGTTGTTCCTTCTTAACCGGTGGTAATCTCGCTGGTCTAGGAGGGGGACTCTCGAGGGTCCACCCCCACTGTTACACTCTGTCACAAACTGCTCTCTCGTTTCCAGTGGACAAACAATCGCAGGAGTACAAATTTTATTATTTTTATTTATTTATTGTCAATTCCCCAGTTTATATCGGACTACAACGGGGAGGACCACTACTTCACCAGGATCGGACCCGGAGGTCTCATCAACCTCGACAAGATCTACAAGACGCAGGCGGTGATGGACAAAATCGCTTCTTTCCACCAGCACTACCACGCCAGAGTCAGAGACATCGACACCATGCGGGAACAGTTCAGGTACAAGAGAAGGTCAATCTCACTTCTTCCTTTTACGTGTTCTTGTGTGATAGTGCGTGTTGTAGTTACTATCTTAGTACAGCTTGTATTTCACTCGCATGCCAGTTTTTATTAGGCCAGTTAAATGAGACCTGGTGATGGAAAAAATTGTGGGAGAGCTGGAAATAATTTTATTCGCTTTATTTGCTGTCTAATCGGAGTAATCTATGTTTGTACCGACCTCCGCGGCGAGCTTCAAAGGCATGGGCCAAAAAACCACTACATTGTCGGACTTTGTTCAGATTTTTGCTCACTACTCCTTATTGGTGCATCCTACAGAGATTTTCTCTCTTAGATAAATTAAAGAGCATTAAACTCTGCAACTCTTTGGTCGAAATCAACTTTTTGGTCTTCTCACCCTAAAAAAAACATGGAAAACGATACCTCACAAGCCTATGTTCACTAAAACCTTTAAAAAAAACCCTAGAACAAAATAATAGAAATAATAAACCGAATAATTAAACAGAATAATAAACCAATATAAATCATAAAAGTTATAGGGGAATCCAGGGAACTTCATTTCACCGGGAACTTTTACGGGTACCTACATTATTATAGAGCAAATTTACGTAATTTCTAGGCGCAATAAAAATCAATATCATTGTTCGCAAAACGTGGAACTTGAGCATTATTATAACAACACCTAATAAATGATGATTAATTCATAGAAAAACGAATAAAATATGATAATTAGTTGTGAAAACGGAATTTTGGTTTATTATTCTGTGAATAATACACCTATGTATTCGCTCAGCAAAAAATTTTTATAACACCCCCTCAAACTTTTTTCTTTTACGTTTCAAGGTGCATAGATTCCAAAAATGCAATGTCCGTCCGCCGTATCACGTGTACAGGCTTCATTTTCGGTCTAAAAAAATCGTTCTTTCGCACACATGCTCCATTTGGGCCCTAGTTGTGTCCCGAAACTTTTCAGCCCGATCGGAATATACCCAGGGGTGTTATGAGTGAAAATGTGTGTAAAAATAGGTACTGTGATGAATTAAAAATTCTCATCACGGTGGCGTGGAAGGTGAGTGAGTGAATTTTAGGTAAAGGAGAGAGAAGGAGAAAAAGTCGCAGGCGGCTGTAGTCAACCGAACATCTACGACTTTTGGAGGAGAGAGAGGTGGTGTGGAAGGAAGGTGAGGAAAAGTCGCAGGCGGCTGTAGTCAACCGAACATCTACGACTTTGGAGGAGAGAGAGGTGGATGAGGGAATTTCACCTAGGCGGCTGTAGTCAACCGTTCATCTAGGTGAAGGAGAGGAAAGGAGAGGTCCCTTGTCTAGGCGGCTGTATTCAACCGATCATCTAGACAAGGAGGAGGAGAGAGGAGAGAGGAGGTGAAATTCCCAGGCGGCTGTATTCAACCGATCATCTGGGAGGTAAGGTAAGAGAGAGAAGAGAGAGCTGGTTAGAGGAAGTGTCGAATGAAGCTTGAGCGCCAGGATCCGGGGTTTTATAGTACTTGGGGGCCTCTCCCTCCAGCTCCTTGCTGGGAGCTGGTAGTGGGGCCCCAGGTTGAGTAACCCTGGGTTCTGTCGCCTGTCCCCACTCATATCTTTATTTACGGAGCTTTAGTTTGGCGTTTGGATATTGGTGAGAACTTAATATGATAGGAGTGTTCCCGGGAGGGACTCACGACAGAGGTCCCCCCAGTTTGAACCAATATTGGTGCTGAAGGCGCAAGATGACAGGAGCTGAGGGCTACGGCAAACAAGAGGTGGTCGCTGAAGGCGCAAAATGACAGGAGCTGAGGGCTACGGCAAACAAGAGGAGGAGCTGAAGGCGGTGCTTAAAAACTAGTAGTAACATGGTAGATTTAGTAGTAGTAACATGGTAGATGATAAGTAAGGAACATAGTAGATGATAAGTAGTAACATGTTAGATGATAAGTAAGTAGGTAGAACATAAGGTAGGTAACATAAGGTAGAATATAAGGTAGATGATAAGGTAGGCAATATAAGGTAGAATAAGTAGGATGAGATGGCGAGAGTATGTACAGTGCAGTGGTCAGGATCCCTAAACATGTGGCATTTAGGGAAGTGATCGGCAAGGGCGAGATGAGGCAGATGAACAATATTTACAATGAGATGGAGTATGTACAGAGGATGAATGAGTATTTACAGATGACGGGTGAGTATGTACAAAAGATGAAGTAGTATATACAGAAAATACAGAGGTATGTACAAACATTTGGTCACTTTGTGGGAGGCGGTTGCGAGGATCCGCCGGTTCCTGGGTGTGGTGTGGCGAGTGGTTGTGTGTGTGTGTGTGTGAGTATAGTGTGTTGGGGGCAGTCGCCGGCGGCCGACGTGTTGAGGCGGCCACGGAGGGGCCTCGAGTTCCGGTACAGTGCGAGTGGGTTGATGAGACACCAGCACTGTCCCGGAATCTCAAGGCCCCGCCGTGATTGCTCATAGCGGGGCGGGGGACTTGGCCGCCGGGACGAGGGGGGTGTGGGGACGCTCCCTCCGTCCGTTCCGTCGCCCGGGCCGTTTCGTCCCGGCGGGAACTATTGGGGATATCCCCGACGATGGAGGGGAGGGAGGGGGATCGAAGATGGAAAATTGGGGGGGAATTAAAACGGGGGGCTCCGAAATCGGCGGTTGGGCGGGGGGTGTTGGGTTTTTGGATGGTATGGGGGGGTTCTGAAGTTGAATGGTCGAAATTTGCACGGGGGGGGCTGAAATTTGGACGGGGGGGGCTGAAATTTGAACGGGAGGCGGGGGAGGCATGAGTTCCGCAAGGCGGAACTCGTGACGGATGGAATCCATCAGGGGGTCGGTGGGGGTGTAGGGGGGGTGTACCCCCGTGGCTTGTGCTACGCGAAATTCGCGTAGAATTCGCCACTGGGGGTACTTCCATCGTCGGGGCCGGGGAGGTAACCCGGAGATCCGTGGCGGAACAAAATAAAGCGGTGTGGTAGGCCCGGGCGAAGGGGGTAGGGGGGAAAGCGGTTCCGGGACAAAAACGTCCCGGAGAATCGCCGCCATTTCCGGATCCGAGTCGAAATCCGGAAACGACGGAGGTGACGGGTGTTGTGGGAAGAGGTGATGGTGCATCGTGAACGGACGGTGGGAGACTGATAGCGTTAGGTGTTGGGGTTAGCACAGGTGCGGGTTTGCACCTGGCTAACGGGACTGTATGTGGTTTGCCGTCAATTAACAGGGTTGCGGTTGTATGTGTTGTGCGAATGACTTGAAAGGGCCCGGCGTAAAGTGGTTGGAAAGTTTTATGGATGCCGGGCTCTTTCAGGTACATGTGTGTTGTGGTGAAAAATCGTTTGGGATAAGTGGTGTCGTTTGTCGGTGTTGTTGAGTGTAGTGGTTCCCTGTTAATTGACGGTGTGTGGTGTGGAGTGAAAATATCGGCCGGTAAACGTAGCGGGTCTTTAAATGCGTTTTGTGCGGGGCTAGTTTGGTCTGAAGGACGGGCGGATGTTCGAAGGCTGAGCAATATGTAGGGGAGAGATTTTGTCCAGGAAGGGGAATTTGTCGATGTAGAAATGGCTTGTTTCAGGACCGAGTGCCACCGCTCTATTTTCCCGTTGGATTGGGGATGGTATGGGGTAGTGTGAATTTTGTGTATGCCGAGGGAACGTAGTAAATCGGAAAAGTGGGCGGACTCGAACTGCCTCCCTTGATCGACCGTGACTGTCCGCGGACAACCGTAACGGCTAACCCATTGAGAAAGGAAAGCCGTTGCGACGGTGTCCGCGGTGATGTTTGAGAGTGGGATGCATTCCACCCAGTTGGTGGCACGGTCGATCATCGTGAGGCAGTATTTTTTCCCCTCGGACGGGGGAAGGGGGCCCACTAAATCCAGATGAACGTGTTCCCACGGCAGGGAGTCGGGAATGGTTTGAGGTGGGACATGGGGGTGGGCCGAGATCTTAAACCGCTGGCACTTCTGGCACCCCAGAACCCAGTTACGAATATCTGTGTTCATGTGGGGCCAGAAGTACCGCGTCTTGATAAGGTCCCGGCTAGCCCGAATGCCAGGATGGTGAAGGGAGTGATAGTGGAGGAACAACTGCCGCCACAGCTCCGGTGGGACGTAAGGGCGCGGTGTATCGGCCGTCACGTCGCACCAGAGGTCGAGGGGCGGCAGCTGTTCCAATTTGGAGGCGGAAATGAGATTGGAGAGGGCAGGGTCGGAATGTGGAGTTTGCTTTGATTTGATGGATTGAGGGGAAGGGAATGGCAGTAACTCCGCCACCGGCGCCGGGATAGGGGTGGGTCTGGAGAGTGCGTCCGCCACGCAGTTGTCGGCCCCCGGCAGATATCGTATATCGGACGTGAACTGTCCGATAAACTCGAGCTGCCGGAGGCGACGCGGGGAGGCGGACTTGCGATTTTGAAGGAGGGCGTGGGTCAGGGGCTTATGGTCTGTAATGACAGAGAACTGCCTGCCCTCCACGAAGTCACGAAAGTGCTTTATGGCTTCGTGGATGGCGAGGAGTTCCCTGTCGAAGGTAGAGTAGTTTTTCTGGGTGGGGGATAAGGTTTTAGAAAAGAAGCCAATGGGTTGGGGGGTGGCGCCGGTGTGCTGTTGGAGCACTGCCCCGATGGCCCAATCGGACGCATCGGTAGTGATGGAAAGGGGAGCGTGAGGGTCGGGGTGGGCTAATAGAGCGGCGTCTACTAGGTCCTGTTTGCAAATTTTGAAGGCGGCGGAGAGTTGGGGGGTCCAGGTGATGGGGCGGTTATCATTTTTTTTGGAGGGTTGGGGAATGGCGTGTATGAGTGGTTGTTGATGTTGAGCGGCGTGTTTTATGTGTCTACGGTAAAAATTGAGCATACCCAGGAAGCGGCGGAGCTCGGTGACCGTGCGGGGTTTCGGGAAGTCAATAATCGCGTGGACCTTGTCCGGGAGGGGTGTGATGCCGTCCGAGGATACTTGGTGGCCGAGGCAGCGGACGGAGGGTTGGCCGAGGACACATTTGTCTGTGTTGACTAGGAGGCCTTCGGTGGAAAAGATGTTGAGGACTTGCTGTAGGTGGGCGAGGTGTTCTTCCTGGGTCTTGGAGGCGATCAGTATATCGTCGAGAAAACAAAATACGAAAGGCAGGCCTCGCAAGATACTGTCCATATACCGCTGCCAAGTTTGCGCCGCGTTCCTTAATCCGAAGCCCATCTTCACATATTCAAATAACCCGAACGGGGTAATTATAGCGGTTTTCGGGACGTCGGGGGGGTGGATGTTGATGTGATGGAACGCTCGCGAAATATCAAGGGTGGAAAAGATAGTGGCGCCATGGAGATGTGACGAAAAGTCACGCAGGTGGGGGACATTATAGAGGTCCGGTGTGGTTTTCGAGTTGAGCCGCCGGTAGTCCCCGCAGGGGCGGATATCCCCATTGGGCTTCTGGACGATGTGGAGCGGAGAAGCCCAAGGGGATTTTGAGGGGCGTATGATACCGTCGGCGATGAGTTTGTCGAAGTGTTGGCGGGTCTTCGACAACTGAAGGGGATGTAGGCGGCGGGCTTTGGCGGTGATGGGTGGTCCTGTGGTCTCAATATGGTGCTGGACAGTGGAGATGTGTGCAGAGGGGCGGCGCTGGGGACGGTAGTTGAGGAGGAGGCGTTCAAACTGTGTTGGGGGGTGGTTGATGGCGTGAATGAATCCGGGTATGGGTGTTTTGGTGGCGGGGTCGATCAGGCGCGCGTTCCGGACGTCGACCTGGAGACCGAAATAGGCAAGAAAATCGGCCCCCAGGATCGCCTTCTCCACGTCCGCCACGGTAAACTCCCACTCGTACGCGAGCCCGCTCATGTGAACTGAGGAGCGGTACGTCCCGTACGAGGGGATGGTGGTACCGTTGGCGGCGTAGAGAAGCTGCCGGTAGCAGCGCGCCTGACGACGGAGGATGTTGTTGGGGAAGATCGACAGCGCCGCCCCCGTGTCCACCAGGAAAGGAACATTAGTTTTCCTGCAGCGCAGGAAAAGTCGCTGGTGGGTCGGTAGGGCGTTGTGTTTGATGGCGGAGGTAGGGACGTGTGGTGGTGGTGGCAGGTCCTCCGCGAAGGAGACGCGGGGCGGTTTGTTGCTGTTCCGGAGGGGGGGAACGGTGGGGTCTGTAGGGGGTTTGGCTGGTGTGGTAGGGGGTTTGGCTGGTTTGGTGGGAGGAGGCTTCGCCTTGTTCCGGGGCTGAGTGGTGGCCGGAGGGGGTTGTGCCCTGGAGGCGGGCGGGGAGGTTCCGTTCCGTGGTGGGGAAACGGACGCGGCGGCGTGAGTGGCGGCCGGGAGGTTGTCTGCCCTGTTGGCGGGCGTGGAGGGGCCGTTCCGGGTTGGGGGAACGGTAGCGGCGGCGTGAGTGGCGGCCGGAAGGTTGGTTGCCCTGGTGGTGGGCGTGGAGGGGCCGTTCCGGGGTGGGGGAACGGTAGCGGCGGCGTGAGTGGCGGCCGGAAGGTTGGTTGTCCTGGTGGCGGGCGGGGAGGGGTTGTTTCGTTTGTGGTGGGGTGAGGGGTTTGGCGGCGCTGCAGGCGCGGCCGGGAGGTTGGCAGCCGTGGCGGCGGCGTAGGAGGGGTAGCGTGGCTTAGGGGTGGTGGCTGTGTGAATGCGGGCGGGGGGGGGTATGTGCATGGTCCCCCCCGTGTCGGCGAGGAGGGGGGCCCGCCGGATTTACCGGCGGGCGGCTGCGTTTCCCTGCTTAGGGGCGAAGGAGCAGGGGGGTTGGCACTTGCGGGCCTCCCCACCGAAGTTTACATGATAGAAACAACGGTGGGGGGGGTCCGCAGGGAGGTAGTCGGTTGTGGTGGGGCGGGCCGAGTTGGACGCGCGTGTAGCTGCTGGGGACCGTCCTCTGCGCTGGCGGGGAGGGGATGCGTTGCGGCGCTCGGGTGAGCGCCGGCGGCGGCGGTCGGCGGACGAGTCGCGTCGGCGATCCGCCGAAAGGGGTCGACGTCCGTCGAGGGAGGGTGCCCGGCCGCGGTCCCGGGATTGTGTGCGGTCCCGGAAAGGCGGGGGGTGGCGCGGCGTACGCACCTCACCGACGGCGGCCGCAGCGGCCAAGTCGTGCACGGTGTCCGCGAGCCGTAGGAGGGGCTCGTCGGGGCCGTCGAGATGGCTGGCTAGAGCCATCTGGACGGGGTGGGGAAGGGCACGTAACCAGAACGTGCGTGCGATGTCGGCGGTCATAATCCCCTGCAGCTGGTGTCGCAGCCGTCGGTAGAGGTGGGAGGGCTTCTGGTCACCGAGGTGTTGAGGTTGGGAGAGGGCGGCGACTCGGGCGATTTTCGACGGCTGGTAGGTGTTGATGAGGCGGCTGCGGAGGTCGTCGTACGCAGCGGCGGCGTCGGGGGAGATATCAGAGGTCTGCAGCAGGATCTCGTAGGGCAGTAGCGAAATGATCCGGGAATATCGGGTTTTCTGGCTGCGGATGTTGGCGGCCGAAAACGCTGCGTCCACTTGGAAAAACCAAAGTGCCGGGTCGTGCGTGTAGAAGGGGGGCAGCGACAGAGGGAACGCAGCGGACGCCGTCATGACGTTGGCGGCGGCTGCGGCCGTAGCGGCGGCGGCGGCGGCGGCGGTGTCCGATGTCGCAGAGGTCGGCGGGGAGAGTGTGGAGAAAGGGTTGTCGGCCAATGCGTCGGATGTCGCAGCGGTGGGCGGCTGCAGTGTAGCTGGTCGCAGGAGCGGCGGCGTCGGTGAGTTCGGGTCCATTTCTGTAACTAAAATTCAAAAATTTGGCGTGGTTTTGAATTTTGAAATTCGCAATCGGCGGGAGCGGTGGTGCGTTGAGTTGAGAGGTGAGTGTTGAGGGTTGGGCCAAGAATTGCGAATTTAAACTGACTGGTTAAAATTTTGAATTTAAAATTTGGGACACCGAACTACTTGACTGGGGCGACACATGAGGTGGGAAGGTGGGAAGGAAGAAGGTTGAGTGAACGTCGGGTTCACCACTGTGATGAATTTAAAATTCTCATCACGGTGGCGTGGAAGGTGAGTGAGTGAATTTTAGGTAAAGGAGAGAGAAGGAGAAAAAGTCGCAGGCGGCTGTAGTCAACCGAACATCTACGACTTTTGGAGGAGAGAGAGGTGGTGTGGAAGGAAGGTGAGGAAAAGTCGCAGGCGGCTGTAGTCAACCGAACATCTACGACTTTGGAGGAGAGAGAGGTGGATGAGGGAATTTCACCTAGGCGGCTGTAGTCAACCGTTCATCTAGGTGAAGGAGAGGAAAGGAGAGGTCCCTTGTCTAGGCGGCTGTATTCAACCGATCATCTAGACAAGGAGGAGGAGAGAGGAGAGAGGAGGTGAAATTCCCAGGCGGCTGTATTCAACCGATCATCTGGGAGGTAAGGTAAGAGAGAGAAGAGAGAGCTGGTTAGAGGAAGTGTCGAATGAAGCTTGAGCGCCAGGATCCGGGGTTTTATAGTACTTGGGGGCCTCTCCCTCCAGCTCCTTGCTGGGAGCTGGTAGTGGGGCCCCAGGTTGAGTAACCCTGGGTTCTGTCGCCTGTCCCCACTCATATCTTTATTTACGGAGCTTTAGTTTGGCGTTTGGATATTGGTGAGAACTTAATATGATAGGAGTGTTCCCGGGAGGGACTCACGACAGGTACTTTTTACGTTTTAGCAACATATTGGTAACATGAGCTTCTGAGATATCGTTTTCTATGTTTTTGGGGACGAGAAGACCGAATATGAAGTCGATTTTGACCAAAGAGTGGAAAATTGAGTTCTACCAAATGTTCAGCTCCCAGAATTGATTTTTTATGAGTGAAAAACCTGGGAAATCGTCTGAAATCACCATCAGTTTGTATAATAACACTGGAAAAAGTGTCAAGACGTGGTTCAGGACGATTAAATGGCACTACCAATGATCAAAGATAGTTTAAAAAAAAAAAAAGAAAAAAAGAGCGTACCTAATTTGTGTTTAGGGGGCCAAAATTAATGGAAACCATCAGAAGTAGCTATTTCGATTATTACGCATGAAAGAAACAATTAATGAACAGCCAACCTTTCTGTAGGTTGTCCAATAGAATAGTAAACCCATGTGACAAGGGCTTTGCAGCGTTTTTTTACCTATCTTGGATGTTACGAATGAAAGGCGTGATCACCTGTCGAGGCACATTATTTTCACCGCTCTCTGTACTGTTGTTTGTACGAATCAAAACACAAAAACAAGCTAATGGATGATAAAAATAGCCATCTCCCAGCATCACATGGGTTCCAACGGTCGTCATCCAAAGAGCCAACCATGTTTTCGACAATTTATTTTGGTTTATTGTCCTGTGAATAATACACCTATGTATTCGCTCAGCAAAAAAAGTTTACCTATAACCCCCCTCAAAATTTTTCTTTTACGTTTCAAGGTGCGTAGATGCCAAAAAAAAAACCAGTCATGCAGCATGACTTAATGAGCGAATTTTCAAAGAAATATTCGAATTAATGGCTATGGTTTTGAATAAAGGAAAACTTCTTCCTCCTACTGTTAGTACCTAAATTGAATAATTTGAAATAGATTTTTTCTTTCGTCTTCCTTCTAGTAATACGTGGGCCGGTACTTGTCTATCTATGAAGGTATCATAACAATTATATTATGTCAAATGGGAAATTCAAGGAGTTGTACTAATCGTTTGCCTCCCCCTTTTTTGCTTCGAACTCTCGTCTTCAATTAATACTTCTCACATTTTTCAATCTGACCACTCTAAGGGGGTGGGGGGGGGGGGGGTAAGAGTTTAAAGATTATCCTAGTTTTGGGTAATTTTTGCGCACTTTAAATGCTCTAATTTAAGAACGGATTTAGATATCGCAATTCTAATTTCACCATCGTGTTCAGCGTGCAAAAACCTTTAAAATGAGGGGTCACTTGTTAGAAAATAACATTTTGGGGATTTTTGGGTAATTTTTGCGCACTTTAAATGCTCTAATTTGAGAACGGATCAAGATATCTAAAATCCGATTCCACCATCGTGTTCGGCGTGCAAAAACCTTTAAAATGAGGGGTCACTTGTTGGAAAATAACATTTTGGGGATTTTTGGGTAATTTTTGCGCACTTTAAATGCGCCAAAACCCTCCTTAGAGTAGGCCAATTTCGCCCATCTTCGAACTTAGCCTTTCGATTGCCAAGATAGATTTTTTGTGCAAATTTGAGCTGTTTATCTCAATTCTATCGAGAGTTATCGTCTGGAGTGACACATATATATATAAATATATATATACATATAAAAAAGTGTTAAATTTCAGGAATCGTTTTAGAATGGTCTGAAACGGATTTCTATGAAGAAAATTTCCAAAAATTTATATTATTTAAATTTCGAAGCCATTGCAATAGCTTCATTTTCTTTGAAAATTCGCTAAAATGGTCCGTCCGCAGTATCGTCCAAATCTACTTTAATTTCGGTCGAAAAAATTTGTTCTTTCGCACACAGGCTCCATTTTGGCCCTAGTTGGGTCCCGAAACTTTGCAGCCCGATCGGAGTATACCCAGGGGTGTAAAAACCCCAGGGTGAAAATGGGGTAAAAATGGTTTTAGCGAATTTTCAAAGAAAATGAAGCTATTGCAATGGCTTCGAAATTTAAATAATATAAATTTTTGGAAATTTTCTTCATAGAAATCCGTTTCAGACCATTCTAAAACGATTCCTGAAATTTAACACTTTTTTATATGTATATATATATATATATATATATATATATATATATTTATATATGTGTCACTCCAGACGATAACTCTCGATAGAATTGAGATAAACAGCTCAAATTTGCACAAAAAATCTATCTTGGCAATCGAAAGGCTAAGTTCGAAGATGGGCGAAATTGGCCTACTCTAAGGAGGGTTTTGGCGCATTTAAAGTGCGCAAAAATTACCCAAAAATCCCCAAAATGTTATTTTCCAACAAGTGACCCCTCATTTTAAAGGTTTTTGCACGCTGAACACGATGGTGGAATCGGATTTTAGATATCTTGATCCGTTCTCAAATTAGAGCATTTAAAGTGCGCAAAAATTACCTAAAAATCCCCAAAATGTTATTTTCTAACAAGTGACCCCTCATTTTAAAGGTTTTTGCACGCTGAACACGATGGTGGAATCGGATTTTAGATATCTTGATCCGTTCTCAAATTAGAGCATTTAAAGTGCGCCAAAATTACCCAAAAATCCCCAAAATGTTATTTTCCAACAAGTGACCCCTCATTTTAAAGGTTTTTGCACGCTGAACACGATGGTGGAATCGGATTTTAGATATCTTGATCCGTTCTCAAATTAGAGCATTTAAAGTGCGCAAAAATTACCCAAAAATCCCCAAAATGTTATTTTCTAACAAGTGACCCCTCATTTTAAAGGTTTTTGCACGCTGAACACGATAGTGAAATCGGATTTTAGATATCTAAATCCGTTCTTAAATTAGAGCATTTAAAGTGCGCAAAAATTACCCAAAACTAGGATAATCTTTAAACTCTTACCCCCACCCCCTTAGAGTGGTCAGATTGAAAAATGTGAGAAGTATTAATTGAAGACGAGAGTTCGAAGCAAAAAAGGGGGAGGCAAACGATTAGTACAACTCCTTGAATTTACCCACAGCGATCAAATAAATAAGCACTTAGTACAATTACGTAATAAACAAACGGTAGAATCAGGATGGACAAAACGTACAAATTAAAATAAATACGAAGAGAATATACATAGAAAACCAAATTTTAGACCGAAGTTTTCCTTTATTCAAAACCATAGCCATTAATTCGAATATTTCTTTGAAAATTCGCTCATTAAGTCATGCTGCATGACTGATTTTTTTTTTAGTGTTTTAGTAACATGAGCTTGTGAGGTATCTTTTTCTATGTTTTTTAGAACGAGGGGATTTTGACCAAACAGTGGAAAATTGAGGTCGTTTCACCTTTAAATTTACGTTAAAATTTGGTCTAAACTCGTCATTCTTCCACACACAGTTTGGGTCCCGATTTTGAATCATTTGCGTCCTAGTTGTGCTCCGTAGCTCGGCAGCCCGGTCGGAATACATACTGGGGTGTTACGGGTTGAAAAATGGGTGTAAAAATTGGGTTTTTGAGGTTTCAGTGAACATGAGCTTCTGAGGGATCGTTGTCCATGTTTTTTAGGGCAAGAAGACCGAATATAAAGTTGATTTTGGTCAAGGAGTGAAGAATTGAGGTTGTAACGAAGGTTCAGCTCCCAAAATTCCTTTTTTTTATGATTCAAAAACCTGGGAAATTGTCTGAAATGACCATAAACCTTTATAATAAAACTAGAATTAGTGTCATCAGGTGAATCAAGACAATTAAATGACACCATCAGTGGTCAAAGATAATTCATCAAAAACAGGAACATGATTCGTCTTTTGGTGGGCCAAAATTGGCGAAAACCATAAAAAATAGCTATTATAGTTATTGCACATGAAAGAAACAATAAATGAACAGCCAGCATTTCTGTAGGTATGCACAATATTATAATAAACCCATGTGACAAGGATTTTGAAATATTTTTTCCCCCCATTTCGCTCTTCTAAATTAGCATTTTCGACCACTGTGCGGCGGTCCCAAAAATGTCTCATTTTCGGGCTATTGACCGAAAGGACGAAAGGTGCACTGTAGGCCCATGGTAGCATGTACAGTTGTAATAGATGAGGTGTTCTTTGATTTATAGGTGTCAGGACTGTTGTTCCGTACTTCCCCTGTATTAATATTATTTATTTATAATTCACCCATTTATTTATATTTATTATTTACCACTGGTTGTATAATGAACATACGGTAGTAAGTTTAAACATGTTTTTGATCGTAAAATTGTAACACGTTTATTGACTCCTTTGACTGCTTCTCACTTCTTATGTAATTCTAAAGTACCTAATTTGAACACTGTAAAATAAAATGGAGCCAAAACGTCCTGTCTGTGCCCAAAGGTGCCGAATAAATTGGACGAAACCTTGTTCGGAAAACATGCCGGTCGACGACCCTGACCGAAATTTAAGAACACCTCACCTAACTCACCATCTTGTGGACGAGAAATTGTTATGGCATGTCGTATGAGTTTAATTAATCAAATCCACGAACCTGTTTTAAATGAGCCATTACGTCGTTAATAATGCACGTCAGCCGCTCATTGTACTGAATTCAATGGGGCAGGTAATTACTGTCTTACACGAAATTTGCAGACCTGAATTCGTTTGATGGGTTACAGAAGTGAACATGACGTTTTTTTGGGGGGTTTTGGCCGATTGGAAACATTGTGCCTTAATGTTTATATATGGCACAGCTTAGACAATATTTTTTGATCATTGTACTTAACTCTAGTTACCCCCACCCCACATTCCATTAATTTTTTTTTTCATAATCTTTATTATTCGGTAGAGTTACAAATATACTTACTAATATTTATGTAGGTACCTACCACTTGATTTGTTGTTATTTTTTATTTTTTGTTAATTTATTACCTGTTGTTAGGAATTATTTAGTAGGTACCTAGTGATATTATTTATTTTTATTTATTTTTTTTAAATTAACCTAGTAGGTGGTTATAGGGATTTAGTACCTGTAGCACAATAATAGTTCAGGTGTATTACGTGTGTATCAGCTGTAAGTTGATTTTTTAAAGTAAAAATCGAGTCTGTGGTTAGCTAAACGTTGAAGTGTTTCTTGAAGAAAGACAAAATTTTCAAATATCAAATTCAAACTTTCAAAATTCAAATTCGAAAATTCAGATTTTTGGTAAATTTGAGGGTCAGGCCGTTGTTGCCAAAAGACGTCCTTGAACGGTTCAATGTGCTGAAATTTTGTGGGTTGAAATTATCGAAAAATCCTCATTCTTGTCGATTCAAACCAAAACGTCCCGTTTCTCTCGTGTTAACAGCAGTATTCACACGGTGAGCATCGAGCGGCCGTACATGACAGAAGAGACGGAGGACACTGACAACGAGATGGACTCGTACAAACCCGTGCAGCCCCTCAGCAACGACCACGGCGTTAGTTTTTTCCCCATTTCCTCGCCGAGTTCCGGTCTCAACCATCACGTTCTACAGGTGAGTGTTGGAAAGCGCTGCAAATTATTACGCAACGGTTTATTGTTTACCTGTACAGATGGACCTTCTGCGTGGATCACTGCTTGATGTGGTCACTACCCTCGAGCTTCCCCCAGGAAAGCCCTAAATCGAGTACTGGAGTACTGGATTACAGTTTCATGAAAATGCGCCGGATTGAATAATACCACAATTCATCATTTGTTGTTATTCATGAAGCATAACGTTTGTTCAAGGTGCAAAATTACTTACCAACAAAATCCAAAAGAGCCATCATTTTTCAAATGAATTAATATCACTGAACAACCAACTCGACTTCATACAGCCATCCTTGACTATATATATAATCAGGTGCTCCATATATTATATGGTGCTCTATATATAATCAGGTGCTATATATAATCAGGGCTATGGCGTTCTGAAAATGTCTACCCCTATTTTTCACCGCTCAGAGATGACTGACAGTAACGCCGAGCTTTGAGGACCAACTAGACCCCGAACGGGACCTACAAACCAAATTTCATTGATTTTGGTTCATGGTAAGAAGGTTCCACTAGGATTCCACCTACTTTCCAATTTTGACGGAAATGGGGGGGGGGGGGGGTACTTTTTTTTAGTGCCCGATTCCAAAGATACATTTCTGAAAATGATAAACCAAAAATTTCTATCCTTACGCCGTACTTGGAACTTTTCTTAGTTACCGTGAACCAAAATTAATGAAATTTGATTTGTAAGTTCCGTTCGGGGTCTAGTTGGTCCTCGAAGCTCGGCGTTACTGTCAGTCATCTCTAAGGGGTTCAAAATAGGGGTTGAAATTTTCAGAACGCCGTAGCTCGAAAACTTTCAATAGAAGGGTATGGTTTTTTACGTTATGTACGTCCAGCCGTTCGTTTGCACCGAAAATCTTCGTCAACACGATCGTGAATCAAACGGTATAAATCCTGCCCAGATATCATCACTAGGGAGCACCTGATTATAATCAAGGATGGCTGTATGTAGTCGAGATAATTGTTGTGCGATATTATTTCATTTGATAAATGATGGCTCGTGGATTTTTTGATAGATACTTTTGTAACTTGAAGAAACGTTATGCTTCATGAATAACAGCAAAATAATGAATTAATTATTGAATTATTAAATCCCGCGCATTTTTATTAAATGTAATTCCCGGGCCGGCTCCAGTACTCGATTTAGGGCTTTGCTGGACGGAGCACGAGGGTATTGACCACAGAAAACAGCAATCATCGCAGAAGGCACATCCATACAGGTAAATTATTACACAACGGTTTATTACACAGCGGTTTATTATTTAAGTACTTTATGCTTCATGAATAACAACAAATAATCAACCATTGAATTATTGAATCCCGCGCATTTTTATCAAACTGCAATTCCGGGGCCGGCTCTAATACTCGATTTAGGGCTTTCGTTGGGGTAGCTGGAGGGTAGGTATTGACCACAGGCAACTGATCTACGCTGAAAGGGCGTCTATACAGGTACATTATTACACAACGGTTTATAATTTTACCTCATGATTCATGAATAAAAACAAATTATTATTATTAATTATTGAATTGCTGCATCCCTCGCATTTTTATGACTGTAATTCCCAGGCCGGTTCCGGTACGCGATTTAGGGCTTTCCTGGGGGGAGCTCGAGGGTAGGTAGTGACCAGAGAAAACAGTGATCTACGCAGAAGTTAAGTAATAAACCGTTGTGTAATAATTGGCAACTTTTTTTTTTTTTCAATTTACTGAGCGAATCTCAGGGGCCAGAGAATTCCTTCAGATTAACGGGTGTTTTGATAATTTATCGAGAGTTTTAATTACCGGGAGTCGACTGTACTTCGAAGACCAACCAACGAAGTGAATTCGTTGTTACGATTTGGCCGCTTGCCTCGTGATTTGTCGTTGTTGAGGCTGTTGGAGCGTCTGTAAATAAAATCGCGGTTGTTCACTCCGTAGATGCTTCACCACGGGAGCACAGCCGTCCACTGGGAGGGCGAGGGAGGCAGAGCTTGTTTGGTCTACGTCAGGCTTGAAAGATCCTGCTCGCTCCTGTCCTGGTCGCGACCTGCCTGGTCCGGACTCAGAACGGCGTCGGCTCAGGGGCCCGACTACCACCTCGGAGCTAATCCTGAAGAACAGGTAAGAGATCGACCGAAATCTGAACTAAATTACTATTCCATCTAAATACACTCGTAGTTAGGAAATGGTGTTCAAATACGATCTGGACGTAGGATACGAAAAAGATGGACAGGAAAACCCTATCCATCTTGGTTTATTGAATTCGATGTCAGTTTTTTTGGTACTTACACTTACACCCATCCTGCACGATACCTACTGAGGTTTTTAGTGTACAGTAGATTCAAAGATTTCTTTTTTTTTTAAACCGGGAATTTAAAAATTATCATGGAAATAAAAATTATTACGAGAATTTAAAATTCGACGAATTTAATGAATTAAAGAAATTTAATGTGAATTTAAAATTTATTGTGGAACTTATTAAATGATTATGGAAATAATTGTTAAAAAATTAATGAAAAACGTGAGGCACCCCGAATTTTTCCCAAAAAATTACCGATTTTTAGGTAGAAATCGTTGAATCTACTGTATAGTAAATCCATGTCACATGGGTTTAGTATCCTATCCGACATACTACGGAAATGTTGGATTTTCATTTTTTTTTATTACTATATATATTTTTTTCACCTAATTGAAATAGCTATTTTTGATGGTTTCCACAGATTTCGGCCTGCTAAAACACGATTAAGGTTTTTTTTAAACAAATTATCTTTGGTTATCGATACAAATCTATACAAATTTATGGTGATTTCAGACAATTTCGCAGGTGTTTGACTCATAAAAATGAATTTTGGGTGCTTAATCTTCGTTACAACCTCAATTCTTCACTCTTTGGTCAAAATCAACTTCATATTCCGTCTTCTCGCCCTAGAAAACATGGAAAACGATACATCACTAGCTCATGTTCACTAAAACCTCAAAAGTCCCTCGAAAAACCATATTTTTACCCATAACACCCCTGGGCGTATTCTGATTGGGCTGTCAAGCTTCGGAGCACAACTTGGACCCAAATGTGTTCCCCAGTAGGGATTGTGCGGAAGAACAACGATTTTAGACCAAAGTTTAACGTAAATTTAAGGCTTGAGACTTCGTTAAACTTCGATATTCTAGTATTTGGTCATAATCGACTTCATATTCGGTCTCCTCGTCGTAAAATATGTGGAAAACGATACCTCAAAAGCTCGTGTTACTAAAACAATTTTAAAAAACCCTATTTCTACCGTATTTCTATGCAGAAACTGACGAAAAATTCAATAAACCAAGATCGATAGGGTTTTCCTAATCATAGTCATTCATCAATCAATTATGTCCTCCCCTAGTTGTCCTAATGGCAGAGAGGGCTGTATTGCTGTAATTATACACGCGATATTCAGTAAAGATATTCTATTCTACTCTATTCTAGTTGTTTCACTTGGTAAGTTCCCACAGACAATAGCAAAAATGTGTTTTCATTTTTGGGAAATGTTGATTTCGGTTTAGTTCGTGGGTTTTATACCAGTTGACGCTTTTGATGTTGTTGTGTCTTTCAAGGTATTGAAGTAATACTGCACACGTATTTGAACGACAAATTATATTGAATACATCTAGTATCTAGTACTTGAAAATTCTCTCTAGAAAAGTCTCGAACATTCTGGTAACGTTAGCGTTAATATATATAAGCGCGGAGAGTTACATGGATCCGACATAGAGGTGGATTTTACATGGAGTAGAATTTACGACACTACACTCTCCCCCACTTACTTATTGAAGATTCATAATATTAACAATAACATGAAGATACAACAAAATCATTCAGATGTGTAGGCAAACGACGGTCTCTCGCCGATCGCCTCAAGCCACGGTTACACTTGCGGTGTTGGGCCCAACACCGAATATTCGTCGGCCTGTGTAATCCTGTGTCATCCCGCAAGTGTAACCGCGGGACAAATGCCCGAATGCGCGCAGATGTTGGTGCTCGGGGATGTCCCGAGTCAAAGGCGGCGAATATTGGCCAACTAGTGTATTCGAGCAGCGCATACACATGCGGCCGAGTGTTTGGCGGGTTTGTTTCCCGAGGCAAGTTGAAGGCGCAGAGCTCCCGTTCATTAATACGTGAACCCGGAGCGTGAATCACAGGAAACATTTTCCTGTGATTCACACACCGAGTTATTGCTGTGTTGTTGTTGTAGGGGTGTCCAATTATCCAAAAGGAATCGATTTAAATCGAATCGCTTTTTTAATTCAATTCATTTATTAATGGAAATATTCAATTAAAAATTGACATAAAACAAATATTTTCATAAAATTGATGATTTAAATTGTGATTTAGGTACATTATTATTGCAAAACTGCGTTCATCGCCGCTTGCCCGAATATGCGTCGATGCTCGGGGTTGAGAGCCAACACCGCATGTGTGTGCGGGCTGCGCGTCCCGATTCGGCAAACTCCGAGCATAGGTAAATATTCGGGCGAGTATGGGCGAATACCCGGCGTTGGACCCAACACCGCAAGTGTAACGGCGGCTTCAGAGTAGGAGGAGTCCCTGGTGCCTCTGGTACTGGTGCGTGACTGGCAGGAGTAGACTCGCAAGAGAATCTTGGAGGATTGAAGAGCTCATCAGTAGAGCCGCAGTTACACTTGCGGTGTTGGGCCCAACACCGAGTAATCGCCCATACTCGCCCGAATAATTACCTATGCTCGGAGTTTGCCGAATCTTGACGCACACCCCGCACACACATGCGGTGTTGGCTCTCAACCCCGAGCACCGACGCATATTCGGGCAAGCGACGATGAACGCAGTTTCGCAATAATAATGTACATAAATCACAATTTAAATCATCACTTTTATGAAAATGTTTGTTTTATGTCAATTTTTAATTGGATATTTCCGTTAATAAACGAATTGAATTGAATTGATTTGATTTAAATCGATTCCTTTTGGATAATCGGACAACCCCTACAACAAAACAACACAGCAATAACTCAGAGTGTGAATCACAGGAAACATGTTTCCTGTGATTCACGCTCCGGGTTCACTTATTAATGAACGCGAGCTCTGCGCCTTCAACTTGCCTCGGGTAGCAAACCCGCCAAACACTCGGCCACATGTGTATGCACACTAGTTGGCCAATATTCGCCGCCTTTGACTCGGGACAAAAAACCGCCTTTTGACCGAGCATCCTCGAGCACCAATATTCGCGCGCATTCGGGTATTTGTCCGGCGGGTACACTTGCGGGAAGAGGCCGACGAATATTCGGTGGTAATCATGGCGTTGTCATTGAGTTAACTCTGTAAGTACTACTACTATGTTTGTATCTTTCACGCTACAGCCATTAAACCTATGTACTTGTCTGTTTTAAATATTCGAAACCGTGCTTGCCGCAGAATAATCGTACTGTGTGAAAATAAATAATCTCAAGTAGCGTAGTCGTCGATCTCCCATTACTCCTGAGTGAGAACAGTGAACCCCATTCATGGGACGTTTTGCAGGTCTGCGGCAAATGGACCGGGGCCGGAGTCAGCGAGACGGGTCTGGAAGAAGGCTCGTTGGAACTGGCTTGCGTCAAAGAGATCAGCGTCGGCCCCAGGGACAGAGAGAATCCTGATCTGTCCAACACTCTCCGCCGTTATGGGCTCGATCACCCGGGCTACCACCTCAACGAAGTCTGCCTCGCCCTCGTCTACGGTCAGAACCTCAGCGACAATCGCATCCTGTTCCTGCTATCGCCTCCCACGCTCTGTCGGTGAGTTTACTTCTGTACATGCGGCCATCAGTTATTTTGGCCTGACAAATTTTGCCGACTGTTCAAACCGTAACAATATTACAACCACCAACCACAAGCGACATGTGATCTGGCCACTGTCGGAAGGTGCTTTGAATTAATTATTATAATTCTGTAGAAGACAGAATGAACTTTTTAAAATGTATGTTCCTATCACAGAATACAGTCAATTTTTTTTTTTTTTTTTTTGAGTGGTACTCACAAGCAGACAAAGGAGGCGGATTTCGAAAGGGATCTTTCAAATGAAATGGTGAAGTACAAGGTGGGCCACGGGAAACAAATGGGTTGAAAATCAGCACAAAAGTGCCGAGCAAATTGGTACATTTTGTTAACCCAAAAAAAAACTGCAAATCCCTGCACAACGGTTCATTATTTTGTACAGAATATCCTTCTGTTACAGGTCACAGCTCTCTGTATAGATAACCCGTTTATATACCTAATATAATATGTACTATTCTATACATATTATGTGTTATTATGAACTCGTTACTAGGTACCTACCTAAATCACGAGTTAAATGTTGCTAAAATAATTCTGTCGATGACAAACAGTAACTAAAACGGCAAAAAGAAACGAAAATAATAAAGTTATGAAGGAAAATTGTTGGTGTGGAGTGAAATAGATGCCCCTTCTGCGTAGATCACTGTTTTCTGTGGTCAATACCTACCTTCGTGGTCAAGTATAATGAACCGTTGAGTAATAACTTGCCCATCAATAATACCTACTTCAACGGTTGGTCAAGTTGCAAAGTACCGATCAACAAAATCCAGCCCCTTCTTGGTAGATGAACCGTTGTGTAATAATTTACCGTTATATAATAATTTACCCATCAATAATACTTCAAAGTTTGTTCAAGTTTCACAAGTACCTACCATCAAAATCCAACAGTCCATCACTTATCAAATGAAATGATATCGCAGAACAACCAACTCGTCTTCGTACAGCCATCCTTGATTATAATCAGGTGTTCCGTAGTGATGATATCCGGGCCGGATTCGTACCGTTTCATTCACGATCGTGTTGATGAAGCTTTTCGTTGCAAACGAACGGCTGGACGTACAATGCTCCGGGTGGTCTCAAAAAATTGTTTAGCTCAAGACAAATTTAATAACGTAAAAGAAAAACCATACCCTTCTATCGAAAGTTTTCGAGCGAATTTCAACCCCTATTTTGAACCCCTTAGAGATGACTGACAGTAACGTCGAGCTTCGAGGACCAACTAGACCCCGAACGGAACCTATAACCCGAATTTCATCAATTTTGTTTCATGGTAACTAAGAAAAGTAACCCGTAAGGCGGACAGACAGAAATATTTTTGTTGCATTTTCGGATTCTACGTACCTTGAAACGTAAACCATCAAATTTTGAGGGGGGTTAGAATTTTTGTTTCATGCTGCATTCCTATGATTCATTATTAAAAATAATAAACCAAAATGAATACAAGGTGGGCCACGTGAAACAAACGGGTTGATAATCAGCACAAAAGTGCAGACCAAATTGGTACATTTTATTAACACAAGAAAAAATTCAACTGTGGAATAGAATACCAGACAAATGTAGACCTTCGGTGGCAATGCATTTGTTAAGGCAGTTGATGAAGTTTGTCATCACTCGCCAGCGTTGCTTCGATTTAATTTCAGATCGAATCTTTCAGATCAGCAGCGGATCGTGGCTTATTGACGTTGTCACAGTGGGCTGTTCTAGATTCGTTTTTTCTGCCGGTGGAGATGGGGTCGTTTCGGCTGAAGCCTAATCGATATGCCTTGTTACCTGTTGGTAATATCGCTAGCCTAGGAGGGGGACTCTCGAGGGTCCACCGTCACTCTCCTGTCACTCAGTCACATGGTAGCAGAGCGAAAAAGTCTCATGGTGAGGTCTGGGGAGCGGGGAGGCCAGGGAACGTCATCATTTCGGAAAATGATGCGTCCGGAGAAATTTGACTGCACCAACTCCATGGAAATCCTCGCCGTATGAGCGAGCAGTCTTCTTGAAACATCACAGTCCTGGTGTCAAATTAATTTTCCTCAGGCTGAGGGTCCAGAAAATCTTGGATCATAGTGACGTAATGAATTCATGGTCACTGCTTATCCCCTCTCATTTTCAGAAAAGTAGATCCCAATTACCTTTTCCCAATTGGAAATCCCACCCCTGATTTGAATGATGCGATCCGATATGAAGTCGAAGCAATAATGGACGCTATGGTGCAGCAATCACCACAAACAACATCATGACAATCGTCATCGACCGCCTTAACAAATGCATTGCCACCAAAGGTCTTCATTTTTCTGGCATGATCTTCCACAATGGGCGATTTTCGTGGGTTACAAATTCTCCTTTTTTTGCCAAATTCTGTTCAGTAACGAAAATTAACTGTTACCGACCATATAATGAGGTGTTTATTTCGGAATTTCTAAGCAAAAACGAGCGTGAAATCTGAATTTCTGAATCCCCGCTAGAAATAACGTATCAGGCAAATCGCCGAGTAGTTCAACTCAACCCCCACTTAGAGCGCTAGTGCATCACTTTAAACGATGTACAGAACCACAGTGGGTGGATGTAACCGCAAATGTATAAATAAATTAAAACGATGCCCTAAAAATCAAACCGAAGGGGAAGTTCACGACTGTCACAACAAAGTTTGTTGAAGGTTGCCAGAAAGGATTGCCATTTCTAATGTTGGGTTATTGGCAGCATTGAGAACCTTCACTTTCGGAGCTTCGCTCCGCCTCCTTGTGCCAAGAGCCTGTCAGATGCCAATAGACCTGATATTTATGTCATTTCTTGCCGCATTTTTACTTTATTACCCTAATTTAAGAACTACTGCTTTTTGAAGTCCGACTGCAAACTACCATTTTTCCAAGATTTCTGATTTTTTCTTCTTAATTTGATGAAAATATCCCTCTGAATTTTTTTTAATTTTCATCATCACCGATTTCATTTACACATTGTGCTTATTTTCAACTCCGTATCTTCAAACTTCAAAGTTTGACAAGGTTTTAAAATCCGTCTGTGTTTGGTGACACCCTGTACATGTAAGGTGGCTCTAAAATCACCACTATTTAGATTGATCAATCGTTATCAGTTTTCTGTACCTTTAATTTACAAAATTCAGAAAACGGATGGGACCACCTAAAATCCCATCCTCTCCCCCTCTTTTTGTGTCCCTAAAATAATTAGCTTGGAACGAATTATTGACACGTGGATGGTCGGAGGTCGGAATGGCGTTCGTTTCCCCCATTGAACATGTGAGTCACGTGTCCTCTGGGCTGTGAATCCCTCAAACCCCCTGTTATTCTGCCTCCCTGACTGTTTTGAATGGTCAGCCTCCTCCTTTTGAAGTCACCTCATGCGAATCAGAGCGCGTCTCGTTTGCCGAGTCCATTCATTTTCCGCTGATAAATGTTTGTCCATCTAAATCAATCACTTGCATCGAACGCATCCTTTTGCAGGCTTTGGTACAGCGGGCTGTCCTGCGTCATTCGGGGCTTGAAGAGGCATTTGCAGTCCAGTGATAGGAGAATGTTTTGGTTGAAGGAGCAGTATCTTCAGCTGTTCTACGAGGAAAACAACTGCTCCGGCCCTATGACTGTCGACGCCATTAGAGTGAGTACCGACGTAGAAAATACATGTGAAAAATGGGGTACCTGCAGAACCCGGCACGAAAATGGAAGCTTAGCTGAGCTATGCAACCCGCATTACACGGGAATGCGTGTTGAGCATTCACAAGGTTGCAGGCACAAATATTTGTTCAGAAAATTCTAAATCACATAATGCGAGTGGAAATGTCGATTTTGGAGGACAATCTTTTTAAAATCTACAAAAGTATTTACAATGGCTTCCACAAGCTCGATTGACTATGAAGCAAAATGAACAAACGCCACAACCACCGTACAATGTGTGGGTCGCATTTAAATGGTGTAAAACATTTAGTACTGATTTCCTCGGCTTATTTCTTTCGAGAGTGCATTGGTCATTATTACTCATCCTACCAGCCAGGAAATAAAAGACCTTTACTTACCTACTTCTTTTTTTAGTGAAATTTGTAAAATGAGCTGCCTGTGTCTAATCAAGGCAAAGGGTAAAAGTAAGTAATGTCTGCTAAAAATATTGATTAATATTAATAATGAAGTAAATTTAACGTCTGTATCATGTTTAAAATAATGTACTGTAATAACTAATACTTCTTAATTCAAACTTTTTAACATGATTGTGTACGTAATTGAGTAACATGATGTCTATTAGCTTGATCTCTAACTTAAGTAAAAATAAATAATGTCTGCTAAAAATTTATTGATACAAATAACTTTTATATTAATGCAATATCTGTATAAAATGCTTGAAATAATGTAGGTACTCAGTGTAATAACTAACTCTTAACTCTGTGTCAAACTTGACAATCTCACTGAATAACTTGATGAAAAACTTAATGAATGAAAAACTTAATGAAAATAATAATAACTTAATGGAAAACTTAATGAATAATGAATAACTTAATGAAAAATGAAAAAATGAATGAGTTAATGAATAACCTAATGAAAAATTACACTTTCAACAGCAGAAACGATTAGCTAATGTAAATTTTTTGTAACTTTAGGAACCTCATATAAAACTATTACAGCGTAAATGTAGTTATTTTTCAATTAATAAAAATGAACTTGAAATCTCTTAAGTTCCGTCAGTTGGTCGGTGAGACAATGCATTGCGGGTCTCGCTACCCCTTGGAAGCCAAGCTCGCATTTTCGTGCCGGAGACTATTATAGTGGCCTGTGTGTCTAGATAAAACTGGACAAACTAATAATAGTTAGATAAGGAATCTGAGCTCTGGAGCCCGTCCGGACCTACATACGTTAGAGTGGGCTATTTGCATGTATTGATTTTATTTTTAAAAATGAAAGTAGAATCCATCCTGAGAATAATTTTGAGACCTACCGCACGCTCGTACGATAAGTAGTTATTTGTCTATAATTTTTCAGTTTCCAGCGGTTACTACGTCACAGTGGTCAGGGGGTCCCATCCAGGCGAGAGGAGTGCAGTGACGTAGGAACCTCTGGAAACTTCGTAAAATCATAGAAAATTATAGTACGAGCGTGCGGTTGGCCTAAAAATTCTAAGGATGGAATCTACTTTCATTTAAAATATAATATAAACCGCTTTTGTGACCCATGCAAACAGCCCATACTGATTGGGATTTTGAATCTACTCCAAGAAAATAATTCTCCGGCAATTTCCAGTTTATTTGCTGTAACGTCATTGAGGCTGTTAGATCCGAGCAACATTAGCGGGTGTGTATATATTAAGTATGTATATAATTATTGTATGTACCTATGTACCACGAAAAATGACACTTGGAACTGTCGTAATAAATCCGAAATTTTGACGTATACTCCTTGGGCCCCTAGAATTTGCTGTTTGGCTTTTGGTGTCTCGACGACGCCAACGAGAGGCGCCACGGTGCCGGAACTGGCCGAAAGAGCCAGAACACCGGTAATATTAGAATCTTACGACTTCGAATTTTCAGGATCCTGTCAGGTATCGGTATACCCATAGGTTTTGGTACCGAGACAAAGCCAGTTAGTGGCGCCAAAAAATCCAAAAACAGCTAATTTGTTGTGGTTATGCGTTTTTCGTAAGCCTGGGCGTAGGCTTATGATACGGTGCGTGGAAGGTAGGGTTGGTTTGGATTAGGTTGTTTTGGTTGGATGAGCGAAGGATGTGCTCCGTAGAAGTCCTTTGCTAATGCCCCATGGTTATCACCACAGCAGATGCTAGAGGTGATGGCGCCCCGCGGTTGTCACCGCAGCAGGTGCTAGAGGCAAGGGTGCCCCGCGGTTATAACCACAGCAGGCGCCGGGAAGAAGGAGGCTAGCACCCGACGGTCATCACCGCAGCAGGTGCTAGAGGTGATGGTGCCCCACGGTTATCACCGCAGCAGGTGCTAGGAGAGAAGAAGACGTCTCGCGGTTATCACCACAGCAAACACCTGGAAGAGAGAGAAAGAGAGAATACCCCACGGTTATCACCACAGCAGGTATTCTAAAAGGGAGCAGTCTGCGGCTATCACCACAGCAGACACAGGAGAAGGGTAGGAAAGAGAGTTAGTGAAGGGGGGGGGGGGGAGAGAGAGGTCGCAAGTCGTGAGGGTTGGTCGGTTGAATGAAGAGCTGGGCTCACCGGGCTGCTTATTATGGCTCCTTTCACCCCATCCCCCGTCCACCAATGGCCGTTATGACTGTTGAGGGGCGATGGCGTTCGATGGAGGCGACCCTTCTCCTACTTTCCCCGCGTTGTCGCTCAGCTTGTCGGCGTCGCTCAGCTCGTCGTTCCCCTCATTTATTTGGTTAAATCTTTAGGTATTACATAGGAGTGGTAAATGTAGAATTTTGAGGGGTACCACTACAGCGTTGTATTCTCTTTACTGGTGATACGTGAGGTTACTGGTCAGCCGACCCGCTAGTTACTTAAATGTTGATACATTTCCCTTCGCAGATTCTGGGTTCTTTGTTGAAAAAATACGTATATTATTATATTGAATTTTCGATTGGTTTATTTGCTTGAAACCTGCAGTCCATAACAAAGAAAAATGGGTAACCTTAAAAACCATATCCTAATACCGTTCCTGTTTGTCCGCATCAGGTGTTCGGTGGCAGGGATTGGGCGAACACAGGGCATGTAACAGGAATGTCACCTCCGGACAACGGCACCCTCAGGCGAAATCCGTCGACCAAGTTCAAAAAGAAGAAGTCCATCGGGAATATTCAAACACTCAAGGTATGTGTACCTTCATAGCTTTATCGCTGTTTTCTGTGTCTGTTTTATGTATACCTAAGAACAGAATAGAAGACCGTGATTGCACTATCAACAAACTCAAAAACATCCTTCTTTTGAAAAACAGAAAATCGATTTTAGCCCTCAGTACCAATTTTTGCCCCCCAAAAATCAAGATTGACCCCTGTTCTCTATGAAAAACAATGAAAATGGTATTTTTCTTCCATACCACGTTCAGTAATTTCCTGCAAATTATTTTAGCCGTTTTTACAGACTTCTGTCCCCAAAAAACTCAAACTTGACTCCCTTAGAATTGTCGAAAATTGCTCATCGAACATATCCTTTTGTTTGGCAATATGATCGTTTTGGCGAAGTTTGGCATTTTCATCATGTACCCAAGGACAGATCGTCTGGAGTGGCATATAAGCATACATGCATATAAATGGTTGTTACCATTTAGGATGAATTGAGGATGCTCTGAAACGGATTTGACTATAAAAAGATTTCAAAAATTCATGTTTTAAAAATGTTGGACCCATTGCAATAGCTTCATTTTCTTTGAACATTCGTTTTTCTTTGAATGTTTTCAGAACATACATGTTGAAATTGTTTTATAGGGAAATCCGTTCCAGAGCATCCTGAGTTCATCCCTAGATTTTAACACAATTTATACGTATATTTATATATATTTATTTGTGTGTCACTCCAGACGATAAATATGACCTTTGGCACGTGATAAAAATTCCAAATTTCGCCAAATGTTCTTATTGCCGTCAGAAGGATGATTTCGAAGATGAGCTATTTTCAATCATTCTAAGGGGGTCTAGTTTGTTTTTAGGGTACAAAATTTGTAAAACCAGCTAAAATTGCTACCTATATAAAATCACATGAAAGTGGTTTGGAAGGATGAGTAAAGACAGAAAAATACCAGTTTATTGTTTTTCATACAGAATAGGTGTCAAATTTGGATTGGAGGGGGGGGGGGTCAAAAATCGGAATTAAGGGCTGAAATATATAGGTATTAATTCGCCCGACATTGTGTGGGATGGTGATTCACAACAGACTTACTCATCAACAGGGTCACTGTTATTATCGCTGAAATCTGTTTTGTGTTCTTTTATTCCTAACAATTCGACCACAATAGTTAAGTCCACAAGAATACTTTAATTTATAAACACCACTTTTATCTTGAACATTGATTTTATCTTTAACTGAACTTAATGAAGATCTGAGATTAGTTTTATATCCTACTTTCAAACCTTTAGAAGTTAATATTTTACCAATTTTGTTCGAAATTTCTGCATAATACGGTATATTGATCCACATCTTCTCCTCAGTCGCCGCTTCCCTAACTGGATTTGAAACGCCTTCCCTGCTCTTTTTTTCCAAGAACTCTATTCCATATTTTATCAATGAGATCTCTCTCATAGCCATTACTCGCTGCTGTACTTTTAATAGTTAACTTTTCGTTAGGTTAAGTCTGTTCGCTCATCGGTATAGATAAAGCTCTATTAATCATACTAGAAAACTGTTTGTGGACTACTGGATTATTTGAATTACCTACTATGAATGTTAATATCGCTATAAGTATCTTTCATATATGGAAAACTCATGTTTTCCATTATTCAACAAAATGGAAAGATCAAGAAAATCGACTTCGTTTTTATTTGAAATGGGTTTCCACGATTTCTACGCGAGGATTTAGTTTGTAGACTACGCGTGTTTAAGGTTCTCACACATTATGCGGGAACAGGACAGGAAACGCCGTGGGTTGGACGCGGGATGTCGGCCGGCCACTGCTGTCCCGTCCTGCGCCTACACCCACATTAGGCAGGACTTTCCTCAACTCTCTACCCCCCACCACTCGCCATGCTCCCCTCGTCACAAGCAAGGGTGTGAGGGTGAACGCGGGGAAGGCGTGCGTGAACGTGGGGAAGGTAAATTTGGACGGTGGAGGGAGAATGTCTTGTGCCAGGAAGCGCTCGCTTTGAGGGCGATCGCGGCGGGACCCGTCCTATTCCTGCCCCATGCCGTGACCGCCGCGTCCCACCTAGTGTGCTTATCCCCATTCAAATACACAACCCTAAAGGTCCTCACAAACTAGGCGGGAACAGGACGGGAAACAGCTGCGGGGGGGGGGGGGGGTCGTATTTTTTCGCTTCTGAGTATTTGATGGAGATACGCACACTAGGTGGGACGCGGCGGTCACGGCATGGGGCAGGAATAGGACGGGTTCCACCGCAATCACTCTCAAAGCGAAAAACGGCGCTTCCTGGCACGGGACGTTCTCCCTCCACCATCCAATATTTACCTTCCCCACGTTCACGCACGCCTTCCCCGCGTTCACCCTCACACCCTTGCTTGCGACGAGGGGAGCATGGCGAGCGGTGGGGGAAAGAGAGTTGAGGAAAGTCCTGCCTAATGTGGGTATAGGCGCAGGACGGGACAGCAGTGGCCGGCCGACAACCCGCGTCCAACCCACGGCGTTTCCTGTCCTGTTCCCGCATAATGTGTGAGGAACTTTAGCCATCTCTAGTGGAGGACCCCAGCCGCCTCGTGTCCCTTCCTCAAAGTCGCCTCTCAGCGTCGGATCGCTTGGTCGCTCGGTATCGCTTCCAGTGGAGATCCGGCCTTAAACGGCTACGGTTTGGGAAATATAATTGAATATCGAACTTCAGGAACAAGTATAACGCTTAGAGCGTGTTAAGTACGTGTTGCATGGAATATTCTTTTAAAATAACGTTCTTCTGTTGAACTGTGAATTCGGTTTTAGCCCGAGTCGTACCGGGAAACGTCAGACGTCTCGTCGATGAGCCACCACCAGAGACGAACACTTCCGAGTCCGGCAGCTTTGCCTCCTTGCCCGAGCCGCTCCAGGTCCATCTCGAGTGACATGGAAGCGCGGCCTGGCGCCAGTCCACAGGGCTCCAGCGACCACTTGGATTCGTCGAGTCCAACACACCATCACAGGTGAGAAGATCACTAATAGACGAGGGAAGGCAATGAAATGTATGTTTTTCACTGCCCTGAATATGAATCCTGTGGTGAAAACCCACGAGTTTTGCTACCTACATATTTATGAAGCTCTTCTTGGCACACTCCAATTAATAATTATGAAATAATGTTCGTTATAGGCTGAAGTTTAGAGGGAATGTATAGTTGGGATTTAGAGAGAATGTATAGTTGGGACTTAGAGGGAATGTATATTTGGGACTTAGAGAGAATCTATAGTTGATTCACTGACTTTGTCACCCTTGTCAAAGTTATTAGCAACTTGTTAGATTGTCCAGACATTTTAAATTCTATGAATTTTCATACGCCCAATAGGCACTTTTCTAAATTACTATCCATTCAATCAGTGGAGAATTTTCGACAAAAATTGATGTTTTTATTTTTTATTTTATTTATTTATTTCAACAATTATTCAGAACTCTTGGAAAAACAGTATTTCGAAGCCCAGCCTCAAAAATGGGTGTTATTTTTGAAATGAGGGTGATCATAAGTAAGAACGCGGCAAAAAATGACGTATCAGGTCTGTTGACATCTGATAGGCTGTTGACCCAAGGAGACGGGGAGCGAAGCTTCGGAGGCGAAGGTTCTCAATGCTGCCAACAATCGAACATCGGATGGCAACCCTTCCTGGCAACTTTAAAGAAACTTTGCATAGGCTGTCGTGAACCTCCGCACGTTTTGATTTTGAGAACGTGTTTTTTTTAAATTTATTCATAAATTTGCAGTTACAGCCATTGCGGTTTTTATGTCGTTTAAAGTGATGCACTAGCGCACTGAGCGGGATTTGAGTTGAACTAATCAGTGATTTACCTGATACGTTTCTAGCGATAATTCAGGAATTTAAATTTCACACTCGTTTTCTGCCTAGACTTTCCGGCATAAACACCTCATTAGATGGTCAATAATTGTTAATTTCCGGTATTGAACAGAATTTGGTCAAAAAAGGGGAATTTATAACCCACGAAAATTGCCCATTATTTAAAAATGTCCTCCAACTCTCCCCTGCAGCGCACTGCTAATTTGTTAAATTGTTCTGGATTACTATTTTTCCTTATTTAAATTTAAATTTTTGGTGAGTGGATCACTTGACACTTACGAATGAACGCATCTTCCTTGACTTCCTCGTTTATTCTCACACATATTTGTATTCGGGTAGGTACATCTTCTTGAGGTAGGTAATTGTATTATTTTTGTATATTCAATTAACTTCGGAAAATTGGTTCTAACCCATCAATTTTAATAAATAACATTTTATTAAAAGTTCACATTTCACCGTTCTTCAGTGTTGATTCTTATTTGCTAAGTCGGCTCGTTTTGTACTCTTATCAAAAAACGATTTCTCTAATGGGTAATGTTATAATATTAGGTAATTCTGTATACCTAGGTACCTGCATCGATATTTGTTGGATATAGTGGAATCCATGGGTATACGAACTAACATCCTCGTTTTGTTATGGCCTTTCTTGGTTTCACTTACACGTGTACAGTGGGCGTACGTAGGTACGGTAGCAGTGTAGGCGGGTAACGGCAAAGTTTATTTCGAACGTGGATGTTTGCTTCACATTTTACCTGGTAGTCGCTAAATGAGTTCTCCGCCGATTCCGTGAATGTACAAGAATACTTTCAGTTGACTGTCGTCTGCGAGTAGTTTTGCTATCGTTTGCTTTACGTCTCGTGCGTTCGTGATGTCTCCGGCTCACTTTCCCGAGAGGAAAATCTCCGGAGATTTCAGGTTAAATTTACTCGTATTTTCACTTGGAGTGAATTATGACGGGCTTAACTGGGTGTCGACGGGCCTGATGTCGGACCTCGTATTTATACCCAGTCCAGCCATAAGTTCTGTCACGCAAGTATAGATCCTGCTGTGTTTTATATTTGTTTACCGCGCTCCATCTAAGTTTGAAGCATGATCACTCATCAGTTCATATTGTGTCTGTGCACTGATAGATCAATCAAAGCAGATCGCGCTGCAGTTACGGCTCTTTACCGTAAAGGTAAGTCAGCAGGATAGACTTTCAAATTGCAGAAATCATTAGGATTCAGTCGCCGTTTTCATTTATCGGACCATTTATCGGTTCAACGAGACCCAGGGGATCGAAGACGGGAAGTCGGATGGGTCGCCCAAAGTCGTTTCGGACTCCAGCGAGAATCAAAGCAGTAAGAAATCGGATATTGAGAAGTCCGGTACTTAGTTATTATACGGAGGCCACTAGTTTTGAGGGGGTTCCCCTTAGAAAACTACGTCGTTGTGTTGGACAGACTTTAATGAACTAACAGTAAGAATTTGAAGATATTACGACGGCTGGTTTGTCTTCACCTCCTCCCAAAAGGCAGCAATGTCGGCCAGAATCTGAAACTAGTGGCCTGCGTATAATACCTTAGTACCAGAAATCCTTTACATAAACAAAGTTTGATGTCAGGAGAAATTATTATGTCTGCTCTTTCTGTTTCCTGACTCCTCAGAGAAGACTCAGAGTGTACCGTAGGTACGCTGAGCACGCCTTGACTCCACGTTTGAAAAAAAAATGAGAGAGGAAAGAAGCGAAGTGCTTCTCAGCCAGTACGCCGATGCATTCCTGTTTGACAGACGAGAAAATGTTCACCATCAAGGAAAAATTCAAGTGCCCCAGAATGATAAGAGTCTACGCTAGAAGTTCTCGAGAAGCTTCTGAAGTGGTCCCGAGAGTTCAAAGAGGATACTATCCGGCGAGGCTTGGTAGGGAGTTCCCTGGAAAGGTACAGGGTGACTCCCGGGAACCAAACGGTGTTTAAATGAACACTGCTCAGTAAATTTTGAATAGAAGAAAATTCATTCGCGGAAAACGAAAGCTGAAAATATTCCATAAAATATATTTATGAACGGAAAATGTTATCTGTCATGTGTCGACCGTCGTTCTGGATAAAGTAAAGTAAAAGTAAAGTAAAGTAACAGCCATTTCAGGCTGGGGCTTTTCGTCCGACTGCCCTGCCAGCGTCGCGGATGTGATCAGCTGTCCTCCAAATGGAGGATCAGAATTCGATCTGATCATTTCGCTCTTTAATTGTTAATTGTTAATTGTTGTTTATTGACAGAAGAGGGGGGATTGTTCTGGATACATGATTTGTAGAGTCACTACAGTTTGATTGATGGGTTTTAATCATCACTATGGGTGATATTTGCAATATGGTTTTGAAATATAGTTCAGTCTTCAATTAAATGTGAATGCTGCTTTACATTGGCGCTGCGGACAATTTAAAAACACAGAATGCCAAGACATACGAGGAGACAAAGTCTACCTTCCGTAGATAATGAGGTGGAGCAACCTAAAGGATCAGGGAGCATTGAGAGAATTGTATAGAAGCATTGAGTCCAAATCTAAATCCCTGGCTGTTCTCGGGTCACTTTGGCAGGGTCTGCGTTTCAAAAAAGCGAGCAATAGTAGTCAGGAAAAATGTAACACGATATGTTCGAAAGGGATCGAGCAATGAAAGAAGCTCCGATATACTCATGGAAGGTACATGAGCGACCATGGACAAGGCTCCATTTGGACTTTGCTGGACCATTTGAAGGGTTGCTTTGGCTTATAATGGTAGATGCAACGTCAAAATGGCTGGAAGCAATACCAATCAGAAGAGCAACATCGAAAGCGACTATATGTAGAAGACATCATTTCACGATTTGGACTCCCAGTAGCAGTGGTCTCGGACAACGGGCCACAGTTCACATCTAGGGAATTCCACGAATTCTGCAAAGAAATGTTGATCAAACATATACAGGTAACTCCATATCATCCCAGGTCAAATGTGTCGGGGAAACGGGCGGTGCGAACGTTCAAGAGCCGAGTAAAAGCATCCAGACATGGAGGTTTCTATGAAGTCTATTTTCATAGAAATTGTGGAGGGAGTTCGAAGTGAGATAGGATGTGTGAGTACTGAACAAGACGTCGGCTGGGTACTCGAAAGGTCGGGTAACGCGCCAAACTGGGCATTTGTCCTATCAAGTTCGGGTGGACGGGAAAGGAGAGAAAGCATGCTGATCAGTTGCGGGCAGCCTATTGAGGAGGCAGAGGGGGAAAAGATGTAGAGTCACTACAGTTTGGTTGACGAGTTATCATCACTATGGGTGATATTTGCATTGTGGTTTTGAAATATAGTTCAGTCTTCAATTAAATGTGAATGCTACTTTACATGATCTCTGCAGCAGTTGGTGGCGAATCAACCGGATTTCATGTTTGATTGCCTCTTTCAGCTTATTCAAATCCCGTGGCTTGTGGGCGTAAACTGTCGACTTTAAATGACCCCACAGGAAGAAATCGCTAGCAGAAACATCAGGCGACGAGGGGGCCAGGGCTCGCCACCAAGGCGAGAGATTACGCGTCCTGGATACACATGTTACGGAGAACTGTCATCGACGCATTTGCAGTGTGTGCAGTTGCAATGTCTAGCTGAAACCAAACATTATTGATTCTGCGTATTGCAGGCTGCAAGAAAGTCGTGATCATTTGGATGTAACGGTCGGAATTGACAGTTACTGTAACTCCAATTTCCTCAACAGCAAAAAAAGGCCGATTACCCCCAATGATGACATGGCACACCATACCGTTACACGATCGGTATGTAGAGGCCTTTGATGGATTTGTCGAGGATTTCCGTGAGGCCAATACCGACAGTTCTGTTTATTAACTGACCCATTCAAGTGAAAATGAGCTTCATCACTCATCAGCACAATTGGTTTTCATTATTATTGAAATTTATTTGCACAGCCACTGCAAAATCTTCACGCTGGGTATGATCTGTTGCCTTCAGTTCTTGAGTGACCGCAATTTTGTAGGGATGGAACCTCAAATCTTTCTGAAGAATTCTTCTTACTCCCTCGCTGCTCATGGGTAGTTCAGCAGCATACGTTCGAGCTGATCGGCCAGGGCTCCGAATCAACGCTTATCTCACTCTAACAATGTTTTCAGGAGTCCTTGCTGTGTTTCAGTGGTCTGTCTGTTGGCTTCTTCTTCATTAAACTCCCTGTTGTCTCCAAATTATTAACCCACCGTAAAATGGTACCCCTTGAAGGGTACGCCCCGTGTCGGCCGGCATTAAATTCTCGGCGGAACTGCCGTATAACTTCACTCATATTTCCGTCACTTCTCGCTTACGCGTAGTACGCGAACACTCGATGTTTCCATTGCTACTGAAAGGGCATGCCCTAAGGAAGAGAATGAGACCAAACCCTACCCTCTTCATCGACCACCTGCCGTGTACTACACATTCAAACACCGTTCGGTTCCCGTGAGTCGCTGTATGGCAAAGCTTCATTTTTGTGAAAAAGGCGTGAAAACAAGTGCAAAAGTATAAGACGTGGTGCTTCCCCTGAATGATGAATTGTTCAGTGGAGAGCACTGGGTGTTCCAGCAAGATTCTGCGCTGGCTCACAAGGCCTGAACCACGCAACCTTGGTTAGCATAGACCGTGAATGAATTCATTAGTGCTGACGAGTGGCCATCGACTAGCCCAGACCTTGATCCATTGGATTGTAAATTATGGTGAGAATTAGAGGCTATGACCTGCAGAAGAGCTCACCCTAATGTCGACTCCCACAAATGAGCACTTCTGAAAGCAGTCGGAGAGATACCTATGGATAAGGTGCGTGCCGCAATTGACGACTAGCCAAGACGGCTTAGGGAATGTGTAAAGTCAAATAGTGGACATTTTGAGTGAATTTAATTTTTTTTTCTTACTCCTAGGTACTTCCACATTCAGAAAATAAAAACTTTTTTTGTCCAAAGGCATTTTTGTTCAGAATTTCCTTAAAAACTGTGTGACAGAACTTATGGCTAGACTAGGTAGAGCAGCTCGAAATCACACTCGAAAAACGTTGAGGAAAGACACTTTGGTGTCTCCTTGGGCAATGAGCGTTACCCTTGGTTCTGAAAAATGTGCTTTTATTATTAGGTATTAATATTTTCTATATGAAAGTAATTCCATCCTGGGAATTTCGACGCAAACCGCACTCTCCTACGATTAATATTTTTTGTTCTATGATAGAAGTTTCCTACGCTTGTGCAGGAAGTAGTCGAGATTTCGAACCAAAATTAGTTTATATTAACTTAGTTTAACCGAGAACTTTGATACATTTAAATTGTTACGATTTCAGGGAGAGAGTGAAGAAAGACGTGATTTGGCCTGTCGGGCATTTTCGGCATGGATCGATAACACACGAAACACAACTGGATTTTGTCGATTTTGTGGCGCTTTTCCGTTCGTTCAGGTGAGTACTGACTGGATTATTCTTTAATCTTATAACCTTGTGTTGGTAGATGCCAATTTAGCGATGACATATTATACGTATGTCGACTCATGTCAACACCAACATCAACACAGATCATTCCTTGGTGGTTATGCTGAATGATTTTTTGGCAGTTTGCGGGCGAGAAAAGACTTGAAAGACCTATTCGATCAGTTTGCCATGTCCTGCCGCAGCATGTCTGACAGCTCCCTGAATGACGGAAGTTTGAAAAGTTCTCCTGAACACTCCGGGAGGGCTCCTAAAATAGGTAAGCAGCCAGCTGATATAATCCTCTTGTATGATTAGGTGTCCAAGTGTTTTTGTGGAGCCGCTGAGAAAATTGCAGTTTGAGGTTAGAAAGCGGTATGTTTTTTAGGGTTGCCATCTTCATTCCAACATTCCTATGACGGTGTGGCTGTTCTCGAGCCATTTTTTCTTCCGGTGGAGACGGGGTCGTCTGGGGAAGCCTAATCGAAATCCCAAATCCCTTCTTAACTGGTGATAATCGCGCTGGTCTAGGAGGGGGACTGTCGAGAGTCCACCGTCACTCTCTTCACTCCATCATAACACTCATACCCAGAATCCCAAACACCCCAAGACACATTCGACCCGAAACCAGGACCAACTGCAGGGTGGAAGGAACTCAAAGCCTTCAACGGAATCAACCTTTCATACAACAAAATCTACTTTACAGAGAAGGCACGTTGAAATTATGGACAACGTATCAACCTTTCTTCAGCTGAAGCCATTCTAGCTCCATAGCTTAAAGCATGGATACTATTATAAAATAATGCTGTATGGAGCGTGAGGATGTAACTATACTGTTATAAGTTTAAGAATCTATTGAAACCAGAACATTTACCCAGGGCAGGTCAAAAGGCGGGACATAACCAAACCAAACCCAAATATAACCCTCAAAACCCAAACATGTCCTGGGAAACCGGGACGGATGGCAACCCTAATGTTGTTTAATTATTGAACTGCATTAGCATGAATACCTAAAAAAAATTCTTGTTTGTAGAATCAAATTGTTTTGTAACACTCTGCTGGTTTGTCGTGTCATAAGTACAAGACAGTCGCTTTTCAACAGGCCTACTCACTCGAAACAGCTCTGCGGATCTCTTGGACTACAAGAACACTCCCGCAATGCAAAAAAAGAAGATTTTCGACGCCATTGCGACTTCGAGTATCGTCTCGAACTGTGCGGGAGTCGACACATCGAAATCACAAGTCATCACGATGGCCAACTTCTCGAAATTCCTTGAAACGAAGCAGTTGGAGCAGAGGACGGAAGACGAAGTCAGAGATCTCATTCAGGTACTTGTTGAAGTCAGCCCAATGGCGTTATCAGGTGGAATAAACCGGTTCCCGTGAGATTAGCAAAGTGAAAGGCCGCTGTACACAGTGGCCCATGCTACGCCAGACTCGGCCACGATACGCCACTGCCATATGTGTGGACATGCAGTGACCTTGAAAAAGCTGGCGATGGCAGGTGCGTGCTGAGGCGGCCAGGCAATCGCCTCCATCACGGTTAGTCATGAAAGGTCAAAGGAAGGCCAGATCGAAGGAAAGGATGGGCCAGGATCTGCACAGGCACATGTTCGTGTCACCATGTCCTCACAAGGGGTCATCGTCGCATTACTCATTTACGGTCCCAACGGTGTGGATGAGCGATGCTGACCCACGATATCGTCACTATAAAAATGGCCCGTGCCAGTGGCCATGCTAGGCCATCAAGCTGGGCCAGCACAGGCCATTGTATAGATTGGACTTAAGATACCTCGAACGTGGTTAGTACTTGGATGGTTGACCGCCGTGACACGTGATGACACGTCCAAGTATGACCCATGTACGACCAAGTAATGTATGACAATACGTCCAAATATGACCCCCACTCAGGGGGGTGAGGCAATGAGTAGCCAAGTAAAGAGTGAAATGGTCAGATCGACTTCTGATCCTCCCAGTAGGACCAGCTGATCACGTCCGTGATGCTGGCAGGGAAGTCAGACGACAAGCCCCAGCCTCGAATGGCTGTTTAATTTACTTTTACTTCTTACTGTTTACTTATTGTCAGTGCTAACAGTTCCAACATGTAGTGTTGACACCTGTCATAAATATCTATTCTGTTGGTAACAAGTACAAAAAAAAATTTGCAGCGGCACGAGCCAGATCCAACACTGCGCTCCCACAGCTGCCTGTCATTTGAAGGCTTTGCCCGGTTCCTGATGGACAAAGAGAATTTCGCGTTTGTCAATGAGAAGGTGGCGCCGGACGAGCGAGAAATGGACTACCCTTTGTCCCATTACTACATAGCGTCGTCTCATAACACGTACCTCACTGGGCACCAGCTCAAAGGGGAATCTTCAGTCGATCTTTACAGTCAGGTGAGTTGCAACCTATTTCAATCTGAACCACAGCTGTCCCGTTACGGCTTGCACGAATCCACAGAAGCTACCTGTGATTCTTCGTTCCAATTCGCCTGTTCCATATAGTACCACCTGTTGTTTTGGCAGGTCCTGCTGACGGGTTGCCGGTGTGTGGAGCTCGACTGCTGGGATGGAGATGACGGAAGTCCCTTGATCTACCATGGACACACCTTCACCACAAAAATCGCCTTTAAATCCGTAGTTGAAGCCATCAACCGCAGTGCCTTTGTTACCTCTCCATACCCCGTCATCTTGTCTATAGAGAACCACTGTTCTGTGCAGCAGCAAGCTCGGATGGCACAGATATTCCAGGTACATATGAGTCACTGATTTTCAAAAGCGTTCAATTCCATTTTTTGAAAAAATGAGTTGGGGAGTATCGTTGGATTCCGAATGGCCTCTGCTTCAATTCTGGCACGGTTATAAGAGTCTTAACCCTTTTAAAAAACCCTTTAAAAAACCTCCAGAATCGGAAAAGAAAGATTGATAAGTTTCCAAAACCCATTAGGTACTGAGCTCCTCCTGGTGCAGAACCCTCTAAATATTCCCAGTTCCAAAAGCCGTCAGTTTGTATGTTAGAACCTCTAGTAGCCTGTTTCCAGTTGCAAACCCCGTCATTTTGTCCACCGACCCTTTCCGCCTAAGCTGGTTCTCGTTTTCTGAGTATTTTTACGTTTTTGCTTTATTTTGGTTTATTATTTTCAATAATGAACCATTGGAATCGAGCATGAAAAAAAAAAATTCTTACCCCCCCTCAAAATTTGATGGTTTACGTTTCAAGGTATGTAGAATCCAAAACTGCAATAAAAATATTTCTGTCTGTCCGCCGTACGCCGTACGGGCCACTTTTCTTAGTTACCATGAAAAAAAATTGATGAAATTCGGGTTATAGGTTCCGTTCGGCGTCTAGTTGGTCCTCGAAGCTCGACGTTACTGTGAGTCATCTCTAAGGGGTTCAAAATAGGGGTTGAAATTTTCAAAACGCCTATACCATTTTTTTTACGTAAATATTTTTACGGTTTTAAATAGTTCTTGAACTTGCGAGTTTTTTAAGACCATCCGGAGCATCGTACGTCCAGCCGTTCGTTCACAGTAAGGCCCCGAAGTTTGCACCGACAGGCATTTTCGACTCCAGTGTGAATGAAATTGTATACAATTCAAACCAAATCTCGTAACCAGAGACGCGCCCACAATAGGAATTTGTGAATACGGCCAATCATTGGTAGGGATCACCTGATTATATTGGCGGAGTATGAAGTCGAGTTGGATGTTCTGTGATATTATTTAATTTGAAAAATGATCGCTCTTTTGGAGTTTGTTGGTAGGTAGTGAAACTTGAACAAACGTTGAAGTATTATTGATGGGTAAATTATTACTACGGTAAATCATTACTCAACGGTAAATTATTACACAACGGTTCATTATACCATCTACGTAGAAGGGGCTGGAGTTTGTTGGTAGGTACTTTTGCAACTTTTTTCACTCCTCATCAACAATTTCTTTTCAGAACTTCATTATGTGTGTTTCTTTTTGTTAGGTACTGTTTGTCATCGGCAGAATTATTTTAGCAACATTTAACTCGTGATTTAGGTAGGTACCTAGTAACGAGTACGGGGTTAGGTACTAACCTACGGAGGGTCTGCGATCTAAATAATTATGCATAGAATAGTACATATCATATTATATAGACGGGTTATCTATACATAGAGCTGTGATCTGTAACAGAAGGGTATTCTATACAAAATAATAAACCGTTGTGCAGGGATTTGCAGCGTTTTTCATCAGGAAACCCTTCAAATCAGCTTCTATTTTGCTGGCAGCCTGTTAACGGACTGTTATCTAACAATAACCTGCCCCTGGGAGTGAAAAATTAGTCCATTTGGCAACACTAAATGTGCCGGTTTTCTAGTCGGTTCTTTATTTAGTTTTTTAAATTATTATTTCATGAGTTGAGACACTTCTAGTTTTTTTGGCAATGACAGATATGAGTGATTGTTTTATGAAAATATTTGCACTGGAAAAGGCCAGGAGGCGGAAGCGCCAGCCAGACAAATGGAAAAATACGTGGCCAAAAAAGCAAGGTGATTAATGTTACGCATTTATGACCATTACTTTTGCAATTTTTCTACCTTATTTCTATTTTAATACGTCCTCAAGAACCTTAATAGCATTTGTAAAAGTTTTTTTGAAAGTTAGTACGTGTTTTCTTTAGCGTATCAGTGTTTTTGCCAGTAGGAGTCATTGGCTACCAGCCAGACGAATTTGGTAGGGTAGGGGCTAAAAAGCAGGGTTCGAGAATCAAAAGCCTATAAAAACCAACTACCAACCCCGTTATTTCCAAATTTGAATTTTAAATCTTAACTGATTCTGTTCAACAGTAGGTAATGTTGTTGAATTTTTGCAGGCAAATTCTTTGATTTTATTGTTTTTTTTTTGTTTTTTTTTTCAATGAATGCCTTCTGTCGGAAAAGGACGGCTTATCTGTAATAGGTTGCTGGGTTCATTTATTAGATTACACAGTTCCGTGATTTCGTTTGTTCCAGAGCGTTTTCGGTGACAAGTTGGTTTCCAAATTCCTCTTCGAAGCTGATTTTTCGGACGATCCCTGTCTCCCGTCTCCAGGTCAGCTCAAGTACCGGATCCTCATCAAAAATAAAAAGCTATCAGCAGACATAGCTCCAGCCTTTCCGCTGGTTCGTGGGGGCGTAGGCAGTGGTGGTGGCAAAACAAGAGGAAGCCACGTGCTACCTCCAAGCGGTCGGGCGAGCTCCATCATCTCCAACACCAGTGGTGGCTCCGTCAACGATGATTTTTCTGATGATGATGACGATGATGACGACGACGATGAAGACAACATTGATGGTAAGTCATCCGATGTTATTGGCTTTAATTTGTATTTAGAAACCCAATAACAAGAGTATTAGCATTTTTTTAAATCCTGTGCCTCATAAGTCTTTGTTGATCCACAGCTCCTGAGTGTCCGAGGACGGATTCTTTATCAAGCCACGATTCAGCCCTAAAAACCCCATCGAGGACAGGAGGTAAGATCAGCGTAACAGGGGACATCGACTGGAACGCCCTCGAAGACGCTGAAAGCGTTCCAAAAACCAAAACGAAACAGAGCAGCCAAATAGCACGGGAGCTGTCTGACCTAGTCATCTACATTCAGGTAAGATATATCTGACATCCCTTGAGCAGCTGGTGGAATTCAGGTTTGCACCTATTTGGATCTGTAATTGAGAAGCTTTGTGGTTTCACCGCTGCTATGATGAGCAACGTGACAAAGTTCTGTCATAGTTTGTTCAAAGAATTTCGATGAAATGTTTGTTTTAGGATTAATCTTTCTCGTTGCTTTCCATCACCTTTCTAACTGATCAAATCCTGGGTGTGTTGGTAGGCACCTACTATAAGAATGTCTTGTTTGTGATCTATTACATAATGGTATTGTTTGTTTTTTATTTCCAGGCCATAAAGTTCCGAGCGCCCAATACAAACCCCAATACGAGCCCTAATAGCTCGGTACGCTGCAAGAGGGCGGTCGCTGTAGCAGCGGTCACATCCAGCGCTATGCTGAAGAAAAGCAGCGGAGCTTCACTCACCAGCGGTATCGCTTCAGGGAGCCCGAGCTCATCCGAATCTCACACGAACAATCCCAAAGCCCGAGCAAACATATTCCATCCCTGCTACCAGTGTTCATCGTTGAACGAGAACACCGCCAAAAAACTGTGCAGGAAGCAGCCTTTGGACCTCATAGCTCACACGGAGACACAGCTAGTCAGAGCGTACCCAGCCGGGATGAGGATAGACTCGTCCAACTTCAATCCAGTCATATTTTGGACTTTTGGGATTCAAATGGTGGCTCTCAACTACCAAACGGAAGATGTCGCGCTACATTTGAACAGCGCTATGTTTGAGCAGAATGGTCGCTGCGGCTATGTCCTGAAGCCTGCAGTCATGAGGGACAGAACGCACATGATGTACAGAAGATTCAACCCCTTGGCGAAGGAATTTGATGGGCTTCATTCGTCACAAGTTATTCTTAATGTCGTTTCAGGGCAGTATGTGTGCCAAAGTAATCTGAATGCGAGCGTTCTTGTGGAAGTGGAGCTTTTTGGAATTCTAGCTGATTGCAACAAGCAGAAGACCAAAGTCGTGGCGAGGAATGCATTAAACCCTATCTGGAACGAAACGTTTATATTCCAGGTCATGTTTACTGATTTGGCTTTTCTTAGGTTTGCTGTGATAGATGGCAATACAAATCATACCATCAGTCAGAGGATCATTCCGTTGAAGTGTTTACGACCCGGTTATCGACATGTGAGGTTAAGAACACCCCAAAACCAACCTTTACCTTTATCGACGCTTTTCGTTTACTCGAGAACTGAGGAGGAGAGCGTGGGACAGACGGACGCCCCCTCGGACAGGTCCAAGGAGGAAGACACGACGAAGCAGGAGCTGCGGCCTACTGGTAAGAGACGGATGTTCTTTTTGATGGTCTACGGAGTCGTCCCCGACGAACCCTACACGATTTTGAAGATAACTCAGGAAAGCACGACACAGGAGGTGGTTCTCCAGGCTTTGCAAAAGTCCGGGCAAAGCGCCGATCGTGTTCATGAATACGTCCTCGTCGAGGAGGTGTCCCGAGGGTGGGACAAGAAGGACAGGGAAGCCCCGGCCACGCAGAGGGTTTTGGATCCAAACGAGTGCCCTCTGCAAGCCCAGGCGCAGTGGCAGGGCGAAGGCAAGTTCCTGTTGAAGAGAATGGGAGACGACCCCAGCAGCCGAGCCTGGCTCTCCTCGATACGATCCACCAAAGTCAAACAACCCAAAACGTGGGATGAAGCGAGTCATTTCCTCGTTTGCGTCTACAACGTGTCACCCGAAATACCGTACGCCATCCTCAAAGTACCTCTGAGCGCCTGCGCTCAGGACGTCTTGGCGCAGGCCCTCGTCAAAGCCCGTCGCATGGAGGAGGACCCAAATAGGTTCATTTTGATGGAGGAGCTCGAATGGGGCAACGGTCGGCAACAAAGGATATTGCCCGACAACGAAAACATCTACAGAACTCAACAGCATTGGCAAACTATTGGAAGATTCATCCTGAAGGAGAGAGAAAAGGAAGTCAGACGCGTTGTTGGTAATGGACCACTAACTATTTGGTATTTGGATTACCTATAATTTAAACTACGTATTATCTTTAAATCACAGAGTAATCATATTTAATTTACCATAAATCTTCTATTTATTTATTCTCTTTTCAATTCATCTTTCCTCCTAACTCCCACATTTCGCTCGTTTCTCGTCTCTAATTTCGTTTTTGTCACGTCCTTCTTGGTTTATAGGTACTTCCATTGATTTTCATGCTGGACAATCGTAATTTAATCGAAGACGATATACTACAAAATTTTTGAAGTCGTCGCCAAATGTCAACTAAAATGTATATAAAAAACCAAGTCGGTCTTTAGTCGAAATCTGGCGCAGACTTCAAAAATTTTGTTGTGGCGGCTTTGAATAAATTACGTTTGTTCAGCGTAAAAAAATTGTTACTTTTTAGTTTTGCACTTGTTTTAAGTCGGTTTTTTCAAACAAATTTTTTTATTGTATTTTTTAGTGCGATCAACGGATTATTTTTTTTTTTTAAAGTAGTTTCTAAGAAGTGTTTATGAATTAATTTATACTTTTTAGTGCGTTTTTCGAATAGGTTTTTTTTTCAAATAAATTTTTTTTATCGCCTAACTTTTCTGTGCCAACGCCAGTATGTACTGATCCAGTACTGACCTGACACTAGCCCAGTTATATACCTCGTGCTGTCAAGTACCGGTACCGTCATTACTGATGCATCCAGTCTGTTGCAATTTGTTTTATGTCGTGCAATAATGCCAGAACTTGAAAGTATTGTAACTACTCTAGTCCAGGCCCCATACCAACCAATTGTCGGAGTAGCATAGCACATGTACAAGTAGTGTATTGTACACATAGCGGGCTCGTTTAGAGACCTGGTGCACCTTCCAGCCCGGTTTTGGATAATTCAGGAGCCAACGTCGCACACCAGCTTATGTAAATGTGTAGACGAAAAAAGAATTACTGTGCCAGCCCTTACAAAATTTGAATCGGACCACCGAGGGATGGTCCTCTCGTTTGAAAAAAGATTCATCGAAATCGGTTCAGTAGTTTCAGAATAATCGCTGGACAACCATTAATTTAAATAAATAAATAAAGAAAAATAAATTTAAAAAAATAACAGAAACAGGTCGAATTGGGAACTTCTTCATTTTTTGGAGTAGATTAAAAATGAACCTTAGGAATCGAACATGTGGGGGAAAAAAATCATCCAAAATAGGTGAAAATTTGTCGAGGGTCCTACTTAGTTTCAGCTACCAACAGAATTTCAAAAATGACCGAGTGGGGAGTTCGTTGGGCTTAAATGAGGGCTTTGGAAAAATACATACTTACAATATGTGTAATATGATTGTATCTACTGTAATTTATTGCCGAACGTTAGGCACTTGGAATCTGGTGGAATGTCTGTGCGTGCGTGAGGGCTACGTATCTATTCAGGGAAATAATGAACTGTTGTGTAATAATTTGCAGCGTTCAGTTTATATGTGCATTAATTTACTCACAATTTTATCTGGCAAAATCCAGCATACTACTTTCACGTACATATTTCTAGGAGAACAGTTCCTAATAATGCCCTGCCAAGCGAATTATAGTAGGTACCTACATAATGATTGAAATTTACCTATTTTAAATCTCATTAATAAAATATTATGAAACACAATAATTGAAATATGTTCTATTTCACGAAATCGTAATAACCGAATGTCGAAAGAATCCGTGCGGGGAGCTGAGATAGATAGTATGCATTAGCAGAATAATGGTGGTCGACGGTTATTGGTCGTTGGGATGAAATTAATTGATCAGACTGGCAGGGATTTGTCGAAATTCAATTAAATTTAGTTTTAACAGGGGAGAATAAATCAGGAAAAATCTCAAAGCAGCTGGTAAATTGCCTGTGACATCATACGACGTCATTGTAAGTTTACTGTTACTTATTATTATTTGATTAGAATAATTCTTTCAAAACAATACGATAATTATTATCGTATTTGTTTTGCTTCACTACCAAAGGCGTATTCATGATTAGGTCAAATACCGCCACCTACGTACCAGGGTGGTCGTAGTATGGTCAGAACAGTAAAAGTATTGACGTTATACAAATGCCAACACTCATACCGTAAATAGGTACTTAAAAAAAATATAAGTATGCAGTGTCCCACGAGAGCCCCCTCTGTTTTCCTTACTAAGCGAGTTAGAAAAAAAGTTGGACAGTCCTCATGATGTTCTCAAATCTAATCCAAAACCGATCTCAAATGCAAAACCGAAGATTTACAAAGATGTTAAAAACCTTGGAATTTTGACACCAATCGCGCACGTTTTTGCCCACTCAAACATTTGATTAGTCATTTTTTCTGCTTAAAATTTCACGTACAATCCAATTCTGGAGTTTCACGTAGAATCCAATTCGGGAGTTTCACGTAGAATCCAATTCTGGAGTTTCACGTAGAATCCAAATTCTGGTGTTTCACATAGAATCCAATTCGGGAGTTTCACGTAGAATCCAAAAAGACGTCGAATGTTTCACGGAGAATTCAAGAAGGCGCTCACCCACGGGACGGCCATCTCCCGCCTCAAAAAAAATAATTGTTGAGTTGTTACTGATAGAATTTTTTTTTCTATCGCTTCCTAAGGAAAATATGTGGTGGCGGTGGGGGGGGGGGGGGGGGGGTACTGTGCAAAAATCGTCATTTCTAAATTGCTGCTAAATTCAACAAATATTGGCACGTACTACAATATTATACCTTAAATATAAAACACCTTTTTAAACATTAAATGAATTTTCAATTTTTAATATCTACGTTAGAAAAAAAAAAAATCATGAGTTGTTACTGATAGAATTTTTTTTTCTCCATCGCTTCCTAAGGAAAATAAGTGGTGGGGGGGGGGGGGGGGTGGACTTGTGGGGACACTGTGCAAAAATCGTTATTTCTAAATTGCTGCTAAATGCAACACATATTCGCACATATTATAATATATCTGACATCCAAAACATTCATTGTTAGGTACTTGACTAGCTCGTAGGAGTGAAAAATCTACTTCAGAATCGCTGACAAATTTAGGAAATAGTTGGAGCCACAGAAGCATTTTGGTGTGATTTGTAGCTGCCTACACCAACCTGCTGGTTCAGAATGGCGTTTATGGTCCTGGACCTCTGTATATTCAGCAAAAATAAGGGAGACAGCTGCTTTCCTATGTTGTAAGTGGCCTGTCTGACATAAGGAATAAACCTTATTGGTACGTGCAGATTTGTCCATTTTTGAAAATCCTCTCACCAAGCTCACCAGGGATTTCGAAAACCAAAACTTGTACCTACAGGTAAATCCAGACGTATGAGCACACTACATGACAGTGCCTACTAACCTGTTTCCCTGCCTTCCTAGGGATTTTTTTTTGTTAAATATATTAATGACTTAGTGTTTACAAATGTCTATTATAAGTACGTCCTGCAGAGCTTCGTTGAGCGCTGAACACAATTAAATGTTATAGGTAACCTCCGCACTGCGACTCTGGACCGTCTGAGCAAAGGCCTATCGAAACTGCCGGTCGGAGAAGCGCTCAGCGACCCCACAACCAAATCCAAATTCCCCCTCAGCAGCCTGACAAGGAACGTCCGGGACTCGACGGCCGTCCGACGGCACCGGGAAGTCCATTCGGAGGGGGAAACCCTCTCGGACGACGAGCTCACCCACGGGACGGCCGTCTCCCGCCTCAAACGGATTTCCTTGAGGAAAGTTCGCGAGTCCCTGTGGAAGTCATGATTCATGCTTTGCCCCTTGTCGAACTGAAAGTCGAGTGGCGGCTCGCTCGGAGAGGCCGCCGCGTCTTTGAGGTGAGTAGGGCGGAAGTTCGGACTGCCATGCGAGTCGCTTGGATAACACCGGATTGAGCGACTTACCAAAATCGGCCAAGCGCCTCTTACCAGTACACTGATACTACTGTATTTTGGATAAACACACTGCTCGTTACTGTACATACCAACACCTACCTATCAAAGTCGAGAGGTGCGAATTGGAACAGTCTGGAAATTCAAACAGCTTAAAATTTGTTAAAATTCTAACATTTTGAGGTTATGAAAAATACACAGACGCACTACATTCAGCAGTTTTCTGCATTTTTTCCACATTTTCGAAACTAGCAACATAAGAATAAAAAACGTGAGTAGGTTCGTTCTGGCAGACAGTCCTGGTGGACAGTTCTATACAAGCCACGCCCCTTTATGTGCATTCAGAAAGTGCCAGAACTGGTCCTGGATCAAGAGTTGGCTGTTCGGACAGACAGTCCAGGACTGTTGGGGACTAGTTCTAGCAGTCCTGGTTTTTTTTCGAGGACTGTTGATCCTGCATATACACGGTCGATGTGTCTACCTTCAGCTTATGTTGAAGGTTGCAGTGCTTCAGGTTATCCGTTCGGGATCATCAACATGCGTTCGGACAGACACAGTTCTGGATTCAATCCTGGATGGTTCTATCCCTCATTTTAACAATACAGTTCCATCCTGGACTGGTTCGGGGCTGTATGTCCAAACAAACCATATGTTGATGAGGAAGTGCTGTACATCTCAAATACAACGCATTCTGGTGGAATGCAGTTTTAATAACATTGGAACTGGTGTCTGGTTAGAGCTTGAAATATTGAAGCAACTTTAGCACGCAGCATTGTCACGGAGTAATGGAAAAATAAACAGAATAATTACCCAGTCTTTGACTATCACAGAAGGTTTGTTCGGACAGGCGGTCCTGGACTGTTCTAAACGGAAGGGCATCTCTTAATTCTCAAAGCTGGAAAATCGAGGTGACAACAGAGTTTTGAATTTTTACCTTCCCAAGGGTTACGTTTTAGCATTTTTCTTGTATGGCGTCGAAGGAAAAGTTAAATCTTGTCCTAAATATCCCAGCGAGCTTAGTATTATTACTGCTCCATCAGGATGTACACCAGGCTAGAGGGGAAGGAGTTCACCTTGAGAAAATTTTGAAAGCGCTGTTCTTCCAGTTCTCGTTTGAGAATAAGAAAATTTGGGAAAAACGTCTAAAAACCGCTAGTACCGCACAAAACGAACAGTTGTAGGCTCATCAATTCCTCCCCCCCACCCCCCAACAACCCTGTTTCAATTCACGTTGAGAAGGGCGTCAATTGTAAACTTGCCTAAAAACGCTTTAAAATCAATTATACCAAGTTTTACTTGAATTGGAACATATTGGACTTAGAAAAAAAAAAAAAAATACCCGGGAGAAGGATAAATAAAAAATGTGTGGAACAAAACACGAATTTTGAACAAAATAGAATTAAATCCCCAAGAAAATCATGAAAAATTGAATTTGATTCCTCTTGAGAAAAAAAAAAGTCGGAAGCAGTGTGTTCACGGATGTTCCAAGATACCGCCAGAAGCACTATTTTCAGAACATAATTGGTAAAAAATCGAATACTGCCGCTAGGGACATGGGGTTGTGGCTAAAAGAAAAAACCAGCAAATCCTAGGGAAACACATGAAAACCTCGGAGTTCCAACATCCATGTAGTGAGATGGGGCAGCTGTTGTACAGCTATTGATTCTCTTGAAAATTGCAAGTTAAACTACGAAGTGACGTTACATTATCAAAACTCACCAGGCAGTTGGCTTTTGTCCTACAACACTTGCCACATGGCCGCCAGTTGATTACAACTTGATAACAACGCAGTGTTGCAAAGAATCAAAAAACAAACCGAATATTTCTAGTGTTCCAAATCTCACCCTTCGATTGACCTTCATACTTAGTCATGGCCGCATACTTGGGCAGAACTACAAGGCCGACAGGCGGAAACTCTGCACACAACTTTGAGAACACTAGCTTTGTCCGTGCAGTACTTCAGAGCTTGTTCAGAGCAACCCGGGCATGCGCAGTGAGGGTGAGGCTGTTTGTGCAGGGGCGAGCTCCTGGCTTAATGAACCGGTGCTCGTGCTGTTCCGAGGCAGATGATCCTGTGTTCGCGCTGGCCACTGGGCTTCCTCTGAGCAGGCCCTCGCATGTCCCATGGGGAGAACAGGGGCCTCGACATGCCCGTCCAAGCAAGTTCGGCTCAAGCAACAGCTGAACTTGATTGGAGGTAGCCCCGAGAAGACGGCACGAACTGCATGCTTACACTGCCTCTAGTATCACATCGCAAACAAACAAACCTTTAAAACAAACGATACACGAATCTATAACTTCCATTCGAGATTACTGGGTTTATCACGTATTGTTTTCCAGTCATCTAATCCAAAATCGGTAACGAGTTGTAATATTAGCAGACAATGACACCATCGTCTTACCTTGCGCCATCCTGAGCCCCATTGACTAAAGCACATGCACAAGTTCTGTGAACCCCTTAATTTTTACAACCGAAGTCTAGTCATTATCAAAACTTTCTGTGATACTATTACGTACGTAATTCTTTTCTTTTTTTCCTTTTTATATGCTATTTTGTATAAATTTCAACCAAAAAAAATCCTAATTTTTTTATTGTATAGTTTACGCCTTTTTGGAGAAATTCTTCCTCATGTGTACATTTTAACTGTATATTCTTTTTGTACTTGCGTGTACAGTATTTATATCTGAAGTTACTATAAATATTATGCATATACAGAGAGAGCACTTACTGTGAATAATTAATATTAAAACAGTATTCTTTGGACAACTTTTGGAAGTTACTAATATGAGTAAAATATTCTAGGTTAAAAGACATTTCTAATACTTAACGTATGATATAAATGTGTACCGTATTAAGTTTATAAAGTTTAAAAATGACGATTTTTGGAGAATATTGTTGATTTGTTCTTTTGGATGACGAAAGTCAGGTTTAGCTAGTCTAATCCAGGGTATACAATTTAAATCTGTTATGAATTCACTGAAAAACACTATTTGTAAGAGTTCTAATGAAACTTTATGACCAAAAATAACCTAAAGTGAACACACAAACCCCAAGTCATTAAATAGTATATAATTTGTTAAGCATTTAAAATTATCGTTTGACTGTTAATTGTTGTTGGTGCCTAGACACCAAGTTTTAAGGACATTATTATAATGTTAATTAGTTAATTTTATATTGATGTTGGCTATTTCCGATTATTTAATGTTTTGTCTTGTAATGATTGAATTGAATGGAAAAAAAAATTATTTCGGTCACTTGTCGTTCATCTTGAAGCTTTAATATACGAGTCGAGTATTCACATATCCAAAACTAGTGTAAGGATTACTGTGGAAAATCAAATTGATGAAATAATGGATGAAACATTTTATTCGAAGAATAGTAAGAATATTATTCTGGTTGTATGGCGGAGATGGAGATGTATTTGAAATTGAAGGAAAATTTGTTGCCTTGTGAAATTTATACCATTCTACCGAATATTTATTTTTAACTCGTTCTTCTTCTTTAGGCCAGACCATGAAGTATGAAGAAAAAGATATCTCTTGTATAAGAATTTGAGAAAACATAAAGCCGAGTTATGCGACAAGTATGTTTTATTTCAGAATTCCTTACCACTGATTGAGACTGGGGGAACGTGATGAATCTTTGAGTAGAGGTAGCTCTGATCACACTAAACACATCTTGGGTGGTGTAGGTATTTAAAAAAAAGTTAACTCTTGAGATTCTAAAAAGTTTTAATCGGAGGACATTTGGTGGAAATATGCATCATTCAAATGGAGAAGTCGTTTGCTCGAGCCTTACAGAAAGTCCTCATCTGTAATAAAAATAGGTACCTAAGTGTAATAATAGTAGATAGTGTTGTAATATAGGTTCAAATAGGACGTAAACTTCATTAAATGGCTCAGGAAAGCCAGTGATAGACAATGATATCAATACATTCATATCGAACAAATCGAAATTTCTTTATTTTTTTTCCAAGCAAAGAACTCTACCTATTTGTCAAGATGTCTATGGAGAATATTAATATCGATATGACACATCGTTCAAGTTGCTAGCTATCGATATTTTCATCTCAAAGTACAATGTGCCTAATTATTTAAATTCTACAAAGTATGATAACATAATAATTAGTTTGTTCGGACGGACAGACAGGAACTGCGGTCTCGAAATGAGGGGATAGAACCGCCCAGAACTGTATCTTTCCAAGTGGGCTTTTGTTTTCGAAGGGGTAACCTGAAGCACTGTAACCTTCCACATAAGCTGAAGGTAGAACCATCGAGTGCGCATGTGTAGGATCAACAGTCCTCGAAAAAACCAGATTTGTTGAAACCGAGCGGTCCTGGTGTTCGAACGAACATGGAGTACATAAATATTCAATTTGAAATCCTTCATCTTCTTCAAAGTTACCTCTAAATAAAAGCCTCACAGCCCCAGCCCCAGCCTCAGCTTCATAAAAGCCTTCTTTATGTGAACACCACAGGTCACCTATCCCCTCGACAGTTTTGTTGTTGATTCGGTTATTTGGTAACTATGTGGGTGAAACCTGTTTATAAGATAAACCAATGCCTGTAGTCCCTTATAATGCTCAACACATCCATAATCTAGGATTTAGAATCATTTTAAAACCACCATTAGTGGCCTGTATTAATGACTTGTTATCACACGAATTTAAAAGCCATGTTATAAATTTTACTTGAAATTACCCAATGATGGATATTGTTGCTAGTATAAAAGCTTTTTCATCTGATTCAAAAGAGCAAATAGTGAATTATTAGGTATGTGAGTTTGTAACATATTAATAATACGGATAGGACGTAGGTACCTACGAGCCTGCACATGATTCGTGTTTTCACCTATGTATCGAAAATGTTGTACTTCGATACTCATTTCTAAATGGGTAATTTTTAATTGACTTGATTTTATTATTTATTGATTTTAATTTTGATTTAACTGGGTGGTCTGATTACGTGGCATTTGGCGCAACTACTAGGTAGCAATTAAGACAGTGTGACCTTTCTAAAGCCCAGCGAAGGTGTTGGGAGTATGTACTAGTAGTATTCGAGGGTATTAACCTAATACCAACCGTATCTGTGTTGGCAGTAAATACACATCGGGTAACATTTTTTTTAAATTAACTCGGAGCATTTGCGATGAATCACTTGCTTGAGAACGTTAAGAAACTTGGTCACGAAGTGATGTAATGAAAGAACCACACAAACAGGTTTCTGCACCTTGTATATCATAAACTCTTCAGGTTCTTTTTCTTTCTTAGTTCTTACTTGCTAGGAGAGTTGCAAACTGACAGCTATCGATTACCGTACCAATCGACTCCAAGTTACCATACATCTAACCTAAATTGTACCCTACAATTACCGTATCCCTAGTCCTTACGAATACAGGTAGGTAGTTTGCAACTCGATGGTTTGCATTGGTGGAGTAGAATTATTCTACCCCACTCATGTAAACATTTTCAGTAGAGTAGTTAGAGCTGACTCTACTGACTCCCCCACAACCAAAATTTGAACTCTACTGTTCACTCTACCCATGTAAACTGTAGAATTGGATGAGGGGAAGAGACACAAGTCTTGATAAGGAAAGGAGTGACCTCCAACATTACTCTAGGGTTTGATGGCATTCCTCATTACAGTAACATTGTGTTTTCACAATGGTGACACCATTGGTTTTGGTTCGTTCCAGCCGCGCCGATTTCATGAACTTGGGTTCGGATGAGTTCACTGACCGGGTTCAACGGGGTTGAAGTGGGTCCTGATTTCACGAAACGGACGGCTGGAACGCCCAAAAGTGAAGAGACATCGAAAGGGACACGCCAAAAAAGAGAAAACCGCCAAATACTGCCCAAACATCTGTCAGGAGATGTCGGAAAAAATGAAGCAGGTTATGATTTTGGGAGGGTTACGTCAATGTTACCTGGAGGCGAATTCACTCCTCATTGGGCTCAGTTGGGTTACTCGAGTTCATGAACCCAATCGGTTGGAACACAGTTCAATAGAGAGTTTTTGCAGCACCCTCACGCCGAAAATGAAACGGAAAAACGACACCAAAATGGAAGTGGCGGATAGGGCGACCTAAGTCAGATGCTAACCTTTTTTGGTTCAGTTTTCGTTCAGCTTTGGCATCTACCAGCTGGTGAAGTCACGCTAACGTTATGTTAACCTCTCTTTCATCCATTTTACTCCGTGGTGAATACAAATCTATGTCCACACATGGCCTCAAGTCTGCATTAACATAGAAAGACGTCAAGAAGCAGCTGTGAATACGACTCTCGACCTTTTATTTTCCAAGGAAAACAGAAGACGGGAGGTAGCCTTATACAAATGTAAGGTTAAATTACGTTTCGTCATCTCAACACGACGAAAGCTGAAACCGTGATATCTCGGTATTTTTCGTTGTCATGGTTCGTCAAACTTTTCGGTCTCTCAAATGCTCATGCGCAGCACTGCTTTCGTTTCGTTCGTTTCGGCGTGAGGGTGCTGCAAAAACTCTCTAATGCACCGAGTTCATGAACTCAAAACGGTTGGAATGTGTCATCTCGACCATCTGCCCTGCGGGTGGTTACTGTGCCGAACTTCTTCATGAACTTGGTGCTGCTGGAACGAACCTCATGTCAAGTCATTGTTCAAATTTCTCAGGACACATTCTCATCACAAGTTTAAACTCTCTGGATCTTCGAACCCCTAACGCATTCCCTTCTTTCACTTCTTGCTTCCTCATTCAACACCCCTTCCATTTCCTTCTACGAAACACTGTACAAACGAAGTACCCAAAGGCTATCTTAATTTGTTCTTTATGATAGACATGACACAGAAGAACTAAACCAATTAGATTAGAATAGAAAGCAAACCAGAAACTCAACAGAAACAATTCTGTTCTGGAAAAAGCACTCGACTGAAGTGTGAATGGTCCAGGTAGAGTCTGATTAGTGGAGTGGTCGGTAGAGTAGAACGCACTCTACTCTACCTTCAACTCAACCAATGCAAACCCTGCCTTTAAACCTTTTAAACTTTACGAATGTAAAAGCGTAACTAGATTAGGTAGCAATCAAGTGCGACCTCTATTTACTAGTAGTATCGGCAGTACTAACTAATACCAACCTTATCAGTCGTCGCATTTCACATCGGGCGGGCACTCTGTTGATATTTGCCTGTAAGCTGTAACAAAGAGAAAGAAATTGTATAGTTCACAGATTTATTCAACTCCATTTCCCAACATCGTGGTTAGGTAAAGTGTTTTGAAATTCATTTATTCAGCATGGAGCATTATTTGCGATGACTAACTTGCATGAAAACATTACGAAACTTAAACAAACAGGTGTCTTCTGTACCTTGTATATAGTACCTATAAACACATCTTAAATTTTACGCGTGTTCTTATTCCTGAAGTGAAGTGGAAGAACTGCACTTCAGCATTTTCTCTAGGTGAACTTCACCCTCCCAGTGCCTGGTGCGCATCCTGGCAGAGCGATATTAAGTGCGGGCTTAAGGGGGCCCAGACTCGGTTTTTTGTCAGTTTTTTCACGTTTTCTCTGGCTGTGATTAACTTACAGTTCTGGGGTAGGTCTTATATTAATCGGTGAATGGAGTTACAGTCATAACTCAAAAAATTTCATAAAATGTCCATAAATTCCAAAATTTAATTTAAAAAAGTTGTTCTTGAATGTTTGTGTTTTACACTGTTTTGGAGAGGCAATAAAGCATAATAATAAACAAGTTAGGCAGTTACGTAGAACAACTTTCGAAATTCGGCAGGACGACCTGTGGATTCCACTGCCCCTAGCATTGGGTGCAAAATCTCACTTGGCAACTTCTACCACATCGATCATCAGCACACTCTCTTGGTGGAAGGTGCTACTCGCCTTCCCGTCCTGCGCCACTTTAATATTATAATATTATACTCACTGAGATATTTAGGAAAAGTTCTAATTTTTCCCTAGACGCCATTTTCTGCATGAAAAATGCTAAAACGTAACTTTCGAAAGGTTACCATTCAAAAATCTGCCGGTAACCCTGTTGCCAACTTCTCCATTTTCCAGCTTTGAGAGTTAATAGATAGGTATCCTTCTTTTACTCTACGATAATGCTACACGCTGATGCTTTGAAGCATGCAGAAATATTTCACACAGAGTCGTGTCAGTGTTAATGTAATTTTGATGGGAGATTTAAATGCCAGGGTAGGAGAGCTGCAGACTCTTAGTACGAAGATGTTGGGAAATGAATATATTCGAACATGAAAGAAATTCAATCGATAAAATGATAGGTTCACGGGGCAGGAGATTGTTAGAGTTAATGGGCGACCATGGCCTTTTGATTTTGAATGGCGGATCGCAGCTGGACAAGGAGGGACATTATACCTGGCTCAGAGTGGGTGGGAGTTCTGTTATAGATCTATGTGTGGTATCATTGTCTGTAACTGGGCTGATGGGTTCATTCACGGTGGGTGGACAGTGTTATTCCGACCATATCGCACCCCCAGAGCAATATGGCCACAAGTCAGGAAACCTCTTTTTTCAGGAGACACAATTGAAGTTTTGTTTCCTCGATCTAAAATCAGGTGACTGACAAAATTCAGCAAGCTTGCTGTCAGAGCAGCCGAGTACCATTGAAAAACTGACTATTATAGTTTTTCCCCGCTCGGTTAACCAAAAGTGGTGGTAGGGGGAAATGTGGCCATGTTGCACTAGAAAAAGAGAGGGAACAATCAGGGTTTGCTCTAACAAATGGCTTCTTTCTTGGCCGGAAATGGTGTATTAAGACTGATTACTCTTATGAAAAGATAATTATTTTATTAGAAAAGTGAAACCAACAAACGCTTGCAGAATATTAAAATAATGTATGAGTATGGTTTGAAGAAAAAATAGACTCACAAACGTCTCAGAAATTAATAGAAGCAAGAAAACAAAGAAAATGACCAATTCAAGAGGCAAGGTTGTGGTAAAAGTCATGGTAACTCCCTGGAATAACGTTTGATCGGCATAGATCCATAAGGTCCTTCATTTTAGGCGGCGGTATTTTCGGTGGTTCGTCGTACGCCGGCTTCAACTCCACCGCAGACTTCGACGGGCGTCCGCGTGTCGTTTTCGGGCCGATATTGATCTTCTTGAATTCGGTGTCAGAATAATCCGTTTTGTAATACAGAACTGGTTCACCTTGGTTAATTTTAAGAATTTTTATGCTTGTCCAGAGCACCGCCTCCTGATGGTCGTTCTTGTTGAACTTCGGAGCCATTTCCTTCTCAAGCAGTTTGATGTCTCGGATATCTTCCGTCTTGACTTCAGTGACAAAGTATGGACTGCCAGATTTTTTCGCCATTTTAATAATCGGAGGCCACTGCTGTCGCGTCGGGATTGAGATGTTCTGATGGCTGCCATCTTCAGCCTTGCTCTTCTTGAGCATTCGTTTCTTCGCCTTCTCGATTGTGGAGTGCATGGAGTCACTCTCATTTTGGGTGTGCCCGACGACCAGAAATTTATGGGTTACTGATTTAATTTTGAATTGATTCACCGCCATAGCTTTGTCTTTCTTTTTGTTGGAGGTGCCCAGCTGAGCAAACATTCCAGAGCAACGAGGCCGTATCTATGGATGTCGCCGTGAAAAACTCCAAGTTTTCAGTTCAATAGGGCCTCATCTCCATAAATGGCGGTGTTGCTCAGAGAATTTAATATAAAATTGTCAGTGCAATAAGGACTTATTATTACTTCATGTTGTCTAGGATGCCAATAAACCAATTCTGAAAGGATGTGCTGAAAGATAAACAGTAGTGGAACACATTGACACCAAAATCTCAAAAACGACGCATACCGAGATGTGGCCCTATTGCTCAGGGGGTGCGATATGCCAATAGATCTGGAACCTGAAAATAGCCAGGAAATGGAGGAATGGAAGGATGAGGGGAATGGAGGACGAAGGAGGCTGCGTTAGGGAAACACGGATAAAAAAAAATTTCAGCGGTCTGTGGATGAAAAATTATGGCAATATGATTCATGCGACTTCGATAGTGTTTATTTATTTTATTTATTTTTTTTTATTTTTTTCTCCACAAAACCTTGCAATACCTATGTAAATCATTATTGTGGTAACATTTAACAAATCGTAGCCATTCGAATAAAATGTACAAAATTAGAAAGGGTTGTATGTACATACATTTATTTACACAGAGAAATAAACATTACAATTATAGGTACCTAAGTAGTTTTATAACATATTTGTCATTTGATATCGAACATGAATAGAATTCAATTTTTAAAAATTGCATTTTATTTGAAAAAATTGAGTGGAACACACAAGGCTTCAAGCCAGAGAGTGAGGGTATCATGATTTGATTCTAAAATTATAAGGAAAATGGCTGTAGGTTTGCTCTTATTGTTGTAGAAGACAGTGGAGAATGGGAAAAAGAATGATGTATTTGAAACAAGGGAAAATAGGTGCAGCGTTTTGACTAGAATGACTTAGAGAAAAAAAAGTACTAGGTAATTCTGTAAGAATTTAAATTTTGAATAAATTGTTTTATTACAGTTTTTTGTTTGGAAGCAGGTTTGTCTATGGAAAGTAAGTTATGTGGTGTACCTACTATATTGTACAATTTGGGCCCAATAAAAGATATATATCTGATGCCTAATCTAGTATTACATTGAGGGATGGTAAAAAAGTGGTTTCTTTTGTTTTTTCAAATAGAATTTTTATTGAACAGACAGCGATTATTTATTACGAATTTAAGAGCTTGCAGGAGGTATAGTTGACGGATTGTGAAAAGGTTGCTATCAATGAAAAGTTCGTTTGTTGGGAATAGGATTGGTTTAAATAGCATAGTTTTTATTAGCAGTGTCAGGTTGGCAATTAATAGTAGCGTTCCTATGAGAATAATTACTCGGGGGGACAGGGTGGACAAACCTTGGTTCGATTATAAATGTAGAAATTCGAGGGACAAAATGTTTCGCTTGCCGAACTTGTATAAACGTACTTCATCGGACTTGGTGAAATGGGACTACTTTCGGGCACGTTTCAGGTATCAGGAAATATGTGATGAAAAAACCACAGTCATGCAGCATGGCTATAAGAGCGAATTTTCGAAGTTTTCGGCATCTTCCTCCTCCGCCTAAAACTTTCTGAAAATTAATTTTCGGCCAATGTTTTCCCAACTTGATACCATACAAAATTAAAACAGGAGTAGTTTTACGCAAAGTAAAATTTGGGGTGGAAGGATGGGGAGGGGGAAATCAAAAATGTTTTGAATACCAGAAGAGTAGGTATTGGGTACGTAACAAATTTTTTGTTCCATTTTTTGCCGAGTAACACCTCGGTTTGTAGATTTTCCAACGCTGAACACGATGGTGAAGTCAGAATTGCGATATCCCATTCCGTTATCAGATTAGAGCAGACGAACCAGGAAGAACATCTCAAGAAATAACCACGTTCCTTCATCTTCAAAGTGCTTCAGTTTGAGAACGGAATGAGATATCGCAATTCTGATTTCACCATCGTGTTCAGCGTACAAAAACCTTTAAAATGAGGTGTCACTTGTCAGACTGTTTCATTTTGGGAATTTATGGGTAATTTTTCCCCCCTAAAACTCCCCAAAACTCCCCCTTAGAGTGACCCGATTCTGCCCATCTACGAACTTAGCCTGTCGATTGCCAAGACAGATTTTTTGTGCGAATTTGAACTTTTTATCTCAATTCTTTCGAGAGTTATCGTCTGGAATGACATATATATTATAAATATATAATTAAATATGATTTTTGGTGTCTTTCGGCAGTGAATTCAGGATGGTCTGAAACGGATTTTGGTATAAAAATCTTTCGGAAATTCGAGTTTTAAAAATTTTGGATCGAGAACAATAGCTTCCTTTTCCTCAAAAATTCGCTAAAAAGTGACTTATACCTGAATGATGCTTGTGATCAACTTGGAAAAGTGAAGGATTCAAAGGAATGGTGGCTCTTGGTTGAACGGTTCGTATTCAAAAGAAAACCAGAACAAGCGATTGTATGGGTGGATCATTTTCAAAATTTATACGCACGAAATTCGGATGTAGAATGCACGGTGTTCGTGGGGCCCTAAGTGGAAAATGAGCTGGGCAGACAATTTTCTATGGCGGACTTGATACGGGTTTTAGGGACAGTGAAGGAAGGGAAAGTGCCAGGTCCTGATGGTATAGGTACCACATGAATTTTTGACATTTTATGTCTTTACTTTGCTACATAAACTCGAAAATGAAACGCGGGACATGCAACGGAAACAACGTCACGAAAATATTTCTGATGATTTTCGCTTACAACCGATTCGTTGCTACGGAACTTTAACTTCGCCAGTTATCATCGTATAAATATCGTTCACCACTCGTTGGATAGCTCTCGATTTACCTAACCATATTACATTAACCACTGCGGAGTGCGTGGCCGACAAGCTGCGGTATGAGCGTTTAAGCATGGAGTTTCTACTGTCAACAGAGTTGGATCCCTTCAATAGTTAGGCTAAAGTCGTGTACCTTGGGACGTTTGTACCTCGGGACAGACGGGGGATATATATGAAGTTTGATGGATGACTAATCTCACGTATGTGGCATTTTTCGTCTACAGAAGAGGGTAGGTAATTCACATTATTTGTAGGCTGAATATCGTTTGGCCAATTATTGTATCGGAATGATAATTTTACAACCAATCAATGGTGTTGTAAATGAAATTTTATTAATTTTATATTATAGTAGGTACTTTATATCAGAATTAATTTCATGTATAATTAATTCAGGCTTCAACAAAGAAAAATAAGAAAAAAACAAATAAATAAACTCCTGAGATGAGCTGTGCGATGGGAAAAGTTGCAATGTACTCGTACGAGTGGAAACTTGTAATCTATAGTTGAAAGAATAGATTGATTTTTTTATTATGGTTGTGCGACTCATAACAAATGCTTAAATGACTTTTCTACTGAATATCCAGTACATTGTACATAGGTACCTACTACTTGAATAATTAAAAAATAACGACCCGTAGAACATGAATTATTATTCATTATTTCTTATCACTGCTAGAAGTAATAAAGTAGGTAAACCGAACGCCAAAATAGCCCTTCGGACTATTCTAGCCTGAATGGCCAGCATAGCCCTTTTAGCGAATTTTCAAAGAAAATGAAGCTATTGCAATGGCTTCGAAATTTAAATAATATAAATTTTTGGAAATTTTCTTCATAGAAATCCGTTTCAGACCATTCTAAAACGATTCCTGAAATTTAACACTTTTTTATATGTATATATATATTTATATATATGTGTGTCACTCCAGACGATAACTCTCGATAGAATTGAGATAAACAGCTCAAATTTGCACAAAAAATCTATCTTGGCAATCGAAAGGCTAAGTTCGAAGATGGGTGAAATTGGCCTACTCTAAGGAGGGTTTTGGCGCATTTAAAGTGCGCAAAAATTACCCAAGAATCCCCAAAATGTTATTTTCCAAAAAGTGACCCCTCATTTTAAAGGTTTTTGCACGCTGAACACGATGGTGGAATCGGATTTTAGATATCTTGATCCGTTCTCAAATTAGAGCATTTAAAGTGCGCAAAAATTACCCCAAAATCCCCAAAATGTTATTTTCTAACAAGTGACCCCTCATTTTAAAGGTTTTTGTACGCTGAACACGATGGTGAAATCAGAATTGCGATATCTCATTCCGTTCTCAAACTGGAGCACTTTGAAGATTAAGGAACGTGGTTATTTCTTCGAAAATTCGCTCTTATAGCCATGCTGCATGACTGTGGTTTTTAACTCATTCCGTGACTGACCCTCAGAAAACAACAGCCTTCAGCGTGAAAAATAATGTTCTTCTGTCTCCGTACCAAGTACAAAGCTGAAGTACCTAGCTAAGAGGGGTATCTAAGTAAAAGCAATGAAATGTGTGTGGGTCCATCATCAGCCCTATACTACCTACCATTCGATCAGAATGAAATGCGTTTAATGCTTAATCAAATTAAAATAACTGCTACGTACAATACTAATGACACAATACACGTGGCTGCGAATTTTACAGTTGTTTCAAGAACAAGAACTTGAGACTTTACAACTTTTCGTTAAAAAACAAACAAAACTCTCAAGCCCCTGGACCCCCGGTTACCTCTGTTTACATACTTCGGACGAAATTATAGAAACACAGAATGTGTTTTAGCTCACGCGTTTCACATAAACCTTTTTCGACTGATATATTGACTGCTCATAGGTTACACCAGGTTACACGATCCTTAGTTCCGTATCATCGGTACTTAGTGAAGTAAGGTCGAAAACACGAAAAAGTCTTAAAAACGATATAACTTGAAACTGAAGCCTCTAATCAAAAATTTCTAAGAGGCATTTTTTGTCGGAAATTAGCTGTAGAACACGTAGAAGAGAGGTCCGCCCTCACTCGCGTTACACCCTGTATAAAGCTTGCAATCGTGTTCACAATATAAATTATTGAGAATGATCACCTGTGTGTAAACAATTATTATTCAAACAATGACGCTCATACCGCAGCTTGTCGGCCACGCACTCCGCATTGGTTAACGTAATATGGTTAGGTAAATCGAGAGCTATCCAACGAGTGGTGAACGATATTTGTACGATGATAACTGGCGAAGTTAAAGTTCCGTAGCAACGAACCGGTTGTACGTGAAAATCATTAGAAATTTTTCATAACAGCGTCCCAGATTTCGTTACGAAATTTCGTTACGAAATTTCGTTACCTTTTTTGGCTAGTTAGTCCATGGCTAAAACACATTCTGTGTTAAAAACTTCTATAGGATTTCGTATCTAATGTTTTAATAATCAAAACCATGAATCTAGAACATGTACAACCATGCTAAAACATTATTGATGGTAGTAAAGGAATATTTAATTAATGAGTAAGGAATATTTTAGTGATTATCAGTAGGTAGAGTTCAGTAAGATGAATGGGAAACGTACCCCTCTTCCCTGCTAACGTGCCAGCTACCAGCATAGCGGCAACCACGAAGACGAGAGTTAGAGCTTTCGAGAAGAGCATGATGTCCTTGTTCAGATCGACTCGTCATTCATGGAGCCTGATATATATACCACTCGAAAGGAGCCATTACGTCAGTGAATTACTGTTGAACCGATCGTCGAATATTTAAAAACTAATCCTACACGATTTTTATAGCGTCGTAACTTGGTACAGAACCTGCCGACTCCAAATTGCGCTGTAATTTGGTATTTTGATGCGATACAGGTAGGTAGGTGATGTAATTTCAAACAAAAGTATACGTGGAGCGCTGCAAATTATCACACAACGGTTTACTATTTACCTGCATGGATGCCCCTTCTGTGTAGATCACTGTTTCCTGTGTCAATACCTACCCTCCAGCTCCCCCCAAAAGCCCTAAATCGCGTACTGGAACCGGCCTGGGAATTGCAGTTTCATAAAAATGCGCGAGATTCAATTCTTCAGTCATTAATATTGTTTGTTGTTATTCATGAAGCATAACGTTTGTTCAAGACACAAAAGTACTACTTACCTATCAACAAAATCCAAAAGATCCAAAATTTTTAAATGAAATGACATCACAGAACCAAGTCGACTAAATAATATCACACAACTGAAATAATACCACAGAACCCAACTAGGTTTGGGGTCGAGTTGGTCCGCAAAGCTCGGCGTTAATGTCAGTCATCTCTAAAAGGGTTGAAATTTTTAGAACGTCGTAGGTCGAAAACTTTCGATAGAAGGGTATGGTTTTTTCAATGTTTTTAAATTGATCTTGAACTAAAGAATTTTTTGAAACCACCCGGAGCATTTTACGACCGGAGCATTGTGATCTACGCAGAAGGGGCATCTACACAGGTAAATAATAAACCATTGTGTAATAATTTGCAGCATTTTTTGCGTTGGATATTAGCCAACTAAATAATAATTGTAAACCAGGATATTCAACTGATGGAACCAAAGGGAAGTCCTCAGTGCCGAAATGCAATGACGTGAGACACTGGTACCTAACTCCAGCGTCTCTAACAGTAATACATTTGTCGCAGAACATGCATCCCGTGACGATGGCCGACAAACGCCAACTGACTTCATGAGTGGGAAACATGAAGAGGAAGAAGGGGGTCTAACCTCAATCTTGACTCAAATGCGTTTTTGGACACACGTGCCTTTTAATACAAATTGTTCAGTTTTCTATTCTTCAATACAGTTCGCTTCAGTTGTTTTATCTAACCTCGTTTCTTTTATTTAAATATGTCTTGTCCGTCTGAGGAAGGCATTCAGAAGAATGGACTCCCGAGTCATTATAATCTCACATGGATTATAATCAAAACTAGTGCAGACAGCAGGTAATGGGATTTAAATGGAATCGAACTCGGACCCTTTTGTAAATGGGAATTCGTCGTTTGGCCTTGTGGAATCCAAAATTGTTTTCCAACAGGTTCCTCTCGGCTTTGGGTTCCTAAAAATAAATAAGAAGGTACTAACATCCTCACCTAAATAATTCAAAATTCAAGACGCGAATCTGAAAACCGGACAGGTACATCGACTTGGCCCACTGTAGTCGTTGAGACCACCAGAGATACCATGGAATACGTTGACATTCAACAAAAACCTAATTATGGCTCTGAAAGCCTGAACGGAAAATTTCGTAGTTTCTAAAAATATTTTGAAAAGCTCCAGTTGCTTAATTTCCAGTCAGTTGTTTCCTCCCAGTTTTGTTTTCCGGGCCGGTCTCCTTCGGTGGTTGGCTACAGCCCGTGGGGGTTAAATTAATTTTATCAGTGAAAAATGGTGGAAGTTGCGGAAACGACGCCCAGGGGAAGGTAAGACGGTGCAGGATAATGGATAATTTTAATTATATGAATCTGTCAAACTGGTAATATGAAACATCATACCTACCCAAAAGTTATTGCAGGATTGAAAAAACATTGCATACGTGGAGGAGGATGATTGAATAGTGAAAGGACCCCGCACTTTTTCAATGTAGAAGTGGTTTCACTAGATCGAGCCAGAATCTGGCACGGGGCTTCCTTTCAGTCTCCTGAACAAAAGTCTCAATGGGCACAAAAAAATCTACCATCAGGATTTTGAGCTATGGCCAGATTAAGCGCTTCAAGTTTGACTTTTTAAACACCTTCAATTGCTTATATCTCTCTATGGATGCATTTTAGAGAAAAGAGTGCAGGAGTAAAATCGTCTTAAAATCGTCCAAACAACGCCATGCCATACTTTTTTTAAGTCAAAAAATGTTTCTTAACGTTTCTTATATTTTCTTGTACATAAATAAGCACACGGGGACTTATTGGCCAAAAATGAAGAAACATTTTTTGACTTAGAACAAGTATGGCATCGAGTTTTTGGACGATTTTAAGACGATTTTACTCCTGCACTTTTTTTCTCTAAAATGCATCCCTAGAGAGATATAAGCAATTGAAGGTGTTTAAAAAGTCAAACTTGAAGCGCTTAATCTGGCCATAGCTCAAAACCTGATGGTAGATTTTTTTGTGCCCATTGAGACTTTTGTTCAGGAGACTGAAAGGAAGCCCCGTGCCAAATTCTGGCTCGATCTAGTGAAACCACTTCTACATTGAAAAAGTGCGGGGTCCATTACTCATTATTCATGTGTACCTACTCAATTAAGTTAGTTGTTAATTAATTAAATGAATTGAATCAGTTAGGTTTTCAGTTAGTTTTGAATTAAGGAACTTGCAACTTGTTAATTTATATATTGCAAAACTCCAAGACTAATGGTGAAAGAAAAATTTGTTTCAGACGCAGTGATTTTCCTAAAGATAAGTTCGTTGAATTTGAATTTCTGGGAGTGCGCCAAAACGCCAGCTTCAGCTGACTCCGCCCAGTCCCGAGCGTGACGTCACATTTCCCGTGTCTTTCTGTCTTGGTCCACTTCCTCTGTGCACTTCACGCTACTGAATCGTTGGTTGTGTCTTCACGACTTATTGATGCTGTTCATTCAACTCTTCGTGCTGTGCTCAATATTGATGCAATAACAATCCCGATAATGGACAAAATACCTAACGTGAAGGATGGGTATGAGGCGTCACCTTTCAGCCAAACGCCTCTCAGATCATTTGGCCTGTGCGAGTTCATGTCAGAAATGAAACTTGGGAATTTCGAAATGAAAGGAGTGAAGATGACGAGGTAAGCTATTAATGTGTGAATCATCTACTACAAGTAGCTAATGTAGTTGTCTGTACAATTGTGTACCTAACTAACTTGCCAGCTAGAGGAATTGATTCGTACGCGGGTGCAAAACGCACTGAGTTATTGTTGAACATTTTCCCAGTGATTACCATAATTCGTAGGTACCGTTCACTATATTATTCTACCACAGGTGTATGCTATCCAAGCCTATCAGTTCGCCGCAATATCAAGGCTAGGCTAATTTTACTTGTTAACTATCATCGAACTTGAGTACTTGAGGTGGTACAGTTTGGCACAATACAATGTTTATAGGACATTCTTTCGGAATAGCAATAAAATATTATGAAGGAATAATAAAGCGAACATCTGATTTCTGCATCCACAACCCGGCAAACCTTGTTTTTTTTTTTGGTTGTTGGATTCATTCTTCTTCTTCTTCGAAGTTGTGCTGATCACGTCAGGGCACCAGGGGTGGTGAACGGGGCGTTAGTCCTCCTAAACCTCACCATCAACTATGGCTCACCACAACTGTTGACCCCGATGTGATGGGAGTCGTGCTGGGAGGGTCGGGGTGGCTCGGCGGTGTGTGTGTAGTGGTTGCATGAATTGAATTCCCCAAGAAAAAACTTGAAAGAAATTGATTTTGATTTCTCTTGGAAAAAAAATTGAAAGAAATGTGTTCCAAGTGACCACCAAAATCACTATTTTCATAAAATAATAGAAAAAATCGAATATTGCCACTAGGGACATGGGGTTGTGGCTAAAAACGCTGCAAATCCCTGCACAACGGTTTATTATTTTGTATAGGATACCCTTCTGTTACAGATCACAGCTCTATGTATAGATAACCCGTCTATATAATATAATATATGTACTATTCTATGCATAATTATGTAGATCGCAGACCCTCCATAGGTTAGTACCTAACCCCGTACTCGTTACTAGGTACCTACCTAAATCACGAGTTAAATGTTGCTAAAATAATTCTGCCGATGACAAACAGTACCTAACAAAAAGAAACACACATAATGAAGTTCTGAAAAGAAATTGTTGATGAGGAGTGAAAAAAGTTGCAAAAGTACCTACCAACAAACTCCAGCCCCTTCTACGTAGATGGTATAATGAACCGTTGTGTAATAATTTACCGTTGAGTAATGATTTACCGTAGTAATAATTTACCCATCAATAATACTTCAACGTTTGTTCAAGTTTCACTACCTACCAACAAACTCCAAAAGAGCCATCATTTTTCAAATTAAATAATATCACAGAACAACCAACTCGACTTCATACTCCGCCAATATAATCAGGTGATCCCTACCAATGATTGGCCGTATTCACAAATTACTATTGTGGGCGCGTCTCTGGTTACGAGATTTGGTTTGAATTGTATACAATTTCATTCACACTGGAGTCGAAAATGCCTGTCGGTGCAAACTTCGGGGCCTTACTGTGAACGAACGGCTGGACGTACGATGCTCCGGATGGTCTTAAAAAACTCGCGAGTTCAAGAACTATTTAAAACCGTAAAAATATTCACGTAAAAAAATGGTATAGGCGTTTTGAAAATTTCAACCCCTATTTTGAACCCCTTAGAGATGACTCACAGTAACGTCGAGCTTCGAGGACCAACTAGACGCCGAACGGAACCTATAACCCGAATTTCATCAATTTTTTTTCATGGTAACTAAGAAAAGTGGCCCGTACGGCGTACGGCGTACGGCGGACAGACAGAAATATTTTTATTGCAGTTTTGGATTCTACATACCTTGAAACGTAAACCATCAAATTTTGAGGGGGGGTAAGAATTTTTTTTTTCATGCTCGATTCCAATGGTTCATTATTGAAAATAATAAACCAAAAAACCAGCAAATCCTAGGGAAACACATGAAAACCTCGGAGCTCCAACATCCATGCAGTGAGGTGGGGCAACAGTTGTACAGAGATAGATTCTCATGACAATCGCAAGTTAAACTTCGAAATTCAATTAAAATTATCAAAACATTCCAGGCAGTTGGCTTTTGTCCTACAACGCTGGCAACAAGGCCACCAGTTGACTACAGCTTGATAACACAAACGCAGTGTTGCAAAGAATCAAAAAACAAACTGAATATTCCTAGTGTTCCAACGGCTTGACTCGCAACTGCTTGACTGCTTGACTCGCATACTTAGTCATGGCCGCATACTTGGGCGCAGTCCTACTGCAGCAGTATACTGTTTACTTTTCGTTCACGTTTGTCATTCCTACTTGGTATTAATAAAAATTACATTGAGTTATAGTTATTTGACTATACAACCTCTATTTCCTTCAATACTTTTACTCAATTTAGTGAATCCCAGTGTTGGGGTCTGACAGACCCCACTGGAGGTTCAAGTCATGGGTTTTTAACCGGGGCATTCGACCGGTACCTAAGTATAACTATTTTATTTAATCAAACCTATTAAACTCTGTTTTCCAGATTTTCAGAGCGGGATAATTAGAGGGACTCAGCTGAAGGGTGAACGCGTCCCAGAAGCGAGTGAATTGGAGGGAGTTAACTCCCGGGATTGAACGCATCTTACACTGAAAGCATCCCTACTATGTATGTACATGATTCAGCCCAGATTCATACCTTACCTACCATTGCTAGGGAACAACTGATTGTAATCACCCATGGCTTTATAAAATCAAGGAGTTTGTTTCGTGATCTCATTTTGAAGAATGATGGTTAGGTTAGATTTTGTTGATGGGTACTTCTGCAACTTCAACAAATTTGGTTTGGTGTCTGTTTGTCCACAAATGCTAACCACACTCGTAACTTCCTCAGTTCAAATCCGATTGTGCTGAAAGTTTCAAGAATCATGCGCGGGTTGTGCCCAAGCTGGTCCCCTATGTTTCAAAGCGATAGGATCGTTAGTACGGCCACTCCACAAATGATAAATCTGAGGTACTCAGTCTCTCACAAACCTGTGTTCTTATTTTGATGACAGTTCCAGGGTCTTTTTTTCAAAATAGGTGGAGGAATTTTCGTTCTTTTTTTTCCAAACTACACATTATGCTTCATACATAACAACAGATCAATTTATAGATAGAATTCTTGAATCCACCCTATTAGGTACTGAATTGATTACTAGGTAGTATTTTTTTAAATCATAGGATTGTTGGTACTGCCACTCCACAGATGATCTACATGTTCATGATCTGCACAATCATGTTATCGATACCAGGAAGCCAAGTGCAAACAAACTCTGCAGAATTTTTTTAAACACTCACCGCATTAAATCTCCCTTGCATTGTGAAGAGGCCATCCTTCCTATTCTACAAAATATAGGAAACAAATATTATAATACACATTAGGGTGAGCAGTAGGGGACGCGTGTCCAATGTAAAAGCGGACTAAGGGCATCATCTTCGCAATGTTGAGAGATGATGTCCTGTTTACCAAAAGCGCTCGCCTTCTGTTCTCTGTGACAAGATAACTACGAGGACTCCTAGATCCAATACTGGGTCTACTTTAGGCAAACTCCCTCAATGTCTAAAAGCATCGTGGAAATCATCATGGTTACTCACTAGGTTGATACGCATAAGGGGGATTGAAGCATCAATGACCATAGTCCTGTTATCCAGAATGGGTGGATTGAAGTTGTCATAATGGGCCCAATAGTTTTGCTTCCACCGAAGCACTGGATCCCATGGAGGAGGCCGAGGAGCTTCAGCATCTGCATAATTGAAAGGAAACAACTGAATTTTGGTAAGTATTCTTAAAAATATAATTCCAATAAATGCTTGTACTTGCATCTGCAATATGTCCAAGGATTAGCATTCTGCTGCATAAACATGGGGTTCATGGCAGTAGCATAGTTACTTATTGTCACTGAAGTAAACAGTGATCATAGTATGAAACAACTTGGTTTCAGATGAGACTGAAGCTTGGTTTATATGGCGTGCAAAATCCGGAAAGGCAATGCGTTAATTTGATTAGCCATAATGATATCTGTCAGAAGCAACGATTGCCACATCAAAATCTCTAGATGTTTACACGACTGCTGACAATCAGAATAACGGTGGTGGCATTCAACATTCTTGATGATTATGCTACATTAGATCAGCTGAAAGATGGGACTGCTCACAGCCATTTTTCTGGTCTGTTAACCAAGCTCTCACAAGAATGGAATTACTACTGAAAGTAGTTTGGTCTTGAAGTTGTGAATATGGTTAGGTAAGAAAGTATTCTGAGGCCTTCTTGATTTTTCTTTATTATTCTGTGAATAATACACCTATGTATTCGGTCAGCAAAAAATTTTTACAACACCCCCTCGAAATTTTTTCTTTTCCGTTTCAAGGTGCCTAGATTCAAAAAATGCAATGTCCGTCCGCCGTACGCCTTACACCGTACGCCGTACGCCGTCCGCCGTATCACGTGTACCGGCTTCATTTTCGGTCTAAAAAATTCGTTCTTTCGCACACATGCTCCATTTGGGCCCTAGTTGTGTCCCGAAACTTTTCAGCCCGATCGGAATATACCCAGGGGTGTTATGAGTGAAAATGTGTGTGAAAATAGGTACTTTTTGCGTTTTAGCAACATGTTAGTAAAATGAGCTTTTGAGGTATCGTTTTCCATGTTTTTGGGGACGAGAATACCGAATATGAAGTCGATTTTGACCAAAGACGCGGAAATTGAGGTTTTACCATTGGTTCAGCTCCCAAAATTGGTTTTTTTAAGTCAAAAACCTGGAAAACTGTCTGAAATCACCATCAATGTGTATACTAACATTAGAAAAATTGTAAACAGCTGAATCAAGACCATTAAATCGCACTACTAATGATCAAAGATGATCTGGGGGGAAAAAAAGTGTACCTATTTCATGTTTTGGGGGCCAAAATTGGTGGAAATCATCAGGAATAGCTAATTCAATCATTCCACATGAAAGGAACAATAAATTTAACTGCCAACAAGAATCTCTAGAACTCCAATAGAATAATAAACCCATGTGACAAGGACTTTGCAGCGTTTTTGGTTTATTATTCTGTGAATAATACACCTATATTGTATTCGCTCAGCAAAAAATTTTTATAACACCCCCTCAAAATTTTTTCTTTTCCGTTTCAAGGTGCGTAGATTCCAAAAATGCAATGTCCGTCCGCCGTCCGCCGTATCACGTGTACAGGCTTCATTTTCGGTCTAAAAAAATCGTTCTTTCGCACACATGCTCCATTTGGGCCCTAGTTGTGTCCCGAAACTTTTCAGCCCGATCGGAATATACCCAGGGGTGTTTTGAGTGAAAATGTGTGTAAAAATAGGTACTTTTTGCGTTTTAGCAACATGTTGGTAACATGAGCTTTTAAGGTAGCGTTTTTCATGTTTTTGGGGACGAGAAGACCGAATGTGAAGTCGATTTTAACCAAAGAATTGAAAATTGAGGTTCTACCAGATGTTCAGCTCCCGAAATTGATTTTTTATTAGTCAAAAACCTGGGAAATCGTCTGAAATCACCATCAATTTGTAGAATAACACTGGAAAAAGTGTCAACAGGTGGATCAAGACCATTAAATGCCACTACCAATGATCAGAGATAATTTATTTAAAAAAAAAAGCGTAGGTACCTTATTCGTGTTTTGGGTGCTAAAATTGGTGGAAACCACCAGAGATAGCTATTTCAATTATTTTATATGAAAGAAACAATAAATAAACAGCCAACACCTCTGTAGAGTAATAAACCCATGTGACAAGGACTTTGCAGCGTTTTTTCTTTTCCGTTTCAAGGTGCCTAGATTCAAAAAATGCAATGTCCGTCCGCCGTACGCCTTACACCGTACGCCGTCCGCCGTATCACGTGTACAGGCTTCATTTTCGGTCTAAAAAAGTCGTTCTTTCGCACACATGCTCCATTTGGGCCCTAGTTGTGTCCCGAAACTTTTCAGCCCGATCGGAATATACCCAGGGGTGTTATGAGTGAAAATGTGTGTGAAAATAGGTACTTTTTGTGTTTTAGTAACATGTTAGTCACATGAGCTTTTGAGGTATCTTTTTCCATGTTTTTGGGGACGAGAAGACCGAATATGAAGTCGATTTTGACCAAAGAGTGGAAAATTGAGGTTCTACCAAACATTCAGCAGCCAAAATTGATTTTTTTATGAGGCAAAAATCTGGAAAATCGTCTGAAATCACCATCAATTTGTATAATAACACTAGAAAAAGTGTCAACACGTGGATCAAGACTATTAAATGGTACCAGCAATGATCAAAGATGATTTGAAAAAAAAAAGCGTATACCTAATTTGTGTTTTGGGGGCCAAAATTGGTGGAAACCATCAGAAATAGCTATTTCAATTATTTCACATGAAAGAAACAATAAATGAACAGCCAACATTTCTGTAGGTATGTCCAGTAGAATAATAAACCCATGTGACAAGGACTTTGCAGCGTTTTTACCTTTGCAGTCGAAGAACCACTCGACAGCAATGTTATCCCAAGCTCCAAATGAGATGTAAGCCATATCAACTACAGGCGGATCTTCATATTTCAAAATTGGACGGGTTTTCGGGAAGGCATACACTGTCAATACCTCGTCTTTCAAAACCAACTGAAAAATATGACATTTAGGTGGACCACCAATTTATTTTATAGCAAAATTCTATGGGGATGAGTCCATCTACTGTTATGAGATGAAAGGTACACCTACTGTGAAATATCTCTTTTCCGTTTTGGACAGAATTCTAGGTGTTTTGTTGTACACGTCCTTTCCAGCTCTCTGTGGCCTCCTCCTCACAGCTGAAAACGAGTTGCGTCCCCCTCCAAGGACGACCTCTAAAGTGACGGGCGACAGTTGGGATTCAGGTGTCGAAGACAGTCGGAGGTGAGCGTCACTTTGTGCCCTGACGGCAAAGTTGAAGGTGAATCCGGTTGAATACTTGTCAGAATCTAGAGATGCTAGTGGGTAAGTTGGTGTGTAGTGGTAGTTGTAGGTGGTCAGCCTCGTGCAATTGGATGAAGTGGCATCTGAAGTCAATCAAACTTGGATTAATTGTCTGCTTTGGCCAAATAATGTGGTTAGCCGGTGCTGAACCACACACCTACATCATATTTGTACATTCAGTATTAGGAGATGAGTAGATGCAGGTTGTACAGAATTTACCTACCCCATCCTTCCAGGGCACTAAGTGGAGTCAGCTTCAGGGTGTCTCGATAAATTTTCAGTGATAAGTAGGTACCCCATTCAATTTCTTGTGTAGGTGATTAATTTGAGTTTGAATATAAGGTTCCCTCATCCCAGAGGGATTTTGCATCTGTTGAACATTTTGGGTAATTTTCTTTACGTTAGGATATAAAATATGTGGGGTTTTGAAAGGTTTGTATTACAAGTATTTTACTGGTGGTGTCTTGAGATACACTGGGCTGTTATGGTAGCGTTGTGGCTTGTTCTCCTCGTTGACAGATACCTCTTTTTGAACTATTTCATTCAAAATAAATATTAAAATCGGTCTTGTTTGTTCTTTTACTGAAGCACGAACAAGAGCAGAGGGGTATAAATATTGTGCCGCTCGCGCCCAAATAGAAATTTGTTAGGCAGGTACCATAAGAGCCCAGTCACTTAATGCACCATTCACAAATTTTTATTTTTTTGAACACATCATTGCTGTTTTCGGTTAATTTTGGACTAAAACAAGAAACATTTTTAGAATTTTTTGAACCCTTGGGTTTTGTTTTTAGGGCTGAGCCACCTTTCCTGTGTTGGAGCCTTATCACTGCTTTAAAAAGCACTTGGCCAACCATTTATTGAGTCCGTACCTCCTACTCTTCCGTATTCGACCCCTGTACTGTATTACACTACCTATCCATAATGACAAACCAAAATGGATCCTGAGGAGGTTCCTTCATAATGTGGGCTCCGAGCTAGCAATGGGCAACAATTACCACTCATGGGCCATTCATTACTCAGTACGGATGAATTTAGGATTACTGATGCAGTAGTTAGCCGCACACGGTTATTTTTATTGTCGAAGTTTGCTCCTACGAACGCTTAATTACGAGCAGAAATAAAAAACGTTACCTACGTTTATTTTTCAAAATATTGTACTTATCTTGTTACTGTGCCACTTACAAGTATTTAGGTTAGCGCCCATTATGTTGTATTAAAGAAAACAAGTACAAGATAGGAACATATTATGATATTTTAACACGAGCACAAGCACTCTTTGTTCTCTGCCTTTGTTTTGTTATTCTGTATGTATTTTGTATAAACCTATGTATACGCTCAGCAAAAAATTTTTGGAACACCCCCTCAAAATTTTTTTCTTTTACATTTCAAAGATTCCAAAAATGCATTGTCAGTAAGCCGTACCATCCACATCTACCTTTATTTTCGGTCTAAAAATTCGTTCTTGGCCACAGGTTCCATTTGGGTCCTAGTTGTGTCCCGAAACTTTGCAGCCTCATTGGAATTTACCGAAGGGTGTTATGGGTGAAAAATGGTGGGTGTCTTGTGTTTTAATAACAAGAGCTTGTGAGGTATCGTTTTACATGTTTTTTAGGCCGAGGAGACCGAATATGAAGTTGATTTTGACCAAAGAGTGGACAACTGAGGTTCTAACGAAGTTTCAGCTCCGAAAATTCATTTTTTATGAGTCAAAAACCTGGGAAATTGTCTGAAATCACCGTCAATTGGTATAATAACACTAGAAGTACTATTAATCGGTGAATCAAGAAAACTAAATGGCACTACCAATGATCAAAAATAATTTGTCAAAAATAGGAGCCTAATTCGAGTTGTTGGGGGCCAAAATCGGTGGAAACCATCAAAAATAGCTATTTTAATTACTGCACATGAAAGAAACAATAAACGAACAGCCAACATTTCTGAAGGTATGTCCAACAGAATAATAAACCCAGTGACAAGGACTTCGCAGCGTTTTTCCAACTGTGAACTCGATTTTGTGTTGCAGATTTGGAATCCGGTCTTAATTTTAGAGAGGAGCCCGTTTTTTGCGCTCCTGAAAAACTCTGTGGTGGGTCAGCTATCCATGAAATTTTGCGTAGTAGGAATCCAAATGCAAATGTGAACTAAAAAAACCAGTCATGCAGCATGACTTAATGAGCGAATTTTCAAAGAAATATTCGAATTAATGGCTATGGTTTTGAATAAAGGAAAACTTCTTCCTCCTACTGTTAGTACCTAAATTGAATAATTTGAAATAGATTTTTTCTTTCGTCTTCCTTCTAGTAATACGTGGGCCGGTACTTGTCTATCTATGAAGGTATCATAACAATTATATGTCAAATGGGAAATTCAAGGAGTTGTACTAATCGTTTGCCTCCCCCTTTTTTGCTTCGAACTCTCGTCTTCAATTAATACTTCTCACATTTTTCAATCTGACCACTCTAAGGGGGTGGGGGGGGGGGGTAAGAGTTTAAAGATTATCCTAGTTTTGAGTAATTTTTGCGCACTTTAAATGCTCTAATTTAAGAACGGATTTAGATATCTAAAATCCGATTTCACCATCGTGTTCAGCGTGCAAAAACCTTTAAAATGAGGGGTCACTTGTTAGAAAATAACATTTTGGGGATTTTTGGGTAATTTTTGCGCACTTTAAATGCTCTAATTTGAGAACGGATCAAGATATCTAAAATCCGATTCCACCATCGTGTTCAGCGTGCAAAAACCTTTAAAATGAGGGGTCACTTGTTGGAAAATAACATTTTGGGGATTTTTGGGTAATTTTTGCGCACTTTAAATGCGCCAAAACCCTCCTTAGAGTAGACCAATTTCGCCCATCTTCGAACTTAGCCTTTCGATTGCCAAGATAGATTTTTTGTGCAAATTTGAGCTGTTTATCTCAATTCTATCGAGAGTTATCGTCTGGAGTGACACATATATACGTAAATATATATATACATATAAAAAAGTGTTAAATTTCAGGAATCGTTTTAGAATGGTCTGAAACGGATTTCTATGAAGAAAATTTCCAAAAATTTATATTATTTAAATTTCGAAGCCATTGCAATAGCTTCATTTTCTTTGAAAATTCGCTAAAATGAGGCACTCATCAGTAAAACCGAAGCTGAAGTCGACATTTCAACTTTTTGTCATATTTCGACCTTGGGTTCAGATAACCATTTTTTCAACGTTTCAACAGATTTTATTGGTTTTTGTGTTTTTATTGTTGGGTTTTTTGATCATCGGATTTATCCACGTATGTAGGTACCACCTATCAACGGAGTAACCGTAGTATGCTTCTGGATGCAGTAAAGATGAATTCAAGATTTGACGATGTTTCTTCTGAAGGCAATCGACACTCATTGAGAACAACCACGCTGTGTTCGCTCTCACAGAACATATATAGGTAAGTAGGTATTGTTGAAATCCAGTGAATGCTGAAAGGATCAGAAGCAGGGACCGCATCTTGACGCTTGCGGTGACCAGAGACGCTACCTGGAACGTATCTTATGAAATGGGGAAGACTTCATCACCACCACGTCCTGCGTCTCCTGTAAAATCGAACGCCCCCCCCCCCCCCCCCCCCCCATCCTATCTAACATTCTAACGCTATCTGACAAACACTTCTCTCGTCATCCGTTATTTCAGATCGGTACTTGTTGAGTGAAAAGTAATACTAATTCCAATTTATTGATAATCAGACAGGCGCGGATCCAAGGGGGGGGGGGGGTCACAGGGGTCATGACACCCCCAGAATCAGCCTGCATTTCAAAAAGCAGAGCTGAACGAATAATTGTTCACAAACCCGAAAACAAAAAACCAAACGAAAACGAACCCAGTTTTTGTAAAATCAAAAAAGAACTATAAAAAAAACCACAGTCATGCAGCATGGCTATAAGAGCGAATTTTCGAAGTTTTCGGCATCTTCCTCCTCCGCTTAAAATTTTCTGAAAATTAATTTTCGGCCAATGTTTTCCCAACTTGGTACCATACAAAATTAAAACAGGAGTAGTTTTACGCAAAGTAAAATTTGGGGTGGAAGGAGGGGGAGGGGGAAATCAAAAATATTTTGAATACCAGAAGAGTAGGTATTGGATACGTAACAAATTTTTTGTTCCATTTTTTGCCGAGTAACACCTCGGTTTGTAGATTTTCCAACGCTGAACACGATGGTGAAGTCAGAATTGCGATATCCCATTCCGTTATCAGATTAGAGCAGACGAACCAGGAAGAACATCTCAAGAAATAACCACGTTCCTTCATCTTCAAAGTGCTCCAGTTTGAGAATGGAATGAGATATCGCAATTCTGATTTCACCATCGTGTTCAGCGTACAAAAACCTTTAAAAAGAGGTGTCACTTGTCAGACTTTTTCATTTTGGGAATTTATGGGTAATTTCCCCCCCCTAAAACTTCCCAAAACTCCCCCTTAGAGTGACCAGATTCTGCCCATCTTCGAACTTAGCCTGTCGATTGCCAAGACAGATTTTTCGTGCAAATTTGAACTTTTTATCTCAATTCTTTCGAGAGTTATCGTCTGGAATGACACATACATATATAAATATATATATAAATATATAAATATATATATTTATAAATATATAAATATATAAATATATAAATATATATATATAAATATATATATATATATATACATATCATTTTTGGTGTCTTTCGGCAGGGAATTCAGGATGGTCTGAAACGGATTTTGGTATAAAAATCTTTCGGAAATTCGAGTTTTAAAAATTTTGGACCGAGAACAATAGCTTCCTTTTCTTCGAAAATTCGCTAAAAATCTAAAAAGATTCGATCAAAAATGTCAAAATTAGTCGAATATAATCGTACACTTGGTCCTAGCAATGCTACTTTATATACAATTATGTCAATAAATTTACCTTGGTGTATCCGTCAAATTACACCTTGTTTATTTCTTCTTATTTTTGTTAATTATTATCTTGTTTTAGCGAATTTTCAAAGAAAATGAAGCTATTGCAATGGCTTCGAAATTTAAATAATATAAATTTTTGGAAATTTTCTTCATAGAAATCCGTTTCAGACCATTCTAAAACGATTCCTGAAATTTAACACTTTTTTATATGTATATATATATATATATATATATTTATATATTTATTTATATATGTGTCACTCCAGACGATAACTCTCGATAGAATTGAGATAAACAGCTCAAATTTGCACAAAAAATCTATCTTGGCAATCGAAAGGCTAAGTTCGAAGATGGGCGAAATTGGCCTACTCTAAGGAGGGTTTTGGCGCATTTAAAGTGCGCAAAAATTACCCAAAAATCCCCAAAATGTTATTTTCCAACAAGTGACCCCTCATTTTAAAGGTTTTTGCACGCTGAACACGATGGTGGAATCGGATTTTAGATATCTTGATCCGTTCTCAAATTAGAGCATTTAAAGTGCGCAAAAATTACCTAAAAATCCCCAAAATGTTATTTTCTAACAAGTGACCCCTCATTTTAAAGGTTTTTGCACGCTGAACACGATGGTGGAATCGGATTTTAGATATCTTGATCCGTTCTCAAATTAGAGCATTTAAAGTGCGCAAAAATTACCCAAAAATCCCCAAAATGTTATTTTCCAACAAGTGACCCCTCATTTTAAAGGTTTTTGCACGCTGAACACGATGGTGGAATCGGATTTTAGATATCTTGATCCGTTCTCAAATTAGAGCATTTAAAGTGCGCAAAAATTACCCAAAAATCCCCAAAATGTTATTTTCTAACAAGTGACCCCTCATTTTAAAGGTTTTTGCACGCTGAACACGATAGTGAAATCGGATTTTAGATATCTAAATCCGTTCTTAAATTAGAGCATTTAAAGTGCGCAAAAATTACCCAAAACTAGGATAATCTTTAAACTTTTACCCCCACCCCCTTAGAGTGGTCAGATTGAAAAATGTGAGAAGTATTAATTGAAGACGAGAGTTCGAAGCAAAAAAGGGGGAGGCAAACGATTAGTACAACTCCTTGAATTTACCCACAGCGATCAAATAAATAAGCACTTAGTACAATTACGTAATAAACAAACGGTAGAATCAGGATGGACAAAACGTACAAATTAAAATAAATACGAAGAGAATATACATAGAAAACCAAATTTTAGACCGAAGTTTTCCTTTATTCAAAACCATAGCCATTAATTCGAATATTTCTTTGAAAATTCGCTCATTAAGTCATGCTGCATGACTGATTTTTTTGTTTCGTTCTCGTTTTCTTTCCTGCCAAATTCAGTAAAAACGATACTGAACTCACTGAGATCAAAAATAGATTGTTATGGTTTCAATGTTTTGATTTGCAAACTCTGAAGTTAGCTACGCTGCCATAAAATGCGCCAATTTGTTTGAAAACACATTAGGACACTTTTTTGGAAGAAAATTGAAAATAAATACATTTATCAGTTTGTTAAATAATTAATAGGTAGATATTGAAAAATATTTTTTACATAAACAATGAATTTTATAAATAAATACAATTAATTTTGTAAGTAGACAAATTGGACGAGTTTAGGCATAAGGTTGAAAATTCGGTTTGTAGGTATTGTTCGTTTGGTTATTTTGTTATTTTTTGTTATTTTTTATATTGTTCTACCCTGTGACCCCCTCCGGAAAAAAATTCTGGATCCGCCCCTGTAATCAGATGATCCGCGCCTGTCGAAACATGGTATATGAAAACGAACGAATTGGGAATTAATTCTTATAGGGAATCAAACAATAAAAAAACTCCCTCCTTAACATCAAATTACAGGCAAATTTTTGAATTTTGACTGAATAGTGGTGTCATGCTCAAGAGTCGCAAGCCTGTAACTAAAAACGCTGCAAAATCCTTGTCACTGGGTTTATTATTCTACTGGACACACCTACAGAAATGTTGGATGTTCATTTACCCCAAAAACACGAATTAGGCTCCTATTTTTTACAAATTATATTTGATCATTGATAGTGCCATTTGGTTGTCTTGATTCACTTGCTGATACTACTTATAGTGTTATTATACTAATTAATAGTGATTTCAGACAATTTCCCAAGTTTTTGAATAACAAAAAACGGATTTTGGGAACTGAACCTTCGCTATAATAACCTCAATTCTTCACTTTGGTCAAAATCAACTTCATATTCAGTATTCTCGCCCTAAAAAACATGGAAAACGATACCTCGTTCACTAAAAACCCTCGAAAACCCCTAGATCCCCCCCCGAATGTACTCCGATCTGGCTGCCGAGCTTCAGAGCACAACTAGGACTCAAATGTGTTCCCAAACTGTGTACGGAAAAACGACAATTTTAGACCAAAATTTAACGTAAAATTACGGCTGAAACTTCGTTAGAACCTCAGTTTTCCACTCTGGTCAAAATCGACCTCATCTTTGGTCCTAAAAAACATAGAAGCTACATCACAAGCTCGTGTTACTAAAACATTTTTTTTTAACATTTTTTACACCAATTTTTCACCCATAACACCCCTGGGTGTATTCCGATCGAGCTGCAAAGTTTCGGGACACAACTAGGGCCCAAACGGAGCCTGTGTGCGAAAGAACGAATTTTTTAGACCGAAAATAAAGTAGATATGGATGAGACGGCGGACGGAGATTTCTGGTAGTTACCTACTAATAATTTGTTACAAGTTCATCATGGAAAACAATTATCAGTCAGCCGTTTGACAATCGAAATCCGTTTTCGAGGTCCATTAATTATACGTCGATAACAATGAATCTTTTTGAACGCAATTGCTTATTATCTTATTGGTATATTACATGATGCCTCTTCATGCCTATTTTATCAATAACCTTTTCTATAATTTTTAAATCGATCATTAGGTAGTTATGACCCTAACTCCATTCACGGATTAATATAATGCATGTTAAGATCTTCCCCAGAACTGTAAGTTAACACGTTCCGAGCGGAATGGATCGATCGATCCAAGGCCTGCCGTTCAATTCACCCAGTCTGGATCTATCGATCCAGCTACGGGGAGCGTTTCTACGATAATAGGCCTCTACATTCTGCTCTGAAACTGAACTATCGCGCACTCTAGTGACTGCTGAGTTTAACACCTTTATTCTAGATGATCTGATCTCCGAGAGACAGCGTTCCGTTTCGTTATTCCAAGCCGTTTGTATACCAACATTTTCTCGCCGCGTTTGGATGATGTTTTCGGGTACAATGTTCAGTTTTGTTGTGATTAAAGCGTTCCTTTTTTCCTTGAGGAATCTGTTTCAGTTCCCCTTTGGCATCCAACCACGGTAGGTCGTTATTCATGAGTCTAGGCCTCAAAAGACCGCCGATTGTATTGCGGGTTGCCTATACCGCCGAAGTGGATCGATAGATCCAACGTCTATAAATCAATGATTTTCATCCAATTTTGGTTCCACATTGTAGTTTTCGTTCATAACTAATCATGATAAGCAGTTATCAACAAATAACTCGAAAAAACGGGTGCCGTCACAGGGAGTCTCCACCAAAACCCGCCGATTGTATTGCGGGTTGCCTATTCCGTCGTACGTTACCGCCGAAGTGGATCGATAGATCCAACGTCTATAAATCAATGATTTTCATCCAATTTTGGTTCCACATTGTAGTTTTCGTTCATTACTAATCATGGTATGCAGTTATCAACAAATAACTCGAAAAAACGGGTGCCGTCACAGGGAGTCTCCACCAAAATCGGCGTCGCTCGGAACGTGTTAATCACAGCCAGAGAAAACTTGAAGAAACTGACAAAAAACTGAGTCTGGGCCCCTTAAGCCAGCACTTAATATTGTTTCGCCAGGATGCTCACCAGGCACCGGGATGGTGAAGTTCACCTAGAGAAAATGCTGAAAAGTGCAGTTCTTCCACTTCACGTTCAGGAATAAGAACACGCGTAAAATTTAAGATGTGTTTATAGGTACTATATACAAGGAACAGAAGACACCTGTTTGTTTAAGTTTTGTTATGTATTCATAAAAGTTAGTCATCGCAAATGCTCCATGCTGAATAAACGAATTTCAAAACACTTCACCTAACCATGATGTTGAGAAATGGAGTTGAATAAATCTGTGAACTATATACAATTTCTTTCTGTTTGTTACAGCTTACAGACAAATATCTAAAGAGTGCCCGCCAGGTGTGTACTGCCAAAACTGATAAGGTTGGTATTAGTTAGTACTGCTGATACTACTAGCAAACAGAGGTCGCACTTGATCGCTACCTAATCTAGTTACGCTTTTACAGTGGTAAAGTTTAAAAGGTTTAAAGGCAGGGTTTGCATTGGTCGAGTTGAAGGTAGAGTGGAGTGCTTTCTACTCTACAGACTACTCCGCTAATCCCACTCCTCCCTTCCCATCACTCCACCAATCCCTCCTTTACTTCGCTTGTCCAGTGTTTTGTACAAGGAAATGGAAGAGGTGTTGAATGACGAAGCAAGAAGTGAAAGAAGGGAATGGGTTCAGGGGTTTGATGATCCGGATGAGTTTAAACTTGTGATGAGAATGTGTCCTGAGGCATTTCAACAGTGACTTGGAATGGTGTCGCCATTGCTCAAACACAATGACACTGTAATGAGGGATGCCATCAAATCCTATAGTGCATTCAGTTTAACACGTTCCGAGCGGAATGGATCGATCGATCCAAGGCCTGCCGTTCAATTCACCCAGCCTGGATCTATCGATCCAGCTACGGGGAGCGTTTCTACGATAATAGGCCTCTACATTCTGCTCTGAAACTGAACTATCGCGCACTCTAGTGACTGCTGAGTTTAACACCTTTATTCTAGTCTAGATGATCTGACCTCGGAGAGACTGCGTTCCGTTTCGTTATTCCAAGCCGTTTGTTTACCAACATTTTCTCGCCGCGTTTGGATGATGTTTTCGGGAACAATGTTCAGTTTTGTTTTGATTATTGCGTTCCTTTTTTCCTCGAGGAATCTGTTTCAGTTCCCCTTTGGCATCCACCCACGGTAGGTCGTTATTCATGAGTCTAGGCCTCAAAAGACCGCCGATTGTATTGCGGGTTGCCTATACCGCCGAAGTGGATCGATAGATCCAACGTCTATAAATCAATGATTTTCATCCAATTTTGGTTCCACATTGTAGTTTTCGTTCATAACTAATCATGATAAGGAGTTATCAACAAATAACTCGAAAAAACGGGTGCCGTCACAGGGAGTCTCCACCAAAATCGGCGCCGCTCGGAACGTGTTAAAGTGAGAGCATGTAAACAGAATGCGAAACCATCAAAGCAACATGGCGTTGCGGGTTAGTATTATACACCCAATTGCATATTTACTTATTGGGACCTTTGACTTTAATTGCCAAAAATGCTTCATGGGGCAAGATATTGGCTTCAGCTTCAATCTCCATAGTTGTCATTCATCAGTTTTATTTTCATTCAAAGTTCCTAGTTTTCGAAAGCAAATTATTATAGTCATGTCAAGGTCAGAAACCATCACAGCCAGCTCGGTAGGTATTTCTCCACTGAAGAGACATAAGATGACAACTACGAGTACATTACAAAATCATTGTAATGAATGTGTGCAAGCATATGTGTGAAATATTTATCGATACTGATCTGTCCAATATGTCGTCCAGATGGTGAATGCCTCGACAAGTGTATAAGCGGCCTCAATTTACTGGGTGCTAAAAGAACATACAGAAGAAAGCTGCTTTTGTTCACCAAAGAGGCCAGCAGTACTAACTAATGCCAAAACTGATAAGGTTGGTACTCTTTAGATATTTGTCTGTAAGCTGTAACAAACAGAAAGAAATTGTATAGTTCACAGATTTATTCAACTCCATTTCCCAACATCGTGGTTAGGTAAAGTGTTTTGAAATTCGTTAATTCAGCTTGGAGCATTTGCGATGACTAACATTTATGAATACCTACATAATAAAACTTAAACAAACAGGTGTCTTCTGTACCTTGTATACCGTACCTATAAACACATCTTAAATGTTACACTAGCAGCCTTTACGCGTGTTCTTATTCCTGAACGTGAAGTGGAAGAACTGCACTTTTCAGCATTTTCTCTAGGTGAACTTCACCATCCCAGTGCCTGGTGCGCATCCTGGCGAAACAATATTAAGTGCGGGCTTAAGGGGGCCCAGACTCAGTTTTTTGTCAGTTTCTTCAAGTTTTCTCTGGCTGTGATTAGGTAACTTACAGTTCTGGGGAAGATCTTAACATGCATTATATTAATCCGTGAATGGAGTTAGGGTCATAACTACCTAAAAATGATCGATTTAAAAATTATAGAAAAGGTTATTGTTAAAATATGAAGAGGCATCATGTAATATACCAATAAGATAATAAGCAATTGCGTACAAAAAGATTCATTATTATCGACTTATAATTAATGGACGTCGAAAACGGATCTCGATTGTCAGACGGCTGACTGATAATTGTTTTCCATGATGAACTTGTACCAAATTATTAGTAACTACCTAATTAAGATTTATAAATAATAGAAAAGGTTATTGTTAAAATATGTAGACGCATCATGTATAATTGAAACAATTGCATACAAAAATATTCATTATTATGGACTAATAATTTATGGACTTATAATTAATAAACTTTTAATTAATGGACTTATAATTGGACAAGATGGGACTTAAAATTGGAACAATCGCGGGGAAAGGTAAAGGGGACTATAGTTGCGAGAGTGAAGATACCCACAATATATCTAGATTATCTCCACAACCGTTAGTCAATTTTCAAATCCAATTACGTTTTCGAGTTCCTCTCAGTCTAAATTTTCAGGGTATCATGAGACATTATTTAGTTTTTCTCATTATGTTATGGTAGGTGTACTACTGTAAAATTCTAGTACACTACGCCTACGCTGAAGCTCTTTTTCTATTTCCCAAATAAAACAAGTTTGATGATGGGAGTAAAAACATTGAGTGATGAAAAAAATCGATGGGAAAAACATCGAAGGGACTATGTTATGAAAACATCGATACCCCTCCCAGTTAATTTATTTGGCATAATAATTGTGCTGTTTCCCAAAATACCCATCTTTGTACTTTTTATCTTACAGAATTACTGTTAAAAAATAATTAAGTAAGATGAACATTTATTTCAAGGTTGTGTTTTAGGTAGGTAAATGTTCTGCTGCCTTGCTGTTGCCAGCAGATTCACTGTTCTAGATGGAAACGATGAAGAATTGAGGTTTCAGCTCAAAATAAGTTTAGATTCCATTTTGAAAACGCTGCAAATCCCTCACAACGGTTTATTATTTTGTACAGAATACTCTTCTGTTACAGATCACAGGTTTCCGTATAGATAACCCATCTATATAACATAATATATGTAATATTCGATACATAATTATGTAGATCGCAGACCCTCCGTAGGTTAGTACCTAACCCCATACTCGTTACTAGGCACCTACCTAACCCGTTGTGTAATAATTTACCTGTACAGGTTTGCCTTCTACGAAGATAGAATAATGAACCGTTGTGTAATAATTTGCCCATCAATAATACTTCAGCTGTTGTTCAAGATGCAAAAGTACCTATCAACCAAATCCAGCCCCTTCTGGGTAGATGAGCTGTTGTGTAATAATTTACCTTTGTGTAATAATTTACCGTTGTGTAATAATTTGCCGTTGTTTAATAATTTACCATTGTGTAAAAATTTATCCATCAATAATACTTCAACGTTTGTTCAAGTTTCAGAAGTACCTGGGTGATTCCACTAAAAGTGGCAAAATTGGTGTCTGGACGTTTTTCTCGTCTATACGTAGGAATAACAAAATTTTAAAAAATGGTTTGAATAAAGATCAATGTTGTCTAAGCCCGGTCTTTTTTCTCTTTGCAAGTAAGCCAGTAGCAAGCTCAGCAAAAATAGCAACATGGCCGATTTCTCATTCCCCTGGCGTGTCCCAAGCCATAGGCTCGCCACTTGCTGAACCAACCACAGTCGCCCAGTTTAGTATTTTGGAAAACTGCAAACAAACATATTTTCACCATGTTGTCAAGTAATGACAACTTACTTGCCATAATTTTAAGAGCACTAGGGTGAGATTTACAGAAAAAGATTTGTGTGTCCCAGTGAGTTCCTCTCATTCCCCTACAAAATCTGCCAAGTGCTATAAAACCGAACCTAGTGGTGAAAGGGAAATTTTGGAAGTCTAGGTTGGCAGGACTACATCTCCAGATTTCAACCCTATTATTTTCTCTGCTCAGTGTCAGTGTCGTTTGTGATGGCCACCAGACTACGAGTTTGTCCGAATTCTTGGTGAGTATTTTTATTGTTTTTCATTCCCCTGTCATCTATAACTTTTCCATTTTGAAAACTAAATATTTTCTTCTTTCACAGTCGTTTAGGTTAGATGCTAAGCAATCAGCACTAATTTTTTGGATACTTTCACAATTGCACATGGAGGGGGAAAATGGGAAAAACTCGGAATTTCTCATTTCCCTGTGTATCATTCCCCTGCCTGATTAAGTTTATGGTAGTTCCAGGGGAATGATAAGTTCACAGGGGAATGAGAAGTTCCGAGTTTTTTCCATTTCTTAGCTAACTTAGGCTCTTTAGACCTATGTACTACAAGTTGTTACAATGATAGGTAATAGTATTCCATTTTACCATACTAGTCGTAGTGATACTTAATAACTTGTTCACAGTTCAAAAAATGGCGCCCAGAAAAAAGGCTTCAAGGGAACAAATTCTGCAGGAGAAGAGAGAAAGAGAGAGAGCTCGGTACCAACGGATAAAAGAAGACCCTGTGCTGAGAGCCGCCCAAGCAGAGAAGGAGTGAGAGAAATACAGAAAGAAGAAGGAGCAAGGTAAGGTAAAACCAGTAAATAAGATTTCGGCAAGAGAAAAAAGGATAAAGAGAAAAAATTGGAGGAAAAATTCTGACGTTTACTACAAAAAGAAGAAAGCCATTCAAAAAGGCTCCTCTTTCATAGTCACCAACAGTCCTCCTGAAACTCCTCGACACGAACCTGAAATTTATACCAAGAACTCCAACCCACCAACCCTGTTCCAATCGCTCAACAAGCAAGATCTGGCCGGAAAAGAGTCAGACGGGACAGATCAAAATTGTTTAGAGATAATTTCAAGTTCAGGGAGTTGGTCGCGCGACAGAAAACGCAAATAGAGAGGCTAAGAAAGAGGGTTCAAAGATCAAGTTCTCAAACTACACCTGACACAATTTTGTCCCCTAATAAGAGAGTTGGGGCCTTTTTGCTATCAAATCCTTGCAAAAACCAAATCAGGAGACGATTACTGATTGCAGAGTGTTTAGAGGAAGGCCTAAATTCTGCTTATCGCCAACTGAACAGCCATAAAAAGAAGCAGCTTTTCAGAACAATGTTTTCTCAAGACGGCCTAAAAAATTTGAAGAAATACAGTCTCAATTTCGTCAACAACAAGATTTTTAAAACCAGGGTGAACCCACCAACTGAATCCTCGGCTACCGTTCGCTTATCTCGACAGCTGAACTGTATTGTGAGGAATGAAGTGACCCAGTTCTTTGAGAGTGATGTCGTTTCTAAGATGTGTCCTGGAAAGAAAGACTTCGTTGTTTTGAAAAAGCTCAAAAAACAGAAACGTCTACTTCTAGATACAATGAAAAACTTGCACCAAAAGTTTAACAGCAACCATCCTTACAACCTAAGCTACTCCCTTTTCTGCATGTTGAGACCCTTTTGGGTGAGACCCACCGTTGGTGACAGGGAGACCTGTGCTTGCCTTCGCCACACCAACATGGACCTGATTGTAAGAGCTCGTCATCAAGCTAACATTTTGTCAGAAAGAACACCAACAGAAGTCCTGAAGTCCGTCTGCTGTGACTCTCTAAATGTGAAGTGCCTGCACAATAAGTGCTCCACCTGCAGTGAATCCCTACCACTGTACATGGTTTTCGATGGAAGCGAGAAGGTGAATTATGAACAGTGGTTGAGAACAACCCATTCTTACCTCGACAAGCATAAATACACTGCCAAGGTGATGGCACAGGAGCTTCCTCGTCACAATCAGAGTGACCCATTATAAAAAATAGAACAGACTGGGAAGCAAAATAACATTACATAACATTACATAACATTACATTACATTACATAACATTACATTACATAACATAACATTACATAACATTACATGAAATATACATATTACATAACATTACGTCCATAATACATTACGTCCATTATACAAAATTGCGAAAGTTATGCTTGTTTGAAGAATTTCACGTTAGCGCATGCGCAGGGCGAACCGCTGGCTCTATCATGTTGAAATTTATATGGGACCTCAATGGGCCCTACCCGCTTAATCCCAGAGAATCACATTGAAATTGGGTGGTCTTTGGTTACTACGGCTGTAACAAGGAAATTGAATCTATTTCACACCAGCGCATGCGCAGAGCGCACCGAGGGTCCGATCATGCTGAAATTCATACTGGAACTCACTAGACCTTGTCCAAACAACCCTTGAAAATTTGAGCGAAATTGAATCAAAATTGTGAAAGTTATGTGTGTTTGTTGAATTTAACGTTAGCGCATGCGCAGGGCGTACCGCTGGATCAATCATGTTGAAATTTGTATGGGACCTCAAGGGGCCTTATCCGCACCATCCCTAAAAATTTGAGCTGAATCAATTCAAAATCGTGGAAGTTATGGCTGTAACAAGGAAATGCGGACAGACTCACAGACTCACAGATTCACAGACTCACAGACCCACAGACCGACAGACACGGAACCAAATTTGTTCAGTAGGCTTTGAAACGCAAAATGCAAGTGGAAATTTTGATTTCTGAAGACAAAAATTGTTTGGCTCACGAAAGTGAACACAAGGCTTCCGCTGCTTCGCAGACTCGGAAGCAAAATATCAAACATTGCAAGAAAGTGCAAAAAGTTCGACTCGAGGCTCCAGCTCTAAAACTGGTCCAAAAATTCGAGAGAGAACTCGCTCTATTCACTTTTCATGTAGGGAACATACGGCACCAACACCAAGCGATATCTCAGCTTAAATTGAAACTTGAGACCGGGGAATTTATCATACATATGGATTTCAGCGAGAATTATAAAACCAAATACAATACAGAAATACAAACTTTTCATTTTGGAGGAAGTCGAGGACAGGTTTCAGTGCATACTGTTGTTGTTTACTACAGGTCAAATGACTGTGCCTGTGCAGACTAAATCTATCTGCACTCTAAGTGAAAATTTGGACCACACACCACCAGCGATATGGGCACACCTGCAACCTGTCCTAGATGTTGTCAAATCCCTTGCCACCGAAGTGAAAAAAGTTCACTTTCTATCTGACGGGCCAACGTCCCAATATCGAAATAAAGATTTTTTTTTCATGATTTCCCGTGGTCTCACAGCCCATTTTCCATCTATCGAAGTCATCACAGGCAACTATTCAGAATCTGGGCACGGAAAGGGCGCACCGGATGGCTTGGGTGGCTGCCTCAAACGCACCGCAGATCGGCTAGTGGCTCAAGGTATCGATATTCCAAATTTGAAGACGATGGTCTCCGAACTCACCACCTGCCTCAGAAACGTATCACTTTTCGTCATAGAAAGCAGTGACATTGAACAAGCAAGAACACTGATACCGAAAAATCTTGAGCCATTCAAGGGGACCCTCAAAGTCCACCAATTCATTGCTCAGCCCAAGAAATCCTCTGATGTCTGCTTCAAAAGCCTTAGCTGCTTTGATTGCTATAATTGTGCCACAAACACGATCGGCAAGATATCTTATGATCTTTCAACCTCACCAAATGATCCCGATGGCGCTCAAGAGCCAGCAGCTGCATTTTTGTCTTTGGAGCTGGAAGAAGTTTTGGATGAGTCAAGAGATGAATCCCAACGAGAAGAGGTAGGTGCATAGCATCACAGACTTGTGTGGTCTACAACAGATTAATGCAGGTAGTAAGTCTAAAAATATACCTATCTGATGTTCGTTATAAATTTTCCAGGAAACTGAAGGTCAGGGTACGTGCCAAAGCCCCTCCGAAATGATTCGCCCACCTTCACCCCTTCATGAACAAATCCTTGAAGAAGGCGATTATTTGCTAATCCGTTTTATCACAAAGAAGAAAGTTGTATTCTACGTGGGTCGAATCGTAGTCGGATTGAAGATAGACGGTCTCACCTACGAGGTGAGTTATTTAAGAAAGAAGGGAAATTATTTTGTACTAGCCTGACCGCTCGCTTCGCTCGCTATCCGAGATTCGCTGTACGCAGTATCGTGGAACCAACAAACGACGGAAAAATCACATAGCCTACCGGGTATTTGTGCCCAATTTTATCAAAATCCGTCAAGCCATTCAGGAGTTGACCATGGTCGACCATATTTCCGCTATGGTCAGGGAATTTAAAATGTGCCTACGTTCAACTTGGGAGGCTACCGGATATTGGTGCCAAATTTGGTCGATATCCGTTGAGCAATTCGGGATTCGACCATGGAGGGGCCCATGGATGCGCTATGGTCGACCGCGGGGGTAGTCCGAAGGGTCGATCGTAGATAGAATTTCACGTAGATTACGAATACGCGATAAAAAATAGGGGTTGCCATTTCAATTAACGAAGTTGACCATGGTCGACCATAGTTCCGCTATGGTCAGGGAATTAAAAATGCGACGTTGCACAACTTGGGAGCCTACTGGATATTCGTGCCAAATTTGGTCGATATCCGTCAAGCCATTCAGGAGTTGACCATGGTCGACCATAGTTCCGCTATGGTCAGGGAATTAAAAATGCGACGTTGCACAACTTGGGAGCCTACTGGATATTCGTGCCAAATTTGGTCGATATCCGTCAAGCCATTCAGGAGTTGACCATGGTCGACCATAGTTCCGCTATGGTCAGGGAATTAAAAATGCGACGTTGCACAACTTGGGAGCCTACTGGGTATTCGTGCCAAATTTGGTCGATATCCGTCGAGCCGTTTGGCCGTGCATAGAAGGATAGACACACACACAGACAGAGATCCGTTTTTATAATATAGTAGGGATACCCTGACGTTCCGGACCAGTCAACCATCAGGCTTAAGTGACGTAGTTTCTAAGTTGCCTTTTCCAACTTTGAGTCGAGGGAGGGTTTACTTTGAAACAGATTTCTCCCAATTCAATATTCGATGATTACTTAATTGACTTTTTCGACCTAGTTATCCTCAAATAGGTACGTTCTTCATTTTCTGTTATTATTCCTTGAAGTGTTTTCTTCATTTAATGCGTCCCTCGAGACTATTTCAAAATAAACCCATGGTATCGTCAGGGAATTTTTACCCCTCTCCTCCCCTCGAAATTTGTCATTTTTAGCGAATTTTCGAAGAAAAGATGAGCTATTTAGGTGGCTCCAAAACTTACGCATTGTTACGGAGTCACTTGATTGATTATAATTTCCGTCTCGGCATATGATTTCTAAATTTGATTTCGTATGTTTACAAATCATACAAAACGCTTGCATACGAGTCTGCAACACATTGGGACATTTTATGTCTTTAGTTCTTATTAATAACAAGGGATAAATTATAACGCTATTGTAGGGTTCTGCTTCATAGTTAGGTAGGTACCGTTTTATCGTTCATAGTTTATCGGTAGTTATTAACGCTTTTTGTTAACGAATTTTTCCTTTATGTGCCAAAGTAAAGACATGAAATGTCTATAAAATTCACTTCTCTCGTAAAACTTGACCGGTGTGGTTATTGTGCTAATTAGTTTCTTCTCTCTCATTTTCTATATCTCGTTCGCATTTTCTGTATTTTATGTTTTCATATTGTTCTCTATTTCTATATCGTTCTCTATTTCTTTAATACTAGCATGACCGCTCGCTTCGCTCGCTATCCGAGATTCGCTGTACGCAGTATCGTACTTAATTCCGACGTTGCACAACTTGGGAGCCTACTGGATATTGGTTCCAAATTTGGTCGATATCCGTCGAGCCATTCAGGAGTTGACCATGGTCGACCATATTTCCGCTATGATCAGGGAATTAAAAATGCGCCTACGTTCAACTTAGGAGGCTACCGGATATTCGTGCCAAATTTGGTCGATATCCGTTGAGCAATTCGGGATTCGACCATGGAGGGGCCCATGGATGCGCTATGGTCGACCGCGGGGGTAGTCCGAAGGGTCGATCGTAGATAGAATTTGACGTAGATTACGAATACGCGATAAAAAATAGGGGTTACCATTTCAATTAACGAAGTTGACCATGGTCGACCATAGTTCCGCTATGGTCAGGAAATTAAAAATGCGACGTTGCACAACTTGGGAGCCTACCGGATATTCGTGCCAAATTTGGTCGATATCCGTTGAGCAATTCGGGATTCGACCATGGAGGGGCCCATGGATGCGCTATGGTCGACCGCGGGGGTAGTCCGAAGGGTCGATCGTAGATAGAATTTGACGTAGATTACGAATACGCGGTAAAAAATAGGGGTTACCATTTCAATTAACGAACCGGATATTCGTGCCAAATTTGGTCGATATCCGTCGAGCCGTTTGGCCGTGCATAGAAGGACACACAGACTCACTCACAGAGATCCGTTTTTATAATATAGTAGGGATTTCACACATAATCAGAAAAATAGTGTATCCGCCCGCCGTTCACTATATATCGGTTTTCTCTTAGTTTTTATCCATTTTTCAACTACTAAACTTCGATATTTCTGTACTTCTCTGGTTTCTTATAAGTTCACAGTAAAAATTATTCATTTAATTTTTAGCAAAATGAAATGACTACTTAAGACTGATATTAACCTCTTGAATGGACTTGTATTCTGTGATAAACCTATTGTGATTTTTTAATTAATACAATAAACATTGTTACGTCTACTACTACAGAGTTCCTATAGGCACTAGTCGCTGACAAATAATTGTTATTATTTTTTTACTGACTATTATGTAATTTTTTACCCTGTTAAATATACCAAATGATACCAGCATAATTCGTATTCTCATTCCCCTGCATGTTTCCTCATTCCCCTGGATCACCGATTTGTATTGAAAGCTGTGTACCCCTCCTTGGTCAATATGGTGCGCTGCTGGTATATGGTTTTAATTTGTACATATGCAGTGAATACTTTAACCTCCAAAAACTTTCGAAATTCCTCCAAAAAATCCACAATATTTCCTACATCGAAATTCGTCACTTTTAGTGGGATCACCCCAAAACGATCATGAATGAAACAGTATAAATCCGGCCCGGATATCATCACTAGGGAGCACCTGATTATAATCAAGGATGGCTGTATGAAGTCGAGTTGGTTGTTCTGCGATATTATTTCATTTGTTAAGTGATGGGCTATTGGATTTTGTTGGTACTAGGTACTTCCAAAACTTGAAAAACTTTGAAGTATCATTGATGGGTACATTATTACACAACGGTAAATTATTACTCGACGGCTCATCTACCCAGAAGGGGCTGGATTTTGTTGATCGGTACTTTTCCAACTTGAACAAACGTTGAAGTATTATTGATGGGCAGGTTATTACACAACGTTGCATTATACTTGACCACGAAGGTAGGTACCTACTGACCACAGAAAACAGTGATCTACGGCATCTATTTCAGTCCACATCAACAATTTCCCTTCAGAACTTCATTATTTGCGTTTCTTTTTGCCGTTTTAGTTACTGTTTGTCATTGGCTGTATTATTTTAGCAACATTTAACCCGTGATTTAGATACCTACGGAGGGTCTGCGATCTACATAATATGTATAGAATAGTACATATTATATCATATAGACGGGTTATCTATACAGAGAGCTGTGATCTGTACAAAATAATAAACCGTTGTACAGGGATTTGCAGCGTTTTATTGCATTTTCGGATTCTACATACCTTGAAACGTAAACCATCAAATTTTGTGGGGGGGTAGAATTGTTTTTTTCATGCTCGATTCCAATGGTTCATTATTGAAAATAAACCAAAAGTAATTTCTCAATCTAGTCTTCCTTTGAAAACAATATATATTAGATATGGCTGCAGGTCTTAGGTTTCGGTACTTAATTATGTTGATTCAAAGACAGGACATCAACTTTATTTTCTTCAACGGAAATGAAAAACCAGGTAGGTAGGTAATATTCTCATGGAACTGGAAAGATTATATCAGTGTTGTGACTTGAGGGTGGCCGAAATGAACTACCTAGTCGGAATCCTTTAGGAAAACTGAGGGCTGTATTATACAGAGATAAACGGTATCCGAAAAGAGTGACTTGTTATAGCGACGGGAGACACAGATCAACTAACTAACAAATAACAAAGGGGGGGGGGGGGGGGCCGCGACTCAACTAACTGATATTTGGAACAGTTCGTAACACTCTCCCACACTTAATTATGCTGACTCCGTCATTTGGTTGAGAACAAAATCTTTCAGGTAAGTTGGACCCTGGCGTTGTCTGGAAGATCTACGAAGATCGAGAGAACCTGGCTGACTAGAGCCTGGTAGGTCTTGCTGGTCAGTACTGACTGGAGGCTGAGACATGCCAGCATTATGGGCTGTAGCATCTGGATTGCCCTTCCTGCGAGGATCTGGTGGTTGGGCAAACATGACGCGCTTCTTTGGAACCAGGGAAGCGATCAACTGGTTAATGCGGCGTTTTAGGGTGCGCCCTGAGTCCAATTTGACCACATAATGGCAACGACCCAGTCTTCTCATCACCGTACCGAACTGCCAGGTGTCATGATTGGCTAGGTGAATCTTCGCCTGTACTCTCTCTCCCTCGCAAAGGAAACGGATTCCTGATGATCCAGTTCTTGACGGGATTGTGGCTTTGTTGTTAGGCAGGAGAGCATCGAGGCGTATTCTTATTCTTCTTCTGAGGTACAGTTCGGCTGGAGACTGACCTGAGGCCAATGGTGTTGCCCGATAGCGCAATAGAATATTTTGAAGTTTGATTACAAGAGGAGTAGAGTCATTTGCTGCAGCTTTCAGATGTTTTTTTAGCGTTTGAATGGTCCGCTCGGCAAGGCCATTAGTGGCGGGATGATTCGGCGCACTAAATTTTTGGAAAATTCCTCTTTCTTTGCAATTTTTTAAATTTATTTATTTTCTGACGATGTACATAGGAACTTTTGTTCCCTCATTGCATACATGGATACATAGAATAACTATAAATTTACAATACGAAGTTAAATTTTGAAGGAAAAAAAAAATGTATAATAGCAAAAAATGTAGGAAGTATGAATAGCAATAAGTAGGTATTTAGTGAGGACCGTGTTATTGGCTGAAAGGAGGACTATGAAAAGGAGAGAAAGGAAGATCGAGAAAAAATGGGAAGAATATGAAAACCTACTGACTGTCAAGATGATTTCTTGCATGAGCTGTGAAGGACCCCAAGGAGGGTAACACCCGAATCCCCAATGGAAGGGAGTTCCACAGTTTCCCTCCCGCCACTCTTAGAGAAAGCCTGAATTTTGCGCATGTTGCTCGTATTACTCTAACAGTGCAGAGCCTTGGAGAGATCCCGTATTCAAAGAAGCTAGAAATGTAGGGAGTGTAATGGTTGAGGGGTTTAACTACGCCACCCATACAGCGTAGTTTCCCCCTCTCCATCCTCTATAAAGGTAGGAAGGCAGTGTGACAGTTGCCCCCGGAGACAAATGGTTAGATTATAACGCGTTGCCTCCGAGAGTTGATGATTCGTTTCCGCGAATCAACCGCCCCTTCAGCCGCGTGTCAAAAAGATCGGGAAGAGCCAGCATCCAAGATGGACGGGATTCCCATATACCGTCACACTCCTCCCCTTAAAAACATACTTCTTTGAAGAAGAAGTATGTGAAGTTAGACACGGGACTGAAAGTAGTATGGAGTTCTAATTCAGGAAGATTCATCTGAAAAACTCCAAAGCTGACAGCTTCCATCGTAATGGTACTACTGAGAATTGTTACTGGTGGAGAACTTAGCTCCTATCAATATCACTTGGCGCACTTGGACAAAAAGGAAAAAAAGTAGTTGTCAGAGGTTCTGGTTCAGGAAAGTTCATCTGAACAACCTCTAGGTGACTAACCCCCATCATAAGATGGAACAACTGGAATGTAAATGAAAGTAGTTGTCAGAGGTTCTGGTTCAGGAAAGTTCATCTGAACAACCTCTGGGTGATTAACCCCCATCATAAGATGGAACAACTGGGAAAACAAGGGGAAAAATTACAAAAAATAGGCGTTGAACGCCAGGCATAACAGCCTTAAGAAGAATATCATGAGGTTTGATATTATTAATAGTAACAATCATGAGGTTGATTGTAATAATACTAATCATGAGGTTGATTTGATAAAAATAGAAAATCCAATGGCCGAAGTGTATATTGATAAACAAAGGGGTATTAAAAAGAGGATTCCTTCTGGAAAACCTCAGAGCTATTCCTTCTGGAAAAGCTCTCAAAAGTGGAGGGGGTACCGAGGATAAAATCCAGCACATACCCACCAACCACGCTCTGCTACCATGTAATGGATGAGGGGTTTAACTACGCCGCCCATACAGCGTAGTTTCCCCCTCTCCATCCTCTAGAAATGGTAGGGAGGCAGTGTGACAGCTGCCCCCGGAGACAAATGGTTAGATTATAACGCGTTGCCTCCGAGAGTTGATGATTCGTTTCCGCGAATCAACCGCCCCTTAAGCCGCGTGTCAAAAAGATCGGGAAGAGCCAGCATCCAAGATGGACGGGATTCCCATATACCGTCACAGGTGGCAGTGGATACGACTCTGATTGAAGGACCTTGAAAATAAGTCTCAGGCACCTTATCTGAAGATAAACGATGAAACTACAGCCTAGAAGCTCGGAAGGCTGCTGGGAGACATGTCCCCGCGGTTTAAGGTTGAAACAGTAACGTACACAGCTGTTGAATGCGACAAGAATTTTGCGAATGCAGGTGCTATCCATTGACAAAGCAAATATCACGTCCCCGTATGTGAGCAGCGGCAACACCAAGGATCTGACAAGCTGGATTTTCAAGGAACTGGGCGTGAAGAATGAAAGCTTTTTGAGCGAATACAAGGCAGCATACGTTTTCTGACATAAGTAATTCAGAAGTACCCCAAGATTCTTAACAGTTGGCTGATAATTTAGGTGGACCGAATCAATAATAATAGCAGGGAGATATTTAATCTTTAGTTTTGATTTAGAGAAAATAATTGCCTGTGTTTTACCAGGGTTTAATTTTAATAGGTTATCTCTAGCATACAGTGAGATTTGCTCAAGATCTTTATTAATGAGGTTAATGCCTATATCAATTTCGTCAGGGGAACACTCAAGGTATAGCTGGGTGTCATCAGCGTACTGGTGGCATTGCGATGATGAGATACAACTGGGGAGATCATTGACGTACAATGAGAATAGCAAAGGCCCCAAAACTGAACCCTGAGGTACTCCAGAGTAAAGGGGTAAATTGCTGGATGTTTTCTGTCCAATTCGAACACACTGATATATCTATTACACAAGAAGGATGAAATTAATTTTACTGCTGAGGATGAAAAATTGAATTTAGAACTAAGCTTATCAAGCAAGTTTTGAAAACTGAGGGTCCCGAACGCGTTTGAAAAATCCAAGAGCACCATGATAGTGATTCCCCTTTCGAATCCCTCTCGAATTTCCTCCGTAATTTTTAATAAAGCAGTGGTACAACTGTGGTGGGGTCTAAATCCGGACTGATTTGGGTTTAGTAAATTGTTCTCACTTATATGAGTGGATAGTTGACTATAAATTAATATTTCTAATACTTTGGACAATACTGATAATTTGGAGATAGGACGCAGATCACTGGGGCTTTTAGGAGATGAAACTTTGTTTATTGGAGTTACTACGGCATGTTTCCATACTGAAGGAAAACTGGACGAAGACAGGCAAGAATTGAATATATATGTTAGATAGGGGAGTATTACTGAAATTATACTAAGTATAAAGTGTAGTGGAATCCCGTCACTGCCAGTTGCTGGAGATTTTATAGAACCAATAGCACGCAGGACTTCCATATCGTCGACATTTCTGAAAGAGAAACCGCAATAAACCTGGAACTCTTCACTCTTGAACACAGTAGCGTTGTCCGATACTAAAACGGCAGGATATCCATGAAATGCGAAGATGTTGTTCAGCAGAGAGATGGTAGATGCAGAAGACAGTGCCTCTTTAAGCACGTGAACCTCAGGCCACTTGGACTTGGCATCAACACACACAAGGAAGAAAATGCCGTCCAGAGGACCTGCATAATCGATGTGTAGCCTTTCCCAATTCTCACTGGGCTGATCCCACGGATGGACTGCGACTTTAGGAGGATTATTACGGACCAATGCACAATGCTCACAACTCTTGACTAACCGCTCAATGTCCTTGTTCAACGACTCCCAATATATGTATCTGCGGGCGAGTTGTTTCATTTTAGTTATGCCTGAGTGAGTTGCATGGAGTTCCTGAAGAACAGCGGCTTGGAGAGCTTTTGGAATTACTACTCGGTCCAGTCGAAAAAGCATATTTCCTGAAACAGTGTAGGGAGTATCTGTGCGGTTGTTCTTGATATTTTCCATCAGGGCAAGCAAATCTGGGTCTTTGACAGTTTCTTCTACTATTGTGTCCGCGGTGACAGCTGTACTGGAGATTTGGAGGAGGGTTTCTGCATACAGAGTATTAACCTCTTCATCCATTGCTATTGGACTGCGTGACTGCTAAACTGTCGCCCGAGACAAGCAATCGACATTTTCATTGTCTTTGCCTTTTTTACATCGCACAACATAATTGAGACCACCAAGAAACGATGCGTATCTCAGTAAGCGTGCGGATGTCATTTGCGGCAGGGGGCGATCTGGGTGAAAAATCCGAGACAGTGGCTCATTATCTGTGACAAGTAAGAATTGTTTGCCAACAACGTAATTGTAAAAGTGCGTCACAGCATACACAATGGCTAAAGCCTCGCGGTCAAGTTGGCTATAGTTAGCCTCCGCCTGTGTTAAGGCACGTGAAGCATAGGCTACTGGTCTTTCATTACCATCAATTTCATGGCTGAGAATTGCGCCAATTCCAGAGGGACTTGCATCCGTCGTTAGGATCACTTGTTTAGACGGGTCAAATGGAATGAGTACATTATCACTACAGAGTTCATTCTTGAGATGTAGGAATGCAGCTTCAGCAGCAGCTGACCTGAGGGTGGCCGAAATGAACTATTCGGAATCCTTTAGGAAAACTGAGGGCTGTATTATACAGAGATAAACGGTATCCGAAAAGAGAGACTTGTTATAGCGACGGGAGACACATATCAACTAACTAACAAATAACAAAGGGGGGGGGGGGGGACTCAACTAACTGATATTTGGAACAGTTCGTAACAATCAGATAGGTAGAATTAGATGGATAGATAGAAAGATTAGATAGGTAATATTCTGAGCTTCAAAATTATTTTCCAAACCACCTCAATTTTTGATAGCGCTTGTATGAGCAGCCTGTTGTATTTTACTTTTGGGTGACTAATCGCGCGTGTATGGCATTTTTCTTCTACAAAAAAAAGGGTAATTCGCATTATTTGTAAGCTGAAGTTCAACTATCGTTTGGCCAACCAATCAATGGTGTTGTGTTTGAGATTTCATTAATTTATTATGTGTTATACATATGTATATTTATATAGTACTTTATGTTAGTATTAATATCATGAAGTTTGTATTGCCATATTCAGGGTTCTACAAAGAAAAATAAATGAATAAGAAGTACATAAATTCCTGCGATGAGTTGAGAGATAGAAAAATTAGCTATATGTACTCGTACGAATGGAAACTTGTAATGTATAGTTCGAAGAAAAAATTGATTTTTTATTATGGTTGCGTGACTCATAATCAATGCTGAAATGACTTTTCTACTGAATATCCAATACATAGGTACCTACTACTTGAATAATAATACAGAAACGACCCGTGGAACATGAATATTATTCATTATTTCTTATAAATTCTAGTAATAATAAAGTAGGTAGGTACCCAACAAACCGAGCGCCAAAATAGCCCTTCTGACTGATTCTAGCCTGAATAGACAGCGTGAAAAATCACGTTCTTCTGTCTCCGTATCAAGTGCAAAGCTGAAGTACCTAGCTAACTACAGGGGTAGGTATCTAAGTAAATGCAATGAAATGCGTGTGGGTCCATCATCAGCCCTATACTACCATTCGATCAGAACGTAATGCGTTTTTATACATAATGAAATCGAAATAACTACTACGTACGATACTAATGACACAATACACGTGGCTGCAAATTGTACAGTTGTTTCCAGAACAAGAGCTTGAGACTTTATACAACTTTTCGTTAAAAAACAAAAAAAAAAAACTTCTATAGGATTTCGTCACAAACCCACGAATCTAGAACATGTTTAACCATGCTAAAACATTATTGATGGTAAGTAAAGGAATATTTAATAAATGATTAAGGAATACCTATTTTAGTGATCATCAGTAGGTAGAGTTCAGTAAGAATAATGAAAAACGTACCCCTCTTCCCTGCTGACGTGCCAGCTACCATCATAGCGGCAACCACGAAGACGAGTGTTAGAGCTTTCGAGAAGAGCATGATGTCCTTGTTCAGATCGACTCGTCATTCATGGAGCCTGATATATATACCACTCGAAAGGAGCCATTACGTCAGTGAATTGCTGTTGAACCGATCTTCGAATATTTAAAAACTAAGCTTCCGCGATTTTAATAGCGTCGTATAACGAAACTTAATACAGAACCTGCAGACTCTAAATAGCGCTGTAATTTGATATTTTAATGCGATGTGTTGTAAACTGAAAACCTTTCTATGAGACGTGACGTTTTCTAGAATTCGTTACCTAATTTGCGGGGAGTTTAGGCTGCTTATGAAAGCGTCACGTATAAACTCATTACTAGGGCTCGGATCTGTAGGACCGATAAAACCTCTGAATAGGCGCATTAAACCCATTAAATAAGATCGTATAAAGGTTCGAAAAATGGCTAAATAAGACTGTCATATAGGATCAATAAATTGATAAATAAGCTCAGTCATGAGCTCAAAATGCATAGCGCTCGATAGAAAACTTGAAAAAAGGGAAAGAAAGTGAAGGGGTTTAAAAATCATTCTTTTATTTTAAATTTGTATACTATGTAGGCACCTACTGTACATGTGAATTTGCAGATACTTCCTACGTGCAACAAATGAAAATATGAGGAGGCTGTACATGTGAGCGAAAACGCGCTTTTTACAACTGGGAATTGTACTGAATCACCAGCAACCTTTCAATGTTTTCAGTCTTCAGAGATTTTCTTAAATCAGTTACCAACAACTTCAAGGCGGAAAATGATCTCTCGACGTCAGCTGAAACGAGTGGCAAATACTTTGGTGAAGCTGCTTCTGCTATGGTAAAATTGAGACCTTTGCACGGTTCTTCTCTGAGCATTTTGGCTAACTTTCCAGCCAGGATTCCGTTCAAGGAACGAAATCCAGCTTCACTTTGACAATTTTCCCAGGCTTGCTAGGCCAATTGCCGGCTTTCTCAAGCCGGCTGTTTCTTCCATCAATTTAAAAACTTCTGTGAGTTCCTTTCCGCTGGTTTCGAGCCTCAGGATGAGTTCAGCAAGTGAACTTAGGTCTGCTTTAATAAAAATGAGAGATGAAATGCAGCCTCATCCGTAAGGGCAGCCTTAGCGTTGGCAATGAACTTGAAACGGTTCGAGGATTCAAAATACTTCAAGTATTTTTCAATAATATATATATAAGCTCTCTTTTCGGATGGTAGGAAATACTTACGCGATTTTCATGCGAAAATGAACAACATAGTTCACTAAACCAAGAAAACCCCACATATAAGATTTTGTAGGATTTTAATCAAAAAAAGGCCCCAATAGGATTTTATAAGATTTTATAACTTCTATTCTGTAAACTCTAGAGACCTCACCCTACTGCCGAAATGCTTGTTTCAACGAGTATAAACGCCCATTAAAATATGCAAATATCCCCGGATCCGAGCCCTACTCATTACAGTATATATTATGTCAGCGCATCTACAGATTTGAAGTCTACGGACTCACCATTCTGCGGTTGGGGCGCAAATAGTCCTTTTAAAACGTCAATGGCCTCAGTATAAGTAAGGCACTCGCCAATAAATTCATAGTTGTCGAATGATAGGAAGTTGACCAGTACGTTGAGTTTCTTTTCTTCTGGTACCTACTTTCGATTCCTCGATGAAGCTTGTCAGCGTTTTGTGGAAGTACATACCTACCTACCTCCATTCATTAGCGGAAGCTGGCGAATCAGGCGATCCGTTGAATTTCTCATGTTTTAAAATTCGGCTATCCATCGTGAAAGTTGGACGGAATAATTATTATTATTGTGTATTATTAAAAATAATGAACTAAAATAACCCATTGTTAAGTTAACAACCTTGCGTTTATGATGGAAGCCAGGATTAAGCCTTGAGCTAGGGATTCATACGCCTTCCGGCTAAAGGGAGGCGATTGCAATTCATGAACGGCTCCTGACCCCATAAATATCAATTAAACTGGCTATTGGATTGGAGGAGCTTGATTTATTTGTAGTTTCAGTTTTGAATAAGCTAGGTGCTTGAGATTGTCTGGTTACTCGATGAATATTGATTGTACTTCCTGAACATCACGTTGGAAGGTAATGTTCGCATTTAACTTTTATGTTATTCAAAATATATCAGTGCATATTGCAAGCTATCAGTCGTAGTAAATCAGGTCGTAAATCAGGATATTTACCTGATGGAACCAAAGGAATGTCTTCTGCGCCGAAATGCAATGACGTGAGACACTGAAAACCGCCGCGTCTCTAACAATAATACATTATAATCTCACATGGATTATAATCAAAACTAGTGCAGACGGCAGATAATATTCAACAGTACTCAATATTGATGCAACAATAATTCTAATAATGGACAAAATACCTAAAGTGAAGGATGGGTATGAGGCGTCACCTGTCAGCCTAACGCCTCTCAGTTCATTTGGCCTGTGCGAGTTCATGTCACAAATGAAAGTTGGGAATTTCGAAATGAAAGGAGTGAAGATGACGAGGTAAGGTATTATTGTGTGAATCATCTACTACAAGTAGCTGATGTAGTTGTCTATAAAATTATGTACCTAACTAACTTGCCAGCCAGAGGATTTGGTTCGTAGGTGGGTGCAAAACGCACTGAGTTCTTATTGAACCTTTTCCCCAGTGATTACCATAATTCGTAGGTACCTTTCACCTGTGTTATTCTACCACAGGCGTATTCTATCCAAGTCTATCAGTTCGCCATAATACCAAGGCTAGCCTAATTGTACTAGTTACCTATCATCGAACTTGAGTGCTTGAGCCGTCCCAGTTTGGCATAATACAACGTTTGTAGGACATTTTTTCGGAATAACAATAAAATAATATGAAGGAATAGCAACGCGAACTTCTGATTTCTGCATCCAAAATCTGGCAAACATTGTTTTTGTTTGTTTGTTTGTTCTGTTCTTCTACATCTTCTTCTTCAAAGTTGTGATCACGTCAGGGCACCAGTTGTGGTGAATAGGGCGTTAGTCCTCAGAAACCTCACCCTCAACTACTGCTCACCACAATTGGTGACCCCGACGTGATGGGAGTCGTGCTGGCGCGGTGGAGATGGCTCGGCGGGGTGTGCTTAATGGGTGCATGAGTTGAATTCCCCAAGAAAAAACTTGAAAGAAATTGATTTTGATTCCTCTTGAAAAAAATTGACACAAATGTGTGTTCACTGTCCACCAAAAGCACTATTTTCAGAAAATAATTGATAAAAAATCGAATATTGCCACTAGGGACATGGGGTTGTGGCTAAAAGAACCTGCAAATCCTAGGGAAACACATGAAAACCTCAGAGCTCCAACATTCATGCACTGAGATGGGGCAACAGAGATTTACAGCTATTGATTCTCATGGCAATCGCAAGTTAAACTTTGAAATTCAATTAAAATTATCAGAAATTACCTGGCAGTTGGCTTTTGTCCTACAACACTGGCAACAAGGCCACCAGTTGACTACAGCTTGATAACACAAAGGTAGTGTTGCAAAGAATCAAAAAACACACCGAACATTCCTAGTGTTCCAAATTACACCCCTTCACTGCTTGACCCTCATACTTAGTCATGGCCTCATACTTGGGCAGAACTACAAGGCGGACAGGCGGAAACTCTACACACAACATTGAGAACACTAGCTTTGTTCATGCAGTCCGTCAGAGCTTGTTCAGAGCAACCCGGGCATGCGCAGTAAGGGCGAGGCGAAGATTCGCTGTTTGTGCAGGGGCGAGCTCCTGGCCAAATGAACCGGTGCTCATGCTGTCCTGAGGCGGATGATCCGGTGTTCGTGCTGGCCACAGGGCTTCCTCCGAGCAGGCCCTCGCATGTCCCTCCAGCCGTTCGAGCATGTTGAGAGCTGACCCTACACCAAGCAAGTTCGGCTCGAGCAACAACTGAACTTGATTGGAGCCAGCCCCGAGAAGACAGCACGAACAAAGCTACTGCAGGCTTACACTGCCTCTAGTATCACATCGCAAACAAGCAAACATTTAAAACATACGATACACGAACCTATAACTTGCATTTATTTTCCAGTCATCTAATCTGAAATCGGTAACGAGTTGTAATATTAATAGACAATGACACCATCGTCTTACCTTGCACCATCCTGAGCCCCATTGACTAAAGCACATGCACAAGTTCTGTGAACCCCTTACTTTTTACAACCGAAGTCTAGTCATTATCAAAACTTTCTGTGATACTATTACGTACGTAATTCTCTTCTTTTTTCCCCTTTTTATATGCTATTTTGTATAAATTTCAACAAAAAAATACTAATTTTTTTATTGTATAGTTTACGCCTTTTTGGAGGAATTCTTCCTCATGTGTACATTTTGACTGTATATTCTTTTTGTACTTGCGTGTACAGTATTTATATCTGAAGTTACTATAAACAGAATGCATATAAATAGCGTGTGGAGAAGCTCCGCTAGGTGGCTTCACCTGACGTTCTTGTGTGCCCGCTTATCATTCTCACCTCTGTGATTTCGGAAACTTTCTCCATCCATGTCTACTGCACTACCAACCACCACCAACTGGTTTGTTGTTGATGTAGCATCCATGCATCATCCTTCACCGACCTTTAGCCTGTTGTTACTAGTCTCGTCTTTTGTGAAGGGAGTTATGTGTATGAGTGATTTTTACGTGTATGTAGTGTGTACAGTGGAAGGAACAGTGGGAGAACTGCATTCTGGAACCAGGAAACGCTTCAGTGCTCGTGAATCGGAGAAAGGAAGGGAGAAAATAGCTAAATATGGTGAGTTGGATCCTAACCTCTTTGTTTTAAAACAGGAGAGTCGCCCTTGCAAACACTATACTATACTTAAAACCGATACTTTAAAAAAAAGGTGAGGTTTTATAACGAATTTTTCTGCACTGTTTTAATTAAAAATAAATTTGTTTCGTATTTTATTGATCCTATCAGCTGTTTTTGTATACCAGATCTCAAGTGCTTGACAGCTTTTTTTTCTTTTTTTTTTTCAAGAATGGACATACCCATCGTTTTATAGCAAATCTGAACATGTCCAACTAACAAATGCTAATTATGAGGCAAATACTAATCACTAAAAATTCGATCGAAAGGCAAATAGTACCTACTACTAAACGTTAATTGCTACAATACCACTTTTACTCAAGGAAACAGAACATCCTGTAACCCTACAGCAGTTTTTTTCAGTTCCTGAACATTTTGTGAAAATGGACATGTTCAATTTTGATAGAGAGCTCCTCATCTGTGCCGGATTTATACCGTTTCATTCACGATCATGTTGACGAAGCTTTTCGGTGCAAGTGAATGGCTGGTTGTACAATGCTCTGGATGGTCTCAAAAAATTCTTTAGTTCAAGATCAATTTAAAATCGTTAAAAAACACCATACCCTTCTATAGTAAGTTTTCGAGCTACGGCGTTCTGAAAACTTCAACCCCTTTAGAGATGGCTGACAGTAACGCCGAGCTTCGCGGACCAACTAGACACCAAACGGGACCTAGTTGGGTTCTGTGATATTATTTCTGTCTGTGATTTTATTTCAGTTCTATGATATTATTTAATCGATTCTGTTCTGTGATATTATTTCATTTAAAAATTATGGATCGTTTGGATTTTGTTGATAGGTAATTTTGTATCTTGAACAAAGGTTATGCTTCATGAACAACAACGAATAATTACTGATTGAATTATTGAATCCTGCGCATTTTTATGAAACTGCAATTCCCAGAACGCGATTTAGGGCTTTTCTGGTGGAGCTGGAGGGTAGGTATTGACACAGAAAACAGTGATCTACACAGAAGGGGCGCCTATACAGGTAAATAATAAACCGTTGTGTAATAATTTGCAGCGCTCCACGTATACTTTTGTTTGAAATTACATCACCTACCTACCTGTATCGCATCAAACTACCAAATTACAGCGCAATTTGGAGTCGGCAGGTTCTTCATCAAGTTTCGTTATACGACGCTATTAAAATCGCTGTTTAAACGGGTGAATAAATCACGATAATGAAACGGTTTGAACGGAGAGTAATTAAATTCTTTATTGGAATCAAACACGTATTACTGTTAATAATGGTAAAACGTTAACAGCAAGCAATTATCGCTACGAAAACTCAGAACATAATGGCCACCTTGGGCTACTAAAGGAGAGAGGGGAGCGATCGATAATGGGAGGCAAAATCGATCGCCGGCCCGCCAACAGAACAACTGGATCCACCAGGTCACACCGGGAGCACTCTAGTGGGGGAATTTTGAACTGCTACCTTCAGTTCCAGATACCCACTACCTACCAGGCCAAACATCCTCCCCCCACGAATGAGGGACTCATTCTAACAGGTCCCCCCTAAAGAGCACTAGTGGGTATTAACAGTCCTTAGGTAACGGGCAGAGTTTAACTAACGGGCGGAGTTTTTCCCCATTACCGGAACGGACCTTGGCAACGCGAGTTACTCCATCCTTACCGGGAATCAAGTCCACGATCACACCCATGGGCCAGGGGGAATGTCATCTTCCTTAATCAACACCACATCACCAATTACAGCAGGACGATCAGGGGTATTCCACTTAGATCGGGTCTGGAGCTCTAACAGGTATTCGGAGTGCCACTTCTTCCAAAACTGGCCAACCAGATTGGAGCCGAACCTCCACTTGGGTGCCAAACGGGAACTGAACTCAAAAACGTTGCTCTCAGGCAGCGCGGTAAGAGGGCGTTGAACGAGGAAGTGAGCGGGGGTGAGCACCAGAACGAGTACTGATGAACGAGTGGGCGACTGTTAAGGATGGCCTCGATTCTAACGGCAACAGTACTGAACGTTTGAAGCGTGGTGGTTTGGTCTCTTAAATTCACCTTTAACAGTCTTTTAGCGGATTTCACAGTGGCCTCCCACAACCCGCCGAAGTGGGGCGCCCGAGGCGGAATGAACTTCCATTCGACTCCTCTATTGGCAAGTCGCTCAGCGATTTCAGAATCAGGGTCAGCGGGATTGGTGGAACGGATTCTATTAAACAGGTTGGAGGTGCCCAAGAAATTACGACCGATGTCGCTCCAGATGGCGGACGGAACTCCCCGACGACCCATGAAACGCTCCAAACATTGGAGAAACCCATCAGTACTTAGATACATGACCACTTCCAAGTGAACGGCTTTGGTCGTGAAGCACACAAAAACGGATAAGTATACTTCAACAGCGCGAGCACCGCGCAACCCAGCGACCGAAACGGTGAAAGGACCGCAAAAGTCCACACCGACCTGCTCGAAGGCAAAGGCACGGGTAACCCGGGCTTCAGGGAGCTGACCCATCGTGGGTTGAAACGGTTTGGGTTTAATTGAAAAACAACGGGTGCAACCGGATAATACTCGATTAACAGCATTTCTTCCATCAATGATCCAGTATCGGGTACGCAGGTGGGCCAAGGTGGCCCGCGGTCCCACGTGCATGCAAGCAGCATGAGCGTAACGAATAAGAAGCGGTACCAAAAAATCGGAGGGTTTGAGCAGAGCTGGGTGTTGGGTTTCAAAAGAGCTAGACATATTGGACAAACACCCCCCTACGCGAAGTATACCATCGGAATCGGAGAAAATCGCTAGTTGTTTCATTAGTTTGGTGGGCTTGGCTCCTTTAGCGGTTGCCTCCCAGACAGGCCACGGACTTGAGAACGGTGATCAAGCACCGAATCAGCCCTCCTGAGCTCAGCAGTGCTCAACGGCAATCTGGCCCGGGGCACCGAGTGAGAACGTCGGATTTTACAATGATTAATAAAACGGAGCATCCAGGCCGTCACTCGGCGTAAGACAGTGTAGGAACCGAATCGGGCTTCCCAAGGCGTCTCAGCGGAGCCAACGGCTACAATTTTGGATGAGGCACGGATCTCAGTGGAAACCGAGTCGGGCTTCAGGTCAGGGTGAATCCTCTTAATCGGCCACAAGGAACGATCGGAAGCCAACCAGGGAGGACCAGTCCACCACAACGGGCACTCAACCAACTGATCAGGTCCGGCCCCACGAGAAGCAATATCGGCCGGGTTATCGGGGGAGCGAACATGGAACCAGTGTTCCTTGGGTAGATGGGAGAGAGTCTTAGACACTCTATTGCCTACAAATACCTTCCACACCGGAGCGGGGTCAGCAGTGAGCCAAGATAGGACAACAGTACTATCCGAACAGGCAATTACTGCTGAATCCGGAACGGATGGATACTCCGAACGGACGCGAGTCATGATTTTCCCCAGCACATCAGCAGCTAGCAGTTCCAAGCGGGGAATTGACTGGGACTTCATCGGGGCGATTTTGGCTCGAGCTAAAATTAAGCGGCTATGGAAATTATCGTCCATGAAAGATACATGGTAAACCGTGGCAGCGTAAGCCTTTTCGGACGCATCAGTAAAACCCACTAACCATTGAACCGGGGCATCCACACAGATATGACAAGGGATGACAACAGATTGAAGTGAGTCTAGGGTGTTAGCGAGAGCTGTCCACTCGCGAACAACTGAACTCGGTAGTGGGTCATCCCACTCGTACTTGGAACGGCAAATTTCTCGTTGAATGAAACGGGCTTGGATGGAAACAGGCATGACCCACCCAGCGGGGTCATAGATGCGTCCAATCTGACTTGCTAACTCCCTTTTAGTATGAACGGTGGGGGAAACTGGAACCTTAAAGAAGAATGAATCAGATGCGGGGTTCCAGGAAATTCCTAATATTTTGAACGGTTTCTCGTCATCAGGATTCAAACATACAGCGACAGAGAGGGCTAACCGGTGCTCATCGGGAATACCTGAGAGCAACTGATCAGAATTCGAAGCCCATTTACGAAGCTCTAGCCCAGCGGTAGCCAACAGCGATAGCAGTTCGTTCCTAGCCTGTAACGCTGAGCTCAAAGAGCTCCCCCCACCATGCACGTCATCAATGTACGTGTTTTCCTTCAACAATTTGGAGGCAACCGGGTAGCTTTGTTCGTTTTCGTCCGCCAAGTGGCGAATGACTCGGTTTGCTAGGAACGGTGCGGAAGCTGTTCCATACGTAACGGTTGTAAGCGCGAAGCCCTTAACAGGCTGATCGGGAGAGTCTCGCCAAACGATTCGTAATAGGTCTTGGTCCTCAATCGGGTGCCGAATTTGTCGGAACATTTGCCTTATATCGGAGATGAAAACATAACGGAAGGCTCTAAACCTGGTGAGCATGATAGATATATCGGGCTGCATTTTGGGACCAACTAACAGAATTTCATTCAGAGACCTACCATTAGCGGTGCGCTGAGATGCATTAAAAACGACACGGATTTTTTCGGGTGGATCACCTTCACGGTGGACAGGGTGGTGAGGAATATAATAATTGGGACAACGGGAAATATCACCAGCCATCAACAGTCTCATGTGGCCCAACTTGGTATATTCACTCATTTAAACAATCGGTAAGCAGCAGCCAGAACAGGGTTGCGTTTTAGACGGGCCTCCATGCGGTACAACTGTCTGAGGGCGATGTGTCTGGATTCACCCAAAGCGGTAGGCACCTCTGACAACGGGAGAGCAACGGTGTAACGACCAGTGTCATCTCTACTAACCGATTCCAAAAAAAGCCTCTCAGCTAGGTGATCCTCAGGTGACCAGGGAGCAACGGGCTCAACGGACTCAATCTCAAACATCTGACGCCATCCGTTGAAACCGCGGCAGTCACGGCCTTGACCAAACTGTCATCATCGGAGACGGGACTAGTGATAGACGGGAAACTAAATACGCTGGGGGCTACCGGTTGGAAATCGGAAGTGCAGACTCTGGCCGCTAACTGAAATAAACCAATCGGTTCTTGAGCGGGATCAGCAGGAGGGACTATTGAAAACAGATTTCTAATGGGAGTCAAACGAATGGGCTCATTTCGATCGGTGTTTTCAACACTTTGATTACGAAATGGGAAACGAAGGAACGGCTTCCGTTGAGGTTTAGGGTTAGCTGCTACGAATTTAAAAACAGGAGCGAGTTCCCTGAGCACTTGAGAGTGATAAACCGTTGGTAGGAATTTTGGAACAGTGAAAACGTGAGGATCCAACAAGCAAGGGTAAGCAGCTTGTCGTCTAGCGTTGACAAGGAACGGGTGTGGTTCTATTTTGTTAACAGAATCACTACTGGAATAGTTGGTCACATGATCATAGCGGCCAAATCTAACAGACTTTTTGCGAACGGGAGGGACAGGTCCAAGGACCAGAGTGCCCAAGTCAGTTTCACAAAATCCAGCCTCAGTGGAACGGGGGAGCAGGCGAGAAAAAACGTCAGCCCCTGGATAGCCTGAACATGGTGGAAGCTGTGAAATTGTGGATCGGCTAACAGGGGTCCCATGGGTGCGGTCCTTGGCCATAAAGCGGGGTCCCAACATTGACTAGGCAATGGTGACAAGGGGCGATCCATAACAAATGCTTCAAGCGGGATTATTCTATCGGAACGAGTGTGAAGCTGAATTATCACGCGGTTGTGAATTGGGTTGGAACTCCCCCCTATTCCTCCCACAATACCCTTCATGGGGATCAGACTCAATCCCAACCGGTGAACGACTATCGGTGAAACGATATTGACTTCGCTTCCAGAATCAATCAGGACCCTAAATTTTACTGGTACTCCCTTACAGGAGGAAAGTGGGACTACGGCTGTGGGAAGGAGCCCAGACCGAGATAACCTCAAACAGGACTTGGTGGTGACGTCAACCTTTCTAAAAGTTTGGGACGAGCCCGCTACGCCTAAGTTGGAAGGCTCAATCCCAGGAAACGGGCCCCTGAAAAGACTACGACTAACCGAACCGGCAGTGCAATGAGGTTTCCCCAACCTGGGTATATCACCGTTAGGTTTCAACAGTTGGTTACTTCCTCGAAGCCAGTCGGTCCTAGGGACGATCATGCACCTAGTTCTACCTAAAGGTTGACGTCGAACGGTACGAAACTTAACGGTAGTGCTCCCTAGCGATAACTTGGAAGAAACGGGCTGAACGTTGGCATACCTTCATAACAGGGGGGAATTGTGCGGCGGAATCGACGAGTGGCCGGAGCGATGACCCCTTCTCCGGAGCTGGGCCACGGTAGCGGGTTGCCGAACAACGGGTCCAGTGGGCGGCTGGCTCCTCTGGATGGCTTCTTCTTCCGGGACGGCAGTCAGGGTTGACGGTGAAGAATGATGCGTGGGAACAAAGTAACTCTGTTTGTGACAGAGTAGGTGAATCGCCCAGAGCTCAATCCTACCTACCTGTCCCAAATAATTGAAAAATAAATTGCCTCTAAGGCAAATAAAAAGGAAAATTGAATAAAAGCAACGAAATGAAATGAAAATGTACTGTAATAAATTAATTATGAGGCTTTCCGAGTAGAAGAAAAAGAAATAATAATAATAAAATGATATTCAAAAGAAGAAAGGAATCAAAATCAACTTAGCAACGAGTTAAATAAAATAAAACAGGCACACCACCAAACATAGAAAAATTAACGCAAATTAACGATAGAAAGGAAAAGAATTAGGAATCAAAAGTCTCCCGAAGGAAAACTTACGTGGCCCAAGGGCGAAGTAAAAAAGACCAGTCATGCAGCATGACTTAATGAGCGAATTTTCAAAGAAATATTCGAATAAATGGCTATGGTTTTGAATAAAGGAAAACTTCTTCCTCCTACTGTTAGTACCTAAATTGAATAATTTGAAATAGATTTTTTCTTTCGTCTTCCTTCTAGTAATACGTGGGCCGGTACTTGTCTATCTATGAAGGTAGCATAACAATTATATGTCAAATGGGAAATTCAAGGAGTTGTACTAATCGTTTGCCTCCCCCTTTTTTGCTTCGAACTCTCGTCTTCAATTAATACTTCTCACATTTTTCAATCTGACCACTCTAAGGGGGTGGGGGTAAGAGTTTAAAGATTATCCTAGTTTTGGGTAATTTTTGCGCACTTTAAATGCTCTAATTTAAGAACGGATTTAGATATCTAAAATCCGATTTCACCATCGTGTTCAGCGTGCAAAAACCTTTAAAATGAGGGGTCACTTGTTAGAAAATAACATTTTGGGGATTTTTGGGTAATTTTTGCGCACTTTAAATGCTCTAATTTGAGAACGGATCAAGATATCTAAAATCCGATTCCACCATCGTGTTCAGCGTGCAAAAACCTTTAAAATGAGGGGTCACTTGTTGGAAAATAACATTTTGGGGATTTTTGGGTAATTTTTGCGCACTTTAAATGCGCCAAAACCCTCCTTAGAGTAGGCAAATTTCGCCCATCTTCGAACTTAGCCTTTCGATTGCCAAGATAGATTTTTTGTGCAAATTTGAGCTGTTTATCTCAATTCTATCGAGAGTTATCGTCTGGAGTGACACATATATAAATATATATATACATATAAAAAGTGTTAAATTTCAGGAATCGTTTTAGAATGGTCTGAAACGGATTTCTATGAAGAAAATTTCCAAAAATTTATATTATTTAAATTTCGAAGCCATTGCAATAGCTTCATTTTCTTTGAAAATTCGCTAAAAGAATGGAACCGTGAAGGAAGGGAAGACGAAAGCCGAAGCCGGAAGTCACGAGAAGAGTGAATCCAAAAGGCTGATTAATTACGGGGAGGGCGCTCAGTAGAAGGAGGGGCCCCGGCCCCCACTCCCCCATAGTGAGCCACGTCTCACTCCTCCCCCAAGACGCCCCTATCAAATTTAAGGGTTAATTTGGAGGGTGCGGCTTCGGAGAACGTGAGGGTGGATTCCTCCAGCGGTCTCCCCCCTACACTGCCATACATCGAGATTGCAGCAGATCCCTGGAGGAAACTGGAAAGGGGTTGACAAAGGTGAATGAGGTTCGGCCTATTGCTATATAAATTATGGTGGTGCCTAGAATGACATCGAAGAGCTCGAAAGTTCAAGTGTACATTTCCACACAAAAAAAAAGAGAAAAAAAAAGAAGAAAAAAAGTCTTGTAAGTTAGAAGAACTTACGCAAAACGGTTCAGGATTAAGTGATAATGATTTGCGCGGACGGAGGTAGTTGAGGTTTATGATATACATATTTTTAGTTATGAGTTATTTAAAACGAACTGATGCTGAGAAGATGGTTGTTGGTTGTGATTTGCGCGGGGGATGCGGAGAAAAAACTGACGTGGAGGCGTGACGTAAGTCGCAGCGTTCCAGGCCAGGTTAAAAAAACTCCGCTGACGTGTAGAGGGGTCGGAATGAGGCATAGCTGGAAAATACAACTGATGAAAGTATACGGAGTAATGATGAGCGATATGATTGTTGATTATTGATTGTTGATTTGTATATATTATATGATTTTACTATGGTGGTCATTATTAAATTTTTATGCTACTCGCAGCTAGTACGCTTGTAAAGCTTAAGTTGCGACACGTGCTGCACCTTGGTGTCGGCCGGGTCGTCAACCCGGGCCACAACATAAGTCACAGGAGACAAAACGGATGTCACATTATAAGGCTCTGTATATTTATGTGATACTAGCCTGACCGCTCGCTTCGCTCGCTATCCGAGATTCGCTGTACGCAGTATCGTGGAACCAGCAAACGACGGAAAATCCCATAGCCTACCGGGTATTTGTGCCCAATTTTATCAAAATCCGTCAAGCCATTCAGGAGTTGACCATGGTCGACCATATTTCCGCTATGGTCAGGGAATTAAAAATGCGCCTACGTTCAACTTGGGAGGCTACCGGATATTGCTGCCAAATTTGGTCGATATCCGTTGAGCAATTCGGGATTCGACCATGGAGGGGCCCATGGATGCGCTATGGTCGACCGCGGGGGTAGTCCGAAGGGTCGATCGTAGAAAGAATTTCACGTAGATTACGAATACGCGATAAAAAATAGGGGTTACCATTTCAATTAACGAAGTTGACCATGGTCGACCATAGTTCCGCTATGGTCAGGGAATTAAAAATGCGACGTTGCACAACTTGGGAGCCTACTGGATATTCGTGCCAAATTTGGTCGATATCCGTTGAGCAATTCGGGATTCGACCATGGAGGGGCCCATGGATGCGCTATGGTCGACCGCGGGGGTAGTCCGAAGGGTCGATCGTAGATAGAATTTCACGTAGATTACGAATACGCGATAAAAAATAGGGGTTACCATTTCAATTAACGAAGTTGACCATGGTCGACCATAGTTCCGCTATGGTCAGGGAATTAAAAATGCGACGTTGCATAACTTGGGAGCCTACTGGATATTCGTGCCAAATTTGGTCGATATCCGTCAAGCCATTCAGGAGTTGACCATGGTCGACCATATTTCCGCTATGGTCAGGGAATCAAAAATGCGCCTACGTTCAACTTGGGAGGCTACCGGATATTGGTGCCAAATTTGGTCGATATCCGTCGAGCCGTTCGGCCGTGAAAAACAATTCGGGATTCGACCATGGAGGGGCCCATGGACGCGCTATGGTCGACCGCGGGGGTAGTCCGAAGGGTCGATCGTAGATAGAATTTCACGTAGATTACGAATAGGCGATAAAAAATAGGGGTTACCGATCAAATAACGAAGTTGACCATGGTCGACCATAGTTCCGCTATGGTGAGGGAATTAAAAATGCGACGTTGCACAACTTGGGAGCCTACTGGGTATTCGTGCCAAATTTGGTCGATATCCGTCGAGCCGTTTGGCCGTGCATAGAATGACAAACACACACACAGACAGAGATCCGTTTTTATAATATAGTAGGGATAGTGATTTTGGACTTAATATTTTCAGGTGCAGATTATAAAATGTAAGATTTTATGAGGACTAAGTCGTTCAATTTGAAAGATATTGGCTGGTGACGGGCGTCGTAGTACTTGCGACGGGCCTCGCGGGCCGCCACCATATTAGAGTAAGCCGTGGCCCACACGGACGCGGCATCGCCTGTCGCCGGTTGGTCCCCAGTCTCCCAGACAAGATTCAGGGGCAGTTGGAGCTCCCAACCATGGAAAAGGCGTGCTGGTGAAAATTTTGTTGAGCTGTGAACAACAGAATTCAATGATAACTGAAAATAGGGGATGTTTTCATCCCAACGCACCTGATCCTGAGCCGTGATCGCCGCGTTGACGTTACGGAGCATTCGCTCGGCGAGGTTTGGTGTGTGGTAATGCCGTGGCAGCAAACGCGTGTTGATTCCCGCTGATAGCAGGAACTCTTTGAAGGCCTTGCTGGTGAAAACGCTGGCTTGGTCCGTAATAAGCGTAGCTGGGTAGCTGAATTTGCTGAAAACATGCTCATCAAGCAAGCGGATCAGATTAGTGGTGGTTTGCCGTTTGAACGGAAGCAGCAATACAAAGCTTGAAAAAGCATCGACGCATACCAACAGAAATTTATTCCCCTTCTTACTACGGGGGAAGTGAGCCACATCAATAAACATAGCCTCCATGGGCCGGGTATAGGAGAAGGAGGATAATACCCCTCCGGTTTTATTATCATACTTTGAACGGGCACAGACTAAGCAGTCCTGTACCTGTTTCCTCACAAACGCCTGTAAGTTTGGGTAATAGAATTAGGATTGAATCCGAGAAAGAGTTTTATGGTACCCCATGTGGGAACCAAACACTGAGTCATGACAGTATCTAAATATGTACGGAAGCAATTGTGTAGGAATATACATGCGTTCGTACGCACCACATCGATGATACAAAATATCGTTTTTTAGAAGTAGGTTAGGATGGTTCTCCCCTGCCTTGAGGGAGCGTATAAGGGGTTGTAGTACAGGGTCGGCCTCCTGTGACGCCGACAACGTGGCATAAAACATAGGGTACTCCTTCAGAAAATGTAAGGAGTGGGCTGATGGTAGCGGGGGCGGTACAGACTCTCCGGCGGCGTATCGAGGAGACGGTGTGGCCAGCACCTCGCCCCGCACACCGTCCGGAGAGAATGCACGCGTGAGCCAGTCAGCAGCCGCATTTTGCTTCCGAGTCTGCGAAGCAGCGGAAGCCTTGTGTTCACTTTCGTGAGCCAAAAAATTTTTGTCTTCAGAAATCAAAATTTCCACTTGCATTTTGCGTTTCAAAGCCTACTGAACAAATTTGGTTCCGTGTCTGTCGGTCTGTGAGTCTGTGAGTCTGTGAGTCTGTCCGCATTTCCTTGTTACAGCCATAACTTCCACGATTTTGAATTGATTCAGCTCAAATTTTGAGGGATGGTGCGGATAAGGCCCCTTGAGGTCCCATACAAATTTCAACATGATTGATCCAGCGGTACGCCCTGCGCATGCGCTAACGTTAAATTCAACAAACACGCATAACTTTCACAATTTTGATTCAATTTCGCCCAAATTTTCAAGGGTTGTTTGGACAAGGCCTAGTGAGTTCCAGTATGAATTTCAGCATGATCGGACCCTCGGTGCGCTCTGCGCATGCGCTGGCGTGAAATAGATTCAATTTCCTTGTTACAGCCGTAGTAACCAAAGATTTCACCCAATTTCAATGTAATTCTCAGGGATTAAGCGGGTAGGGCCCATTGAGGTCCCATATAAATTTCAACATGATAGAGCCAGCGGTTCGCCCTGCGCATGCGCTCTGTCTGTCTGTCTGTCCTTCTATGCACGGCCAAACGGCTCGACGGATATCGACCAAATTTGGCACGAATATCCAGTAGGCTCCCAAGTTGTGCAACGTCGCATTTTCAATTCCCTGACCATAGCGGAACTATGGTCGACCATGGTCAACTCCTGAATGGCTTGACGGATATCGACCAAATTTGGCACGAATATCAAGTAGGCTCCCAAGTAATGCAACGTCGCATTTTTAATTCCCTGACCATAGCGGAACTATGGTCGACCATGGTCAACTCCTGAATGGCTTGACGGATATCGACCAAATTTGGCACGAATATCCAGTAGGCTCCCAAGTTGTGCAACGTCGCATTTTTAATTCCCTGACCATAGCGGAACTATGGTCGACCATGGTAAACTTCGTTAATTGAAACGGTAACCCCTATTTTTTATCGCGTATTCGTAATCTCCGTGAAATTCTATCTACGGTCGACCCTTCGGACTACCCCCGCGGTCGACCATAGCGCACCCATGGGCCCCTCCATGGTCGAATCCCGAATTGCTCAACGGATATCGACCAAATTCGGCACGAATATCCAGTAGGCTCCCAAGTTGTGCGACGTCGCATTTTTAATTCCCTGACCATAGCGGAACTATGGTCGACCATGGTCAACTCCTGAATGGCTTGACGGATATCGACCAAATTTGGCACGAATATCCAGTAGGCTCCCAAGTTGTGCAACGTCGCATTTTTAATTCCCTGACCATAGCGGAACTATGGTCGACCATGGTAAACTTCGTTAATTGAAACGGTAACCCCTATTTTTTATCGCGTATTCGTAATCTCCGTGAAATTCTATCTACGGTCGACCCTTCGGACTACTCCCGCGGTCGACCATAGCGCATCCATGGGCCCCTCCATGGTCGAATCCCGAATTACTCAACGGATATCGACCAAATTTGGCACCAATATCCAGTAGGCTCCCAAGTTGAACGTAGGCGCATTTTTAATTCCCTGACCATAGCGGAAATATGGTCGACCATGGTCAACTCCTGAATTGCTTGACGGATTTTGATAAAATTGGGCACAAATACCCGGTAGGCTATGGGATTTTTCCGTCGTTTGTAGGTTCCACGATACTGCGTACAGCGAATCTCGGATAGCGAGCGAAGCGAGCGGTCAGGCTAGTTATGTATAATGGACGTAATGTATTATGGAAGTCATGTTATGTATAATATGTATAATATGTATATTTCATGTAATGTTATGTAATGTTATGTTATGTAATGTAATGTTATGTAATATGTATATTTAACGTTATGTAATGTTATGTAATGTAATGTAATGTTATGTTATTTTGCTTCCGAGTCTGTTCTATTTTATAATGGGTCACTCTGATTGTGACGAGGAAGCTCCTGTGCCATCACCTTGGCAGTGTATTTTCTAGATGGAACATGAATAAGCACAAAGTTATACGACATTAGGCGTACCACCCAGCGTTGAACGCGGGGGTTGGGATTATCAAGTTTAGTGACAGTAGTGATCGCCGAATTATCAGTGTATAAATAAAATCGAGAGTGCGCAATATAAAATCGATATTTCAGAATGCCTTCTAAAACTGCTAGAAATTCCTTTTCATAAATAAACAATTTTTACTCGCGGTCAGATAGCTTGCGACCGGCATACGCTATAGGCTGGTGCTTCCCAGCGGTAGATTGCTGAGTAAGCACGCTAGAAACTGCAACTGACGATGCGTCTGTCCACAAATGAAAAGGTTTATTGAAGTCTGGAAGTGCTAAAACAGGAGGATTGAAAACAATATTATTGTTTTCAAAGGAGGACTGGATTGACAAATTACTTTTTCAAAATGGAATCTAAATTTATTTTGAGCTGACCCTTTGTCATTTTCGTCTGGAACAGTGAATCTGCTGGCGACGGCAAGGCAGCAGAACATGTACCTACCTAAAACACAACCTTGAAATGGATGTTTATCTTACTTAATTATTTTTTAACAGTAATTCAGTAAGATAAAAAGTACAAAGATGGGTATTTTGGGAAACAGCACAATTATTATGCCAAATAAATTAATTGGGAAGGGTATCGATGTTTTCATAACATAGTCCCTTCAATGTTTTTCCCATCGATTTTTTTCATCCATCAATGTTTTTACTTCCATCATCGAACTTGGTTTATTTGGCAAGATAGAAAAAGAGCACCAGCGTAGTGTACTAGAAGTTTAGAATAGTATACACTACCATAACATAATGAGAAAAACTAAAATAATGTCTCATGATACCCTGAAAATGTAGACTGAGAGGAACTCGAAAACGTAGGTAGTTAGTTTTGAAAATTGACTAAAGGTTGTGGAAATAATTTAGATATAATATTGTGGGTATCTTCCCTTTCGCAACTATAGTCCCCTTTACCTTTCCCCGCGATTGTTCCAATTTTAAGTCCCACTATTGTTCAATTATAAGTCCATTAATTAGAAGTTTATTAATTATAAGTCCATAAATTATTAGTCCATAATAATGAATCTTTTCAATTCAATTCTTTATTAAAACACATAATTAGTACGTAATGAAGAATATAAGTACAGTGAAAACCATGTTCATGAATGGGCCCCTAAGGTCTTGACGACCCGTCCAGGGGCTGGTTGTCACTAACTAGCTTATTAGTTTGGATTGAGCGTGTACTTTTAGCTGGAAACACTATATTTACAGACAATATTCAACTTGAGTGAAAAAAATAAATTAATGTATATATGTATGGGTATGTAGCACATGGGTTGTTGTGTTCAAATGGAGTTGAATAAATCCGGGAACTATACAATTTCTTTCTGTTTGTTACAGTTCACAGACCAATAGCTGATGGGCGGATAAATGGATAAGGTTGGTATTAGTTAGTACTGCTGATACTACTAGTAAATAAAAGTCGCACTTGATGACGATATACAAGGTACAGAAGACACCTGTTTGTTTAAGTTTCATAATGTTTTCATACAAGTTAGTCATCGCAGATGCTCGATGCTGAATAAACGAATTTCAAAACACGCCACCTAACCACGATGTTGGGAAATGGAGTTGAATAAATCGGTGAACTATACAATTTGGGTGCTAAACGCACCGAGTTCTTATTGAACCTTTTTCCCAGTGATTACCATAATTCGTAGGTACCGTACGCCTATATTATTCTACCACAGGTGTATTCTGTCCATCAGTTCGCCACAATACCAAGGCTAGCCTAATTTTACTAGTTACCTATCATCGAACTAGAGTACTTGAGGTGGCACAGTTTGGCACAATAGGTACAACGTTTGTAGGACATTTTTTCGGAATAGCAACGCGAATTTCTGAGTTCTGCATCCAGAATCCGTCCAACTTTTTTTTTTTTTTTTTTTTTTTTTTTTTTTTTTTTTTTTAATGGGTCAAATTTTTTATTTTGACATAAGTATTTTTGAGGTAGGAGGGAACCTTGTGTTGGCTTTATCAGTCCTCGAGGATTGGTAGTGGGGCCCCATCTTCCATCCCCAGCCCTTCTGCCTCCCCAAGGCCGCGGATCCGTCGACGTAGCCCCCTGATGCGCATTGAAATGGCCCTTATCACGGCGAATTGTAGTTTCACTCGGACCCATCCCATGACGTGCCCCTCTGGTCTTCGCCACTTCTCGGCCAAAGTCCTCCCAAGCTGCTTGGTGAAGGCTCCGAATTCCTTATGAAGGACTCCGTCACAGGTTGTTATGAGGGGGGTGAATGAGCCACGATGCTCTTCAGCGGCGTGGTTGTATTTCCGGTGTTTCTCGGATGCTGCACGTTGGAGAGTTTCCTGGGTGGCCTGAGACAGGTAGGAGGGGGCGTCAGCGTTAACGATGCGAGTATCAAAAAACGCCACCCGCTCCCTGTCCCACACCCCATCGACTTTCATATCGCCAACCAGTCTGGGCTGCCCTGCGTCCGCCTCCTGCATCACTGGCTCGACCGCAACCCCCCTCCAGGCCAAACGACTCAAGTCTGCCACCGTGTCCCGAAGGAAGTCGTGACCCTGCTTTATCAAGCCTCCTTTTTTGCAATTAAGCAGGTGATTGAGGTCCGTCCTTGCTCCACAACCGTCGCAAGCATTTGGGAGTGCTAGGGGGTCTTGCCCGTACCTCACCGCCAATGCGTCCCGGAATTGCGTAGCTGATAGGTCAAAACCGTCTGATGCTAGCGGTTTTGCCCTCCGTCCAACTTTGTTTTGACATTTTCTGTCTTTGCTTTGCTACATAAACTCGAAAATGAAACGCGGGACATGCAACGGAGACATGCAACGGAAACAACGTCACGAAAATATTTCTGATGATTTTCGCTTACAACCGATTCGTTGCTACGGAACTTTATCTTCGCCAGTTATCATCGTACAAAAATCGTTCACCACTCGTTGGATAGCTCTCGATTTACCTAACCATACTACGTTAACCACTGCGGACTGCATGGCCAACAAGCTGCGGTATGAGCGTGGTTGTTTAAATGAATGTTTACGTACATAATACAGTGGAGTCCGGCTAATCCGAACTAATTGGGACTGAAGGCTGTTCGGACTAGGTGACCAAAACAATTAAGTACGAAGTACTTGGTGTGGGTGCGGGAGGGAGCGCTAAGACATAAAATGTCCCTCGTGGTTGCGTACTTGTACGGAAGCTGTACCCACCGTTTGTGTTTTAAAGTTTAAAAAAAGTAGTACTGGGCCTGTTATGCTCTTCCAGTGCTTTGACAGAAATTGTACGATTTGATGACAGAAAATAGTCTGCCAAAGACTGTGGATGCCCCAGTAATGATGGTATCAGTACTTGGCAGCATGAGGTAATATTACTGAAAGCATCGCACTAAAATGCATAAAATAGAAAAAACCTTCAAAAAAGCTGTAAAACTAAAAAGTAAAGAATAATTTTCATGTTGAAAAAACGTACATAATTTATTCAAAGCCAATACAAGAAAATGTTTAGCCGGCGCCAAACTTTAACTGAAACCCCCACAGACAGCCTTCATACTGCATCCCTTGGTTTTTTTATATACTATAGTTTAAAACTGGCGCCGACTTCAAAAATGTTGTAGCTTATGGCTTTGAATAATTTGTTTGGTTGTTGGTTCTGTTCTTCTTCTTCGAAGTTGTGGTGATCACGTCAGGGCACCAATTGTGGTGAATGGGGGCATCCTAAACCTCACCCTCAACTACTGCTCACCACACTTGGTGACCCCGACGTGATGGGAGTCGTGCTGGCGCGGAGGAGGTGGCTTGGAGGGGTGTGCTTAATGGGTGCTTGAATTAAATTCCCCAAGAAATAACTTAAAAGAAATTGGTTTTGATTCCTCTTGAAAAAAAAAAAAAATTGAAAGAATTGTGTGTTCACCACGGATGTTCCAAGTGAACACCGAAAGCACTATTTTCAGAAAATAATTGATAAAAAATCGAATATTGCCACTAGGGACATGGGGTTGTGGCTAAAGGAACCAGCAAATCCTAGGGAAACACATGAAAACCTCGGAGCTTCAACATCCATGCAGTGAGATGGGGCAACAGAGATGTACAGCTATTGATTCTCATGACAATGGCAAGTTAAACTTCGAAATTCAATTAAAATTATCAGAAATTACCAGGCAGTTGGCTTTTGTCCTACAACACTCACAACAAGGCCACCAGTTGACTACAGCTTGATAACATGAACCCACTGTTGTGAAAAATCCGAAAACGCTGCAAAGTCCTTGTCACATGGGTTTATTGTTCTATTGGACACACCTACAGAATTTTTGGCTGCCCATTTATTGTTTCATTCATGCGTAATAATCGAAATAGCTATTTCTGATGGTCTCCATCAATTTTGGCCCCTAGAACCCAAATTAGGTACGCTTCTTTTTTTGTCAACTATCTTTGGTCATATAGGTAGTGCCTATAATAGGTAGTGCCATTTAATCGTCTTGATCCACGTGTTGACACTTTTCCAGTGTGATTATACAAATTGATGGTGATTTCAGACGATTTCCCAGGTTTTTTACTCATAAAAAATCAATTTGGGAGCTGAACAGTTGGTAGAACTCAATTTTCCACTCGTTGGTCAAAATCGACTTCATATTCGGTCTTTTCCTCCCAAAAAACATGGAAAAACGATACCTCAACAGCTCATTTTACTAACATGTTACTAAAACACAAAAAGTACCTATTTGTATACAAATTTTCACTCATAACACCCCTGGATATATTCCGATCCTGCTGAAAAGTTTTGGGACACAACTAGGGCCCAAATGGAGCATGTGTGCGAAAGAACGAATTTTTTAGACCGAAATTAAAGTAGATATGGATGATACGGCGGATGGACATTCTATTTTTGGAATCTACGCACCTTGAAATGGAAAAGGAAAAATTTTGAGGGGGTGTTATAAAAATATTTTGCTGAGCGAATACATAGGTGTTTTATTCACAGAATAATAAACAAAAACAAACCGAATATTCCTAGTGTTCCAAATCACACCCCTTGACTGCTTGGCCCTCATACTTAGTCATGGCCGCATACTTGGGCAGAACTACAAGGCGGACAGGCGGAAACTCTACACACAACATTGAGAACACTAGCTTTGTTCGTACAGTCCTTCAGAGCTTGTTCAGAGCAACCCAGGCATGCGCAGTAAGGGCGAGGCGAAGTTTCGCTGTCTGTGCAGGGGATAGCTGTCCTGAGGCAGATGATCCTGTGTTTGCGCTGGCCACGGGGCTTCCTCCGAGCAGGCCCTCGCATGTCCCATGGGGAGAACAGGGGCAGCTGAGCCCTGCTCTTCTGCTCATGCGTCCTCAACGTGCCTCTCCAGCCGTTCGAGCATGTTGAGAGCTGACCCTACACCAAGGAAGTTCGGCTCGAGCAACAACTGAACTTGATTGGAGGTAGCCCCGAGAAGACAGGACGAACAAAGCTACTGCTTCCACTTCCTCTAGTATCACATCTCAAACAAACAAACCTGTGAATATGTAGACGACAACCACCACCAACGTGGAGGTTTCTACGTGACTAGGTGGTTATCTCGGGTCTCGGGTAGAAGGTTAGAATGGACATAGCGTGGTCAATGTAAATGCTGATGATAATTAACGTCTAATTATAAAGTGCGAACTAAGAAGTATATACGTTTTATTATTCAATGCACCTTAACATGGCGCAGTCGGTAGGACGTGAAATGTTGCGAATTTGGAAGTGTGTGTAAATAAAAAAATAAAAACAGTGAAGTTCCTACGCATATACGGTCAATCAAGCAAGTTAACCTCAAAAGTTCGGGACTAATCAACGAGGGTCTGCCTGAAATTCCTGGTTGTTGAAAATAGCAGAACTCTCCTTGTGAACTACTCTGTGTCCCACTATCATGGCGTTGGAATTTCGGCCTCCTGGGGAACTACGGTTGGATGGCAATGTGAGCCAAAACTTCAAGACGTTTAGAAGTGAAGTACCTAAAGATATTTTTCACCGCCTCTGAAACCTTCAAAAAGTCTCATGACGTTCAGGTGGCTAGGCTCCTCAACCTTATAGGGCGTACAATGCGTTATACATATCTGGTAAAGAAACCGTTGACTCCGTCTTGGATGCTCTGGAGAAGGAGTTGGTCCCGTCTAGAAATGAGGTAATGATTCATTTCAAATTCTTTAAGCGAGTGCAGAAGGATGGCGAGACTGTTGATGTCTGGATTAGAGCTTTGAAAGACTTGATCGTCGATTGTGATTTTGGGGATGCAGAGGAAAAAATTCTAAGATCTCAGATCGTTCTGGGTGTGAAAAATCTCGAACTTCAAGAGAGATTACTACGTCAAAATATGGATTTGAAGAAAGTGTTTGCCGCCTGTCAGGCTCATGAAGCAGGTGAAAGGTATCGCCGAGAAGTCAACAAAGAAACACGCGCATTGGAGGAAGTGCGAACGCTTGATCAAATCAAACATAACTTCAGGGATGGACTGAAAAACTCCAACCAGGGCTTGGTTGACTCCGGTGGCAGGCAACCCACATCGAGTATCGATGCTTCTGTTCCTCGTCGTCAGATAACTGGGTCACGAGGTGAAGGGCTGATAAAAGACTGTCGAAATTGCTCATTTTCGCACCCCATTAATCGCTGTCCAGCTTTTGGTAAAGTATGCAACTTCTGTCAAAAACTCAACCACTTCAAGTCCTGTTGTTTCAAGTTGAAGTTTACTAATAAGAATACATTAGAGTTATGTAGATCTGAGAATGACGACCAAAATGGTGTAGGAATTGAGTCTTTAGTTATTGAAACTATCACTAATGAAAATACAGTTGTTAAATGAAGAGCATGGTACAGGGATATAAGGTTACAACATGCTGTCATAGGTAAATTCAAAATTGACACAGGGTCAGAAATCAATACATTACCTGTTTCGCTGGCTCAACAATTCCTGGATCAACCCACCTTTACTTTGAAGGCTTATGGAGGGTTTCAAATCACATCTCTTGGACAAATGACCTTAACTTGTTCTTACAAGGATAGGAGTGCTGTCGCTAAATTCGTCGTAGTGGGTGATGGTTACTCACCCATCCTAGGGTTACAAACTAGTTTGGACTTGGGCTTGGTTTCGTTGATTGATGAACTGAGTACGTTCATGTCCAAAGAGGACTTCTTGGAGGCCAATAAGGATGTGTTTACGGGTTTAGGATGTTTTCCCGATGAATATACAATGAAACTCTGGAACTCTGGATGCATTGCTGGATAAAAAGGTAATAGTTCCAGTTTCTGAACCATCAGAGTGGATCAGTATACTAGTACTAGTTCAAAAGCCCAATGGTACTCTGCGCATCTGTATGAACCCGATTGAACTAAACAGATGTCTTGTTCGGGAGACATTTCCTATAAGACCAACAATTGAAGAAATGGCGCCGAAATTAACGGGGAAAAAATTCTTTTGTGTTTTTGACATAAAGGATGGTTTCTATCATGTTGCGTTGGACGATTTTTCAAGCAGGTTGTGTACTTTTTCTACTTGTTTTGGGAATTACCGCTTCTTGAGATTGCCGTTTGGAGTTAACCCTGCTCCTGAACTATTTATGAAACTTAATCTCAAATATTTTGGGGGCATTGAGGGAGTTGTGGTGTATTTTGATGATATTTTGGCTGCTGCAGACACTCAAAAAGAGTTAAACAAGGTGGTGCAGAAAATACTGGACAGAGCCAGAAAGTTTAACATAAAATTTAATCCATCGAAGTTGCAGTATTTTCAGGACGAAATTAAATTTGTGGGGTACATTTTTAATAAAAATGGGATGTCTTCAGACCCGGACAAAATCTCTGCCGTAGAGAAATTAAAGGTACTCGTACCATCAAATAGAACAGAATTGCTTCAAATTTTTGGGTTTGTAAATTACTTGCGGATGTTTATACCTAACTTTTCCGAAATTGTTTCACCTATGAGGGAGTTATTAAAAAAATAAGTAAATTTCCAGTGGGGGAGCCTCAGGCTCAAGCATTTCGTAATTTAAAAAAACTAATTTGTGACGAAACGACATTGGCTACGTTTAATCCTAACAAATCAGTACATATAGAGTGTGATGCATCTAAGGATGCTGTAGGCTGTAGGGTTTGCCATGTTTCAAGAGGGCATTCCTATATACTACGGGTCAAGGTCGCTATCTGATACGGAGAAAAACTGGGCTCAAATCGAAAAAGAATATGCAGCTATTTTGTTTGCTTGTGACAGGTTACATTATTTCATTTTTGGGCATCCTGATGTAATTATATATACTGACCACTCTCCGTTACTATCGATTCAGGCTAAAAATTTTGAGTCAATTCAAAATACGAGGCTGAGGAGAATTAAGCTAAAACTTTTGAATTACGAATTTAAACTCCAATTTAAGCAGGGTAAGAAAATGTACACGGCTGACTTGTTAAGTAGGAATTTCATTACTACCAGAGTAGTTGAACCCGAACAGGAATTGGTCCATGTGTTGACTAAAGGGGAGTTGATATTCAAGAACAATAAATTACAAACATTTCAACAAGCGACAAGGAATGACCCAGTACTGACCAAAATTATCGAATTTTATCAAAATGGTTGGCTGCACGGTACAAAATCAGATGGTGTTAATGGAGAGCTAGCACATTTGATTAAAATTAAAGGGTCAATCACAGTAGAGGACGGTCTTGTGTACAATGAGCACCGTCTGGTTGTCCCCCAGTCCTTGAGAAATTATATACTAAGCTTGTTGCATGAGACGCACTTGGGTATAGAAAAATCCAAAGAATGGGCTCGTAAAATCGTTTATTGGCCGGGTATGAATGAGCACATTATCAATTTTGTACATTCATGTACCACATGTCAACGGTTTGGAAGGAATAACATGAAAGAGCCTCTATTAAGCCATGAAATCCCTACGATTCCCTTTTATAAAATAGGCATTGACATAGCAGAGTATGGTCAAAACGCCTTCCTCGTGGTAGATGATTATTAATCACGTTGGCTCGAGGTGGAAATTCTTAAGGATAAATCCACTTGTTCTATTCTAGGTGTTCTCAAACCTTTCTTTGCTAGATGGGGTATTCCAGGAATTGTTGTGCCTGACAACGTCCCATTCTCAAGCCAGGAATTTCAGGCTTTTGCGGAAGAATGGGGCTTTGATCACACAACCATTAGCCCGCTTCATTCGAGGGGTAATGGCTTGGCGGAGAAAGGTGTTCACATTGCAAAGTCGTTGCTTAAAAAGTGTGAGTTTGATGGGATCGATTTTCATTTAGCACTGTTGAATTATAGGAACTCAGTCCTCACAGGATTGGGTGTTACACCAGCTCAATTAATTCAAAGCAGAGAGCTGAAAACCAAATTTCCGATTATTACGACAGGTCAGCCAGAAAGCAAGAACAAACTTTCACAGTCGGTGAGAATGTGCTCCTACGAGAGCAAAACGTGGATTAACGCAAAGGTGATCGATATTCACCCATCTCCTAGGTCTTACTGGGTTAGGTCAGAAAAGGGTGGAGTCTACAGAAGGAATGCTAGTTTTCTTCGGAAAGTTGTGGAAAGGAAAGATTGGACTGAGAAAGGAGGACAAATAGGAAGTACTAAATCCTTAAGCCATACTGTGAATTTTTCCCAACACCCAAGACAATCCAGTCGGGTTCGAAAACCGAGAGATTGGTCTGACTATGTTACCACTTAAGTGCAAGTTCATGTTTTGTTAGTTAGTTGCCACGTAAGATGTCATAACTCATGTATGTTGGTATGTAAATATTATGTTCTCTTAAATTTCTTATAATGTTCTTTAAATATTCAAGGCCTTTAGCTAAGTTTGTTTGTTAAGAAGACTATCTGTATTTTGAAGTTAGGCAAGAGCCGCTATGTAGTTTTGTACGATGTAAGTTGTAGCTGTCATGTAACTGGCTGGACTTATGTAGCGTTGTAAGTTGTTAGTTGTCAATTATTTAAAAAAAAAAAAAAAGGAGCATGTGAATATGTAGACGACCACCACCACCAACGTGGAGGTTTCTACGTGACTAGGTGGTTATCTCGGGTAGAAGGTTAGAATGGACATAGCGTGGTCAATGCAAATGCTGATGATAATTAACGTCTAATTATAAAGTGCGAACTAAGAAGTATATACGTTTTATTATTCAATACACCTTAACAAAACCTTTAAAACAAACGATAAACGAATCTATAACTTCCATTCGAGATTACTGGATTTACCACGTATTGTTTTCCAGTCATCTAATCTGAAATCGGTAACGAGTTGTAATATTAATAGACAATGACACCATCGTCTTACCTTGCACCATCCTGAGCCCCATTGACTAAAGCACATGCACAAGTTCTGTGAACCCCTTACTTTTTACAACCGAAGTCTAGTCATTATCAAAACTTTCTGTGATACTATTACGTACGTAATTCTTTTATTTTTTTCCCTTTTTTTTCCTATTTTGTATAAATTATTTCAACAAAAAAAAATACTAAGTTTTTTATTGTATAGTTAACGCCTTTTTGGAGGAATTCTTCCTGATGTGTACCTACATTTTAACTGTATATTCTTTTTGTACTTGCGTGTACAGTATTTATATCTGAAGTTACTATATTTAGAATGCATAAACAGAGAGAGAGCACTTATTGTGGATAATTAATATTAAAACAGTATTCATTGGACAACTTTTGGAAGTTGCCAATATGAGTAAAATATTCTAGGTTAAAAGACATTTCTAATACTTAACAAATGGTTTAAATATGTGAATTAAGATTATAAAGTTTAAAAATGACGATTTTTGGAGAATATTGTTGATTTGTTTTTTGGTTTAGCTAGTCTAATCCAAGACATAAAATTTAAATCTGTTATGAATTCACTGAAAAACACTATTTGTAAGAGTTCTAATGAAACTTTATGACCAAAAATAACCTAAAGTACTAATAACCCCAAGTCATTAAGTAGTATATATAGTTTGTTAGGCATTTAAATTATCTTTCGACTGTTAATTGTTGATGGCGCCTAGACACCAAGTTTTAAGGACATTATTATAATGTTAATATTAGTTAATTTTATATTGATGTTGGCTATTTCCGATTATTTAATATGTTTTGTCTTGTGATGATTGAATTTAATGGAAAACAAATTATTTCGGTCACTTGTCGTTCATCTTGAAGCTTTAATATACGAGTCGAGTATTCACATCCCCGAACTAGTGTAAGGATTACTGAGGAAAATGAAATTAATGAAATAATGGATGAAACATTTTATTCCAAGAATAATAAGAATATTATTCTGGTTATATGGAGGAGATGGAGATGTATTTGAAATTAAAGGACAATTTTTGTTGCTTTGTGAAATTTATACCATTCGGTACACTCTTCTGAATATCTATTTTTAACTCGTTCATCTTCTTTACGCCAGACCATGAAATATGAAGAAAAAGATATCTCTTGTATAAGAATTTGAGAAAACTTAAAGACGAGTTCTGCGACGAGTATGTTTTATTTCAGAATTCCTTACCACCGTTTGTGACTGGGGGAACGTGATGAATCTTTGAGTAGAGGTAGCTCTGATCACACTAAACACAACTTGGGTGGTGTAGGTATTTAAAAAAAAGTTAACTCTTGAGATTCTAAAACGTTTTAATCGGAGGACATTTGGTGGAAATATGTACTACCTATAATTCGAATGGAGAAGTCGTTTGCTTGGTCCTTACTGGAAGTCCTCATCTGTAATAAAAGAAGTAAGTATAATAATAGTAGGTAGTGTTGTAATATTATACGTTGACAAAGGATGTAGACTTAATTAAAAGGCGCAGGATAGCTAGTGATAGACGTTGATATCAATACATTCATATATGGAACAAATCGAAATTTCTTTCCTTTTTGGTTTATTATTTTCAATACTGAATCTTAAGAATCGAGCATGAAAAAAAAAAAAAAAAAAAATTTCAACCCCCCCTCAAAGTTTAATGGTTTCCGTTTCAAGGTATGTAGAATCCGAAAATGCAATAAAAACGCTGCAAATTATTATCCGACAGTTTATTATTAACCTGATTAACCTGTATGGATGCGCCTTCTGCGTAGATCATTGTTTTCTGTGGTCAATACCCTCGAGCTCACCCCAGGAGCTCCTAAATGGAGTACTGGAGCCCGCTCAGGAATTAAAGATTCATGCAAATGCGCGGGATTCAATAATTCAATCATTATTACCTTGTTGTTATTCATGAAGCAAAATTCCATTACTGACCACCTGATGAGATCGGCATCTCGCGATTGGTCTCAAGGATCACCTGACCCTGATGCACACCCCAAAGCCCTGAGCCCGGGGCGACACGATACCCCACCGAAAAGAGCTCGATATGAAAAATTCGGACACGAAATCGCGTCTCCTCGTGACCACAACTGTGATGCTCACGCGAGAAATCAACCGAGCTGCAGCTACCAAGTGGCCAGCAGAAATAGCAACTACCACTCAGAAACTGAAGACGACCAGTACAGCAATTTTGAGGATTATAATGATCTTTCCAATACAAAACGGTGAAACGAAGTAAAGTGATTTTTTCCGTTTGGATTGTTTGTATCCAAACAACCAAAACAATCAACACGCAGGATAGCTAGTGATCATCAATACATTGATATAGTTGATATCAATACATTCATATATCGAACAAATCGAAATTTCTTTCCTTTTTGGTTTATTACGAGTATTTTCAATACTCAATCTTGAGAATCGAGCATGAAAAAAATAAAAAACAATTTCAACCCCCCTCAAAATTTTATGGTTTCCGTTTCAAGGTATGTAGAATCCGAAAATGCAATAAAAAACGCTGCAAATTATTATCCGACGGTTTATTATTAACCTGATTAATCTGTATGGATGCGCCTTCTGCGTAGATCATTGTTTTCTGTGGTGAAAACAGAGCCATGCAAATGTGCCTGATTCAATAATTTAATCATTCCTACCTTGTTTTATTCATGAAGCAAAAGTTAAATAATAAACCGTTGTTTAATAATTTACCCAATTATACTTCAACGTTTGTTCACGTTGCGGAAGTAGCTATCAACAAAATCCAAAAGATCCATCATTCAGCGAATTTTCAAAGAAAATGAAGCTATTGCAATGGCTTCAAAATTTAAATAATATAAATTTTTGGAAATTTTCTTCATAGAAATCCGTTTCAGACCATTCTAAAACAATTCCTGAAATTTAACACTTTTTTATATGTATATATATATATATGTGTCACTCCAGACGATAACTCTCGATAGAATTGAGATAAACAGCTCAAATTTGCACAAAAAATCTATCTTGGCAATCGAAAGGCTAAGTTCGAAGATGGGCGAAATTGGCCTACTCTAAGGAGGGTTTTGGCGCATTTAAAGTGCGCAAAAATTACCCAAAAATCCCCAAAATGTTATTTTCCAACAAGTGACCCCTCATTTTAAAGGTTTTTGCACGCTGAACACGATGGTGGAATCGGATTTTAGATATCTTGATCCGTTCTCAAATTAGAGCATTTAAAGTGCGCAAAAATTACCCAAAAATCCCCAAAATGTTATTTTCTAACAAGTGACCCCTCATTTTAAAGGTTTTTGCACGCTGGTGAAATCGGATTTTAGATATCTAAATCCGTTCTTAAATTAGAGCATTTAAAGTGCGCAAAAATTACCCAAAACTAGGATAATCTTTAAACTCTTACCCCCCCCCCCCCCCACCCCCTTAGAGTGGTCAGATTGAAAAATGTGAGAAGTATTAATTGAAGACGAGAGTTCGAAGCAAAACAAAACCATAGCCATTAATTCGAATATTTCTTTGAAAATTCGCTCATTAAGTCATGCTGCATGACTGGTTTTTTTTCAAATGAAATAATATCACAGAACAACCACACCCCGTCTTCATACAGCCATCCATGATTATAATCAGGTGCCCTATCGATGATCCGAGCCGGATTCATACCGTTTCATTCACGATCATGTTGACTAAAAACTGGCGGCTAGACACACAGTGCCACAGGTGGTCTCAAAAAATTTTCTCTGGGACAAATTTTAAAATTTGAAAAAAACCATACCTTTCTAGTGAAAGCTGTCGAGCTACAGCGTTCTGAAAATATTAACCCCTATTTTTCGCCCTTTCGAATCGTCCCAAATAATCCCTTCTCCACAAAACAAGCTCCTCCCATTCAAGCAGCACTGAACCCCTTCCCCGTCTGACAAATTGAAATTGCAGTTCTGAGACAACTTGTAAAAAGTGGTTCTTTTAAAATTAGGGAGGGGATCGCCTATGTTAACGGCAAAACCATTTCATCTATAGTAGGAATTCTGAAGATAGAACTGATGAGTTTTTTGGTGTATTGCCTCTAGATCTAAAGAATTGACTGAATCAGCTATTTCTGTGGGGATTTGGCCTATTTGGTGAACAAAAGCAGCCGTTTTCTCTATGTTCTTTTAGCACCCCGTAAATTGAGGCCGATTAAATACACCTGTCGTGGCATCCACCATCTGCACGACATATCGGACAGATCAATCTCGATAAATTTACCGCATATGCTTGCACACATTCATTACAATGATTTTGTAATGAACTCGTAGTTGTCATCTTATGTCTCTTCGGTGGAGGAATTCCTACCGAGCTGGCTGTGATGGTTTCCGACCTTGACATCACTATAATATTTTGCTTTCGAAAACGACGAACTTTGAATGAAAATAAAACTGATGAATCGCAACTATGGAGATTGAAGCTGAAGCCAATATCTGGCCCATGAAGCATTTTCGGTAATTAACGTCAAAGGTCCCAATAAGTAAATATGCAATTGGGTGTATAATACTAACCCGCAACGCCATGTTGCTTTGATGGTTTCGCATTCTGTTCACATGCTCTCACTTTAAACTGAATGCACTATAGGATTTGATGGCATCCCTCATTACAGTGTCATTGTGTTCGAGCAATGGCCACACCATACTAAGTCACTGTTCATGCCTCATGACACATTCTCATCACAAGTTTAAGCTCATCCGGATCATCAAACCACTGAACCCATTCCCTTCTTTCAATTCTTGCTTCCTCATTCATCACCTCTTCCATTTCCTTCTACAAAACACTGGACAAGCGAAGTAAAGGAGGGATTGGTGGAGTGATGGGAAGGGAGGAGTGGGATTAGCGGAGTAGTCTGTAGAGTAGAAAGCACTCCACTCTACTTTCAACTCAACCAATGTAAACTGTGTGCCTTTAAACCTTTTAAACTTTACCAATGTAAAAGCGTAACTAGATTAGGTAGTTAGCGATCAAGTGCGACCTCCGTTTACTAGTAGTATCGGCAGTACTAACTCATACCAACCTTATCAGTTTTGGCAGTACACACCGGGCGGGCACTCTTTAGATATTTGTCTGTAAGCTGTAACAAACAGAAAGGAATTGTATAGTTCACAGATTTATTCAACTCCATTTCTCAACATCATGGTTAGGTGAAGTGTTTGAAATTCGTTTATTCAGCATGGAGCATTTGCGATGACTAACTTTTATGAATACCTACATAACAAAACTTAAACAAACAGGTGTCTTCTGCACCTAGTATATCGTACCTATAAACACATCTTAAATGTTACACTAGCAGCCTTTACACGTGTTCTTATTCCTGAACGTGAAGTGGAAGAACTGCACTTATCAGCATTTTCTCTAGGTGAACTTCACCATCACAGTGCCTGGTGCACATCCTGGCGAAACAATATTAAGTGCTGGCTTAAGGGGGCCCAGACTCAGTTTTTTGTCAGTTTCTTCAAGTTTTCTCTGGCTGTGATTAACTTACAGTTCTCCTAATGATCGATTTAAAAATTATAGAAAAGGTTATTGTTAAAATATGAAGAGGCATCATGTAATATACTAATATACCAATAGGATAATAAGCAAATGCGTACAAAAAGATTCATTATTATCGACTTATAATTAATGGACCTCGAAAACGGGTCTAGATTGGCAGACGGCTGACTGATAATTGTTTTCCATGATGAACTTGTAACAAATTATTAGTAACTACCTAATTAAGATTTATAAATAATTTAAAAGGTTATTTTTAAAATATGGAGACGAATCATGTATAATTGAAACAATTGCATACAAAAATATTCATTATTATGGACTAATAATTTATGGACTTATAATTAATAAACTTTTAATTAATGGACTTATAATTGGACAATAATGGGACTTAAAATTGGAACAATTGCGGGGAAAGGTAAAGGGGACTATAGTTGCGCGAGGGAAGATACCCACAATATACCTAGATTATCTCCACAACCGTTAGTCAATTTTCAAATCCAATTACGTTTTCGGGTTCCTGTCAGTCTCCATTTTCAGGGTATCATGAGACATTATTTAGTTTTTCTCATTATGTTATGGTAGGTGTACTACTGTAAAATTCTAGTACGCTACGCTGGTGCTCTTTTTCTATTTGCCAAATAAAACAAGTTCGATGATGGGAGTAAAAACATTGAGTGATGAAAAAAATCGATGGGAAAAACATCGAAGGGACTATGTTATGAAAACATCGACGATACCCCTCCCAATTAATTTATTTGGCATAATAATTGTGCTGTTTCCCAAAATACCCATCTTTGTACTTTTTATCTTACAGAATTACTGTTAAAAAATATTTAAGTAAGATAAACATTTATTTCAAGGTTGTGTTTTAGGTAGGTAAATGTTCTGCTGCCTTGCCGTCGCCAGCAGATTCACTGTTCCAGATGGAAACGACGGAGAATTGAGGTTTCAGCTCAAAATAAATTTAGATTCCATTTTGAAAACGCTGCAAATCCCTCACAACGGTTTATTATTTTGTACAGAATACTCTTCTGTTACAGATCACAGGTATAGATAACCCATCTATATAACATAATAATGTAATATTCGATACATATTATGTAGATCGCAGACCCTCCGTAGGTTAGTACCTAACCCCATACTCGTTACTAGGCACCTACCTAACCCGTTGTGTAATAATTTACCTTTACAGGTTTGCCTCATCAATAATTTGCTCATCAATAATACTTCACCGGTTGTTCAAGTTGCAAAAGTACCTATCAACAAAATCCAGCCCCTTTTGGGTAGATGAGCCGTTGTGTAGTAATTTATCGTTGTGTAATAATTTACTGTTTTGTGATAATTTACCGTTGTGTAATAATTTACCCATCAATGATACTTCAACGTTTTTCAAGTTTCGGAAGTACCTAGTACCAACAAAATCCAATAGCCCATCACTTATCAAATGAAATAATATCGCAGAACAACCCCTTGATTATAATCAGGTGCTCCCTAGTGATGATATCCGGGCCGGATTTAGATGGATAGATACAAAGATTAGATAGGTAATATTCTGAGTTTCAAAATTATTTTCCGAACCACCTCAATTTTTGATAGCGCTTGTATGAGCAGCCTATCGTATTAGCGAATTTTCGAAGAAAAGGAAGCTATTGTTCTCGGTCCAAAATGTTTAAAACTCGAATTTCCGAAAGATTTTTATACCAAAATCCGTTTCAGACCATCCTGAATTCACTGCCGAAAGACACCAAAAATTATATATATATATATATATATATATATATATATATATATATATATATATATATATATATATATATATATATATATATATATGTATATATATATGTATGTGTCATTCCAGATGAAAACTCTCGACAGAATTGAGATAAAAAGTTCAAATTTGCACGAAAAATCTGTCTTGGCAATCGACAGGCTAAGTTCGTAGATGAGCAGAATCGGGTCACTCTAAGGGGGAGTTTTGGGGAGTTTTAGGGGGGGGGGAAATTACCCATAAATTCCCAAAATGAAACAGTCTGACAAGTGACACCTCATTTTAAAGGTTTTTGTACGCTGAACACGATGGTGAAATCAGAATTGCGATATCTCATTCCGTTCTCAAACTGGAGCACTTTGAAGATGAAGGAACGTGGTTATTTCTTGAGATAAAACCGTTTCACATAAAATCAGTTATTTCTTCGAAAATTCGCTCTTATAGCCATGCTGCATGACTGTGGTTTTTTACTTTTGGCTGACTAATCCCGCGTATATAGTACTTTATGTTAGTATTAATTTTATGAAGTTTGTATTGCCTTATTTAGGGTTCTACAAAGAAAACGTCGAGCTTCGAGGACCAACTAGACAGCGAACGGAACCTATAACCCGAATTTCATCAATTTTCTTTCATGGTAACTAAGAAAAGTGGCCCGTACGGCGTACGGCGTACGGCGGACAGACAGAAATATTTTTATTGCAGTTTTGGATTCTACATACCTTGAAACGTAAACCATCAAATTTTGAGGGGGGTAAGAATTTTTTTTTTCATGCTCGATTCCAATTGTTCATTATTGAAAATAATAAACCAAAATAAATGAATAAGAAGTATAAAAATTCCTGCGATGAGTTGAGAGATAGAAAAAATAACAATGTACTCGTTATGGTTGCGTGACTCATAATAAATACTGAAATGACTTTTCTGTTGAATATCCAATACATACTCCTACTACTTGAATAATAATACAGAAACGACCCGTCGAACATGAACATTATTCATTATTTCTTATAAATTCTAGTAGTAACTAGCTGTTGTGCCCGTCGCTGACGGGTAGAACTCGGGGTGGGTCCATCTGACTTTGTTACCTCTCGCAGAAGTAAACCTCCTTATGTCCTTGCCTGGTCATAGAAACATTTAAATACGCGAGATGGGTTCGATCCCTTGAGCCGTTTTGGCGTGATTGAAAGACAAACAGACAAACAGACAGACACCACGAAAATCACCTGTAAATTTAGTTATATAGATAATGTAGGTAGGTACCCTACAAACCGAGCGCCAAAATAGGCCTTCTGACTATTCTAGCCTGAATAGACAGCGTGAAAAATCACGTTCTTCTGTCTCCGTACCAAGTGCAAAGCTGAAGTACCTAGCTAACAGGGGTAGGTATCTAAGTAAAAGCAATGAAATGCGTGTGGGTCCATCATCAGCCCTATACTACCCGTCGATCAGAATGAAATGCGTTTTATGCTTAAAGAAATCGAAATAACAGCTACGTACAATACTAATGACACAATACACGTGGCTGCAAATTGTACAGTTGTTTCCAGAACAAGAGCTTGAGACTTTACAACTTTTCGTTAAAAAACAAACAAAAAACACTTCTATAGGATTTCGTAATGTTTTCATTGCAAACCGACGAATCTAGAACATGTTTAACCATGCTAAAACATTATTGATGGTAAGTAAAGGAATATTTTAGTGATCATCAGTAGGTAGAGTTCAGTAAGAATAATGAAAAACGTACCCCTCTTCCCTGCTGACGTGCCAGCTACCATCATAGCGGCAACCACGAAGACGAGAGTTAGAGCTTTCGAGAAGAGCATGATGTCCTTGTTCTGATCAACTCGTCATTCACAGAGCCTGATATATATATACCACTCGAAAGGAGCCATTACGTCAGTGAATTGCTGTTGAACCAATCGTCGAATATTTAAAAACTAAGCCTACACGATTTTAATAGCGTCGTATAACGAAACTTGATACAGAACCTGCCGACTCCAAATTGCGTTGTAATTTGATATTTTAATGCGATGTGTTGTAAACTGAAAACCTTTCTATGAAACGTGACGTTTTCTAGAATTCGTTGCCTGCTTATGAAGGCGTCACGTATAAACTCATTACTAGGGCTCGGATCTATAGGACCGATAAAACCTCTGAATAGGCGCATTAAACCCATTAAATAAGATCGTATAAAGGATCGAAAAATGGCTAAATAAGACTGTCATATAGGATCAATAAATTGATAAATAAGCTCAGTCATGAGCTCAAAATGCATAGCGCTCGATAGAAAACTTGAAAAAAGGGACAGAAAGTGAAGGGGTTTAAAAATCATTCTTTTATTTTAAATTTGTATACTATGTAGGCACCTACTGTACATGTGAATTTGCAGATACTTCCTACGTGCAACAAATGAAAATATGAGGAGGCTGTACATGTGAGCGAAAACGCGCTTTTTACAACTGGGAATTGTACTGAATCACCAGCAACCTTTCAATGTTTTCAGTCTTCAGAGATTTTCTTAAATCAGTTACCAACAACTTCAGCAAAAAATGATCTCTCGACGTCAGTTGAAACGAGTGGCAAATACTTTAGTGAAGCTGCTTCTGCTGGGGTGAAATTGAGACCTTTGCACGGTTCTCCTCTGAGCATTTTGGCTAACTTTCCAGCCAGGATTCCGTTCAAGAACGAATTCCAGCTTCTCTTTGACAATTTTCCCAGGCTTGCTGGGCCAATTGCCGGCTTTCTCAAGCCGGCTGTTTGTTCCATCAATTTAAAAACTTCAGTGAGTTCCTTTCCGCTGGTGTCGAGCCTCAGGATGAGTTCAGCAAGTGAACTTAGGTCTGCTTTAATAAAAATGAGAGATGAAAAGCAGCCTCATCCATAAGGGCAGCCTTAGCTTTGGCAATGAGCTTGAAACGGTTCAAGTATTTTTCAATAATATATGCTCTCTTTTCGGATGGTAGGAAATACTTACGGGATTTTCAAGCGAAAATGAGCAAAATAGTACACTAAACCAAAAAAATATAAGATTTTATAGGTTTTTATTTTTTTTAAAGGCCCCAATAGGATTTTATAAGATTTTATAACTTCTATTCTCTAAACTCTAGAGACCTCATTCTACTGCCAAAATGGTTGTTTCAACGAGTATAATCGCCCATTAAAATATGCAAATATCCCCGGATCCGAGCCCTACTCATTACAGTATATAATATTTTGTCAGCGCATCCCAAAATTTAAGTCAACGGACTCATCATTCTGCTGTCTTCGATTCGCTAATAAGCGCCTGGCAAAAAGTTCGTTAGGTTGGGGCGCAAATAGTCCTTTTAAAACCTCAATGGCCTCAGTATAAGTAAGGCACTCGCCAATAAATTCATAGTTGTCGAATGATAAGAAGTTGACCAGTACGTTGAGTTTCTTTTCTTCTGGTACCTTCGATTCCTCGATGAAGCTTGTCAGCGTTTTGTGGAAGTACCTCCATTCATTAGGGGAAGTTGGCGAATCAGGCGATCTGTTGGCTACAGCCTCTGGGGGTTAAATTCATTTTGTCCGTGAAAAATTGTGGAAGTTGCAGAAACCCCGCCCAAGGGGAAGGTAAGACGGTACCGGATAATGGATTATTTTAATTATATGAATCTGTCAAACATTTAAATTGGTAATATGAAACATCATACGTACCATAACGTTAATGCAGGATTGAAGAAACGAGGAGGACGATGACTGAATAGTGAAATTTATTCATTATTCAATTGTACTCAATTGAATTAGCTGTTAAACTAATTGATCTAAAAAATTGAAACTAAAAAATTAAACGAATTGAATCAGTTATTCAAGTCGAGGGTTTTCAGTTAGTTTTGAATTAAGGAACTTGCAACTTTTTTATTCATTATATTGCAGAATTCAAAGGCGGATTGAATTTGAAGACGAATAGTGAAAGAAAAATTTGTTTCAGACGCAGTGATTTTCCTAAAGATACGTTGAATTTGAATTTCTGAGGGCCCGCCAAAACGCCCGCTTCAGCTAACTCCGCCCAGTCCCCGAGCGTGACGTCACATTTCCCGTGTCTTTCTGTCTTGGTCCACTTCCTCTGTGCACTTCACGCTACTGAATCGTTGGTTGTGTTTTCGCGACTTATTGATGCTTTTCATTCAACTTTTCGTGCTGTACTCAATATTGATGCAACAATAATTCTAATAATGGACAAAATACCTAAAGTGAAGGATGGGTATGAGGCGTCACCTTTCAGCCTAACGCCTCTCAGTTCATTTGGCCTCTGCAAGTTCATGTTACAAAACAAACTTGGGAATTTCGAAGAGAAAGGAGTGAAGATGACGAGGTAAGGTATTATTGTGTGAATCATCTACTACAAGTAGCAAATGTAGTTGTCTGTACAATTGTGTAGCTAACTACCTTGCCAGCTAGAGGAATTGATTCGTACGCGGGTGTAAAACGCACTGAGTTCTTATTGAACCTTTTCCCCAGTGATTATCATAATTCGTAAGTACCTTTCACCTGTATTATTCTACCACAGGCGTATTCTATCCAAGTCTATCAGTTCGCCATAATACCAAGGCTAGCCTAATTGTACTAGTTACCTATCATCGAACCTGAGTGCTTGAGCCGGCCCAGTTTGGCATAATACAACGTTTGTAGGACATTTTTTCGGAATAGCAACAAAATAATATGAAGCAACGCGAACTTCTGATTTCTGCATCCACAATCTGGCAAACATTGTTTTTGTTTGTTTGTTTGTTCTGTTCTTCTACATCTTCTTCTTCAAAGTTGTGGAGATCACGTCAGGGCACCTATTGTGGTGAATGGGGCGTTAGTCCTCCAAAACCTCACCCTCAACTACTGCTCACCACAGTTGGTGACCCCGACGTGATGGGAGTCGTGCTGGCGCGGGGGAGGTGGCTCGGCGGGGTGTGCTTAATGGGTGCATGAGTTGAATTCCCCAAGAAAAAACTTGAAAGAAATTGATTTTGATTCCTCTTGAAAAAAATTGACACAAATATGCGTTCACTGACCACCAAAAGCACTATTTTCAGAAAATAATTGATAAAAAATCGAATATTCCCACTAGGGACATGGGGTTGTGGCTAAAAGAACTAGCAAATCCCAGGGAAACACATGAAAACCTCGGAGCTCTAACATTCATGCAGTGAGATGGGGCTATTGATTCTCATGGGAATCGCAAGTTAAACTTTGAAATTAAATTAAAATTATCAGAAATTACCAGGCAGTTGGCTTTTGTCCTACAATACTGGCAACAAGGCCACCAGTTGACTACAGCTTGATAGCACAAACGTTGTGTTGCAAAGAATCAAAAAACACACCGAATATTCCTAGTGTTCCAAATCACACCCCTTGACTGCTTGGCCCTCATACTTAGTCATGGCCTCATACTTGGGCAGAACTGCAAGGCGGACAGGCGGAAATTCTACACACAACATTGAGAACACTAGCTTTGTTCGTGCAGTCCTTCAGAGCTTGTTCAGAGCAACCCGGGCATGCGCAGTAAGGGCGAGGCGGAGATTCGCTGTTTGTGTAGGGGGTTCTGGCCAAATGAACCGGTGCTCGTGCTGTCCTGAGGCAGATGATCCTGTGTTTGCGCTGGCCAAGGGGCTTCCTCCGAGCAGGCCCTCGCATATCCCATGGGGAGAACAGGGGCAGCTGAGCCCTGCTCTTCCGCGCATGCGTCCTCAACGTGCCTCTCCAGCCGTTCGAGCATGTTGAGAGCTGACCCTACACCAAGCAAGTTCTGCTCGAGCAACAACTGAACTTGATTGGAGCCAGCCCCTAGAAGACAGCACGAGCTGCAAAGCTACTGCAGGCTTACACTGCCTCTAGTATCACATCTCAAACAAACAAACAAACCTTTCAAACAAACGATACACGAATCTATAACTTGCATTGGTTTTGGTTTATCATTTTTTCAGTCATCTAATCTGAAATCGGTAACGAGTTGTAATATTAATAGACAATGACACCATCGTCTTACCTTGCGCCATCCTGAGCCCCATTGACTAAAGCACATGCACAAGTTCTGTGAACCCCTTACTTTTTACAACCGAAGTCTAGTTATTATCAAAACTTTCTGTGATACTATTACCTACGTAATTCTTTTCTTTTTTTCCTTTTTATATACTATTTTGTGTAAATTTCAACCAAAAAGAATCCTAATTTTTTATTGTGTAGTTTACGCCTTTTTGGACAAATTCTTCATCCTTTGTACATTTTAACGAATAATTACTGATCGAATTATTGAATCCTGCGCATTTTTATGAAACTGCAATTCCCAGAACGCGATTTAGGGCTTTTCTGGGGGAGCTGGAGGGTAGGTATTGACACAGAAAACAGTGATCCACAATCTACACAGAAGGGGCGCCTATACAGGTAAATAATAAACCGTTGTGTAATAATGTGCAGCGCTCCACGTATACTTTTGTTTGAAATTATATCACCTACCTACCTGTATCACATCAAAATAATAAAATTACAGCGCAATTTGCAGTCGGCAGGTTCTGTAACAAGTTTCATTATACGACGCTATTAAAATCGTGTAGGCTTAGTTTTTAAATATTCGACGATTGGTTCAACAGCAATTCACTGACGTAATGGCTCCTTTCGAGTGGTATATATATTATCAGGCTCCGTGAATGACGAGTTGATCAGAACAAGGACATCATGCTCTTCTCGAAAGCTCTAACACTCGTCTTCGTGGTTGCCGCTATGATGGTAGCTGGCACGTCAGCAGGGAAGAGGGGTACGTTTTTCATTATTCTTACTGAACTCTACCTAGAGGCTCTGATTTCCAAAACTCGCTCCTTGCAATTTTTGAAAAAATCGGGGTTATTGCTGTTTCTGAAAGATTGGTGTCCGCTCCTTCGGAATCGGAGGTCAGAATTGAGAGAAACGTGCTCCTTCTCTATTTAATTGACCTTCAAATACCTGGTTGAGATCCAAAACTCGTTCCTTGCAGTCACCTGTGAGTTTCAAAACTAGCTCAGATGAACTTATGGTAGCAAAACTCGCTCCTTGAGGTTATATAACCTTGTCAAGGGAAACCTCTCTCCTATTCTTGCCTAGTCACTGTGCTTTTTTTCCCAGCCCTGTTCCTGCTTCCTTCCTTCCATCCCTTCACCTTCCTTTTTTCCACCAGCTATTTTATTTATTTTTTTTTTCCCCTTTACCAAATGGCGGTCACCCGAAAGAAGAAGAGAAACCCGAATGAATGGAAAAAGAATGTGGCGCAACGAGAAAGGTAAGTGTTGTGAATGTTAACATCGTTGCTCATACTTACCTAATTATTGTGATAGTTTAGGAGGAGATTCATTTTTGGGACTGATTTATGGTATTTTGTTTTATGTTGACCATTTAACATTGAAAGATGGTGCCTATTTGTAAGTTAATGATTGTTATTGAACTCGGTTTTTTAGATATAAGCCGACAAGACTGCCGACTCTGCCTCAATGCCGGCACGAGAAGAAGAAAATGTTGTGCTGCGAAACTTTGAAGATGCAAGATGTTCGCCGTTTTCACCAGGAATTCTATGCGTCTCATAACAAAATTGACCAAGATAATCTGATTTTAAAGAACACTGAACAGATTTCACCAAGAAGGAGCACTCACGGCGGAAGGTCTTCCACCGTTTCCATTTCCTATTTTAGCGAATTTTCGAAGAAAAGGAAGCTATTGTTCTCGGTCCAAAATTTTTAAAACTCGAATTTCTGAAAGATTTGTATACCAAAATCCGTTTCAGACCATCCTGAATTCACTGCCGAAAGACACCAAAAATTATATGTATATATATATATATTTATATATTTATATATTTATATATTTATATATATATTTATATATTTATATATGTATGTGTCATTCCAGACGATAACTCTCGAAAGAATTGAGATAAAAAGTTCAAATTTGCACGAAAAATCTGTCTTGGCAATCGACAGGCTAAGTTCGAAGATGGGCAGAATCCGGTCACCCTAAGGGGGAGTTTTGGGGAGTTTTAGGGGGGGGAAATTACCCATAAATTCCCAAAATGAAAAAGTCTGACAAGTGACACCTCATTTTAAAGGTTTTTGTTCGCTGAACACGATGGTGAAATCAGAATTGCGATATCTCATTCCGTTCTCAAACTGGAGCACTTTGAAGATGAAGGAACGTGGTTATTTCTTGAGATGTTCTTCCTGGTTCGTCTGCTCTAATCTGATAACGGAATGGGATATCGCAATTATGACTTCACCATCGTGTTCAGCGTAGGAAAATCTACAAACCGAGGTGTTACTCGGCAAAAAATGGAACAAAAAATTTGTTACGTACCCAATACCTACTCTTCTGGTATTCAAAACATTTTTGATTTCCCCCTCCCCCTCCTTCCACCCCAAATTTTACTTTGCGTAAAACTACTCCTGTTTTAATTTTGTATGGTATCAAGTTGGGAAAACATTGGCCGAAAATTAATTTTCAGAAAATTTTAGGCGGAGGAGGAAGATGCCGAAAACTTCGAAAATTCGCTCTTATAGCCATGCTGCATGACTGTGGTTTTTTCATTCCTTCAAAGAATCGTGGACGCGTACAGGTAAAGGATTTTCGAGTGTCTATCTTGGGATAGTTTTCTTTTGTGACTGTAATGTTGTCTTTTTTGCTGAAGATTGTATAGGAAGACGATAGGCAGACCCAATACTGTTACAGGTGTCAGTACTTACTTTGGTCGTCTTATTTCTTGCAGGTGTGCGCTAAGGCTTTCCTCAACATTTTGGGAATATCGAAATTTTTTTTAAAGTGTATTAAAAAATGTCTTAAAACGTTATATTACTGAGTTTTTATTGACTTTTCCTATCCATAACCAAACGTGTCTTCATAGATCTTATAAGAAGTGATATCTGAAGACCCTTCAGCTGGGTAAGTTCCAAAACTCGTTAGATGCAAGGCTTAGTGCCACAACTCGCTCGTTGCAAAATTAAATTCGTTCCTACGTAATTATTTCTCCATCGATTTATCTTTCCTTGGACACAGAGCTTCATTGATGTAATCTAGGTCATGTGGTGCAAAAAAACCAGCGAATTGGTTGACTAATAATGTTTTAGAGGTTTTTCGCGATTTCTGAAAAACGTGTTACCTTGCAAGGAGCGAGTTTTGGAAATCAGGGACTCCTACTGATGATCACTAAAATATTCCTTTACTTATCATCAATAATATTTTAGTATGGTTGTAAATGGTCTAGATTCGTCGGTTTGCAATGAAAACATTACGAAATCCTATAGAAGTGTTTTTTGTTTGTTTTTTAACGAAAAGTTGTAAAGTCTCAAGCTCTTGTTCTGGAAACAACTGTACAATTTGCAGCCACGTGTATTGTGTCATTAGTATTGTACGTAGCAGTTATTTCGATTTCTTTAAGCATAAAACGCATTTCATTCTGATCGACGGGTAGTATGGGGCTGATGATGGACCCACACGCATTTCATTGCTTTTACTTAGATACCCCTCTTAGCTAGGTACTTCAGCTTTGTACTTGGTACGGAGACAGAAGAACACACGCTGGAGGCTGCTGTGATACCTGGTAACAGTGTTCTGAGAGTCAATCACAGAAAGAGTTCAAAAGGGATATTTTGGCTATTCAGGCTAGAATAGTCAGAAGGGCTATTTTGGCGCTCGGTTTGTAGGGTACTTAACTACTTTATTACTTCTAGCATTCATATGAGATAATGAATAATATTCATGTTCCACGGGTCGTTTCTGTATTATAATTCAAGTAGTAGGTACCTGTGTATTGGATATTCAGTAGAAAAGTCATTTCAGCATTTATTATGAGTCGCGCAACCATAATAAAAAAATCAATCTATTCTTCGAACTATAGATTAAAAGTTTCCCCTCATACGAGTACATTGATATTTTTCCCATCTAACAACTCATCTCAGGAATTTATTTATTTCTTGTTTATTTATTTTTCTTTGTAGAACCCTGAATAAGGCAATACAAACTTCATGAAATTAATACTAACATAAAGTACTATATAAATATACATATATAAACACATAATAAATTAATGAAATCTCAATTGGTTGGCCAAACGATAGTTGAAATTCAGCTTACAAATAATGGGAATTACCGTTTTTTTGTAGACGAAAAATGCCATACACGTGCGATTAGTCACCCAAAAGTAGAATACAACAGGCTGCTCATACAAGCGCTATCAAAAATTGAGGCGGTTTGGAAAATAATTTTGAAGCTCAGAATATTACCTATCTAATCTTTCTATCTATCCATCTAATTCTACCTATCTGATATAATCTTTCCAGTTTCATGAGAATATTACCTACCTACCTGGTTTTTCATTTCCGTTGAAGAAAATAACGTTGATTACCTGTCTTTGAAACAACACAATTAAGTACCGAAACCTAAGACCTGCAGCCATATCAAATATATTGTTTTCAAAGGAGGACTGGATTGACAAATTACTTTTTCAAAATGGGCGACAGCAAGGCAGCAGAACATGTACTTACCTACCTAAAACACAACCTTGAAATGGATGTTTATCTTACTTAATTATTTTTTAACAGTAATTCTGTAAGGTAAAAAGTACAAAGATGGGTATATTGGGAAACAGCACAATTATTATGCCAAATAAATTAATTGGGAAGGGTATCGATGTTTTCATAACATAGTCCCTTCAATGTTTTTCCCATCGATTTTTTTCATCCATCAATGTTAGCGAATTTTCAAAGAAAATGAAGCTATTGCAATGGCTTCGAAATTTAAATAATATAAATTTTTGGAAATTTTCTTCATAGAAATCCGTTTCAGACCATTCTAAAACGATTCCTGAAATTTAACATTTTTTTATATGTATATATATAAGTTAAATAACGTGGAATCGAAGTTCACTTTTTAAAAAAAACTTTAATTCCAAATTACAACAAATTTATTTAAGTGCTAGAAACAAATACACTCGAAGAAGGGCTGAACAGGACTGCCCGTACAATTCTTTCTAGGCGGCGAGGGTCCGCAGGGCGCTCGCCGGGGTTTTCTACAACATCAGCTATTATTTTTTATTAATCTGCAATCTACATTATATTTAACTCCTCCACCCTTAGATTTTGACATCACCTGGAAGGTTGATGTCAATACAAGTTTTCTGTTCCCTCAATGGAGAGGAATTTAAATTTTTTGATTTAGAGTTCTTAGCAATCTTAAATATAAAATACAGCATAAAAATCAGTAAAACACAATATAGTATAATGGTCCAGCAGCTAGGCACTACAATATGAGAAGTATCGAAAGTTTTGATTCTCTGCATACGATTCAATCTGGCATTGTTGAAATTAACATCCTTCAAATTTATTGTGAAGTCAGGTTCATGATTAAATTCCATGTCTACTTTTACATCTGTGATTATTTTCGGTTGCCCTTCCGAATTGCTTGTTGTAACCAACTGTTCGTTTCGGAAGTAAACTGCATTATTTTCATCATTTATTAAGTAAACTCCATTCAGTAATTTTAATTCGGTTTCTTTATCTTTTCTCAGTTCTATATTTTCGTCTGTTATAAAAGTACCTAAATATTGATTAATTTCTGGAATGTATTCTATTTCATTATCATGTATCTCTAATTTCACATAAACACATTCTTTAGGAGTTTCACCCTGAAGGATTCTCTTTTCGCAAGTACAGTTGTAGCTTGATAGTAAATGGGTGGGACATAGATATGTACTTCCCATTATGCACATTCCTTTTAGAGGTTTAATTGTCGAATTATCTCTAGCTTTCAAAAGGTAAGATGTTTCTGGTATAATGGAGGCAAATCCGCCTTCCAGTTGGGTCGGAATAGGCCTTAAATAATATAAGTCAAACTCTCTGGGGTTTGTTAAAGGCAAGGTCAGAAAATAAATGATCTCGTCAGGGTGAACTTTACAATTTACTCTTATCATTGATTCAAGTTCCAACATGTTTTCGTATTTAATTTCTAGGGGTAATTTCCCCACATAGTATTTTTCAATTTTCTTAATTTCTTCGAATAGTTGTTTAGTCGATATTATACTTGGATGGAGGGTTCCCGTCTTACAGAATGTTAACGAATTTTCTATCTCTTGAACTACATGTAACATAAGATTGAACACGATCTGCAAATGGTTGACCAATTCTCTTGCTGTCCCTACTTCCGTTCTGAGAGAGTTGCTTCTAGCTAGATCATTTATTTCAATAATTTTATCATGAATTTCTTTGTGATTAAATTGTATAATTTTAACGTTTTGATTGAATTCATCTATAATTTCACTATTTATTGAGAACTGAGCATCAAGCTGATCCTGTAGTGTGAGTTGGTTATCTTTAATTTGTTCTATCAGACGGTCATATTTTTCCGCATCCGTTGTATCTAGATTTCCTGTGATCGCTTTAATAATACTACCTAGCCCATTAATTAATCCCCTCTTATTTCTAGGATTATGAATGATTATATTATCTAATTTTTCTTTAATTACCTCAATAGTGTAATTCGTAACTTTAATGTATTCATCTAATTCACTAATTATATTTACATTTTCCCCTAACTTCCTTATTAATTGTTCATTTTTTAGTTTGAGTTTATAAAATTCAGTAACCAGTCTGTCTGTCTTGTAGTAGTGAACGAAAGTGTGTTCAGTCGCAGTCAGTTTGGCAGTTCCCAGTTTGATCGGTAGTATTCCTGGGTTATGGCTTACATCTTTCACGCTTGTGGCCCTTGTGGCTGTAAGCCCGAAGGCCCTGGAACATTGTCCGTAGTGTCAGTTCTTACCGAATCCTCATCTTTCTTCTTTTTAAACTTTTTCTTAGGTCTCTTTACATTTGATAGGTGGATTTTCGTTTTTGTATTATGGTGTCTGGGCTCTATTTCAGCAGTATTTCGTTCGGCATTAACTTCTGTTATTTTTTCTTTAGCATACTTGTTTTTAGTTTTAGCTTGAAGTTGTTTGTTTTTAACATACACCTCCGTTGGTATTTCCGGGAGTTCTTCACGAGATTCGTTTCTACTCGAAATTACTTTTTGCTTCACTATTTGGTTTTTGTTGTGGACCTCCGAATATATGAGTTTGGTTTTTTCTTTGTGTCTTTGAATAAAATTTGAAGTCAGTTTTTGCTCAATATCTATGTCTATTGCTGCTTCATTATCGATGTGACCATTGATTATTTCAAATGGAGTTAATTTAGTCACAGAATGAATACTGTTATTATACGCAATTAGTGCATAGTTGACTTTATTTAAAATGGAATCATTTTCAAACTCTTCCCTATTATTCAAGAGTCTGATATGTTCGATAATAGTCGAGTGGAAGCGTTCTATTGGCCCGTTAGAGTCTGGATGCTGTGAGCTGATAAAGTGTATTTTTATTTTGTGAAGCGCTAGTAGTTCTTTCACTAATGTGCTGTTAAGATCGGCTCCATTGTCAGAAATGATTTGAGAAGGTAGCCCATGGTGGGAAAAGTACTTGAGGAGACTGTTTACTACTTCTATGCTTTCTGATGTTTGTACCGGGTATGCCTGAGCGTATCTTGAGAAGGTGTCTATAATGGTCAAGAATTTCGTCTTTTCTAACGTGAATTTGTCTATATGTAGAATTTCAAACGGTTTTGAAGCTGTAGGGGTGATATTATATTTTATCTGTAACGGATTTCTGTCATATTTGCAAACTTGACAGACTTCACATTTATTGATAAATTCCTGAATGGATTTCTTCAAATTTGGCCAAAAGTAGAGTCGTTTGATCTTTTGGTAAGTTTCCTCAATACCTCTATGATTTTGTTTACCCACATGATAGGAAGACATTATTTCTTCAATTTCTGTTTCATCCACTACGTCAATTAGTTTCTCATTAAATTTAGTGAATTTAATTTCTGAGGTTTTGAAATGTTGCATCATGATCCTAGTGAATTTTTCATATATGTCTTTTTCAAAATATATCCCGTACTTTATATTGGGCACGACGTATTCCTTAACAAATTTTACTACTTCTTCCTCCAGGTGATTTTCTGAGAATTCCACTATTATCCTTGTTTTTTGATTGAATAGTTTTATTATTTTTGGTTTCTTTGGGTGGAAGTTGACTGTACTGATTATTATTTGATTGTTAGCATGATTGACGGGTCCGTCACCTATTGGGATCTCTAGGGTGGTATTACTTTCCACGTTGGAGTGAACTGTTTGGCTATCCATTTCTTCCTCATCCAAGTTTACGAATATTGATTGATTATCGGTTTCTGCGGGCTGATTAGATGGGATTGTTAGCAATTCTCTGGTAGATTGACCCTGTTGTTCGGTTGTAGGTGTATTAACAGCCCAATGCCCTTTTACTAGATCTTGTATTATTGCGTCCGCCTCTTCCAATTCATTTACGTTTAGCTGAATCCTGGAAAGTGCATCTGCATTCAAATTACTCGCCCCCTTTTTGTAGCAAATTTCATAGTTATATTCTTCTAATTTAAGTCTCCATCTAAACAGCTTGGAATTGGGTTCCTTTATGGAGAATAACCACTGTAATGGTTTGTGGTCTGAGAATATTTTGAATTTTCTCCCATAAAGATAGGGTCGGAAGTATTTGGTCGCCCACACCACGGCTAGAAGTTCTTTTTCAATTACGGATAGTCGGGTTTCTGTTTCGTTTAATGTTCTACTCGCGTATGCTACTGGTAGATCACTGCCGTCATGCATTTGGGAGAGCACTGCACCAATCGCGAAGTTACTTGCGTCTGTGGTTAAGTGGAACTGTTTTTCGAAGTCTGGGTATTTCAGGATGGGTTCGTTCATAAGTAGATTTTTGCTTATTTCAAAAGCGTTTACGTAGTCTGGGTCAGTGGGGTTGATTGTGGCTCCTTTTTTTAGCCGCTTGGTTAGGGGTTTTGTAATTGCCGCGAAGTCTTTAATAAACCGTCTGTAGTAGCCTAGTAGGCCGAGGAAACCTTTTATCTCTTTAGTAGTTTTAGGGATAGGATAGTTTAAGACTGCTTTGACTTTGTCATTATTAGGTTTGACACCTTCTGGTGTAATTATGTGTCCTAAGAATCCTACTTCCTTCCTCAAAAACTCTGTCTTGTCAAGCTGAATTTTCATATTCGCCTGCCTCAGTCTTTCAAAGATTTCCCTAAGTCGTACTATGTGCTCCTGTAAGCTGGTACTAAAACAAATTATATCATCCATATAGACCAAACAGTATTCATTTTGGATTCCTCTCAAAATGTTATCCATTACTCTCTGGAATGTTGGAGGTGAGCCTGAAAGTCCAAAAGGCATTCTCAAAAATTGCCAGTGGCCTTGTTCCGTGGAAAATGCTGTTTTTTCAACGCTCCCCGGACTCATTTCTATTTGGTGAAATCCCGAGGCAAGATCTATTGTTGTGAAATATTGGCATTTGCCCAATTTGTCTAGGAGGTCAGTGATGTTAGGTAAGGGATATTTGTCTGGAATGGTCTTTTCATTTAGTTTCCTGTAATCTACGCAAATCCTGTACTTCTGTTTTCCGGAGGCGTCTATTTTTTTTGGTACTACTATGATGGGTGAGTTCCATGGAGAGTTCGAGGGCTCTATTATGTTCTGCTCTAACATGTCAGAAATCTGTTTATGTACTTCGTCTTTATATATCTGGGGATACCTGTAGGGTTTGGTATATATCGGTGTCTCGTCAGTGGTCCTAATTTGATGTTTCACTTGATTAGTGAATGTAAGGGGAGTTCCGTCTGAATGAAATATGTCCGCGTAGTTTTCTACTAATTTGGTAATTTCCTGTCTTTCCTCTGAATTTAGGTGGTCTAGTCTCAGTTTTGTCAGGTCCATATCAAATTTTCCGTACGAGTACATGTTCAAATTGTTGCTTTCCGTCGAGTCTACTGTGGTTAAAGTCTCAATGTTGAATTTGCCTACTAATTTTACTTCTACGTCTTTATCGCTAGGATTTACCATGACACAGTGAGCTACGTGTTCCGTTACTTTCACTATACACTGGGGTATTTCAACGGTCTTGAGTTTAATATAGGGGATTATCCCGTCTCCATTTCGAATGTTATTAATCCTTACTTTAACTTGTTTCATCGTTCTGGCCTCGATTTTGTAGCTTTCGGGATTTTTAATTGAGTGGTAGAGTACCGGAATATTTTTAAAACTTGTTTTCAGGGTATCCCCTGACAAGTCGATATTAGCATTTAATAATTTCAAATTATCCAATCCTAATAGTAAATCAAACTTGTCATGAAATTGAAATACAAAAAATTTTAAATTCAAGTTTCTGTTTCCGAACAACTCTCCACAGGGTACAGTAGTGCTGAATTTTTCTGTGGAAGTGCCGTGAGCGGTTGTGACTTGAAATGGTTCATTTATTAATTTTTTATCAAAATATTTTTGGGCAATTATTGGGTTAACAAAAGATTTAGTACTCGCTGTGTCAATGAGAATTCTTAAATTTAACTTAGGCATAATAATATAAGGTAGTTCATTTTTGTTATTCCCTACATTCATCAGGTTGAATTGGGGAAGGTTGGATGATCCATCTCTAAAAAAGGGTTCTCATCATGCGTATTATCAATATTTTCTATCGTTGGCTCTGACAACTGTTCTGCAATTCTCTCATCTATTATTTCCTTACTTTCCATGTTCCTGTTGTGAAACTGTGGAACCTGGGTTTTAATTGTTTGGACTCCGCTCATCGGAGTTTGTGCGAACTGGTTGTTAGGAGGGCGATAAGTATGCTGCTGAGTTGGAGGTGAGAACGGCTGTTTAGCCGGCGGGAACTTTTGCTGATTTGTCATTTGTCCCGGTATGTTATTACGTTGTGGATCGTGATAAGGAGGACGGTAGTTCGCATTCTGGCCTTGAGGAGGCTTATGGGTAATATATTGCGGGACAGTTCTCTGTTCTGATCTGCTAAAGTTTTGCCTGGATGAGTAAAATTGAAAATCATTTGTCAAGAGGCCATGAGCTGAATCTAGGTCAGCGGGTTTCCTAGACTGTAGGAGGCTTCCTAAAGGCTCTTTGAGTCCTCTTAAGAATACTCTTAAAGCTAGTTGTTGGAAAAAGAAAATCTGTTGTTCTGAGTTCGGAACTGCATTGTTCTTTAAATACATCACTGCTAAATTTAAGTGTTTTCTGATTTTTGGTTTATTATTTTCAATAATGAACCATTGGAATCGAGCATGAAAAAAAAAATTCTTACCCCCCCTCAAAATTTGATGGTTTACGTTTCAAGGTATGTAGAATCCAAAACTGCAATAAAAATATTTCTGTCTGTCCGCCGTACGCCGTACGCCGTACGCCGTACGGGCCACTTTTCTTAGTTACCATGAAAAAAAATTGATGAAATTCGGGTTATAGGTTCCGTTCGGCGTCTAGTTGGTCCTCGAAGCTCGACGTTACTGTGAGTCATCTCTAAGGGGTTCAAAATAGGGGTTGAAATTTTCAAAACGCCTATACCATTTTTTTACGTAAATATTTTTACGGTTTTAAATAGTTCTTGAACTTGCGAGTTTTTTAAGACCATCCGGAGCATCGTACGTCCAGCCGTTCGTTCACAGTAAGGCCCCGAAGTTTGCACCGACAGGCATTTTCGACTCCAGTGTGAATGAAATTGTATACAATTCAAACCAAATCTCGTAACCAGAGACGCGCCCACAATAGGAATTTGTGAATACGGCCAATCATTGGTAGGGATCACCTGATTATATTGGCGGAGTATGAAGTCGAGTTGGATGTTCTGTGATATTATTTAATTTGAAAAATGATGGCTCTTTTGGAGTTTGTTGGTAGGTAGTGAAACTTGAACAAACGTTGAAGTATTATTGATGGGTAAATTATTACTACGGTAAATCATTACTCAACGGTAAATTATTACACAACGGTTCATTATACCATCTACGTAGAAGGGGCTGGAGTTTGTTGGTAGGTACTTTTGCAACTTTTTTCACTCCTCATCAACAATTTCTTTTCAGAACTTCATTATGTGTGTTTCTTTTTGTTAGGTACTGTTTGTCATCGGCAGAATTATTTTAGCAACATTTAACTCGTGATTTAGGTAGGTACCTAGTAACGAGTACGGGGTTAGGTACTAACCTACGGAGGGTCTGCGATCTAAATAATTATGCATAGAATAGTACATATCATATTATATAGACGGGTTATCTATACATAGAGCTGTGATCTGTAACAGGAGGGTATTCTGTACAAAATAATAAACCGTTGTGCAGGGATTTGCAGCGTTTTTCGAGATACGCAAAAGCTGATTCATTGTTTTGTTTTAATTCAGTAATTTCTATAGTGATCGTAAAAATATCTCTTTTATCTGCGTAACCTGAAGTTAAAGCGGTTCTGATGTTGTCCCAAGTAGTGCAGTTTGCACTTATAATGAGTTCCGCTGCTTTTCCTTTGATTTTGGCTAGGATTGATCTTATTAGGTACTTATTTTGAAAGTTATTAGGATTAGCTCTGTCATAAAATTGGTTAATTAATTCGTTACAAACTTCAATAAAATTGCCTAATAATTCTGGTTCACCTTTAAATTCTGGGACCATATCTAAATAACATGATTTTAATTCTTGGGCCATGATTCTGCTATCGGTACAGTTACTGAACAAGTCAATTGTTAAATTTGAATAATAATTATCTTCCTGACTTACAGTAGTATGATTGCTGTCCACATGTGAGGGTTTTCGGACGGGTCGCCGAAAGGAGGGTACCTCGGTGGCGTAGCGTTGGCGAGTCTGTCCAACCTCTTCTTCTTCCTTCGACGGCTTCGATGGGTCGGCCGTTTTGGACGCGAATTCGTTCGGTGGTCTCCTTGCGGGTACGGTCTCCGAACTTATTCACGGGATTTCTACCGGGTGGTGCGAGCACGGTCTCCACAGTAGATTTCCGGAGCGTATAATCAAACTGAGTAGGTGGTGCTCACAAGGTGGGTGAGCACGGTCTCCTCTTCAATTTGATTTCGATTTGTCCAGGTGGTCTTCGTCAGGCTTCTTTAGGTGAGGACGGTCTCCAGGTTTTGGTGGTCTTCACAAGAAGCTTTCAAATCGAAGGCGGTCTCCGTAGACGAATCGAAAGTTTCGAAAGATAGCACTTGGATGTAGGTTGCTGCGGCTAAGTGTAGAAACACACAACAAATTGCTCACTTTTGATGTCAAATTGCTTCCGCAGGTCCTACCGACTGCGCCAGTTAAATAACGTGGAATCGAAGTTCACTTTTTAAAAAAAACTTTAATTCCAAATTACAACAAATTTATTTAAGTGCTAGAAACAAATACACTCGAAGAAGGGCTGAACAGGACTGCCCGTACAATTCTTTCTAGGCGGCGAGGGTCCGCAGGGCGCTCGCCGGGGTTTTCTACAACATCAGCTATTATTTTTTATTAATCTGCAATCTACATTATATGTAACTTATATATATATATGTGTCACTCCAGACGATAACTCTCGATAGAATTGAGATAAACAGCTCAAATTTGCACAAAAAATCTATCTTGGCAATCGAAAGGCTAAGTTCGAAGATGGGCGAAATTGGCCTACTCTAAGGAGGGTTTTGGCGCATTTAAAGTGCGCAAAAATTACCCAAAAATCCCCAAAATGTTATTTTCCAACAAATGACCCCTCATTTTAAAGGTTTTTGCACGCTGAACACGATGGTGGAATCGGATTTTAGATATCTCGATCCGTTCTCAAATTAGAGCATTTAAAGTGCGCAAAAATTACCCAAAAATCCCCAAAATGTTATTTTCTAACAAGTGACCCCTCATTTTAAAGGTTTATGCACGCTGAACACGATGGTGAAATCGGATTTTGGATATCTAAATCCGTTCTTAAATTAGAGCATTTAAAGTGCGCAAAAATTACCCAAAAATCCCCAAAATGTTATTTTCTAACAAGTGACCCCTCATTTTAAAGGTTTTTGCACGCTGAACACGATGGTGAAATCGGATTTTAGATATCTAAATCCGTTCTTAAATTAGAGCATTTAAAGTGCGCAAAAATTACCCAAAACTAGGATAATCTTTAAACTCTTACCCCCCCACCCCCTTAGAGTGGTCAGATTGAAAAATGTGAGAAGTATTAATTGAAGACGAGAGTTCGAAGCAAAAAAACCAGTCATGCAGCATGACTTAATGAGCGAATTTTCAAAGAAATATTCGAATTAATGGCTATGGTTTTGAATAAAGGAAAACTTCGGTCTAAAATTTGGTTTTCTATGTATATTCTCTTCGTATTTATTTTAATTTGTACGTTTTGTCCATCCTGATTCTACCGTTTGTTTATTACGTAATTGTACTAAGTGCTTATTTATTTGATCGCTGTGGGTAAATTCAAGGAGTTGTACTAATCGTTTGCCTCCCCCTTTTTTGCTTCGAACTTGTCTTCAATTAATACTTCTCACATATTTCAATCTGACCACTCTAAGGGGGTGGGGGGGGGGGGTAAGAGTTTAAAGATTATCCTAGTTTTGGGTAATTTTTGCGCACTTTAAATGCTCTAATTTAAGAACGGATTTAGATATCTAAAATCCGATTTCACTATCGTGTTCAGCGTGCAAAAACCTTTAAAATGAGGGGTCACTTGTTAGAAAATAACATTTTGGGGATTTTTGGGTAATTTTTGCGCACTTTAAATGCTCTAATTTGAGAACGGATCAAGATATCTAAAATCCGATTCCACCATCGTGTTCAGCGTGCAAAAACCTTTAAAATGAGGGGTCACTTGTTGGAAAATAACATTTTGGGGATTTTTGGGTAATTTTTGCGCACTTTAAATGCTCTAATTTGAGAACGGATCAAGATATCTAAAATCCGATTCCACCATCGTGTTCAGCGTGCAAAAAACTTTAAAATGAGGGGTCACTTGTTGGAAAATAACATTTTGGGGATTTTTGGGTAATTTTTGCGCACTTTAAATGCGCCAAAACCCTCCTTAGAGTAGGCCAATTTCGCCCATCTTCGAACTTAGCCTTTCGATTGCCAAGATAGATTTTTTGTGCAAATTTGAGCTGTTTATCTCAATTCTATCGAGAGTTATCGTCTGGAGTGACACATATATAAATAAATATATATACAGGGTGTTTCTTAAGTAGTGAACCACCCTTTCTAACTACGTTATTTTCAGGAAAATGAAAAAAAGCTTCTAAAGTAACCCCCCTTCATTTTTTACAATGAATTCAAATATCTCATTTTCGCACTTTGCGCATGCGCGGAAACATGCGCAATTGACACCAACTTCGGTTTTTCAAATGGGTACCCTAATTTTTTATTGCAGATTCAGATTCTACGTAAAATTTCATGAACATTTGACCCCTCAATCGATGAATTTGACTGCGCAGAACCTGTTCTGCGAGCGTGCAAAGTTGCTCAGCTGCCAAATTTCGCAAAACTTGGCGTCTAGTAATCCCCAAGTGTGGCACATGATTTTTCATTGTTTTTCAACGCTGATTCACATGGTGCTATCCGTTTTTTGATTTGACTCGATTTGAACGAAATAATGGCCAAAAGTCGGTTATTTTGTACGAAAAAAAACGTGTTTTGAGGAGTATTATTTTATTTTACAAATTCCTTCGCTTCTGTTGAGACTGGAAGAGAGGATGGGAATAGCAAATTATGTAATTCATGTGCAAACACACGCCTCAAAACACGTTTTTTTTCCGTACAAAATAACCGACTTTTGGCCATTATTTCGTTCAAATCGAGCCAAATCAAAAAACGGATAGCACGTGAATCAGCGTTGAAAAACAATGAAAAATCATGTGCCACACTTGGGGATTACTAGACGCCAAGTTTTGCGAAATTTGGCAGCTGAGCAACTTTGCACGCTCGCAGAACAGGTTCTGCGCAGTCAAATTCATCGATTGAGGGGTCAAATGTTCATGAAATTTTACGTAGAATCTGAATCTGCAATAAAAAATTAGGGTACACATTTGAAAAAACGAAGTTGGTGTCAATTGCGCATGTTTCCGCGCATGCGCAAAGTGCGGGAATGAGATATTTGAATTCATTGTAAAAAATGAAGGGGGGTTACTTTAGAAGCTTTTTTTCATTTTCCTGAAAATAACGTAGATAGAAAGGGTGGTTCACTACTTAAGAAACACCCTGTATATATACATATAAAAAAGTGTTAAATTTCAGGAATCGTTTTAGAATGGTCTGAAACGGATTTCTATGAAGAAAATTTCCAAAAATTTATATTATTTAAATTTCGAAGCCATTGCAATAGCTTCATTTTCTTTGAAAATTCGCTAAAAGGGGGAGGCAAACGATTAGTACAACTCCTTGAATTTCCCATTTGACATATAATTGTTATGATACCTTCATAGATAGACAAGTACCGGCCCACGTATTACTAGAAGGAAGACGAAAGAAAAAATCTATTTCAAATTATTCAATTTAGGTACTAACAGTAGGAGGAAGAAGGTTAGGTAGGTATCTTATCAATTTATTATCAGTATCATACGAATATTTGATATTCAAAGGTAGGTAGGTACTTAACATGATAAAAATAATATCAATGAAGAAGGAAGGATCTACCTACCTAGTAGAGCAAATCTTGAACTGGTTTTAGATACCAGGCCTGAAATCGTAGTCAAGAGGAAAGGCCATTCAGAAGGAACAAGGAATCTACTCATAACAGTTTATAATTATTACGTAGGTAATTATATGAAATTAATACCTACGTACAAAATGATTGTGTAAAGAGTTCGTAGCAGTTAATAACAAATTATAACCACATGGATAAATTAGAAATCAAGGTAATAAAAAAATATTAGTAACAGGGGCATCTAGTAGGAATATACCTAATAATTATGTTCCAAAGCTACCAATAGGTACTGACCTTCTTTTGAAAAAATCACAATATTGGTAATTACCTACCGATCATGTGATTTTTTTTAACAATAAATTAACTAAATTTATGTATTATAAGGAACCTACTTAATACAATATTTTCCGTTGCCTACCTACTAGTTTTCTTGAGCTGACGGGAATTTAAAAAGGCATTCCTTCTTTGTGTTTCTGCATGGCGGCGGCATCCAAGCTTCCTTTTCTCTTTCATTCACTCGATCGCCTGATCCCGTTCTATGCAAACGCTTTCACTAGCCCGAAAAAACTCTATTACATCATAGAATCTCTATCATCATTTTCAACGTAGCACCCACATGTTCTTCCAAGTGATCCTTCCAGAAACCACATCCTTCCTTCATAGTTTATTTCAAGATTGAGCCTGCATGAAAAACAACCTGCACTTGAAGCACTCATGATTTTCTATAACAACTCCTTTACCTACTGCACTCTCTTGAGTAGGTAAGTCAAAAGTCCTAACTACCCTATCCTACCTAATATGAACCCACAGCGATCAAATAAATAAGCACTTAGTACAATTACGTAATAAACAAACGGTAGAATCAGGATGGACAAAACGTACAAATTAAAATAAATACGAAGAGAATATACATAGAAAACCAAATTTTAGACCGAAGTTTTCCTTTATTCAAAACCATAGCCATTAATTCGAATATTTCTTTGAAAATTCGCTCATTAAGTCATGCTGCATGACTGGTTTATTTTTTTACTTCCATCATCGAACTTGGTTTATTTGGCAAGATAGAAAAAGAGCACCAGCGTAGTGTACTAGAAGTTTAGAATAGTATACACTACCATAACATAATGAGAAAAACTAAAATAATGTCTCATGATACCCTGAAAATGTAGACTGAGAGGAACTCGAAAACGTAGTTAGTTTTGAAAATTGACTAAAGGTTGTGGAAATAATTTAGATATAATATTGTGGGTATCTTCCCTTTCGCAACTATAGTCCCCTTTACCTTTCCCCGCGATTGTTCCAATTTTAAGTCCCACTATTGTTCAATTATAAGTCCATTAATTAGAAGTTTATTAATAATTATTATAAGTCCATAAATTATTAGTCCGTAATAATGAATCTTTTCAATTCAATTCTTTATTAAAACACATAATTAGTACGTAATGAAGAATATAAGTACAGTGAAAACCATGTTCATGAATCGGCCCCCAAGGTCTTGACGACCCGTCCAGGGGCTGGTTGTCACTAACTAGCTTATTAGTTTGGATTGAGCGTGTACTTTTAGCTGGAAACACTATATTTACAGACAATATTCAACTTGAGTGAAAAAAATAAATTAATGTGTATATTTATGTATGGGTATGTAGCACATGGGTTGTTGTGTTCAAATGGTGTTGAATAAATCCGGGAACTATACAATTTCTTTCTGTTTGTTACAGTTCACAGACCAATAGCTGATGGGCGGATAAATGGATAAGGTTGGTATTAGTTAGTAGGTACTGCTGATACTACTAGTAAATAAAAGTCGCACTTGATGACGATATACAAGGTACAGAAGACACCTGTTTGTTTAAGTTTTAAATGTTTTCATGCAGGTTAGTCATCGCAAATGCTCGATGCTGAATAAACGAATTTCAAAACACTTCACCTAACCACGATGTTGGGAAATGGAGTTGAATAATTCTGTGAATTTGGGTGCAAAACGCACTGAGTTCTTATTGAACCTTTTTCCCAGTGATTACCATAATTCGTAGGTACCGTACGCCTATATTATTCTACCACAGGTGTATTCTGTCCATCAGTTCGCCACAATACCAAGGCTAGCCTAATTGACATTTTATGTCTTTGCTTTGGCACATTAAAATGAAATACTGTCACGAAAAAGTGTCCTCGAAAAGCGTTACCTACATTTTACGATAATTTTCACTTACAACCAAGCCGTTGCTAGGGAAATGAAACTTCTGTAGTTTTCATCGGACAAAAATCGTTCTCCATTCGATCGAAAGCTCTCGAATTATAACGCATTTCTTGCGTATTTGTTCTTGGTATTTATGTCTGACTTATAAGTATATATTTTTATGTTATAAATAGATATAGTGAACACTGCCGCTTGTTTTGTGATCAATTGCGCTTGAGGTTGAGGTTACCTACATTTCTGTTTTCATTAAAGTAATACTACATCCAAACAAAGTTGGTCGTATAGGAAACTGGGATTCGTTGTTTTGTTATTGTTAGTTTTGATTTAGCCATCAGCGTGAATACATGTGTGCTCCGAATCTTACATATTTTATTTGTGTATTTGTGTAATTGGTTTTAAAGTTATTAATTACTAACCAATATTGTTGTGATTTTATTTGTTGATATGTAATCGGAAGAGTTCCGTAAGTTTGTTGTCGATACTCCTTTCTCGTCGCAAAAAGTATGAACAATTCATACGTACCAATGGAGCGAACGACGAGATGAACGTCGAACCGATTAACAAAGGGAAAACAACGCTAAAACGAAATTTGGCCTCAACAGTAACTGTAAAAAACGACCATATCAATGTGATCAAAAATAAATTTGTTACTGAACGGTTTATTAACATTGTCCCAATGTGTTGCCGACTCGTATGCAAGCATTTTTTTTTAGTTTTACTAGTTACCTATCATCAAACTTGAGTACTTGAGGTGGCACAGTTTGGCACAATACAACGTTTGTAGGACATTTTTTCGGAATAGCAATAAAATAATATGAAGAAATAGCACCGAAAACTTCTGATTTCTGCATCCACAATCCGGCAAACCTTGTTTTTGTTTGGTTGTAAGTTCCGTTCTTCTTCTTCTTCTTCAAAGTTGTGGTGATCACCTCAGGGCACCAATTGTGGTGAATGGGGCGTTAGTCCTCCAAAACCTCACCCTCAACTACTGCTCACCACAATTGGTGACCCCGACGTGATGGGAGTCGTGCTGGCGCGGGGGAGGTGGCTCGGCGGGGTGTGCGTAATGGGTGCATGAGTTGAATTCCCCAAGAAAAAACTTGAAAGAAATTGATTTTGATTCCTCTTGAAAAAAAAAAATGAAAGAATTGTGTGTTCACGGATGTTCCAAGTGACCACCGAAAGCACTATTTTCAGAAAATAATTGATAAAAAGTCGAATGTAGCCACTAGGGAGATGGGGTTGTGGCTAAAACAACCAGCGAATCCTAGGGAAACACATGAAAACCTCGGAGCTTCAACATCCATGCAGTGAGATGGGGCAACAGAGATTTACAGCTACCTATTGATTCTCATGACAATGGCAAGTTAAACTTCGAAATTCAATTAAAATTATCAGAAATTACCAGGCAGTTGGCTTTTGTCCTACAACACTCACAACAAGGCCACCAGTTGACTACAGCTTGATAACATGAACCCAGCGTTGGGAAGAATCAAAAAACGCTGCAAAGTCCTTGTCACATGGGTTTATTGTTCTATTGGACACACCTACAGAATTTTTGGCTGCCCATTTATTGTTTCATTCATGCGTAATAATCGAAATAGCTATTTCTGATGGTTTCCACCAATTTTGGCCCCTAGAACACAAATTAGGTACGCTTCTTTTTTTGTCAACTATCTTGGGTCATATAGGTAGTGCCTATAATAGGTAGTGCCATTTAATCGTCTTGATCCACGTGTTGACACTTTTAAAGTGTGATTCTACAAATTGATGGTGATTTCAGACGATTTCCCAGGTTTTTCACTAATAAAAAATCAATTTGGGAGCTGAACAGTTGGTAGAACTCAATTTTCCACTCGTTGGTCAAAATCGACTTCATATTCGGTCTTTTCCTCCCAAAAAACATGGAAAAACGATAACTCAACAGCTCATTTTACTAACATGTTACTAAAACACAAAAAGTACCTATTTGTATACAAATTTTCACTCATAACACCCCTGGATATATTCCGATCCTGCTGAAAAGTTTTGGGACACAACTAGGGCCCAAATGGAGCATGTGTGCGAAAGAACGAATTTTTTAGACCGAAATTAAAGTAGATATGGATGATAAGGCGGACGGACATTCTATTTTTGTAATCTACGCACCTGGAAACGGAAAAGAAAAAAATTTGAGGGGGTAAATATTTTGCTGAGCGAATACATAGGTGTTTTATTCACAGAATAATAAACAAAAACAAACCGAATATTCCTAGTGTTCCAAATCACACCCCTTGACTGCTTGACTCTCATACTTAGTCATGGCCTCATACTTGGGCAGAACTACAAGGCGGACAGGCGGAAACTCTACACACAACATTGAGAACACTAGCTTTGTTCGTCCAGTCCTTCGCAGCTTGTTCAGAGCAACCCAGGCATGCGCTGTAAGGGCGAGGCGAAGTTTCGCTGTCTGTGCTGGGGAGAGCTGTCCTGAGGCAGATGATGTGTTTGTGCTGGCCACGGGGCTTCCTCCGAGCAGGCCCTCGCATATCCCATGGGGAGAACAGGGGCAGCCAAGCCCTGCTATTCTGCGCATGCCGTTCGAGCATGTTGAGGGCTGACCCTACACCAAGCAAGTTCTGCTCGAGCAACAACTGAACTTGATTGGAGGTAGCCCCGAGAAGATGACACGAACAAAGCTACTGCAGGCTTACACTGCCTCTAGTATCACATCTCAAACAAACAAACAAACCTTTAAAACAAACGATAAACGAATCTATAACTTCCATTCGAGATTACTTGATTTACCACGTATTGTTTTCCAGTCATCTAATCTGAGATCGGTAACGAGTTGTAATATTAATAGACAATGACACCATCGTCTTACCTTGCACCATCCTGAGCCCCATTGACTAAAGCACATGCACAAGTTCTGTGAACCCCTTACTTGTTACAACCGAAGTCTAGTCATTATCAAAACTTTCTGTGATACTATTACGTACGTAATTCTCTTCTTTTTTCCCCTTTTCATATGCTATTTTGTATAAATTTCAACAAAAAAATACTAATTTTTTAATTGTATAGTTTACGCCTTTTTGGAGGAATTCTTCCTCATGTGTACATTTTAACTGTATATTCTTTTTGTACATGCGTGTACAGTATTTATATCTGAAGTTACTATATTTAGAATGCATAAACAGAGAGAGAGCACTTATTGTGAATAATTAATATTAAAACAGTATTCATAGGACACCTTTTGGAAGTTGCTAATTTATGAGTAAAATATTCTAGGTTAAATATTCTAGGTTAAATATTCAGTTTATAAAGTTTAAAAATGGCGATTTTGGTTTATTATTCTGTGAATAATACACCTATGTATTCGCTCAGCAAAAAATTTTTATAACACCCCCTCAAAATTTTTTCTTTTCCGTTTCAAGGTGCGTAGATTCCAAAAATGCAATGTCCGTATGCCGTACGCCGTATCACGTGTACAGGCTTCATTTTCGGTCTAAAAAAATCGATCTTTCGCACACATGCTCCATTTGGGCCCCAGTTGTGTCCCGAAACTTTTCAGCCCGATCGGAATATACCCAGGGGTGTTATGGGTGAAAATGTGTATAAAAATAGGTACTTTTTGTGTTTTAGTAACATAGTAGTAAAATGAGCTTTTGAGGTATCGTATTCGATGTTTTTGGGGACGAGAAGACAGAATATTAAGTCGATTTTGATCAAGGAGTGGAAAATTGAGTTTGTACCAGATGTTCAGCTCCCAAAATTGATTTTTTGTGAGTCAAAAACCTGGAAAATCGTCTGAAATCACAAGCAGTATGTATAATAACACTAGAAAAAGTGTCAACACGTGGATCAAGACGATTAAATGGCACTATCAATAATCAAAGATAGTTAAAAAAAAAAAAAAAGCGTACCTAATTTGTGTTTCAGGGGCCAAAATTAATGGAAACCATCAGAAATAGCTATTTCGATTATCACGCATAAAAGAAACAATAAATGAACAGCCAGCATTTCTGTAGACCAATATAATAATAGAATAATAAACCCATGTGACAAGGACTTTGCAGCGTTTTTGGAGAATATTGTTGATTTGTTTTTTTGGATGACGAAAGTCAGGTTTAGCTAGCCTAATGCAGGGTATACAATTTAAGTTATGAATTGACTGAAAAACACTATTTGTAAGAGTTCTAATGAAACTTTATGACCAAAAATAACCTAAAGTATAAATAACCCCAAGTCATTAAAAAGTATATAATTTGTTAGGCATTTAAAATTATCGTTCGACTGTTGATTTAAGTTTTAAGTTTTAAGGGGATTATTATAATGTTAATATTAGTTAATTTTATATTGATGTTGGCTATTTCCGATTATTTAATACGTTTTGTCTTGTGATGATTGAATTTAATGGAAAACAAATTATTTCGGTCACTTGTCGTTCATCATGAAGCTTTAATATACGAGTCGAGTATTCACATACCCAAAACTAGTGTAAGGATTACTGAGGAAAATGAAATTAATGAAATAATGGATGAAACATTTTATTCCAAGAATAATAAGAATATTATTCTGGTTATATGGCGGAGATGGAGATGTATTAGAAATTGAAGGAAAAATTTGTTGCCTTGTGAAATTTATACCATTCGGTACACTCCACTGAACACTTATTTTTAACTCGTTCATCTTCCTTACGCCAGACCATGAAATATGAAGAAAAAGATATCTCTTGTATAAGAATTTGAGAAAACTTGAAGACGAGTTCTGCGACGAGTATGTTTTATTTCAGAATTCCTTACCACCGTTTGTGACTGGGGGAACGTGATGAATCTTTGAGTAGAGGTAGCTCTGATCACACTAAACACAACTTGGGTGGTGTAGGTATTTAAAAAATAGTTAACTCTTGATATTCTAAAACGTTTTAATCTGAGGACATTTGGTGGAAATATGTACCTATAATTCGAATGGAGAAGTCGTTTGCTTGGTCCTTACTGGAAGTCCTCATCTGTAATAAAAGAAGTAAGTATAATAATAGTAGGTAGTGTTGTAATATTATACGTTGACAAAGGACGTAGACTTCATTAAAAGGCGCAGGATAGCTAGTGATAGACGTTGATATCAATACATTCATATATGGAACAAATCGAAATTTCTTTCCTTTTTGGTTTATTATTTTCAATACTGAATCTTAGAATCGAGCATGAAAAAAAAAAAAAAAATCAACCCCCCTCAAAATTTGATGGTTTCCGTTTCATGGTATGTAGAATATGAAAATGCAATAAAAAACTCTGCAAATTATTATCCGACGGTTTATTATTAACCTGTATGGATGCGCCTTCTGCGTAGATCATTGTTTTCTGTGGTCAATACCCTCGAGTTCCCTCCAGGAGCTCCTAGATGGAGTACTGGAGCCTGCCCGGGAATTAAAGATTCATGCAAATGCGCGGGAAATTAATTCAATCATTATTACCTTGTTGTTATTCATGAAGCAAAAGTTGAATAATAAACCGTTGTGTAATAATTTACCCAATTATACTTCAACGTTTGTTCAAGTTGTGGACGTAGCTATCAACAAAATCCAAAAGATCCATCATTTAGCGAATTTTCAAAGAAAATGAAGCTATTGCAATGGCTTCGAAATTTAAATAATATAAATTTTTGGAAATTTTCTTCATAGAAATCCGTTTCAGACCATTCTAAAACGATTCCTGAAATTTAACACTTTTTTATATGTATATATATATATATATATATTTATTTATATATGTGTCACTCCAGACGATAACTCTCGATAGAATTGAGATAAACAGCTCAAATTTGCACAAAAAATCTATCTTGGCAATCGAAAGGCTAAGTTCGAAGATGGGCGAAATTGGCCTACTCTAAGGAGGGTTTTGGCGCATTTAAAGTGCGCAAAAATTACCCAAAAATCCCCAAAATCTTATTTTCCAACAAGTGACCCCTCATTTTAAAGGTTTTTGCACGCTGAACACGATGGTGGAATCGGATTTTAGATATCTTGATCCGTTCTCAAATTAGAGCATTTAAAGTGCGCAAAAATTACCTAAAAATCCCCAAAATGTTATTTTCTAACAAGTGACCCCTCATTTTAAAGGTTTTTGCACGCTGAACATGATGGTGGAATCGGATTTTAGATATCTTGATCCGTTCTCAAATTAGAGCATTTAAAGTGCGCAAAAATTACCCAAAAATCCCCAAAATGTTATTTTCCAACAAGTGACCCCTCATTTTAAAGGTTTTTGCACGCTGAACACGATGGTGGAATCGGATTTTAGATATCTTGATCCGTTCTCAAATTAGAGCATTTAAAGTGCGCAAAAATTACCCAAAAATCCCCAAAATGTTATTTTCTAACAAGTGACCCCTCATTTTAAAGGTTTTTGCACGCTGAACACGATAGTGAAATCGGATTTTAGATATCTAAATCCGTTCTTAAATTAGAGCATTTAAAGTGCGCAAAAATTACCCAAAACTAGGATAATCTTTAAACTCTTACCCCCACCCCCTTAGAGTGGTCAGATTGAAAAATGTGAGAAGTATTAATTGAAGACGAGAGTTCGAAGCAAAAAAGGGGGAGGCAAACGATTAGTACAACTCCTTGAATTTACCCACAGCGATCAAATAAATAAGCACTTAGTACAATTACGTAATAAACAAACGGTAGAATCAGGATGGACAAAACGTACAAATTAAAATAAATACGAAGAGAATATACATAGAAAACCAAATTTTAGACCGAAGTTTTCCTTTATTCAAAACCATAGCCATTAATTCGAATATTTCTTTGAAAATTCGCTCATTAAGTCATGCTGCATGACTGATTTTTTTCAAATGAAATAATATCACCGAACAACCAACTCGTCTTCGTACAGCCATCAGTGATTATTATCCGGGCCGGATTCATACTGTTTCATTCACGATCATGTTGACGAAGCTTTAAGTACAAACTGCTGGCTAGACACACAGTGCCACAGGTGGTCTCAAAAAATTCTCTGGGACAAATTTTAAAATGTGAAAAAAAACCATACCCTTCTAGTGAAAGCTGTCGAGCTACAGCGTTCTGAAAATTTTAACCCCTATTTTTCACCCTTTCGAATCGTTCCAAATAATCCCTTCTCCACAAAACAAGCTCCTCCCATTCAAGCAGCACTGAACCTCTTCCACGTCTGACAAATTGAAATTGTAGTTCTGAGACAACTTGTAAAAAGTGGTTCTTTTAAAATTGGGGAGGGGATCGCCTATTTCAACGTCAAAACCATTTCATCTATAGTAGGAATTCTGAAGATAGAACTGATGAGTTTTTTGGTGTATTGCCTCTAGATCTAAAGAATTGACTGAATCAGCTATTTCTGGGGGGATTTGGCCTCTTTGGTGAACAAAAGCAGCCGTTTTCTCTATGTTCTTTTAGCACCCCGTAAATTGAGGCCGATTAAATACACCTGTCGTGGCATCCACCATCTGCACGACATATCGGACAGATAAATCTCGATAAATTTACCGCAAATGCTTGCACACATTCATTACAATGATTTTGTAATGAACTCGTAGTTGTCATCTTATGTCTCTTCGGTGGAGAAATACCTACCGAGCTGGCTGTGATGGTTTCCGACCTTGACATCACTATAATATTTTGCTTTAGAAAACGACGAACTTTGAATGAAAATAAAACTGATGAATCGCAACTATGGAGATTGAAGCTGAAGCCAATATCTGGCCCATGAAGCATTTTCGGTAATTAAAGTCAAAGGTCCCAATAAGTAAATATGCAATTGGGTGTATAATACTAACCCGCAACGCCATGTTGCTTTGATGGTTTCGCATTCTGTTCACATGCTCTCACTTTAAACTGAATGCACGATAGGATTAGATGGCATCCCTCATTACAGTGTCATTGTGTTCGGGCAATGGCCACACTATACCAAGTCACTGTTCAAATGCCTCATGACACATTCTCATCACAAGTTTAAACTCATCCGGATCATCAAACCACTGAACCCATTCCCTTCTTTCAATTCTTGCTTCCTCATTCATCACCTCTTCCATTTCCTTGTACAAAACGCTAGACAAACGAAGTAAAGACTTTCTTAATTCTTTTCTTCATAATAGACATAGCACAGAAGAACTAAACCGATTAGATTAGAATAGAAAGCCAACCAGAAACTCAACAGAAACAATTTTGTAATAAACCTTTCTGGAAAAAGCACTGGACTGACGTGTGAATGATCCAGGTAGAGTCGGATTAGTGGAGTGGTTCGGTAGAGTAGAAAGCACTCCACTCTACCTTCAACTCGACCAATGTAAACCCTGCCTTCAAACCTTTACAAATGTAAAAGTGTGGGTAACTAAATTAGGTAGCGATCAACTGCGACTTTTATTTACAAGTAGTATCAGCAGTACTAACTAATACCAACCTTATCAGTTTTGGCAGTACACACCGGGCGGGCACCCTTCAGCTATTTGTCTTTGAGCTGTAACAAAGAGAAAGAAATTGTATAGTTCACAGATTTATTCAACTCCATTTCTCAACATCATGGTTAGGTGAAGTGTTTAGAAATTCGTTTATTCAGCATGGAGCATTTGCGATGACTAACTTGCATGAAAACATTACGAAACCTTATCAAACAGGTGTCTTCTGTACCTTGTATATATTATCTTACCTATAAATACATGTTGGATGTTACGCATTTTCTTATTCCTGAACGTGAAGTGGAAGAACTGCACTTTTCAGCATTTTCTCTAGGTGAACTTCAACCTCCCAGTGCCTGGTGCGCATCCTGGCGAAGCAATATTAAGTGCGGGCTTAAGGGGGCCCTGACTCAATTTTTTGTCAGTTTCTTCACGTTTTCTCTGGCTGTGATTATTTTACAGTTCTGGGGAAGGTCTTAACATGCATTATATTAGTCCTCAAAAAATGTCATGAAATTTCCAAAAATTTAATTTAGAAAAGTTTTTCTTGAATGTTTGTGTCTTACGCCGTTTTGGAGAGGTAATAAAGCATAATAATAAACAAATTAGGCAGTTAGAACAACTTTCGAAATTCGGCAGGATGTCCTGTGGATTCCACTGCCCCTCGCTGTGGGCGCAAAATCTCGCTTGGCAACTTGGGCCACCTCAATCATCAGCACACTCTCTTGGCTGGGGGTGCTACTGGCCTTCTCGTCCAATGCCCCCTTATTATTATAATATTAAGCTCACTGAGATATTTTCTAATCTTTCCCTAGACGCCATTTTCTGCATGAAAAATCGCTAATGTAACTTTGGGAAGGTTGAAATTCAAAACTGTTGGTAACCCTGTTGCCACCTTCTCCATTTTCCAGCATTGAGAATTAATAGACAGGTATCTTCTTTTACTCTATGATAATGCTAGACGCTAATGCTTTGAAGCATGCAGAAGTATTTCATGCAGAGACGTGTCATGTTAATTAAACTTCATGCAGTTAATATATCTGCATGCAGAGACGTGTCAGTGTTAACAAAACTGCATTCCGCCAGAATGCGTTGTATTCAAAGAGATTAGAATAGTCGTTAGGTAGTACCAATGTCTGAGCATCGTTTGTACTGTCATTGGCTTATTGGTAGGTACTGTTGAAACTCCAGTTCGATTTATTTAAAAAACTAAAATGCACTCAAGCCCTTGAATAACCGAAATGATATTTCAGAAGCAAATAGCATTTTTCAACTCAAATTCGAATATTTAAAAAAATAAATAAATGGGCAAGTGGGACATGGCATCAAAGTAGGTCAGACTTCAAATTAGTTTTTGGAGGATACCCCTCTCCGCCGCGATTCTAGGCTCCTCCTCTCAGGGATTAACAGAGAAAGTAACTCTTGAGATTCTAGAATGTTTTAATCAGAGGACATTTGGAATTATGAATAATTCGAATGGAGAAGTCCTTTGTTCTGTAGTATGATTCCTTACAGGATGTCCTCATCTGTAATAAAAACAGATAATTATAATATGATTAGGTGGTAGTGTTGTAATATCATAGGTTGACATAGGAGCGCACGCTTCGTTAAATGGCACGAAAGTTAGTGATAGACGTATTGATATCAATACATCAAACAAATTGAAACTTCTTTTGACTTGAAATTATTCCATGATTGATAATGCTACTTACAAAAAAGCTGCTCTCGTCTGATTCAAAAGGCTTTGTATACTTCAGGCAAAAGGTAGGTTCGCATTAGAAAATTAGATACCTACCAAATGTGAGTTCGAAACATTAATAATATAAGTAGAATCTACGGCCTACAAATGAATTTGTGCCCACGAGGTCTTATGTTTTCGTTTCCAAACTTTTTAGAATAGTTGTTGTTGTGATCGGCTGCTCCTCCACAACTCGATCATTGTTAAGACATGATGTATCTCAGAGTGGGGACCCCCCGACCCCCCTCTGACCTTGTCAGGGGACTATAAAAGAGCCAGGGTGCCACCAATTAAACAACCATTCTCAATCAAGCGATCGACTCGTCTGTCAGACTCCCAATCACTACACTGGTGACCATCCGACGTTGACTACATCGCCCAGCGCCCGCCGTTCGACTGCGTCGCAGCACCGCCTCCGCATCAACGAGCCCCACCACGCGCGGCCCCCACCGACGCCACAGCGGCGCCCCACTCCGACGCCCGCCTCGACGGCTAACGCAGCGCCTCCCGCTACTTCGCCCCACCATCTCCGATCCTTATATAAGGAAACGGACGCCGGCGCCGAGCACACTTCCTGCTGACACCTCAACGGACTGGCGCCTAAGAAGAAAACGAAGATGACCGAGCAGAAACCGCAAAAGACTCCCGAAGCGAGTGCTCCATCGATTCTCAAGCTCCAGCCGTTCGACCCCGCATTTCCGCACGTCTGGTTCGCCCAACTCGAGATCATACTCGCACACAAAGGCCTCACGACGCCACATGCGAAGTTCGCCCGAGCCTTCCTCGCACTCGAACCTCGACAAGCGGATCTCTGCGCCGACATCAACCCCTCGAACACCAGCAGCTACCAGACGCTGAAAACTCGCCTTCTAGCTACACACGCACCTTCAGATGGTTCACGGCTCACCGCCCTACTCCAGCCGGCCTCCGACGACGAGCTAACGTCGGTCCTCGCTCGCCGACTCACCCGAGCACTCCCGGCTGACACACCGGCACCACTCGTCCGACAGCTCTTCCTCCGCGCCCTACCAGAGAGCATTCGTCTACACATAGCGGCGCATGACGAACCCGACATCGTGAAACTCGCTGCGCTCGCCGATCGCCTCCTACCATTCGCCCCTCCTCCTCGGGTGGATACCGTCTCCGAAGAGGTTGAAGTGATAAACAACAGACGACAACGGCGCTCGCCGACGCAGCCGACAACGAACACACGCCGCCCGACGACCACCCTATGTTTCTACCATCGCACATGGGGCCCCCGAGCACAGAAATGCCGCAGCCCCTGCACCTGGCGCCCGAAACTATCGGGAAACGACAACGCACGGCCCGACCAGCCGTAACGGCCGTGCGCAACCCACCAACATCTCGGCTCTTCATACGCTGCAAACGAACCGCCCTACAGTTTCTCGTAGATACCGGCTCCGACGTCTCGATCGTCCCGAACACCCTGCTCCAGCGAAAAACAACACGCCCAAGCGCTCTACGCGCCGCAAAAGGCACCGAGATCAAGATGTACGGAACACACTCCGCCTCAGTACACCTACCAGATCTCCCTCCGTACGAGTGGACCTTCACAGTCGCCGACGTCTCGACACCGATCCTCGGCTCCGACTTTTTGACGTATCACGGCCTACTCGTTGACCTACCCAACGCCCGGCTCATCAACGCGGCCACGCAGCGGTATATCACCGGGACAGTAGAACTAGTACCTCCGAGCCAGTCCATCTGCACGACGACAGCGAATGAGCCTCGATTTCAAGCCCTCCTCGATGGCTACAAACCTTCCGACACACCATGCGACGCCCCTGTCGAACATCACATCGTCACGAAGGGACCCCCGTGTCATGCGAAACTTCGCCGATTATCACCGGACCTATACGCGAAAGCGAAGGCCCATTTCGGCGAATTATTAGCGGCGGGGGTCATCGAACCTTCGGAAGCGCCGTGGTCCAGCCCGCTCCACATCGTACCGAAACCCGACGGTGACATTCGCCCCGTCGGTGACTACAGAGCGCTGAATCGCCTCACTATACCGGATCGCTACACCGTCCCGCACCTACACGACTTCACAACAGCCCTGTACGGGACTACCGTGTACAGCACATTCGACCTCGCACGCGCATTCTTCCACTGCAAGATCAGCGAACGCGACGTGCCTAAAACAACGATCCTGACACCCTTCGGCGCCTACCAATTCAAGCGAATGAATTTCGGCTTACGAAACGCAGCGCAAACATGGCAACGCTACATGGACCACGTCCTACGCAACCTGCCCTTCGTGTATTGTTACCTCAATGACATACTGGTCGCCTCGGCCATCCCGTCAGGACACTACACCCACGTACGCACGCTCCTCGAGACCCTCGCTAAATACGGCCTCCAAATAAACACAGCCAAATGCCAGCTCGCACGACCCTCAGTCAAATTTCTCGGCCACAACGTTTCAGCCGAAGGGATAACACCCCTACCGGAACGCACGGACCTCATTAAGAAATTCCCACGACCCACTACCGTCCACGAGCTTCGAACATTCCTCGGCCTCATCAATTTCTATCACCGAGCACTACCACGAGCCGCACCTACTCTTCGCCCCCTAGTGGAAATGATACCACCCGATGCGAAGAAAAAAGACAACCGCACGCTCACGTGGACCACCGACGCAGCTGACGCATTCGACCGCACAAAACGCTTACTCGAAACCTCCGTCACACTCGCCCATCCGGCCCCGACCCAACCACTCGTCCTACACACGGACTCATCGGATTTCGCCGTCGGCGCAGCGCTGCACTTCATCGACAAATCGCACCTACGCCCGTTGGGTTTCTTCTCACGCACCCTCAACCCAGCTCAACGTAACTACAGCGCATTTGACCGCGAACTATTGGCTATATACCTCGCCATAGTACATTTTCGCCAACAAATCGAAGGGCGCCCACTCACCGTCTACACGGACCACAAGCCCCTAACGACCTCCCTAGCGACTCAGTCAAACACGGCCCCGCCGACGAGACTTCGACACCTTCGATTCATCTCCGAATTTACAACGGACATCAGGTACGCCGAGGGCCCAACAAACATCGTCGCCGACTACCTCTCTCGCCTTCCACCAACAACCAACACAACCACGGCCCACGCCGTCACGGATCACGGTACCCCCTTCACGATCCAACAACTCGCCGACGCACAGGCCGCCGATGAACACATCGCCACCATGGCTCTCACAGCGCACTGAATACAAGGCCACGATATCATGTGTGAAAACACCGACGCCTCGCCTCGCCCCTACATCCCCACGCCGCTACGCCTCGCCGTTTTTCGCCACATACACGGGATGACACACCCGGGGATTAAGGCCACCACAGCCCTCATCCGCGCTCGATACTACTGGCCGAATATGACCTCATCAATAAGGCTATTCACCCGTGCCTGCCCGAGCTGCAACCGAGCCAAAACGACACGACACATCAGGGCTCCCCTCGGCGAATTCCCCGACGCAGCGCCGCTCGAGCACGTACACATCGACCTCTTTGGCCCGCTACCACCGTCGGCAACAAAAAAATACATACTGTCGATGATCGACCGCGCCAATGGCTGGTTCGAATGCGCACCCCTCTCGACCATTTCTGCCGACGCCGTAATCACGGCCCTACATACCCATTGGATCGCACGCTACGGCTCCCCGGCACACATAACCACCGACCAGGGCACCCAGTTCACCTCCGCCGAATTCCACAAATACTGCACGTCCATGGGCACGGAGGTTCATCACACCAACACCAACCACCCCCAAGCGAACGGCCTAGTAGAGCGACTGCCCCGCGTCCCAAAGGACGCAATCATCGCCACAGCCACGTCCCGCACTTGGGCCACGCAACTCAGCGGCCTCCTCCTCGGCCTACGGAACCGCCCGGGCCCCGACGGCTACTCACCAGCCCAACGCCTTTTTTCGGCCACACCACGCCTCCCCGGGGATCTGTTCACTCAACCGCCACCGACAACTGTACCCCTCCGCACAAACGAATCTTACCGCCACTACACACAGTCTTACATGCCAACAACCATGCGCACAGCGACACATGTGTACCTCCGCGTCGACACACCGAGAGGAAAACTAGAGCCACCCTACACCGGCCCCCATCAAGAACTAACGAACGATGGGAAAACAGTCACTTACCTCACGGACGATCGCCGAACCCCATCGGTATCTATCGACAGATGCAAGCCGGCACCCCCACCTACGCACAACACGGGCCCCACCGCAACACCGCAAATCGCCCCCCACCACACAACGATGGCCATCAATTCGCCACCACAGCACCCACGGCAACCGCCGCTCCCGCCGAACCACGCCCGGAGCCCGAGCCTCGCCCGCCAACGCTACGCGCTCTATGCCACCGCCCCACGACAACGACACTCGCCATCCTCGGACAGCCCCATCGGATCCAACCGACCACCTCAACAACACAACACGCAACCCCCACCGCCCGCCAACAACCCAGCACGTCAACTAAGAAAATTTAATAATGTAAATTACTTAAATTCTGGGGGGAGCAGTGTTGTGATCGGCTGCTCCTCCACAACTCGATCATTGTTAAGACATGATGTATCTCAGAGTGGGGACCCCCCGACCCCCCTCTGACCTTGTCAGGGGACTATAAAAGAGCCAGGGTGCTACCAATTAAACAACCATTCTCAATCAAGCGATCGACTCGTCTGTCAGACTCCCAATCACTACAGTTGTGTTATTTGGTGGGGGGGAGGGGGGGGGGAGCTCTTCTTCGATCACGCTGAACACGAATTCGTCGAGGGGAAAAAAGGGAAATTCAGCTCCTTCAGTTACAAGTATGTATTATGAAGGCAGTTCAGGGTTATGTTCTAGTTGATCCCATATGAATTTCGTTGCATTCGGCTCAGTAGGACAGACCGCGCATGCACAAACGTGAAAAACGTGGAACCGCCATAACTCTCGACCCTATTGTCCCAAACAAACCATCCGTCTTTAATCTGGTCCAATAGTCTCTATTGTTCCATATATTTACATAATTTTTCCCTAATGGCCCGGACTGTTAGTCCGAAATAGAGGATTATTTCAATTATTCTTAGAAAATATCCTACAAAATACTACCTATTATGGCCGAGCCATGTAAAAAGAGAAGAAGGAAGAAAAATTGTATTGCCTGCAAAGAACATTCGATCATCATAGTGCAGAACATACATTTACTTAATTCAATCAATTAATTTTCATTTGCACCGCACTTCATTATGTGGCATTTAAGCACAACTAGATTAATTAGCCATCAAGACAGTGTGACCTTTCTAAAGACCAGTGAAGGTGCTGGGAGTATTTGCTAGTAGGTAGTTTTTAGGGTTATTGATACCAACCTTATCCGCGTTTGCAGGCACCAAGCAGGTAGTCGCAACTCATATTTATTTGTCTGGGAGCTGTAACAAAGAGCGTGTTAATCCTAAATACAAGTCGGTACCTACCTACCTATTGAAAGGGATTGTGGTGGCGTTCAGTAAACCTGTTACATTCCTATTTTCCAACATCGTGGTTCACGTGTTTTTGAAATTCATTTATTTAGCATGAGCATTTGCGATGACTGACTTGGTTGAAAACTTTACGAAACTTGGTCACGATGTGATTGAATGAAAGAAACACACAAAAAGTTGTCTGCACGTCATATAATTACCCTACACGTCTAAGGTTCCTTCCTACTTCCTAGTCAACCTACTCTCTCTTATCAGTTGAGTCGAAAATTGAACTTTGATTATCAGGCAGTGCTGCCAGTTGCCTATTTGAGCTCCTTTTCAGGCCTCAGTGCAACAAACCTCCAAGGCCACGGGAGGATGTATAAAAGTACATAGTACCACCTGAACTCCCTCTTTGGCAACATTTAAAACGTCTTTAGGTACATACATAAATGAGGACGTTTCTGTTCCTCTGTATTGCAAAAAGTGTTAAGGTAGGTTCACATGGAGATGCAATTCCGGACGGCAAGTCACAATCCTATTCAACGCTAAATGGTTTTTTGCAACGCAATGTCATGAATACCATATCGAAATCTCCAGATATTTTCACCTGTCGGATCCATTGCCGTATCTGTGCAGAGGTTACTGCACGCACCTCTCCTGTTTGGTTGTTCAGCCATATTGGAATTCGACATTCCTGGTTGATTTCCCGTTGTGATTCCGCTGCCATGTGAACGCCTCTGTGGCAAAATTTATGGTGAACGCGTTGCCGTACCGCATTGCCCTCAGGAACTGCAGCTAGCTTTACTTTGCACTTTATATGGATACTCTTCGACGGAGGTTTAATTTTTGTATGGGTAGATACAGATTGCCAAAAAATCGACGTTTCTTCTAAAAACCATTGTTTGCAAACCCAGTAGCTACTGTTTCGGTAGCAGTGAGAATACTGAGTTTATCATTGAACTTAGCGTATTGAACAATGAGAGATATTACTTGGGATTATGGTTGATGACTTCATTTGTTCGTACCTAAAGAGTGGCCACTAGAGACACAACAGATAATAAGCAGATATCACAGAGAAGTATTATTAGGTAAAAAATCCCGAAGTTCTGTTACTTGATAGAAATAGATGATGTGACTAGATGAAGATGTAACTCCCAGCACCAGATAGGTAGAAGAAGAAAGGTGAAGAAGGTTGATCAAGAGACTTGCAGCAAAATACCGATATGTGTACAGTTAGGTAGGTAAAAGGAAAGATCTCACCACAGTATTCCAAACCCTGAGATGGAGGTGATACAGCAAGCAGGTGGTAAGCAGATGGCTGGTAGACAGGATACAGTCCAGAACATAAGTAAAAGTGCATAATAATGTGGAAGTTTCCACACCGGAGATTCCCTTATGTTTTGCAGGATGGTTGCGTAGATTTGATACCAAACTAGGTTGATAAGATGGGTAATTTCACGGATGTTACTGGATACATAAAACTTCTTTCACACGGGGAGCCGCACGGCTCGTGGCTCGCAGTCAAGAGCCTTTTTCGCTCTTGACTCCCACCTTTCACACGGGCCTCATTTGAGAGCTTTTTTGGCTCTCGAGCGCTCAGTCGCTAGTTCCGCCCAGTATGGATCGCATGCGTGCTTTGTCCGTTTACATACTTCATCGTCGCCACCGTCTTCGACGCCAAAAACGCCGAAGTACCAGACGATGTTGGGTACATCCGATAAACCAACAGCGGGATGAAGCAGGAGTTTTCGCCATGCTTTTCCAGCAACTTCGGCAGGATGGCAACAAATTTTTTAACTATTTCCGGATGTCGGTGGCTTCATTTGATGAGCTCCTCAGCAAGGTGAAGAGTCGTATTCAACTCGAAGATACAAACATGCGGAATTGCATTAAGCCTGAACTGAGGCTGGGTGTAACGTTGAGGTATATTCAAATCTAAATTCGCCACAACAGTTAGCAATAAACTGAGGAGCGAGAGCCGTTTTCGCTCTTCGTGTGAATACCGGCACCCCTCCTTTGCATTTCGTGGAAGAGCCGTAGACGCGTGGCTCGAGGTGCAGAGCCGTGATCACTCGCGGCTCGCGAGCCCTAAGGGTCCTATTATGCGCGGCCACTCGAGTGGCTCGCGACCGCGACTGCTCAAAGGCCACTCTTAGCGGGCCACGTTATCATATGGAGCTTATTAAGCGACGCGACAGCGGTGGTGAGGCACGCTACAGTCGCCGCGACTGGCCACTCCAGTCGCGCACCCTCGCTACTGGTGGCGAGCCCGGGCGACTGCCGCGCCGTCAACGGGCCATGTTTTCATATGGAGCTTATTATGCGCAGCCACAGTCGCGGGCCACAGCGCACCCCCCACTCCCCGCCCTTACTGCTACAGCCCTTACAGCCACAGTTACAATTTGTGTGTGTTTATAGCTCGTAGTGTCTTCCAGAGTTATTATGGCTAAAAAGACCCTCACCAGCAGCAACAACTCCAATACCTGAATCTAAACACAGCTGTACCAACCACAGCTCCAACAAACTGTCAACCTCTAATGACGTCACCTTCCCCTCTAATAAGTCCATCAGACTCCATCCACTCTCAGGAAAGCGATTTAACCCAAATTTCATCACCGTCAAATGATAGTGAAAATTTTCCTTTCTGGAATTCAGCACAATAAGCTTTTGGTTGCTGTTTTAATAAGGTTTTAATAAGGATTTATAATAAATTTTAAAAACTCTAAATGTCTATTTATTTTCTAACCGAAGTTCAAACACATAAACAAACATAATTTTATTAACAGATTTCAATTGCCAAATTTAGCTCTTCTGTTCGCCATCATGGCGAGACCCTGACCCAGGAGTGTGAAATGAACACCGATCATGACCCCCAGAAGACGTTATGAGTGGTCGTTGAATACTGTATACATGTAGTTGTATATAATAAAATGTGTTTATATAAGTCATAACTTATTTCAATCTCAAAGTGAATCGACTGTTACAATCAACTATGGTTATGTAGGTAGGACTGATAAACAACTATAGAATAGTAGGTAATTACATTATATTAATGCAAAACTATTATATTTACCTTAAGGCAAGTGCTAGCCTCTCCTTAGCTGGAATGAAGTTATTCACATTCTTGTGGGATACGGATAAGTCGGTTTCCACTGTTTCTAAAAGTTCGTCGAAAGAGCGTTTCGACATCCGGAAATATCCAAAAAACTTCTTGTCGTCCTCTCTGAGATCATTGTACAGTGTGTAAAATACTCGTCTTGAAGGTCTTACTTTGAGTAACGGATGGACTCCAATACTTTTATTTCGCCTACATCTACGACGCATAAGTAAAAGTAGAAGAAGTAGTTCATCTTCTTCACTTGACGACGACATTATTCACACTGACATGCAAGTCATCATTGTTCAATCGGTCAGACGCCCGACCTCGCCACACTTGTCGCTACCCCTGGCCACACCTGTGGCTTCCCCTAGCGACTGAGTAGTCGCGGTCGCGAGCCACTCGAGTGGCCGCGCATAATAGGACACTAAAAGCTCTCGAAGAGCTCTCGCTCCTCATGTGAAAGCTCCATTGCACTCAATGCATTTCAGTCTCACGCGCCGTCCGCCTGTTCGCGAGCGAGAGCCGTGCGGCTCCCCGTGTGAAAGGAGCCTTAGAGAACGGTTCTTGATTGTCAGATGGCTGATAAGCGTTTTTCGTGCTGAAGTTGTACCTAATTATTTAAGTGCCCACCTAATGATCGATTTAAAAAATAATAGAAAAGGTTATTGTTAAAATATGAAGAGGCATCATGTAATATACTAATATACCAATAAGATAATAAGCAATTGCGTAAAAAAGATTCATTATTATGGACTTATAATTAACAGGCTTATAATTTGGACTTAGAATCGGGCAATAATGAGACTTAAAATTGGAACAACCGCGGGGAAAGGTAAAGGGGACTATGGTTGCGAGAGGGAAGCCTACCCACAATATACCTAGGTTATCTCCACAACCGTTAGTCTATTTTCAAATCTAAATACATTTTCGAGTTCCTCTCAGTCTAAATTTTCAGGGTATCAAGAGAAATTAATTTAGTTTTTCTCATTATGTTATGGTAGAAGTATACTATTCTGAACTTCTTGTACACTACGCTAGTACTCAGAGCAGACCAGAGGGGGGGGGGGGGCTATTTGTACGGTTATTGTGCAAACTAAAAATTTCCCTTTTATTAATGAGCTCAGTTACTTCCTTAATAAATGAGGGTGGAACAGTACGTCCAGTACTCCTGTTTATAAATTATAAAATTGGTGTGGGGACGGGCCCGATGAGAATCTATCCCCGGAGCCCTTCCCAGCTCTGGGCGGCCCTGCTAGTGCTCTTTTCTATGTTATGAAAACATCGATACTCTTCCCAATTAATTTATTTGGCATAATAATATTGTGTTGTTTCCAAAAATACCCATCTTTGTACTTTTTATCTTACAGAATTACTGCTAAAAAATAGTTAAATAAGATAAATATCCATTTCAAGGTTGTGTTATAGGTATGTTCTCCTTCCTTGCCGTCGCCAGCAGATTCACTGTTCTAGATGAAAATGAAGAAGAATTGAGGTTTCAGCTCAGAATACATTTAGATTCCATTTTATAAAAGTAATTGGTCAATCCAGTCCTCCTTTAAAAACAATATATTTGAAATGACTGCAGGTTTAGGTACATAGTTATGTTGTTTCAAATACAGGTAATCAACGTTATTCTCATGGAACTGGAAAGATTATATATCAGATAGGTAGAATTAGATTGATAGATAGATAGAAAGATAACATAGGTCCTAATATTCTGAGCTTCAAAATTATTTTGCAAACCACCTCAATTTTTGATAGCGCTTGTAAGATCAGCCTATTGTATTTTACTTTTGGGTGACTAATCTCAAGTACTTATGTAGCATTTTTCAACTACGGAATAATTCACATTATTTGTAGGCTGAATTTCCACTATCCTTAGTCCAATAATTGTTGTACCGGAATGATAATTTTACAACCGATCAGTGTTGTTGTTATTGAGATTTTATTAATTCATCATGTGTTTATATTCGTATTTTTATATAGTGCTTTGTATCAGTATTAGTTTCATGATGTTTGTATTGCCTTATTCAGGGTTCTACAAAGAAAAATAAATAAATTCCTGATGAGAAAAACAGCAATGTACTCGTACAGATGGGAAAAATAGCAATGTACTCGTATAAGTGGAAACTTGTAATCTATAGTTCGAATAAAAAATTGATTTTTTATTATGGTTGCGCGACTCATAATAAATGCTGAAATGATTTTTCTACTGAATATCCAATACATAGGTACCTACTACTTGAATAATAATACAGAAAGGACCCGTGGAACATGAATATCATTAATTATTATTTCATATAAACGCTAGAAGTAATAAAGTAGTTAGGTACCCTACAAACCGAACGCCAAAATAATAGCCCTTCAGACTATTCTAGCCGGAATAGTCAGCGTGAAAAATCATGTTCTTCTGTCCCCGTACCAAGTGCAAAGCTGAAGTACCTAGCTAAGAGGGGTATATAAGTAAAAGCAATGAAATGCGTGTGAGTCCATCAGCCCTATACTACCTACCATTCGATCAGAATGAAATGCGTTTTATGCTTAAAGAAATCGAAATAACAGCTACGTACAATACTAATGACACAATACACGTGGCTGCAAATTGTGCAGTTGTTTCCAGAACAAGAGCTTGAGGCTTTCCAACGTTGGGTTAAAATTTTAAAAAAATTTTAAAATTCGATAGGATTTCGTAATGTTTTCATCGCAAAACCACGAATCTAGAACATGTTCAACCATGCTAAAACATTATTGATAATTATTATCAATAATGATCATCAATAATGATAAATAATTATCATTATTGATTAATATTTAATGAATGATTAAGGAATATTTTAGTGATTATCAGTAGGTACAGTTCAGTAGAATGAATGGAAAACGTACCCCTCTTCGCTGCTGACGTGCCAGCTACCATCATAGCGGCAACCACGAAGACGAGTGTTAGAGCTTTCGAGAAGAGCATGATGTCCTTGTTCAGATCGACTCGTCATTCACGGAGCCTGATAATATATATACCACTCGAAAGGAGCCATTACGTCAGTGAATTGCTGTTGAACCAATCGTCGAATATTTAAAAACTAAGCCTACACGATTTTAATAGCGTCGTATAATGAAACTTGATACAGAACCTGCCGACTCCAAATTGCGCTGTAATTTGTTATTTTGATGCGATACAGGTAGGTAGGTGATGTAATTTCAAACAAAAGTATACGTGGAGCGCTGCAAATTATTACACAACGGTTTATTATTTACCTGTAGGTAAACTCTATTAGGTTCTGTGTAGATTGCTGTTTTCTGTGTCAATACCTACCCTCCAGCTCCCCCAGAAAAGCCCTAAATCGCGTTCTGGAACCGGCCCGGGAAATGCAGTTTCATAAAAATGCGCAGGATTCAATAATTCGATAATTAATTAATTATTTGTTGCTATTCATGAAGCATAACGTTTGTTCAAGACACAAAATTACCTATCAACAAAATCGAAAAGATCCATCATTTTTAAATGAAATAATATCAAAGAACTGAAATATTATCACGGAACCTAACTAGTTCCCGTTCGGGGTCTAGTTGGTACTCGAAACTCGGCGTACCTAACTGTCAATCATCCCTAAGGGGTGAAAAATAGGAGGTTGAAATTTTCATAACGCCGTAGCTCGAAAACTTTCTATAGAAGGGTATGGTTTGTACCGAAAAGCTTCTTCAACACGATCGTGAATGAAACGGTATAAATCCGGCCCGGATATCATCACTAGGGAGCACCAGATTATAATCAAGGATGGCTGTATGAGGACGAGCTGGTTGTTCTGTGATATTATTTCATTTGAAAAATGATGGATCTTTTGGTATTTGTTGATAGGTAGGTACTTTCGGAACTTGAACAAAAGTTATGCTTCATGAATAACAAAATAATATTAATGATGGAATTATTGAACCCCGCGCATTTTCATGAAACGTAATTTCCGGGCTGGCTCCAATACTCGATTTAGGGCTTTCCTGAACGGAGCACGAGGATAAGTTTTGACCAGAGAAAACAGTGATATACACAGAAGGACAATCTATACAGGGGTAAATAATAAACCGCTGTCTAATAATTTTCCGCGTTTTCATTCCATTTGCGGATTCTACATACCTTGAAACGGAATCCATCAAATTTGTTGTGGGGGGGGGGGGGGGGGTTAATTTAAAAAAAAAATTTTTTCATGCTCGATTCTACAGGTTTATTATTTGAAAATAATAAACTAAAATAACCTATTGTTAAGTTGCAATCATCACTAGACTTCCTCATATTTCTAGAACTCCCTTGCATTTATGATGGAAGTCAGGATTGAGCCTTGAGCTAGGGATTCATACGCCTTCCGGCTAAAGGGAAGATTGATTACAATTCTTGAACGGCTCTTGATCCCATTAAATTATCAATTAAACTGGGTATTGGATTGGAGGGAGTTTAATTATTTCTAGTTTTGAAATTGTCCGGTTGCTCGATGAATGTTGATTGTAATTCCTGAAGAGCATTTTGGAAGGGAATGTTCGCATGTAACTTACTTATATGCTATTCAAAATATATATCAGTTGTCGTGAGTCCCTCCCGGGAACACTCCACTAGTAACTTTAAGCTCTCACCAACATTCTAATGCCAAACTTAGTTTCCGTCAATAAACAACTGAGTGGGGAGACAAGCCACAGAACCCAGGGACACAACCTGGGGCCCCACCACCAACTCCCAACAGGGAGTTGGAGGGAGAGGCCTCCAGTTCCTATATAACCCTGGATCCTGGGGCTTTAGCTTCATTCGACACTTCCTCTAACTAGCTCTCTCTCTTCTCTCCTCTACCTTGCTCCTCCTCCCAGATGATCGGTGGATTACCGCCGCCTGGGCAAAACCTTCTCCTCTAGAAGTTTCTAGATGATCGGTGGACTACCGCCGCCTAGACAACATCTCCTCTCTCTAAAAAGATCCTAGATGTCGGTGGACTACCGCCGCCTGCGCCTTTCCTCACGCCACCGTGATGAACCAATTCTAAATTCATCACATCAGTGCATATTTCAAGCTGTCAGTCGTAGTAAATCAGGTCTTAAACCAGGATATTTACCTGATGGAATCAAAGGAATGTCTTCTGCGCCGAAATGCAATGGCGTGAGACACCGGTAACTCCAGCGTCTCTAACAATAATACGTTCATATTCAACAGAAGGTAGGTATGGTAATACGTAGGTAATATTATACTATCTTATGCCTATCCCATAACCTAGGTAGGTACTTAGTTAAAAATTATTATGGTTATGATGAACTTTTGAAAATGTGTAATTTGTTATGCAATTTCATTTCCTGCACAGTGAATATGTAGAAAAGTATGTTCTTAAACGTTCGGGAAACTAGTAAATTGTGTTTAAGTAGGTACGTTCAGCAGGTAATGGGATTTAAATGGAATCGAACTCGGACGCTTTTGTAAATGGAAATTCGTCGTTTGGCTTTGTGGAATCCAAAATTGTTTTCCAACAGGTTCGGCTTTGGGTTCCCAAAAATCGATAAGAAGGTTCTAACTTCCTCACCTAAATAATTCAACATTCAAGACGGGAATCTGAAAACCGGACAAGTACCTCGACTTCGCCCACTGTAGTCGTTGAGTTGTATACTGTAACCTACAGAGATACCATGGAATACGTTGTCATTCTACGAAAACATATGACACCGAAAGCCTGAACGGAAAATTTCGTAGTTTCTAAAAATATTTTGAAAAGCTCCAGTTGCTTAATTTCCAGTCAGATAGTTGTTTCCTCCCAGATTTGTTTTCCGGGCCGGTCTCCTTCGGCGGTTGGCTACAGCCTGTGAGGGTTAAATTCATTTTCTGTCAGTGAAAAATGGTGGAAGTTGCGGAAACGACGCCCAGAGGGAAGGTAAGACGGAGACCGGATAATGGATTATTTTTAATTAATTATGAATCTGTCAAACATTTAAATTGGTAATATGAAACATTATACGTACCCAATTGTCATTGCAGGATTGAAAAAAACATTGCGTAGAAGAAGCAGGATGACTGAATAGTGAAATTTACTCATTATTCATTTGTACTCAATTAAATTAGTTGTTAATTAATTAAACGAATTGAATCAGTTATTAAAGTCGAGGGTTTTCAGTTAGTTTTGAATGAGGAACTTGCACACTTTTTTAATTTATTCATTGCGGAAATCAAAAGTGGATTAAATTTGAAGACGAATGGTGAAAGAAAAATTTGTTTCAGACGCGCCAGTTATTTTATAAAAATACAATGAATTTGAATTTCAGAGAGCCCGCAAAAACGTGTATCAAACATCCTGTTTCCATGTAACTAATAACAATAATAGATAAATGATATAAATAAAAGTAAGTAAACTAGTTGCGACTTGAAATTTGGGCCTTTTAAACTTTATATTATGTGTAGTACATAACGCATGACAATTTCTGGCACCGCCACTGATGCTACCTGGCTACAACCAATGGTGCAAGTAAGACCTACTACACAAAATCACATGTGCACCTTCTGGATCCACCATAGGACAAAAGTAATAATAATAACAAAACTAATAGGTATTTATGTTAATTACCTGTAAGTTCTCTCCTAATCCGCAGGGACTGAACTGGCCACCTGGCCATCAGTACGGCCTGCCGTGCAAATGTACTCAAGCTAGCGGTCAAAAAGTGAGTCATTTTATCACACAATAATAATTACATTTTATCACATCAATTCAATTCATGGCTCCATCACCGGTGCATCCTGTCCATTTGTTTATTAGTTTTTAAATACGTTTAAATATCAATTTTTATATTTCAGAGAATGAAATATGTTCAACCTGAAAGGCCAATATCATTCAAGCCTCACAGGGTAAGTGAATACTCTACTCCAGGGCCTCTGGGCAAGTTGGTGCCTTCTGTATTTTAACATAAAATAAATGTTGCAAATGTCGTAAATGTCGTAAATGTTGCAAATCCCAGTTCATAATTTTTTAGTAGTCCGTATCCCCTGCAGATTTGAAGTCCGTCTGATGTGTCAAAAGTGGCAATCCGATCGAAACTGGTTTATTGTGTGGTACCTTTGGTTTTTAGTGCATTTAGACTCCATATTATTCATATGCACATTCAGCTTAAACAGCCTTTTGAATGCCCAATTTTAACCATTTTTAGGAATATTTTTCCATCTTTCTGAAATAATGTGTTTCCAATATTTTCAATACCTACTGACAACGGAAAACACGGGGTTCAAATAAAGTACGCAGCCGCTACATAGCTTTCAGCTCAAAACATCGGAGCTATAAATATCTTGTAGAGCTTACGATGCAATAAATAAATTGAAAGTGCGGTGGCTTTGCAGTTGCCTTTGAGAACTGACGGGCTGAGTAAAACCAAATAAATGTTTACTAGTCTATTAGGGAAATATTCATTTGGGATCTTTGAACCGGGAAAAAGCAGGGAAATAGTTGCAATGATCAAAAACTAAAGCCGAACTAAACATTTATATGGTCTAGAGTAATCCATGGATTACATGGCTCGGCCTTGGTAGTATATGTGTGGGTGAATTATTTTTCAATGCTCATAATAGGTACCTAGTATTTTGTAGGATATTTTCTAGGATAAGTAGTTCGTAAGAGATTTTTTCAATTAAAAGTCCAGGTTACTGGGGAAGTTAAGAGCGGTTTTCACGTTTGCGCATACGCAGTGTCTACTACTGCCACGAATGCGACGAAATTCATAATGGGCGAACTAGGCCTAACCCTGAACTACCATCAAAATTTTAGTCAATTTGGACAATTGGGTTATGTTACGTAGGTACGATGTTTTTCACGTTTGCGCATACGCAATGTCTAGTTCTGATTCGAATATGACAAAATTCATGTGAAAACAACGAGGACCCAACCCAAAACGTCCATAAAAATTTGGGCCAATTTGGACCACTGTGTTGTGAGTTACGTGAGTTCTACGTTTTCCACGATTGCGGATGCGCAATCTGTCCTACTGAACCGAATGCAACCAAATTCATATGGAACCAACGAGGACCTAATCCCAAACTACGGTCGAAATTTGAGACAATTTGGACCATTGGGCGTTGAGTTATGGCGCTTCACAGAAATGCGAACACACAGAATACATACTTGTAACTGAAAGAGCTGAAATGTCCTCGGCTTTTTTCGATGGATTCCTGTTCAGCTTGGTCAAAAATGGGGAAATCCGAATTTTCCCCCTCAAAATAATGAAAATTGTCTAAAAAGTGTGAAAGCGAAAACACCTCTGAGGTGCCAAGCCTAAAAACTGAAAATCATTTGTAGGGATATGTAACATGTTTAAATTGTTGGTAATGATTTTTATTTATTAGTAATTTATTATTTTTATTATTATTTTAATTCATTACGACCGGTTTCCAGGTGTACAGGGCGCCTGAGAGCGAGTTTCCGGATCGCACGACGTACAAGCTGTCATACGAAGCGTTCGACCCCAAACTCCTCAGAAGCTGCCGTGGGGTGCCGGCTTTTACCAAAGAAAATCTCGTGACGGCTGGTGAATTCTCAGACAAGACAACCCATAAGGTTTGTTCCAAACCAAACAAAGGACGTCAGTGAATGTGAAATAATTTGAACGAAAAACGATGACCCCGGCTAACATACCAAATCAAAATACAAAACTGTTGCATCCGCTATGGCCGGCCCAGAATAGTTGCTCAGAAGGAGAAGAGGAATAAGCTCGTTTTTCCATATACTTATGTTTCTGTGGAAACCCGTACAGTGTCCTACTGACTACGCCACTATACGGGTTTCCACAGAAACAACACTAGACAACCACAGTGGTTTTTAATGGAAAATAAAAATGAAGTTAACTTTAGCTGACAATAGGTAATATATGGAAAAACGAACTATCTCTGGTTGTTCTTATCAGTCCCCCCCAGCTTATCCGAGCTTATTCCTCTTCTCCTTCTGAGCAACTATTCTGGGCCGGCCATAGCGGGATGCAACAAAAACCATAGGACTGAAACTGAGGACGGACCACTTGTAGAGCTAGAGATTGAAAATTCAGCTTGGAAACATTCTGTGTGAATTCTGTTAAGGGTGTTCGGATAGTTTACCCCCAGCGCTTCACAAAATGGTTATAATTTACACCAATTCGTCAGGAAATGCAGTTTGCAAAAACCATCATTATTCATTGATTGATGCACTGTTCGTGTTCGTACGGGTCAGACAAAATCACCCTTTTACAAATTTTCAAAGACTAACGCTATCGCAATGAGTCCAAAAGAGAATCAATTTTTGAAATTGTTTATAGGCAAATACGTTTTGGAGCATCCTGAATTCATCCCTACATTTTAACAAAAATTTACTTGTATTTATGTCTTTACATACACATATACATATGTGATGTCTGACCTTGGGTACTTGATAAATAGGTATTCCAAATTTCGCCAAATGTTCGTATTACGAAACAAAAGGATGAGTTAGAAGATTAGCAATTTTCAAAAATTCCAACGGGTCATCAAATTTGAGTATTTACGAGTCATAAATCGGTAAAAACGAAATAATTTTTGTGTAGAAAGCAGCTGTAAACAACAAAACCTTCTGTGTTTGTTGTTTGTTCCGGGTTCAACTGTCAATAAATTCATAACTCAGAAAGTAATGCAGATGCTGACATGCGGTTGGTTTTAAAATGTTCAAAACTTGATGCAGGGGACTCCAATAATTTAAACCTTCCAAACCCCCATAATGGGGACAAACTAAAGATCTGTAGGGACTACCTCACAAGCCCGTATCCTTATTCTTAGCAGCACATTTCAATTCTAATATTTTCAAATTCTGTTCCAAATTAATTGAAATCATTTTAACGTTAAATTTAATATCAAGCACAATTGTATTACTAGATTTAAACCAATTCAATTAATATTAAATTTCTGTGTTGGTACCAGTTTCCCGGGCTTTTAAGCCGCCATGTTTCTCTCGTGAGTCTGATGCAGAGGCGTTGCGTCCATAAGGCCACTTGGGCCACTGCCCCGGCATCCAGAAACACAAAAAACTCCAAAAAAATGCCAACTATTTGTTCAGTTGGCATTCGAATTTCCTTCCGTATACTGTACCTAGCATTTTTCACGAAGTTCAACAGCGACTCGACAGAGTTCTCTCTCTCTTTCCCAACCTATGTCTGGCATGGCTGCAGCCAAGACAAGTAACTGGGAAGAAGAAGAAGACAGAGATCTCTGGCTATGGATATTCGAGCATTTTATCGGAATATAGCTACAGTAATCGATGTCTTGAAATCGAAATCGAAACCTACGCTTCTAAAACTGGCAGGTCCAGGGACCGGGTGTTACTATGGCAACGGAGAAAAGTGGCCCGTCCGCGCAAGCTCAGTCGAGTAAAAATTTGGTTGGCTCCGCCCATTTTGGGCCCGAGGCCAACATTTCCATCCAAAAATCGTTTGTGTTCACAATCGATTGGATTGCTTCAATTCATGTTGTTATCTCGATACGAGATGCTTGTCCTTCTATCTGTCCTCCCCTAAAAATTCTTATCATGGAATAAAGGAAGCCCTTTATTCCATGTTCTTATCACTTTCGCCGCCGTTCTGTTCCTATGTTGAGTTTTCAATTTTCTGCTTACGTTTCGAATTTTGTATGTTCCCATTCGAGTTCCCAGGACAGATTTGGATTTGCGATAATTAAATGCGTTGTTTCCTGTCTGTGGTCTTGTGGATTGATCGACATCAACATACACAGATAAGTAGGTAGGTACCTAGCTTCTAGTCTGATTCTCCATCCAAGTAGGTACTTAGTTGTATTTTAGTCTAGTTCGTTGTTTTTAGTGGTTGTTTAGTTTATTTGCTTCTGTATTTTTGTACCACATGAATTCGGTGGCTAACTTACAGTCGAAATTTTCTACGTTTTCCTACGAGGATAGAGTGATGATTAAAAGTTTAGGAAGTTGCTGAGTATTAGTTAGTATGAAGCTATAGAACTTTTAGCTTCTGGTAATCCCGGGTACTGGTCAGAACTATTGTGAACACAGTGCTTACATTCTGACTTGCTAAGAGCTGCGGTTGATTAAAATCCACCCATTTCTCATAAGAAGACTCCACTGTTGGAAAACATTTACAGGTATTTTGTAGAAAAAGCTGTTAATTTGTATTCCGGTTTGGTGGCCCACCATTTTCAGAGCCCACGCACCGCTACTGGTCTGATGTAAAAAAATTATGTTAATCTGGATCTCATTCAATTTTATTCTTTAAGCACTTTCTTTAAGTACCTGCATTCTTAAATAAAACGGAAATTATTTTATATATGCGTACCTATCTGGTTAATAACAGAACCCAATGATCTAAGATGTCGTGTACTCACTTTATAATAATCTGTGGTAATTTTCAAAGATCATCACACCACTTGGCTCTTCCAGATGAGTTACGGAGCTTGGCCTGGGCTGATGCGACCTAAGCAGATCTATCCAAGAGACCACAAACTCTCGGGGGAGGGTCCGATATCGGAAATGACGACCCACCGCCACGACTACACGCCCAAACCGATAGACACCCAAGGGAAAGTCATTCAACCCAATGCTTTAGGGTTGTCCAAGGCCAGAATGGAAAGTGAGCAGCACTGTGTGAAGCATTGCCAACCTGAATACCCCACCTGTTACCTAAGGACGTCCTAAATTGTTGTTTGCTCAGTGATTGAAGGCCAACGTAGGTACCTACTGCCAATCTGCTAACTAGGTACCTACCAACAACATTTTTATTTTGGTTTTTATTCTGGGAATAATACAGCAACTATGTATTCGCTCAGGGAAATTTTTTATAACACCCCTTCAAAACTTTTTCTTTTACGTTTCAAGGTGCACATATTCCAAAAATGCAATGTCCGTCCGCCGAATCACCCATATCTACATCATTTTCGGTCTCAAAAATTCGTTCTTTCGCACACAAGCTCCATTTGGGCCCTAGCTATATCCTGAAACTTTGCAGCCCGACCGGAATATGCCCAGGGGTGTTATGGGTGGAAAATGGGTGTAAAAACAGGGTTTTTTGGTGTTTCATGCATGACATTGTGAGGTACAGTTTTCCATGTTTTTTAGGACGAAGAGACCGAACATGAAGTCAATTTCGACCAAAGAGTGGAAAATTGTGGTTCTAACGAAGTTTCAGCCTTAAATTTACGTTAAATTTTGGTCTAAAATCATCATTCTTCCTCACACAGTTTGGGTACGAATTTTGGAAGAAATTTTGGGACCTAGTTGTGCTTTGAAGCTTGGCTGCCCGATCGGAATACACCCACGGGTGTTATGGGGGAAAAATTGGGTGTACAAATAGGGTTTTTCGAGGTTTTTGGTGAACATGAGCTTGTGAGGTATAGTTTTCCGTGTTTTTCAGGGCGAGAAGACCGAATATGAAGTCAATTTTGATAAAAGAGTGAAGAATTGAGGTTGTAACGAAGGTTAAGCACCCAAAATTCATTTTTTATGGGTAAAAAACCTGCGAAGTTGTCAGAAATCGCCATGAATTTGTAAAATAATGCTAGAAATACTATCAACAGGTGACTCTAGACAATAAAATGGCACTATCAATGATCAATGACAATTAGTAAAAAACAAAATTAGAGCCTAATTCTTGTTCTGGGGTCCAAAATTGGTGGAAACCATCAAAGTAACTGTTTCAGTTATTGCACATGAAAGAAACAATAAATGAACAGCCAACTTTTCTGTGGGTATGTCCAATAGAATAATAAACCCATGTGACTAGGACTGTGGTGATAGAAGTGTATGCCTGGGATAGGTGAGATAATGATTGAACGTGAGGTATCGGATGACGTGCTCGGAAGGTTCCACCACACCGGTTATACCCAAAGGCTTCACTAGGCAGGTTATACCAGTCTAGGAGATCTTTTGGGAGTGTGTAGGAGGTGCTCGGAAGGTTCCACCACGTTGGTTATACCCAAAGGCTTCACCAGGCAGGTTACACCAGTCTACGAGATATTTCGGGAGTGTGTAGGAGGTGCTCGGAAGGTTCCACCACGTCGGTTATACCCAAAGGCTTCACCAGGCAGGTTATACCAGTCTACGAGATTTTTCGGGAGTGTGTAGGAGGTGCTCGGAAGGTTCCACCACGTTGGTTATACCCAAAGGCTTCACCAGGCAGGTTCCACCAGTCTACGAGATCTATCGGGAGTGTGTAGGAGGTGCTCGGAAGGTTCCACCACGTCGGTTATACCCAAAGGCTTCACCAGGCAGGTTCCACCAGTCTACGAGATCTATCGGGAGTGTGTAGGAGGTGCTCGGAAGGTTCCACCACGTCGGTTATACCCAAAGGTGCGGGTTTCATAGGGACTATTCCACCCTCCTCCGGCCCTCCGACAGTCTTTAGGGACTGTCGAAGGGAGCCGGCTGTCCACATTCTCCTGGTCACGTAGGCCCTTCCTTCTACTTGCTTTATCAACAGGTTTGAGTGGTAATGGTGGGTACCAGGACAAGGACTACAGCGTTTTTCTTTACAAACTGTTTCGAACTCGCGTTGTTTCTCCGACAAGAACTGAAATTTGAACAGAATCGGATTACAAGGCACCGACATTAGAAGTATGAGCAGTTTATTCTGGGTCAGCTGTTCTGCTGACTCCCCAAGTTAAAAAGGAAAATCAGATTTATTGTAAAAAATTGTAAAATGTTCACCTAAATCTTTCATTTTCCCCAAAAACAACTGAATGAAATAAACTTCAGTTTCAACATTAGCCTAATCTAAGTCAGCAGAAATAGCATGTGCCTTAACAATAAAACTGTGTTTCAAAGCACATTAATTATGAGTAGAAAGGGTAAAGGGAGTGGGAACATTTTCTTCAGAATTATTTTTAGATTCCCAAAATCTTAGTTGGGTGTTGAAAAACGAGGAAAACATGGAAAACTGGCGCTCTATGTTAGCCTGACAGTTTGAGTTTCTCGGACAAGTTGAATGTGTAAAACGACTGGTACGGCTGATGTAACAACTAAATGTGTAAATAGGCGGACACTCAAAAGAATTTTATTTTCATTGGGAGTTTTCTGGAGTGGAATTGTCCGTCGGGTTGAGTACACGGAGAACCCGCGGGCGATTTCCCAACCATTAACAGCTCGTTGTAATAATTTACTGTAAAATTTTAAGGTGACTCCGTGCAATCCATGTCGTACAAGAACCCTGACATGTCAAGATTCACTCCGGCCCAGTCTTTCAAACCGGCTGCGCGGTAAGAATACATAGATTTACACACTCATATATAGATAACAATACGAACAGCCTAAGGAAGACACTGAGAGAGGTGACTTTTTGCTGGATGCGGCGTGTTGTAAATCTGTACGATAATTAAGTCATTCTGACGCGTTCACACTTTAACAATAATTTAATGGATTTTGGTGTTTTTTTTTTTTTTTTGAAAAATGACTGGAATTGCCCAGGGAAGGTGTATGGTTATTCGCTTCACCTCCTGAAAATTCCTCCTTATTCGTCAAATGAGGAGCACCCATGACTTCTGTTTATATTTTTACATGAAAGCAGGTTCCAATTTATAATAATTTTGAGACCAAATGCGCGCTCCTACGATGAATAGTTATTTTTCTATGAGATTTCAAATTGCCGGCAAAAAGTGACGTCGCACTTGGCGCAGCCTGATGAGTACAATGACGTCACTTGTTACCGAAACCTTGAAATCTCATAGAAAAAGAACTATTCGTCGTAGGGGAGTGCAGCAGACAGGCATAACCAGGTTTGTTGAATGGGGGTTAATCGGAAATAGAAAATGAAAATGTAAGATTTGGGTTTAGAAACAAAGCTGAATGTAAATTTAACAAAGCACTACATGTTACAGGTAACGTTAGGTAAGATAAACGTATATAATAAAACATATTTACTTGGCAACAGTGTTAGCGAATTTTCAAAGAAAATGAAGCTATTGCAATGTGTCCAAAATTGTCAGAACATGAATTTTTGAAAGCGAAACTGTGTAGGCAAATTTTTGAACTTTTATAGAAAAATTCTTTTCAGAGCATCTTGATTTCATCCATAGGTTTTAGCAAAAATTTGTATATATCCATTTATTTATGTGTCACTCCAGAAAATATCGACCTTGGGTACATGATAAAAATTCCAAATTTCGCTAAAATATTCTTACTGCCAAACAAAAGGATCGGTTCGAAGATGAGCAACTTTAAACAATTCTGAGGGGGTTCTAATTTGAGTTTTTAGGGGTCAAAAATTGGTAAAAACTGCTAAAATCGCGAATGGTTTATACACAAATCTCTGCAAGTGCCGCAAGGGTGAGTAAAGACCATTTCAGCTGGTTTTCGTACAGAATATGGGTCGAATTTGGATTTTTGGGGGGGTCGAAAGTTGGTATTATGGACTAAAAATAATATTAATTCACCTGACATTGTGTGGGATGGTGAGTCACGACAGAAAGAGGCAGTATTTCGATTATACATGAATTTTTCACACACACAAAAAAAAAGAGTGGGTCAAATTTTACTTTAAGGGTCAAAAATCGGTAAAAATTGGTCAACGTTGGGACGCCCACAGTTTCCTCACCGTCACCGGGCCGTTATATCGAATTTGCTCTGCGACAAACATCCTCCTGGATTTGACGGCCGTCATTTTTCATTTCCCTGAGGTTTTAAAGTTTGTTCTCAGTTTTAAGATTGTTGTTACTCTTCAGCATGAGTGACGAAAAACTGATTGAGGAAGTTCGGAAATAACCCTCGCTCTACCTCCGCTCAAATCCAAAATACATGGACATTGATTTCAATAAACATAAACTGGAGAGAGTGTCAAACATCTGATAAGAAATAGATTTTTATCAATTCATCGAATTTAATTTCACACCTTATGTGGTAAGCCATTTTACAATGTGGAATAAAGGAAAAATAAACCTTTAGCTTACCACCAATTTATTTAACACAAAGCTTATCGCTCAACTTCTGAGCATCATCAGGTAGGCCTACCAGAAAAAAAGCGAAGTTGAGCAAAAAGCTTTGTGTTAAATAAATTGGTGGTGCTGTGGTTTGATGAGACGGGAAGGTGAGGTTAGGACATGCCCAGTGGATATACCAGTCTGGGATCTTTTAGTGCCCCAGTGGATATACCAGTCTGGGGATCTTTTGGTGCCCCAGTGAATATACCAGTCTGGGGATCTTGTAGGTGAGGAGTGAGGCAAGGAGAGAGAGAGAGAGAGAGAGAGAGATAAGTCAGCGACTTAAGGAGAGCGTAGAATGCCTTGGAAGCACAGAAAACACTACTATACTTCGTACAGAAGAGACACTCAGGGTGGGGGGTGGTTGGCAGCATACAGCTCCCGTGACGCGGAAATTAGTGGCCAAAGGCTGAACTAAGACCCCCCCGAATCCTCGCGCATGCGCTTGACACCTTGGTTACCACCGCTCTCCTGCTTCGTTGCTACAACAAACCCCCGCCACCATTCCACCCCCCCCCCCCCCACCACATTTCCATCCGCCTCTCTTCCACCCTTGGTAAATGTACCAGTCTGGCAAAGGACAGACGAGAAAGGATGAAATTAATACAATTAAAGCAAATGTACAGTAAAACAATATTTATTCAATATTGACATCACAGTTCGTGGATAGTTGATATCATTAATTTAATTGCATTTTAATTATCTATTGTCGTCACAATGAAATTGTTCGACCATCGTCAATATTGATTGACTAGTTATTACAATTCGAACATACATTGACATCACAGCTCGTGGATAGTTGATATCATTAATTTAATTGGTCACATTCGGGACGGGAAAGCAAAAAAAGGAAGCTGTTGGATGAGTGTCATATCGAACGTCACATCCGATAGCGGCGCACTTTAAATTCACAACCCAACTCACACTTATCTAGAAAACGAACGAGGAAAAATACGAATTCCATACAAGAAAGCAGTATTTTCAAATTTCACGAGCCATTGCCTACGTAACTTTTATTACTAACCTCGTCGCACGTTAAAACGTAGAAAGTTTCTGTAAGTTTGTGTGGTGAACTTACAATAGGGTTTTCTTCATAGAAAACCAAAAAAAAAAAGAAAGGAATGAAAACCTCCTCGCGCGTTAAAACGTAGTACAGTAGTTTTCTGTGGTTAAAACGTAAAAATTGTAGTGATGAAATCGTATGTGACAAACAAGAAAATACTAATGGCGGAACGGAGTCGGAGCGTCTACATGAGGTGGTGGGTCGTGGGTGGTGGGTGGGAGAAGACGTGCGATCGCAGCGAATACTGGTCGTTAATAGCAGAACCGTGAACTAGCACCAGTGTCATGGGGCTGCTTGGAAGGCGCAGGAGGCGAGTTTTTATAGCCTGGGGGCTATGCTCCCTCCATCCTCCACTCTCGTGGAGCATGGTGGGGGTCCCCCCTTCCCACTCGGCCCATCCAGCTCTCTCGAGCTGCCTGCCCACGTCTACCAATTCATTCAGATGTTTATTTGCGAAATCTTTACATACAAGGAGTGATATCACGACAGGTGGTAAGCTAAAGGTTTATTTTTTGTTTATTCCACAGTACATTTTTATGTTAGACTTTACATTATTATTTGGTCAGTTCTCACTTCCCAAACTACCGATGCTTTGCACTGCTCTTCGACGTATTTATTCATGACGGATGAAACTCTGTCCGAGATGTGAACAGAAATCACGGACCGTCACTGACCGATCTCGGCCGCTGGGATCCCGTGACGGTGACGGGCCGGTCTCATGACGGTCTGTCGTGAAGCGGCCTTTACAGGGAAGTCGGGGAATCTTCTGTAGTGTAGAAGATTTGAGAATATTTTCCGAGCAAATAGGGGATGTGGGTTTTGGTGGGATGTGTTGTGTAGACTACACAACATTGGCAGCATTGGTCGTTTGTAATCAAATAAACGTACCTACCTACCTAATATTATTTAACTGTTTATTCATGATTGATTTACCGTCTAAACTGGTATTGTTGTAAAAATTTGTTTCTGTTGCTTTTGTGCCTCATTGGCCGTCCCTAGCGACGTCTGGGCTAATTTGTTTATGTTGTGTTCACATTGTTGACAACGTTCAGAATTTTATTTTGCGGTTGAGTTTAAACTGAAGGTCCCCCCCTCCCCCTCAATTAATTTATTAACATGGATATGTTTTTGGGCTGGAGGAAAATCCGAAATTTCCGACACCAAAAAGTGTAACGCGATTAAACAAAATTAGCTAGGTAGGTAGGTTACCAAAACAATAAGATGCAAGGTCCAAACAATATCCGAAATTTCCGTCACCAAAAAATGTACTCAACGCTGCAATTTCCACGAAGCTAATTAATTTCATTCCTGTTTGAATTCAACATTTCATTCGAGAAAACAAATGAGCCCAGAAGGTAATTTCACTCCTGTTTTGACCTACGAGGATGAAATTCGAAATGCAGCCTCTGTAGGCCTGGTGAATAAACATGAAATTCTTCCCAAATCAGTTGAGGGAGCCTTTCTTCAATCCCAAAATGTCTCCATTTAACGCACACAAAAAAAATAAAAGGCATTTTCTCCGTTTTCACGGGAAAACATTAAATTTGGATATGCAATACGGTGCTGTCAATTCGTGCGTCCATAAACATGTTCATGATTCAGTGCTTTTTCGTGAAAGCGGTGAAATTCTTTCTTTTTTTTTTTTTTGCTTGCTTTCTCCGGCCGAAGGGCTGTTAAGTTTTCTAGCATAATTATCTACTACTGTTACTTGTTACTGTTTTTTCAAAACTTGACGATTCCGATTCGCAGATACCTGTCCCCGGAGTCGCCCATGGACGGCGAAACGGTTCACAAACTGTCGTACATGCCCTGGGAGAAAGCGCCCGAGAAAATGGATATGCCTTGGGCAGACAAAGCGAAATACTCGAAACCCTGTATTCCTTTCGAGGGGAATACAATATACAACGGGAGGTAAAAAAACAAACATTCGACCACTTACAAACGCACATTCGAAGAAAACTACAGCCGATTTCTTCAATGGTTTCGGTTTATATGTTCCAGTTTCATACCACCAGGGAGACTTGTGGAAGATCAACTTGGGCACTGCATGGGTAAGAATAAGAAACAATGGCGTAGCCATTTTATTTCTTGTATTCGTCACCGCAGAAGATCAAGAAATCGCCTCACTGCAAAAGTGGGCCATCTCAAAAACCACTATTTTTCAGGAGAGACTTTTAAATTGTTTGCCTTTCTTCGATATCCTCTACCTGGGTTGTCTATTCAAGTTGAAATGTTCCACAAAAATAATATCGTAGGATATCGATTCTCAGAGGATTTTACCACCCCCTCTCAATACTGTGACCATCAACTGATGGCCATTTATCGGCAAAAACCAACATGTTCCTCTCTTGCACCACAATATTTCAGGTTTTTAGTTAAACTCAGTTTCCATCACGTAATAACTCTGTTTTAAATCAAAGAATTTTATGAAAATATCACTTATCACATCGTAGATCACTTTAGCACAACTTCTCCGCCTTCTCTGGAGGCTGACGTCATGCTGACGTGGATCAACTGTCATGACTCCATCTTCCATTGTCCCCTCTCCACATACCCGCTTACCTGCGCTCTATCTAGTGGTGTTCCACTGAGTTAAACCTATGTTTGGTTGTTGGGTTGGGTGAGTGTGGAGAAATTTGGCTTCTTCATTTTAGCAAATTTTCAAAGAAAATGAATCCAAATCTATCTTATTGCAATGGATCCACAATTTTTAGAACACGAATTTTTGACATTGTTTTGTACGCAAATCCGTTTTCAGAGCATCCTGAATTCATCCCCAGATTTTGACAACAATTTATATGCGTGCATATATATATATATATATATATATATATATATATATATATATGTCTATATATTAGATTTATATTGTATATAAATGTATTTGTTTATGTGTCACTCCAGATGATATCATTCTGTCCTTGGGTACATTATAAAAATTCCAAATTTTGCCAGAAAGTTCGTATTCCCAAACAACAGGATGAGTACGAAACAATTTTCAAACATTCTGAGGGGGGGGGGGGGAGGGGTCAAATTTTAGTTTTTTAGGGGTCAAAAGTGGGTAAAACGGTTGAAGTCGCGAAAAATTGAGATAAAATCACTGGAAGTTGTATGAAAGGATGAGTAAAGGCAGACTTGGATTTATGGAGCCAAAAATTGATAAAAGTCAATTAATTTGTGCGTTGTGCGGCATGGTGATTCACGGAGGAGGGACTATTTCGATGATAAAAAATATTTTTCTCAAAAAACAGTGGGTCAAATTGACCTTATAAGGGTCAAAAATCGGTGAAAATGCCCAAAATCACAAAAATAATATAATTTTACGAAAAGTACCTAGTATGATTTTTGGCTATACCATCTTTTTACACAATAGCACAATTTCTTTGAAAATTCACTATTATAGCCATGCTGCATGACTGGAACTTTTGTATTTTTATTTATTTATTCTGACTGGCTTTGCCGCTAGGGCCCTCATCAGGGATTAATTTTCTAATTTTTTGTTGTATAACGTTACTTTACCTCTATTTCTTCTTCAGTTGGCCTGGTAAAAGGCAAAAAAATACAGTTCGTGATCTTGGTCACTCTTCGTAATTTGGGTGTTCTGATATTCTTAGTCCGAATGCTCCATTCTTCTCTCAAATATAATTTTTCGTGATTTTTGGCCACTCGTCGGTAATATTGTATTTTTAGTAAGGTACTCCAGGTCTGTTTCTTTTTTATAATGCTTCTTCTAATTTTTAGATTTTTATCATATTTGTTCTTGTTTATGTTTTGATCGATGAACTGCGTCATGATGCTGCGTTGATGTTTTATTTTATTTTTTCTTATAATGTGAAGCTGGAATCATTATCATACAAACGATAGACTATAATACGCCTACCCAACATACTCAAGTGATTTTATTGTTTGCAGGCTGCTACTGCATCTACCCCACCGAATGTTTCGACCAAAACGCCGAACCGCCAAAGGGCTCAATGGTCTGCCCCACGGATTACAATCCCAACACTGATCCTCCAAGACCACCCCCGTGAGTACCTACTGAGGGATTTCCACAACACGTTAGCCTAGCGAAAGGCTAATTCTACGCTAAATCATGCAACTTCGAGCCTTCACTGTCGTAGAAAATTTTTAACTTTATTTATTTCAGAATAGGAACATAGTTCCCGCCTAGCTCTGAAAAATTTAGAGGATGGCTAGTAAAGATTTTGAATAGGTACCATGTAATAATTAATAATAATAACTGAAAAAATATGCTTATTAATAATAATAAAAATAAATAAAAAAGATAGGAAAACAAAATAAAGCAAGAGAGAGAAGTGGACGAGAAAAGGGAAGAGAAGAAAAAAAGTCAAAGTAGGCATAGGCGAGAAAGAAGAAGAAAAAGGAAATGGTAGTTAAGGAGGTCAGCGAAAATGGAAAGAAGAGAACTCAGAAAACGAGAGGCATAGTAAGAGAAGTAAGATCTGAAGAGGAAAATGATAGAGCAACTCACTTGTTAAGATGCGCCTTCAAGGCAGTAGTGAAGGAACTGAGTGAAAGGAGGGACCTAATGGACATCGGCAGACTATTCCACATCCTTGACCCAGCAACCCTGATGGAATTAAGTCAATGGTTTGAATTTTGCATGTACTTGACGTAACGTTGCTTACCTTGAGGAGGAGCCAGTTAAAAATAGACAAGTAAGATACAAAGGAGCTGAGGGCATATTAGTTAATTTGAAAACACATTTGAGAAACCGAATTTTTAGGGAAGTAAACAGATCACACCCCAAGACCATCAATTATGGAGAAACATGACCTCTGGATTTAAGATTAAAGATGTACCTAATTCAGTTATTGAAAACTACCTCTAGCCGTTTTCTGGAGGCTGCCTCCGGACCTTAAGTGAAAATTGGTAGCAATAATGTTTTAAATAACTGTAATCTGATTGCCTCAGGTGTTGAGTAGGCCAGTTTTTCCAAAGCATGAATTGACCCATAAATTTGTTTACATATTAGTGAAGTATGCTCGGACCAATTCAAATCAGCTTTCAACATTGTGCCCAAGTTCTCACAGAATTATTACTAAATGGGATTGGAACGGAGTTAACTAATATTGAGGGGAGACTCCCTAGATCCAGTGGTTTGACGGAGCATATCATTGCTTGAGTCTCGACACGGTTCAGCCGTAGACAATTTTTATCAGCCCTAGTACGAATATTAACCAAGTCCTGGTTGACCCTGACAATACAATTCTCAATGTCATCTGGTTTGCAAGTGATAAAAATTTGGATGTCGTCTGCAAATTTATTTATTTTTATTTATTTATTTATAAACGGGCGAACCCAATACATGGAAAAAACATGTTTACAAAAATTCAGGTAGTCACCATTATTACAAAAAGATCAAATTACACTGGAAGCGATCGAAAAAATAATAAAAAATAAAATAATTACACATCTACGAAATTAAATCTCAAAGTTGTGGGGAGGCCACGATCAGAGTCTTTAAAGAACGGAGGGAGATAGTAAAGAAATCTACATCTGGGTGTAGATCCACAAGGCAGTTGGCTAGCCGAGGAATGCGGCATGATCGAGATCTGTCTCAAGATTTGACTGGACGATCAGATTCAAGATTTTTGATTGTTACTGTTATCAAAACTGCTGGCTTTGGAGCCAAGTAGATGGCAGCTTGCTCTACTGTCAGCATTAGTTTTCTTTTAATCCATACTCTGGATACAAGGCGACTAAAAGGGCTGATGAAATTCATGATATTTCGGCTTACAACTAGGTACTTTACAAATCATGAAATTCGTTGAGACACCGATTGAATCCATTTCAGAATCTCGGATACCCAAATTCCTCCGATCGCTGACACCGAGCCTTGCGAACAAACCAGGGGATACAGACATTCTCGCGTCAACGCTTTAGATTCGCATAGAAAATTATCGGATTTACACCCCTAAAATTCCTTTAGGTAATGTAAATGCAACAGATCTTCATATAGCTTCCTCGTTAACGTGCAAGTGTATTGACGATAATATGTATTTGGGTAGTCTGTACCTTTGCTCGCGTTGAAATAAATCTCTTGCGCATGATGGAATCTTAGGTAGGTACTGTGACAGAGTGAGGAGAGTGACGGTGGACCCTTGAGAGTCCCCCTCCTAGACTAGTGGTATTATCACCGGTTAAGAAGGGATATCGATTAGGCTTCAGCTGAAACGACCTCATCTAACTGGAAATAGAAAGAACTTGAGAACTTCCCACTGTCACACTCCTCCAAATGACATATTTCTGGGTAGCAGAAGTATGAGAAGGAAAAAAGGGGGGTTGAAAAGTAGTATGAAGTTCCGGTTCAGGAAAGGACATCTGAACAACTTCAAGGTGACTAACCTCCATCGTAATGGTACTACCTCAATAATATTTACTGGTGAAGAACAGCTTCCACATACGAGTATTGGCGGAGAAAAAAAGTTGTTATCCAGTAACTGGCCATCTGGGCAACCTATTGGTGGTCAACTTATTAACCCGTTATGATGGAACAACTATTGGGACTTGTTAACTGGGACAAGGCATCAATATGTATAGTTATACCGAGGTCTAAAGAGTGAATGGGGGGGAGGGGGATCCAATAGATGATTTGGCGAACGATTAGTGCTATGGTATGTGTTGTGATATCCTCCCAGAATATCACTCTCCTAGTTTATATTAGATTGTACAAATAAACTGAACGGATGAAGAGGCGTACGTGACCTACTGCAGGGTGAGCACTTCTCCCTCCAACCATCCCTCAACGGTCGGCAACGACCATCAAGGGACAGGGGGAGAGTGGAAAGGGCTCTATATAACCCGCCGTTTTCTCCCGTATCTTCATTCTACGCTCAAACCTCAAGTCGATGACTTCTCTCTCTCTCCTCACGCCTCCTTACCTTTTCTTCCAAAAATAACACAGAGTGGTGGAACGGGTCCGGGGTTAACTGACCAGGTGGCAAACTTCTGGGCAAAGCCTCTAGCGTTTTTAGTGGTGGTAGCCTCCCTGGCTTCGCCAAAGGTGTTAACCTTTTAAGCGCTAGCTCATCACCTTCTCTTCCATCTCACTCACTCACCTATCCGAACCACACCTCTACCTTCAAATCTAAAACCACCACTGTGGGTGTATTGTAAAAGGGACAGGATGTTTGTAAAGGTCTTCTGGGAACCTTTGGGCTTATCCTTCTGGTAGCCCATAGAAAGTGGAAGGAATATAATGAATTGCTCAGCACATACTACCAAACCTCGCTCTGCTATCATGTGGCATAGTGAGAGGAGAGTGACGTTGGACCCTCGAGAGTCCTCCTCCTAGACTAGCGATATTACCACCAGTTAAGAAGGGATATCGATTAGGCTTCAGCCGAAACAACCTCATCTTGCCCGGAATCACAACTCGAGAACTGCCCACTGTCACAGTACCTATGTACCTACCTATTTTTTCAAATCTAAATGAGAAAATGGGGTTATGTTGATTGTCTGAGCTCCACAGCAGGATGCTAAACTCAGTGATTGAGACAATGAAGTTTGGCATTTATCTACCAATAAATGTAAGTTGTAGGTAGTTGCAGTTGTAATGTCTACATTTTTCATTAAATAATTATGACGAGAACAAAGGAGTAATATATTATTATGGCCCATAATGTTGCATACATTTCATGGAATACCTACATCCCTGCAAATTGAAATTATTAACATTCTATAATTATTCATTGATTAATTTCGTTGCAGAATCACTGGGTCCTAAACAAACGAGTAGGTAAGTATTTAACTCTTTTATGTGGAAAGCCTACCTTGGACCTATTACTTATCTTGTAACTCAGTCAGTACCTACTTATCACGAAAAATATTTGAATGACATTATTATTTGACATACGAGCAGGACCAATTCAAATATTCTTTGATTCTTCAACTTATTTCTATATGTAGATTTCTGTGCTTCTTTGAAGAGTTCAACAATTTTTTTCGGGAACTTTTCTCGATAAGCCGATAAGATATTGTTCAAACTATCTAGCCTTCTTCTCTTCAGCCACTTATAGGAGTCGTAGGTGTAGTTCCGCAGAGATCCCCATTTTCAAACCAAAATATCTCACGTTAAAAAGGAGTTAACAACAACATTTATATTATTTAGTGATTTGAACAGAGCAGATTCTCATGTTCTACGTAATTTTTAGCGGTAATTATGCTGCATGGGATATAAACTCAGATTTTTCGCGATTTACGAGGTGTGGGTACCTCTGCCGAACTATTTACCTAAGTAACAGTTCTGTGGAGGTCTTCACCCAATCCGTCAGGTTGAATGTACTAAATATTTTGCCAGCAAGTGAAATGAACTGAAAACAAACGTGATGCCAATACTATATTGCCAATTACCTTACAGCATGTTAAACCGGGTAGCACGATTTCAACAGACGAGTGGAGTGATAACAGTCTGACAGCTATGAACACCATACTTATAACCATTGCCTTCATTTCTTTGATCCTGCAACCTTCATTCATACCTACATACTCGAAATGGTGGGGGGGGGGGGGGGGTTAGCTTTTTTTTTAACCTATTTTCACATAGGATAGGTGCTAAGAGGCGTCTCGAACCCTATACCTATGTGAAACCCACAATAATAAATTTGAGTTGAATTAAGACTGCCGTATTCCATGCTGTATTTCATATAATTAAGACTGCTGTATTCCATGGTGTATTCCATATAATTAAGAATGCCGTATTCCATGCTGATTCCATATAATTAAGACTGCCGTATTCCATATAATTACGAATGCCATTAAAAAAAAAAAACCACAGTCTTGCAGCATGGCTATAAGAGCGAATTTTCGAAGAAATAACCACTTTCCTTCATCTTCAAAGTGCTCCAGTTTGAGAACGGAATGAGATATCGCAATTCTGATTTCACCATCGTGTTCAGCGTACAAAAACCTTTAAAATGAGGTGTCACTTGTCAGACTGTTTCATTTTGGGAATTTATGGGTAATTTTTCCCCCCTAAAACTCCCCAAAACTCCCCCTTAGAGTGACCCGATTCTGCCCATCTACGAACCTAGCCTGTCGATTGCCAAGACAGATTTTTCGTGCAAATTTGAACTTTTTACCTCAATTCTTTCGAGAGTTATCGTCTGGAATGACACATACATATATAAATATAATATATATAAATATATATATATATATATATAAATATATATATATACATGTAATTTTTGGTGTCTTTCAGCAGTGAATTCAGGATGGTCTGAAACGGATTTTGGTATACAAATTTTTCGGAAATTCGAGTTTTAAAAATTTTGGACCGAGAACAATAGCTTCCTTTTCTTCGAAAATTCGCTAAAAACTACAGGATAAAACGTACACGTGGAAATAGACTATTTTATTTTTATCCTGTAGTTTTTTGCTATGGATTTCAACTATTCCGCCGCGCGTGATTTAAGTTATATAAGAATGCCATATTCCATGCTGTAGTCCATATAATTAGACTGCCGTATTCCATGGTGTATTCCATATAATTAAGAATGCCGTATTCCATATAATAATTAATTTACTATTATTAACACATTACTTATAAAGATGAGATCATTATGTTGAGCTCCCTTTAAATCGCTGATCATAGACGTTGATTTTTAAGGGGAGATACATTTTGATTTGAAAATGGGGACTTGAACACACACACTACATTAAGCGGTTACCTCATTCATGACTCTGAGGTCGTTTATGTCCATATTATGACCGTCTTCTGCACGAATCCTGAGACTACGGAACTATCCCTACTATATTATAAAAACGAATCTCTGTCTGTCTGTGTGTCTGTCTGTCCTTCTATGCACGGCCAAACGGCTCGACGGATATCGACCAAATTTGGCACGAATATCCAGTAGGCTCCCAAGTTGTGCAACGTCGCATTTTTAATTCCCTGACCATAGCGGAACTATGGTCGACCATGGTCAACTTCGTTAATTGAAATGGTAACCCCTATTTTTTATCGCGTATTCGTAATCTACGTGAAATTCTATCTACGATCGACCCTTCGGACTACCCCCGCGGTCGACCATAGCGCATCCATGGGCCCCTCCATGGTCGAATCCCGAATTGCTCAACGGATATCGACCAAATTTGGCACGAATATCCAGTAGGCTCCCAAGTTGTGCAACGTCGCATTTTTAATTCCCTGACCATAGCGGAACTATGGTCGACCATGGTCAACTCCTGAATGGCTTGACGGATATCGACCAAATTTGGCACGAATATCCAGTAGGCTCCCAAGTTGTGCAACGTCGCATTTTTAATTCCCTGACCATAGCGGAACTATGGTCGACCATGGTCAACTCCTGAATGGCTTGACGGATATCGACCAAATTTGGCACCAATATCCAGTAGGCTCCCAAGTTGTGCAACGTCGCATTTTTAATTCCCTCACCATAGCGGAACTATGGTCGACCATTGTCAACTTCGTTAATTGAAATGGTAACCCCTATTTTTTATCGCGTATTCGTAATCTACTTGAAATTCTATCTACGATCGACCCTTCGGACTACCCCCGCGGTCGACCTTAGCGCATCCATGGGCCCCTCCATGGTCGAATCCCGAATTGCTGAACGGATATCGACCAAATTTGGCACCAATATCCGGTAGCCTCCCAAGTTGAACGTAGGCACATTTTTAATTCCCTGACCATAGCGGAAATATGGTCGACCATGGTCAACTCCTGAATGGCTTGACGGATATCGACCAAATTTGGCACGAATATCCAGTAGGCTCCCAAGTTGTGCAACGTCGCATTTTTAATTCCCTCACCATAGCGGAACTATGGTCGACCATGGTCAACTTCGTTAATTGAAATGGTAACCCCTATTTTTTATCGCGTATTCGTAATCTACTTGAAATTCTATCTACGATCGACCCTTCGGACTACCCCCGCGGTCGACCTTAGCGCATCCATGGGCCCCTCCATGGTCGAATCCCGAATTGCTGAACGGATATCGACCAAATTTGGCACCAATATCCGGTAGCCTCCCAAGTTGAACGTAGGCACATTTTTAATTCCCTGACCATAGCGGAAATATGGTCGACCATGGTCAACTCCTGAATGGCTTGACGGATATCGACCAAATTTGGCACGAATATCCAGTAGGCTCCCAAGTTGTGCAACGTCGCATTTTTAATTCCCTGACCATAGCGGAACTATGGTCAACCATGGTCAACTTCGTTAATTGAAATAGTAACCCCTATTTTTTATCGCGTATTCGTAATCTACGTGAAATTCTATCTACGATCGACCCTTCGGACTACCCCCGCGGTCGACCTTAGCGCATCCATGGGCCCCTCCATGGGCCCCTCCATGGTCGAATCCCGAATTGCTGAACGGATATCGACCAAATTTGGCACCAATATCCGGTAGCCTCCCAAGTTGAACGTAGGCACATTTTTAATTCCCTGACCATAGCGGAAATATGGTCGACCATGGTCAACTCCTGAATGGCTTGACGGATTTTGGTAAAATTGGGCACAAATACCCGGTAGGCTATGGGATTTTTCCGTCGTTTGTTGGTTCCACGATACTGCGTACAGCGAATCTCGGATAGCGAGCGAAGCGAGCGGTCAGGCTAGTAATTTATGTAGCCATAACATCTAGGCAGAAGGACTGCGAGGTATTATAGTGGGGAAACAACTAAACGTTATGTAGGTTTTTAGCATTATGTAAATTTTTAGCGATGTGAATTCATATTTAATATTTATAATGAATAATTCTCAATTACAGGATCGGAATCTTTTTACAGCTCAAACTGACAACAAAATTCTCCTCAAAGAACAACTGCCCTTATATTTTGATTAAATGTCGTCTTGAATACCTACTTTTTCCCTGCTTCAATTTTATCTTAGTATAAAATTTACAAGGTTTGTTCCCCAACTTGCTTTTTCTAACGTTAACTGGCTCCTGGAAAACCTTACGAAACCATCCATGATCCAATGCCCTCTTGATAAGTATTTCAGAAGGGTTAAGTTCGATAATGGTTGGGAATCGAGAAGGCAGTGAATGTTCAGTTTCTCGTCCGCCCTGTCTTCGTTGTACTGGAATGACGATCAGATAGCTGGCTTTGGATATTCGGGAAAACACAGGGGACAGCTGGTCATGGATACTATACAGTCCGAAAAGAGTCCGGGAATCAGTACAAACGGCCCAACGCCTTTCTGAAGGTCGGATAACCGTCTGTTATAGTTTGAATAAATTTTTTACTACGAGTAATCTGTAGTAATGAACGAGTAGTTACATAATATGTATCAAGGCATAATATAATGCCTTGATCGACATCAATGAAGTATGAGCAGCTAGGAAGGTAGGTACCTACCTACCTAGGTAATCCAATAGTACAGCAAGCTCCAAAATCCAACTCCAGTGCAATGATGAATCCTGAATCAAAATTTGTCGAAAATGTTAAGTGACTTTTCTTTTTCCTAAAAACTTAAAACCAGGGAAAACTGGGTGATGAACGGCAGCATGATCACGTGTCACGTTTGTACACACCGTTCACAGAAGTTGTCACTGAACCAGTACATTTTACTTGAAGCAAGGGAGCACTGAATTAGCAAGGTTTGAGAAAACTGGCAAAATTCATTATAATTCCGATCAATAATAAAAACGTCTGCCAAGTTGGGTGGGCAGTATAGCTTCCCCACTTCTTGTAACATGGACGTGTAGAGTCAGTTGGTAAAAAAATGATAAGTCAAAATGATTGAATATAAATAAATAGAGTAGTAATAAGATCAAACCAACATTTTTTCGTCATTTCATGTTCGCGCATGCGCAAACGAAAGTTGCAATACGATTCCAATGAAATTCATAAGGAACTATCGGAGTATTATTCCTGATCGACCCTCCAAGTTTGAATATATGATATTTGGGTTTGTTCCAAAATGTGTTTTTAAATATATTTGAGGTATGTTTTATCCATGCATAAATATTAAGTTTTATTAGGAATTATATAAGTTTTGTCGTGATAAATATTTTTAAATAAAAAGATTATTTATTCTTAGTTTTTATTTTTAGTGACTATATTTATATATTATCTATTCATAGTATTTTTCTTCAACAAAAATTGTGCCAGCAGTTGCGGTTATACAATTGAAGATTCTTAATACTTTTGGCTATATATTAATTAAATTTAATGTTTATAATTATACTTGTGGTTTTTTGGTGAAATATTGATATTAATTTCAACGATATTTAAGGTAGTTATAGGCGTTTCAAGTATTTCATGTTTGCGCATGCACAGACGATAGTTACCGTACGATTTTACTGACTGATAAGGAGCCACCTGCGATCCGATTCCCGTGTACCCTCAAAATTTCAGCTGTATGGATATTTTTCGCATAGTTAGAGCATTACAAGGGAACGGTCAAGATTTCATGTTCGCGCATGCGCAAACGAAAGTTGCACTACGATTCCAATGAAATTCATAAGGAACTATCGGAGTATTATTCCTGATCGACCCTCCAAGTTTGAATATATAATATTTGGGTTTGTTCCAAAATGTGTTTTTAAATATATTTGAGGTATGTTTTATCCATGCATAAATATTAAGTTTTATTAGGAATATATATATAAGTTCTGTCGTGATAAATATTTTTAAATAAAAAGATTATTTATTCTTAGTTTTTATTTTTAGTGACTATATTTATATATTATCTATTCATAGTATTTTTCTTTAACAAAAATTGTGCCAGCAGTTGCGGTTATACAATTGAAGATTCTTAATATTTTTGGCTATATATTAATTAAATTTAATGTTTATAATTATACTTGTGGTTTTTTGGTGAAATATTGATATTAATTTCAACGATATTTAAGGTAGTTATAGGCGTTTCAAGTATTTCATGTTTGCGCATGCACAGACGATAGTTACCGTACGATTTTACTGACTGATGAGGAGCCACCTGCGATCCGATTCCCGTGTACCCTCAAAATTTCAGCTGTATGGATATTTTTCGCATAGTTAGAGCATTACAAGGGAATGGTCAAGATTTCATGTTCGCGCATGCGCAGACGAAAGTTACTGTACGATTCCAATGAAACTCTAGTATTATTCCTGATCGACCTCCAAGTTTGAACGCATTCCATCGACATTTAAGGCAGTTATGGGAGTTTCACGTATTTCACGTTTGCGCATGCACACGTGAAAGTTACAGTAATTTTCCGATGATTTTTTGGGGACGAGAAATTCGAATATGAAGTCGATTTTGGCCAAAGAGTGGAAAATTGAGTTCTACCACATGTTCAGCTCCAGAAATTGATTTTTATTATGAGTGAAAAACCTGGAAAATCGTCTGAAATCACCATCAGTTTGTATAATAACACTGGAAAAAGTGTCAACACGTGGATCAAGACGATTAAATGGCACTACCAATGATCAAAGATGTTAAGAAAAAAAGAAGAAAAAAAATAGCGTACCTAATTTGTGTTTCAAGGGCCAAAATTAATGGAAACCATCAGAAATAGCTATTTCGATTACTACGCACGAAAGAAACAATAAATGAACCATCCAGTATTTCTGTAGGTAGGTATGTCCAATAGAATAATAAACCCATGCGACAAGGACTTTGCAGCGATTTGATAAGGGACCATTTGTGACCCAACCCGTACACACCCTCCAAATTTCAGCCTTTTTCGACCATTATTTCGGGTAGTAGTGGACGTTACAAGGAATTGATCACAGACAGACACGGAACCAAAAATGTTCCTTGATGTCAGAAACGCAAAATATTAGTGGAAATTTTTCATTTTGGAGGACATACTTTTTTGTACTCATTCACGAATCTAAGGCTTCCCTACCTTCCGGTAGTGATGAAGCAAAAATAGCATGTCGACCTGAAACAACGATCTTCCCAAATCCCAAGAAAGGCTTTAAAAAAATTTCTTCCGGACAAAAGTACTTATAATAAAGTTTTAAATATTTTGTTGTTCGGTGCAGCCATCAGAACTTCAAAACACTTCCCCACTAGAATCTAAAAAGATAACCGATCGGTAACTCATTTTGCTCCAGTTTAACAACTTTTTTTCTCCCCTAATAACTAGATAGATACCTAGGTAGGTGGGTACGTGTACTTACCTACCTAATAATGACTTTAGAGAAAGTTGGTATCACAAGAAACCAACTACGAGTAATTGGGCAGGTCCGGTACGTATTCCTACCTCTTGATTTGGGTTAATAATGTACTTTCTGATAAATTGTGATGCAGACTTTAGAAACCGGCGGAAGTGGATTTAGATAAGCGCAGGTTATTATAAAAAGGATGGATTCCACGTGCGAGTTATTTGCCAGTCGTTGCGATGTTCTCGACACTCGATACCATTTTATGGGCTCTATTTCTGTTCATTGGTTCGTATCGCTTGAATGATTATCATACTTTTGGTTTATTATTTTCAATAATGAACCATTGGAATCGAGCATGAAAAAAAAAATTCTTACCCCCCCTCAAAATTTGATGGTTTACGTTTCAAGGTATGTAGAATCCAAAACTGCAATAAAAATATTTCTGTCTGTCCGCCGTACGCCGTACGCCGTACGCCGTACGGGCCACTTTTCTTAGTTACCATGAAAAAAAATTGATGAAATTCGGGTTATAGGTTCCGTTCGGCGTCTAGTTGGTCCTCGAAGCTCGACGTTACTGTGAGTCATCTCTAAGGGGTTCAAAATAGGGGTTGAAATTTTCAAAACGCCTATACAATTTTTTTACGTAAATATTTTTACGGTTTTAAATAGTTCTTGAACTTTCGAGTTTTTTAAGACCATCCGGAGCATCGTACGTCCAGCCGTTCGTTCACAGTAAGGCCCCGAAGTTTGCACCGACAGGCATTTTCGACTCCAGTGTGAATGAAATTGTATACAATTCAAACCAAATCTCGTAACCAGAGACGCGCCCACAATAGGAATTTGTGAATACGGCCAATCATTGGTAGGGATCACCTGATTATATTGGCGGAGTATGAAGTCGAGTTGGTTGTTCTGTGATATTATTTCATTTGAAAAATGATGGCTCTTTAGGAGTTTGTTGGTAGGTAGTGAAACTTGAACAAACGTTGAAGTATTATTGATGGGTAAATTATTACTAAGGTAAATCATTACTCAACGGTAAATTATTACACAACGGTTCATTATACCATCTACGTAGAAGGGGCTGGAGTTTGTTGGTAGGTACTTTTGCAAATTTTTCACTCCTCATCAACAATTTCTTTTCAGAACTTCATTATGTGTGTTTCTTTTTGTTAGGTACTGTTTGTCATCGGCAGAACTATTTTAGCAACATTTAACTCGTGATTTAGGTAGGTACCTAGTAACGAGTAAGGGGTTAGGTACTAACCTACGGAGGGTCTGCGATCTACATAATATGTATAGAATAGTACATATCATATTATATAGACGGGTTATCTATACATAGAGCTGTGATCTGTAACAGAAGGGTATTCTGTACAAAATAATAAACCGTTGTGCAGGGATTTGCAGCGTTTTAAAATGTATTGGTTATCAATTGTATCTATAATTTTTGTTGCTTCCAATGGGATTTGACACCTTCCCATTTAAGAGCAGAATACGATGCGTTGTACGTGGATACAGTTATGACAAAGCGCTCGAATTTTAGTTTATTGATATGAAATCCGTGAAAGCTCTAAATTGGCCCGACACGCCGTTATGGGGGATATCTTGCGCTTGGATGGCGAGATGGAGACTCGCTGTACTTCAGAGCGCTTGATATCCGCAGACTTTCGGGATTTGAATGATCTGAAGGGAAAAATGACAAACAAACCTGTCGAAACCACAATATTACACACGTCAAATCCCCAATAATGGCCGAATGCCATTCCATGCAGGGATGTTTAGAAGTGTGAAAATTATGGCTCGTGTTTTTAAATATTTTCTCACACTCCAGGTGGCTCTGACACTCTTCAATAGGTGCACAGCAAGCTATAGTGATGTAACATTAAAAAATCTATTTATATAATTTTTCACATTCAATATCACTTCATTTACTTAATTAATACAAACAAATAAAAACGCTGCAAATCTCTGCACAACGATTTATTATTTTGTACGGAATACCCTTCTGTTACAGATCACAGCTCTATGTATAGATAACCCGTCTATATAATATAATATGTACTATTCTATAGGTACATATTATGTAGATAACAGAACCTCCATAGGTTAGTACCTAACCCCGTACTCGTTACTAGGTACCTACCTAAATCACGAATTAAATGTTACTAAAATAATTCTGTCGATGACAAACAGTACCCAAAATAGCAAAAAGAAACGGAAATAATGAAGTTCTGAAGGGAAACTGTTGATGTGGAGTGAAAAAAGTTGCAAACGTACCTACCAACAAACTCCAGCCCCTTCTACGTAGATGGTATAATGAACCGTTGTGTAATAATTTACCGTTGAGTAATAATTTACCCATCAATAATACTTCAACGTTTGTTCAAGTTTCCCAACCTACCAACAAACTCCAAAAGAGCCATCATTTTTCGAATGAGGTAATATCACAAAACAACCAACTCGACTTCATACTCTGTGAATATAATCAGGTGGTCCCTAGCAATGATTTTATCTCGGGCCAATTCCCGATTTTTAGCGCGTCCCTGGTGATGACATTTGGGATTAATGTATACAATTCGAATTCATGCACCCTTCTGTTGAAATACTCGTTACTAGGTACCTACATAAATCACGAGTTAAAGGTTGCTAAAACAATACAGCCGATGACAAACAGTAACTAAAATGGCAAAAAGAAAAGCAAATAATGAAGTTCTGAAGGGAAATTGTTGATGTGGAGTGAAATAGATGCCCCTTCTGCTTAGATCACTGTTTTCTGTGGTCGATACCTACCCTCGTGGTCAATTATGATGAACCGTTGTGTAATAACTTGCCCATCAATTATACTTCAACGGTTGGTCAAGTTGCAAAAGTACCGATCAACAAAATCCAGCCTCTTCTTGGTAGATGAGCCGTTGTGTAATAATTTACCGTTGTGTAATAATTTACCGTTGTGTAATAATTTACCGTTGTGTAATAATTTACCGTTATGTAATAATTTACCGTTGTGTAATAATTTGCCGGTGTGTAATAATTTACCATTGTGTAATAATTTACCATTGTGTAATAATTTACCCATCAACTATACTTCAACGTTTGTTCAAGTTTCACAAGTACCTACCAACAAAATCCAACAGTCCATCACTTATCAAATGAAATAATATCTCAGAACAACCAACTCGACTTCATACAGCCATCCTTGATTATAATCAGGTGCTCCCTAGTGATGATATCCGGGCCGGATTTATACCGTTTGATTCACGATCGTGTTGACGAAGCTTTTTGGTGCACACGAACGGCTGGACTCACAATGCTCCGGGTGGTCTCAAAAAATTGTTTAGCTCAAGACAAATTTAGTAACATTAAAAAACCATACCCTTCTTGTAGTGATTGGGAGTCGGATAGACGAGTCGATCGCATTTGAGAGAATGGTTGTTTATTGATGGCACCCTGGCTCTTTTATATTCCCCTGACAAGACCAGAGGGGGGTCGGGGGGTCCCCACTCTGAGTTACAGCATGTTCAGACACAAATTGAGTTGTGGAGGAGCAGCCGATCACAACACTGCTCCCCCCAGAATTTAAGTAATTTCCAATTTTAATTAAATTTTGTTGATGTCGCTGTGGCTGTGGCCGGGCGTGGGAGGTGCGTGTGTTGGGTCCGTGTGGGCAGTCCGGGTGGCTGCTGTGGTCATTGTCGTGGGGTGGCGGTGGTTCGAGGCCGATTAGTGGCGTGGGTGCCGGTGCGGGCGCGAGGTATCCCGCCGGTGTCGTATGTGGCTCGTGCGGTAGCTCGGGCGCTGTTGTCGGGGGCGTTGCGGCGTCTTGATGGATCGTGAGTGGCGTACGGTAGATCGTTCGTGGTAGCGTTTTGTGCTGTTGAAATCTGCGTGTCGGCAGTCCACGTGAGCGTGCGGTCGTGATTCGATTGTGCTTGCGGCGAGTTGAAGACGTAGAATCGTAGCGGCTCGTGGAGTGGTTCGATGCTGCAAATTAGTGAGGCCACGGAACGTGCGTTGGTTGAGGTCAATTTGCGCGGTGAGTCGGTAGTCCACGTGAGCGTGCGGTCGTGATTCGATTGTGCTTGCGGCGAGTTGAAGACGTAGAATCGTAGCGGCTCGTGGTGTGGCTCTATGCTGCAGTGATCTGGACCATGCAGGTTCGGAAGGTTTAATGACCCCCGCCGCTAGTAATTCGCCGAAATCCGGTGGTTTTCGGCGAAGTTTCGCATGGCACGGGGGTCCCTTCGTGACGATCTCGTGTGCGTGGTTCGGCGCGTCGCGTGTACTGTTGGAAGGTTCGTAGCCGTCGAAAAGGGCTGGAAACCGGGGCTCATTCGCTGTGGTTCTCGTCGGTGATCGCCGGTGTCGTCTACTGTGAATCACTGTTGTTTCTTCAGCGACGGTAGCCGCTTGAAGAGTTGGTGCGAATGGGAGAAGGCGATCAGCGTGTTTGGCGAGCCGGGTGATGTCTTGTTCTTCGTGTGCCACAATGTGAAGTCGAAAATTCTCGTGGAGGGCTCGAAGAAAGACGTGTCGGACGAGTGGTGCGGGTGTGTCGGCCGGAAGTGCTCGGGTGAGTCGGCGAGCGAGGATCGACGGTAGTTCGTCGTCGGATGTCGGTTGGAGGAGGGCGGTGAGCCGTGAACCATCTGAAGGTTCGTGTGTCGCGAGAAGGCGTGTTTTGAGCGTCTGGTAGCTACTGGTGTTCGAGGGGCTGATGTCGGCGCAGAGGTCTGCTTGTCGAGGTTCGAGAGCGAGGAAGGCTCGGGTGAATTTCGCATGTGGCGTCGTGAGGCCTTCGTGTGCGAGGATGTCTCGAGTTGGGCGAACCAGACGTGCGGAAATGCGGGGTCAAACGGCTGGAGCTTGAGAAGTGAAGGAGCGCTCGCTTCGGGTGTCTTGCGGTTTCTGCTCGGTCATCTTCGTTTTCTTCGTAGGTGCCAGTCCGTTGAGGTGTCAGCAGGAAGTGTGCTCGGCGCCGGCGTCCGTTTCCTTATATAAGGATCGGTGATGGTGGGGCGAAGTAGCGGGAGGCGCTGCGATTGCCGTCGAGGCGGGCGTCGGAGTGGGGCGCCGCTGTGGCGTCGGTGGGGGCCGCGCGTGGTGGGGCTCGTTGAAGCGGAGGCGGGGCTGCGTTGCTGTCAAACGGCGGGCGCTGGCGGTGGAGCTCACACGTCGGATGTCACCAGTGTAGTGATTGGGAGTCGGATAGACGAGTCGATCGCATTTGAGAGAATGGTTGTTTATTGATGGCACCCTGGCTCTTTTATATTCCCCTGACAAGACCAGAGGGGGGTCGGGGGGTCCCCACTCTGAGTTACAGCATGTTCAGACACAAATTGAGTTGTGGAGGAGCAGCCGATCACAACACTTCTGTCGAAAGTTTTCGAGCTACGGCGTTCTGAAAAGTTCAACCCCTATTTTGAACCCCTTAGAGATGACTGACAGTAACGTCGAGCTTCGAGAACCAACTAGACCCCGAACGGAACCTATAACACGAAGTTCATCAATTTTGTTTCATGGTAACTAAGAAAAGTGGCCCGTACGGCGGACAGGCAGAAATATTTTTATTGCAGTTTTGGATTCTACATACCTTGAAACCTAAACCATCAAATTTTGAGGGGGTAATTGGGGGGGTAATTTTTTTTTTTCATGCTCGATTCCAATGGTTCATTATTGAAAATAATAAACCAAAATAAAACGTCTGCCAATTCGAGTAGGCAGTACAGCTTCCTCACTTCAATCATATGAACATAATATAGAATAGTTGGGTAGGTGCGTTATGATACGGGACCATCTGCGATCAAACCCACGTGTACCCTCAAAATTTCAGCGCTCTACGACTATTTTTCGCGTTGTTAGAAGCGTTACAAAGAAATGGTCAGCACTCCATGTTAGCGCATGCGCAGACGAAAGTTACATTACGATTCCAATGAAATCCGTTTGAAACGGTCTAAGTATTATTCCTGACCGACCCTCCAAGTTTGAACTCATTTCAACGATATTTAGGGCAGTTATAGGCGTTCCAAGTATTTCACGTTTGCGCATGCGCAGACGAAAGTTAAGGTTTTCTCAATGATTTTTGTATGGGACCATCTTTGACCCAACCCGCACCTACCCTCCATTTGTTGATAGGTAATTTGCAACTTGAACAACCGTTGAAGTATTACTGATGGGTAAATTATTACACAACGGTTCAGGTAGGTACCTACATACCTAGTAACGCGTATTTCAATTAGGTAAAGTCCAATTCAAATTGGTGGTAGGTATACCAATTTATACAATTCGAAGTGAATTCCAATTGCAATTAAAGTGCAAGAGAAATTGTAATGAAATTGCAATTGAAAAATCCATTGATAACCACTGAAAACCATTGAAAACAATTATTGAAGCCCCCCCCCCCCCCCCCGACAATATTGGATACATTACCCTTGATTATAATCGAATTGTCTAAATTGGCGTGATGCGCATTGGCATGGTCCGCAATAGTTCAATCAATCGTTTTCTTTTGTTTTTTCAATAATTTCATTATGACTGGCCTAGGCCTTTCCAATCACATAGGATTTCGCGTTGTGGTGCCGGCTTTTGTTTCTTTCCCAACCTCATCCGCCATTTCCATCACTCCACATCAACAATTTGCCTTCAGAACTTCATTATTTGCGTTTCTTTTTGCCGTTTTAGTTACTGTTTGTCATCGACAGAATTATTTTAGCCACATTTAACTTGTTATTTAGGTACCTACCTAGTAACGAGTACGGGGTTAGGTGCTAACCTACGGAGGGTCTGCGATCTACATGATATGTATAGAATAGTACATATATGTTGTATAGACGGTTATCTGTACGGAGAGCTGTGATCTGTAACAGAAGGGTATTCTGTACCTACAAAATAATAAACCCATGTGGTAAGGACTTTGCTGCGTTTTGGTTTATTATTCTGTGAATAATACACCTATGTATTCGCTCAGCAAAAAATTTTTATAACACCCCCTCAAAATTTTTTCTTTTCCGTTTCAAGGTGCGTAGATTCCAAAAACGCTGCAAAGTCCTTGTCACATGGGTTTATTATTCTATTGGAGTTCTAGAGATTTTTTTGGCTGGAATGTATTGTTTCTTTCATGTGGAATGATTGAAATAGCTATTTCTGATGATTTCCACCAATTTTGGCCCCCAAAACATGAAATAGATACGCTTTTTTTTTTTTTAAGATCATCTTTGATCATTGGTAGTGGCATTTAATGGTCTTGATTCACCTGTTTACACTTTTTGCAATGTTATTGTACACATTGATGGTGATTTCAGACAGTTTCCCAGGTTTTTGACTCATAAAAACCAATTTCGGGAGCTGAACCTTTGGTAAAACCTCAATTTCCGCGTCTTTGGTCAAAATCGACTTCATATTCGGTCTTCTCGTCCTCAAAAACATGGAAAAAGATACCTCAAAAGCTGGTGTTACTAACATGTTGTTAAAACGCAAAAAGTACCTATTTTTATTCACATTTTCACTCATAACACCCCTGGGTATATTCCGATCGGGCTGAAAAGTTTTGGGACACAACTAGGGCCCAAATGGAGCATGTGTGCGAAAGAACGACTTCTTTAGACCGAAAATGAAGCCTGTACACGTGATACGGCGTACGGCGGACGGCGTACGGCGGACGGCGGACGGACATTGCATTTTTGGAATCTACGCACCTTGAAACGGAAAAGAAAAAATTTTGAGGGGTGTTATAAAAATTTTTTGCTGAGCGAATACATAGGTGTATTATTCACAGGATAATAAACCGAAATGCAATGTCCGTCCGCCGTACGCCGTACGCCGTCCGCCGTACGCCGTCCGCCGTCCGCCGTACGCCGTCCGCCGTACGCCGTATCACGTGTACAGGCTTCATTTTCGGTCTAAAAAAGTCGTTCTTTCGCACACATGCTCCATTTGGGCCCTAGTTGTGTCCCGAAACTTTTCAGCCCGATCGGAATATACCCAGGGGTGTTATGAGTGAAAATGTGTATAAAAATAGGTACTTTTTGCGGTTTAACAACATGTTAGTAACATGAGCTTTTGAGGTATCTTTTTCCATGTTTTTGAGGACGAGAAGACCGAATATGAAGTCGATTTTGACCAAAGACGCGGAAATTGAGGTTTTACCAAAGGTTCAGCTCCCAAAATTGGTTTTTTATGAGTCAAAAACCTGGAAAACTGTCTGAAATCACCATCAATGTGTACAATAACATTGGAAAAAGTGTAAACAGGTGAATCAAGACCATTAAATGCCACTACCAATGATCAAAGATGATCTTAAAAAAAAGAAAAAAAAAGCGTACCTATTTCATGTTTTGGGGGCCAAAATTGATGGAAATCATCAGAAATAGCTATTTAAATCATTCCACATGAAAGAAACAATAAATTTAACAGCCAACAAAAATCTCTAGAACTCCAAGTAGAATAATAAACCCATGTGACAAGGACTTTGCAGCGTTTTTTTTACTCAATCACGAATCCAAGGCTTCCCTACCTTCGGTAGCGAGGAAGCAAAAATATTTCTTCTTAAAATAATGTACAATACATAACATACCTACAGTATAATAGTATTCCTACATGATTTGCTCGCGAATCCCTGTTGTTTGTATTAGCGACCTCGTTCTTCTAACGTAAAACATTCTCTAGAGGGTCGTACCTGGTTGTCTTAGTCGAGGATTACATTGTAAGTACGACATTAGGAACGAATGTTACAAAGACTGTGATCTCGGTGTAGGTACGTCTGACAATTTATTCCAAAACAGGTTTCGCATAAAACTTGGGGCTCTCGGTGATTTCTCTGTCCGATATTCTGTAGTTTCTATGTCCGCTGCTCTTGTGGCGTTTCCCCAGCCATTTTGAAACAATGCCTGAGAGTGATCCCCAAAATTATGAATCCCATTGCACAAGGTAAGTACCGGTTTTCTCGCAGGCAATAAAATCATTCGGAATTTTCCCTTCGTAATGCACCTTCTTGCATTGGATCAATTAATTCAAAGGGATTTTGTCATTTTGTCCCTCTGTTCAACGTTCTCACTCTTGGCCAGCAAAACTGCAAGGGTTTGAAATTTGATATAGCATTTTCCTTTTGGTTTATTATTCTGTGAATAATACAACCTATGTATTCGCTCAGCGAAAATTAACACCCCCCTCAAAATTTGTTCTTTTACGCTTCAAGATGCGTAGATTGTAAAACGCTGCAAAGTCCTTGTCACATGGGTTTATTATTCTATTGGACATACCCGCAGAAATGACGGCTGTTCATTTATTATTTCTTTCATGTGAAATAATTTAAATAGCTATTTCTGATGGTTTCAACCAAATCTGGCCCCGAAACACAAATTAGGTACGCGCTTTTTTTTGTCTTCAAATTATCTTTGATCATTGGTAGTCATTTAATCGTCTTGATCCACGTGTTCACATTTTTTCCAGTGTTATTATACAAATTATTGCTGATTTCAGACGATTTCCCAGGTTTTTGACTCATAAAAAATCAATTTTGGGAGCTGAACATCTGGTAGAACCTCAATTTTCCACTCTTTGGTCAAAATCGACTTCATATTCGGTCTTCTCGTCCCCAAAAAAACATGGAAAACGATACCTCAAAAGCTCATGTTACTAAAACACAAAAAGTACCTATTTTTATACACATTTTCACTCATAACACCCCTGGGTATATTCCGATCGGGCTGAAAAGTTTCGGTACACAACTAGGGCCCAAATGGAGCATGTGTGGGAAAGAACGACTTTTTTAGACCGAAAATGAAGCCGGTACACGTGATACGGCGGACGGACATTGCATTTTTGGAATCTACGAACCTTGAAACGGAAAAGAAAAATTTTTGAGGGGGTGTTATAAACATTTTTTGCTGAGCGAATACATAGGTGCATTATTCGCAGAATAATAAACCAAAATGTAATGCCCGCCCGCCGTATCATTCGTAGCTACTGTATTTTCGGTTTAAAAAAATTGGTTGTTTCGCGCACAGGCTCCATTTAGGCCCTAATTGTGTCCCGACATCTGCAGCCTGATCGGAATTTACCCAAAGGTGTTATGGATGAAAAAAAACCAGTCATGCAGCATGACTTAATGAGCGAATTTTCAAAGAAATATTCGAATTAATGGCTATGGTTTTGAATAAAGGAAAACTTCGGTCTAAAATTTGGTTTTCTATGTATATTCTCTTCGTATTTATTTTAATTTGTACGTTTTGTCCATCCTGATTCTACCGTTTGTTATGAGTAGATTCCTTGTTCCTTCTGAATGGCCTTTCCTCTTGACTACGATTTCAGGCCTGGTATCTAAAACCAGTTCAAGATTTGCTCTACTAGGTAGGTAGATCCTTCCTTCTTCATTGATATTATTTTTATCATGTTAAGTACCTACCTACCTTTGAATATCAAATATTCGTATGATACTGATAATAAATTGATAAGATACCTACCTAACCTTCTTCCTCCTACTGTTAGTACCTAAATTGAATAATTTGAAATAGATTTTTTCTTTCGTCTTCCTTCTAGTAATACGTGGGCCGGTACTTGTCTATCTATGAAGGTATCATAACAATTATATGTCAAATGGGAAATTCAAGGAGTTGTACTAATCGTTTGCCTCCCCCTTTTTTGCTTCGAACTCTCGTCTTCAATTAATACTTCTCACATTTTTCAATCTGACCACTCTAAGGGGGTGGGGGGGGGGGTAAGAGTTTAAAGATTATCCTAGTTTTGGGTAATTTTTGCGCACTTTAAATGCTCTAATTTAAGAACGGATTTAGATATCTAAAATCCGATTTCACCATCGTGTTCAGCGTGCAAAAACCTTTAAAATGAGGGGTCACTTGTTAGAAAATAACATTTTGGGGATTTTTGGGTAATTTTTGCGCACTTTAAATGCTCTAATTTGAGAACGGATCAAGATATCTAAAATCCGATTCCACCATCGTGTTCAGCGTGCAAAAACCTTTAAAATGAGGGGTCACTTGTTGGAAAATAACATTTTGGGGATTTTTGGGTAATTTTTGCGCACTTTAAATGCGCCAAAACCCTCCTTAGAGTAGGCCAATTTCGCCCATCTTCGAACTTAGCCTTTCGATTGCCAAGATAGATTTTTTGTGCAAATTTGAGCTGTTTATCTCAATTCTATCGAGAGTTATCGTCTGGAGTGACACATATATATATAAATATATATATACATATAAAAAAGTGTTAAATTTCAGGAATCGTTTTAGAATGGTCTGAAACGGATTTCTATGAAGAAAATTTCCAAAAATTTATATTATTTAAATTTCGAAGCCATTGCAATAGCTTCATTTTCTTTGAAAATTCGCTAAAATGGGTGTCAAAATAGGGGTTTTTGGTGTTCTAGTAGCATGAGTTTGTGAGGTATCGTTTTCCATGGGTTTTTTTTTTAGTACGAGGAGACCGAATAGGAAGTCGATTTTGACCAACAAGTGAAGAATTGAGTGTCTAACGAAGTTTCAGCCTTAAATTGTTTGATCTAAAATTTCACTCTTTGGTCTAAAATGCAGCCTTCCGCACACATGCTCCATTTTTGTCCTAGCTGTGCTCCGAAGCTCGGCAGCCCGATCGAAATGGGTGAAAAAATAGGTGTCAAAGCAGGATTTTTAGATGTCTTCTTGAGGTTTTAGTGCTTGTGAGGTATCGTTTTCCATGTTTTTTAGGGCGAGGAGACCGAATATGAATTTTATTTTGACCAAAGAGTGAAGAATTGAGGTTGACGCGGAGGTTCAGCTCCCAAAGTTCATTTTTCATGAGTCAGAATCCTGGGAAAGTGTCTGAAAATCACCATTAATTTGTGTAATAACACTAAAGGTAGTACCAACATGTGAATCAAGACAAGTAAATGGCACTATCGAAGATCAAAGATAATTATTTGTAAACCCCCTCCCCCCCCACCATAGTTCCTGTTTGTTGGTGTTGGGTGGGCAAACAGGTGTGTTATTCCCAGAATAATAAACCAAAAGAAAATTATACAGTTTCCACTCAAGCTTTACAATGCAGTAGAACACAGATGGGTACCTGCCTAAGTCAAATTTGTACCCACACACAAGTACCGGTCTCATATTTTCCTTCAATTTGACAGGGGTGAACAGCCAAGTTGTGCAACAGCAGTATTTCCCTAGAGGAAGATACTTCGGGCATCAATGGTCCTTCGTCTCCAGAACTCGACCTTTGGATGGGCAGCCGCCCAGAATGCTGGTAACAAGAACGCAGCAGGGTTTCCTCGTGTTCAGTCAGAATCCGCAGGCAGTTGACCCGGACCGCAGTCCGGTTACGATCACGGTTGTGGAGCCTCAGCCGAGTACAGGGGATGATGGAGAGTCTGCACCACAAAGCTTAGCGATGGCAGGAGGGTCTGCTCCACAAGGCATCGAGATGGAGGAAGGGTCTTTGCCATTAAGGGTAGCGATGGCAGGAGGGTCTGCTCCACAAGGCATAGCGATGGAAGAAGGGTCTGTGCCATTAAGGATAGCAATGGCAGGAGGGTCTGCTCCACAAGGCATAGATATGGAGGAAGGGTCTGTGCCACTAAGGATAGCAATGGCAGGAGTGTCTGCTCCACAAGGCATAGCAATGGAGGAAGGGTCTGCACCACAAAGCTTAGCGATGGCAGGAGGGTCTGCTCCACAAGGCATCGAGATGGAGGAAGGGTCTTTGCCATTAAGGGTAGCGATGGCAGGAGGGTCTGCTCCACAAGGCATAGCGATGGAAGAAGGGTCTGTGCCATTAAGGATAGCAATGGCAGGAGGGTCTGCTCCACAAGGCATAGATATGGAGGAAGGGTCGGTGCCACTAAGGATAGCGATGGCAGGAGGGTCTGCTCCACAAGGCATATCGATGGAAGAAGGGTCTGTGCCATTAAGGATAGCAATGGCAGGAGGGTTTGCTCCACAAGGCATAGATATGGAGGAAGGGTCTGTGCCACTAAGGATAGCGATGGCAGGAGGGTCTGCTCCACAAGGCATAGCGATGGAAGAAGGGTCTGTGCCATTAACCCTAACGATGGATCACGCGTCTAGTGCAGGTATGTAAATGAATAAGTTACTCGTAGACTTCATGTCTTTACTATAATTGAGTTGATGCGCCATTTGTTCAGAAGTTTGTTGCATGAATTGCCACAACGCGTAGTAGGTATCATGGCAACACTTTCAATCCGAAAATTCACAATCATATTGCCCATCATCATAATATCACTGTTAGAACCACGATTGTTAATTATTCCTTATGATTTGTATTATGCTGAAGTTTTCCAATAATAAATGATAGGTACGTCATGCAGCATGGCTATAAGAGCGAATTTCAAATAGATATTCGTGCTATTGTGTAAAAAGATAGTATAGCAAGAAACCATACCACTTTTGGTAAAATTACCTCAAGATTTTTTTCGTGTTTTTAACCATTTTTAACCGATTTTTGACCCTTATAAAGTAACTTTGGCCCACTCTTTTGATAAAACTATGTTTATCATCAAATCCCTCTTTCTGTCGTGAATCACCATCCCACAAGTCAGGTGAATTAATATTGATTTTAGCCCTTAATACCAATTTTTGACCAGCCAAAAATTCAAATTTTACCCCTGTTCTGTATGAAAAACAACTGACGGTGTTATTGTGGGTTTACTTACCCTTCCCTTCAGCGGACGGTCTTTTGGAACGGCACTTTTGGAATCTACGCACGTTGAAACGTAAAAGAAAAAATGTTGAGGGGGTGTTATAAAAATCTTTTGCTGAGCGAATACATAGGTGTGTTATTCGCAGAATAATAAACCAACTGGTAGTTGCGTCCTCCTTATAAAACTTTTCTGGACTATGGACCTATCCAGGGGCGCTGCGTCCATAAGGCCACTTGGGCCACTGCCCCGGCACCCAAAAACACCGAAAAAAAGACCAACCATTGTTCAGTTGGCATCTGAATTTCCCTCCTTACGCTGCACCTACCTAGCATTTTTCACAAAGTTCAACAGCCACTCGCCAGATTTCTCTTGCTATGGATATTCAAGATTCTAGTAGAGCATCCATGGTGGTTCCTTAATGTTAGCTCCATAGACTAAGCATGTTATAGGAATAAAGCGATACCTAGTAATCGATGCCCTGCAATCGAAATCAAAACCTAGGCTCCTGAAACTGGCAGGTAGGTCCTGGGACCTCGTGTTCCCATGGCAACCGAGAAAAGTGGCCCATCCACGCATGCTCAGTCGAGTAAAAATGTAGTTCGCCACCCCCACTTTGGACATGGCCCCAGAATCTGATTTCAACCCCAAAACCGTTCATTTCACAATCGATTCGATCCCTTCAATTCAATTTGTCATCTCCATACGAGATTCTTCTTCTTCTGGTTTGTTTTTGTTGTCTCTGAACGACACACGCTTTCTCTGTTGAGCCTGTCAGTTTTCAATTTTTTTGGGTCAAATTTTGCGCGTTTTGCTTTGGTCTGGTTCCGATGACACATTTGTATCTGTGGTACCTACGTGTGTTTTGTTCTGTTTGCTGTTTGTGGAATGAGTGGCGTCAACACACAGATAACTACCTAGCTTCTAGTCAACAGCTTCTCCATTCAAGCAGGTACCAGCCGACGGGTCATTGTTTTGTTGTATTTTAGTTTACTATATTTTTGTAATACATGAAGTTGTTGATGCAGTAGAAGTTGTCGACGTTTTCGTACGACGATAGAGTGTTGATTAAAAGAGATAAGCTTTGCTGAATATCACTGCTATCAGCAAATAAGGGAAGGTTGTTGTTGCCTTGGGGTATTTTGTAGACATATCTGTTGGTTTTGTGTTCTGGTCTGGTGCCACACCGTTTTCAGACCCTACGCACCGCTACTGGACCTATCTGAAACACACAAAACCACGTTTTGTCGTAGGTGACGGGCTGCCCGGTGCAATTGAGTCCCAAACCGGGCCTCAGGCAGGCAACCCGGTCGAAGTCGATGCTGCTGATAACAGCATCGTGTACAGCAGGAAAAAACGCGAAATGGACCCTTGGAAAATCTTCAGCGGGATCAGCCAGAGGTTCTTGTCAGACAGACGTAACCGAGGCAACAAAGCAGCCAGGTCAGTGGTGTCAGAAAGTTCCCTACACTATGTCTAATGATCGTCCTCTGTAGTGCATCACCCATGTGTCTTATAGCATATTTCCAAATCGAATCAACGGGTTCCCAAATCAAAAAACCAGTCATGCAGCATGACTTAATGAGCGAATTTTCAAAGAAATATTCGAATTAATGGCTACGGTTTTGAATAAAGGAAAACTTCGGTCTAAAATTTGGTTTTCTATGTATATTCTCTTCGTATTTATTTTAATTTGTACGTTTTGTCCATCCTGATTCTACCGTTTGTTTATTACGTAATTGTACTAAGTGCTTATTTATTTGATCGCTGTGGGTTCATATTAGGTAGGATAGTTGTACTAATCGTTTGCCTCCCCCTTTTTTGCTTCGAACTCTCGTCTTCAATTAATACTTCTCACATTTTTCAATCTGACCACTCTAAGGGGGTGGGGGGGGGGGGTTAAGAGTTTAAAGATTATCCTAGTTTTGGGTAATTTTTGCGCACTTTAAATGCTCTAATTTAAGAACGGATTTAGATATCTAAAATCCGATTTCACCATCGTGTTCAGCGTGCAAAAACCTTTAAAATGAGGGGTCACTTGTTAGAAAATAACATTTTGGGGTATTTTGGGTAATTTTTGCGCACTTTAAATGCTCTAATTTGAGAACGGATCAAGATATCTAAAATCCGATTCCACCATCGTGTTCAGCGTGCAAAAACCTTTAAAATGAGGGGTCACTTGTTGGAAAATAACATTTTGGGGATTTTTGGGTAATTTTTGCGCACTTTAAATGCGCCAAAACCCTCCTTAGAGTAGGCCAATTTCGCCCATCTTCGAACTTAGCCTTTCGATTGCCAAGATAGATTTTTTGTGCAAATTTGAGCTGTTTATCTCAATTCTATCGAGAGTTATCGTCTGGAGTGACACATATATATATAAATATATATATACATATAAAAAAGTGTTAAATTTCAGGAATCGTTTTAGAATGGTCTGAAACGGATTTCTATGAAGAAAATTTCCAAAAATTTATATTATTTGAATTTCGAAGCCATTGCAATAGCTTCATTTTCTTTGAAAATTCGCTAAAACGATTTTCCTAACTGAATTAGCGGTTTTCCAAATCTAATTAACGGTTTTTCAAATTGAATTACCTAACGGTTTTCCAAACTGAATTGACGGTTCCCCAACACGAAAAGAGGACAAAACTTGAGTTAGGATTACCTATCAGAAATGTTCATGAAGAAAATTACTGAATTGTTTGCTGTTGCTAAATTTGTCAAGAAAGTGGAATCAATTCTTCACCCTCACTCCAACAAAAATCCGATTCTATGGGTTCTGGTTCATATAATTTTCATGATGTTCTCCGTTGATGTGTGTTTCCATAACAACTTCTCTTTCCTTTTGATTCTCCTCAGCAGAAACGGCTTGAAAGGGAGGTAGGTATTTGGGTTGCAAAAACGTTGGTTTTTGAAAGCATGGTGGAAAATTCATCGCGATCACGTTTTTACCGTAACACGTAGTTGGTACTTCAACATGTACTGTTTTCAACACATCAGGTTACTTTTACTCACGGTCTATTCGTTACGTTTCACGGGATTGAGAGGCGGTGACGGATGTATGGGGCAAAATGCGTCAACCGTATGATACGTCAACCATTTGGCGCATGCGCAGAACACTTTTCTGAGACATACGGATGACGCATCTGAGCAACGGTATCACCTAGGAACTCTCTAATGAGTAGTGGCTACGCATCGCAATGGTTCATTTTTCTTTCTTTTCCCATGATTTCATTATGCAGCTGTTAACGATTTGGCTATGAAGCCTACTGATCGGATAATTGGCAGTCAACCTGATGGTTTACTACCTAAAGTTACGGTCATTTTTTGAGGCATCAGTTATATCTATATCCATCAATATATACCAATATTAGGAATCTACGATGTGGCTATCAGAAGAGGATTTTTGTATTGTCTCAAGAGATCGGGAAACCAGTTTTTATTCATTCGGAGAGGCTGGTGATGTCACCAATCGATTCAGCGTGAAAAATTACGTGGAAGCCGACCCCAAACTCATTCAGCTCGTGATGGGATAATTTTTCATGAAAAAAACCTTGATTGCACACAAAAAACACGTTTTTTCGCATATTCAAACATCATTTTCTCCCCTGAACTCAACTGCAAAAAGAAAGTCGATTACACCGCTGGAAAGCTGATAAAATGTGAATGTTTTTTCCGTCAAGATACACGAAAAAGCTGGGAAAATATCATCGAATTATTCAAACAAATTGTGTAATTTATTGACAAAAATTTATGTTCGACCTAATTTTTCACTCATCAAATCCTACCAAAAAATTTGGTTTAGAATCGGGGAGATAGGAAATTTAACGCTCTTTCCAACGGTAAATTTGAATTTTTTCCCCCTACTGCAGGGAGTTATGGCTGTTTAAGTGAGACATGGCCGAGGCAGGGAAAAATCTTAAAAACGTAAAAAGGTAGGAAAAATAAGCGGATTACAAAAAACTCTGAGGGAATTTTTGGCGGAAATTAGTTGTAGAATCGATCCGTGGAGGATCAATTTTGGGACGCCCTATATAAACAAGGCCCTCTACCTCGAAAAGAGAGCAAAGACAAATTGTGGAAATGATGGAGGAAATTCCTATGCCAATATTTAGTTTAAAATAATAATTTAAATTTGATTCATATTAACTAAATTTATGTATAAATTACTTTATATACCTACATTAACTAAAGCTGATTAAGGTTTTTCAAAGGTACTCTGTGACAGTGTGGCTGTTCTCGAGCTATTTTTTCTTCCGGTGGAGACGGGGTCACTGGGCGAAAGCCTAATCGATATCCCTTCTTAAACGGTGATAATCTCGCTGATCTAAGAGGGGGACTCTCGAGGGTCCAGTCCCACTGTCACACTCTGTCACACCTCTCACAGATGAATATCGATCTACTATTCGTAATATATAGCATGTCTGTGCTAGCCATAATAATACTGCATCACTTTATAAAGCAACCATCTACTATCCATGTTTTCAACTGACTCAGAGAACAGAGAGCCAGAGACAGGAGATCAGAGAAAATATCGGATCCCACCAATCCTTCGGTCGGGATCATGGACAAACGCATGATTCCGGTAGTGGAAGATGGAACCAGGTACAGACGAGGAACAGATGATAACCTCACCTCGCAGAAACACTCCTACAGATCTCGAAGGTACGCCGAACTCGAGGCTTCTTCGGATGCTGGGAGCCGCCGGAGGCGAAGCACGAACCAGCTAACTTTTGATTTTCCTATCCTAACCCACTGGTTTAAGCTGTGAACTTGATCTATTATTTACTATAATCGAGAGACTTCTGCATTTGGTGCGACCCACTGAATTTTGTAACAATTTGAACCATACCGTCTGCGTTATGGTAATCAAGCCCAGGATGGGCGGGTATTGATGAGTCTGGCCCGTGAGAGCTTTGATGTCGGTTTCGCTCTCCATTTCTAGTTAGCTTCTAACATTATTACCTGTAGATCAGTAATAATCATCGTGCTGTTGCAGTGAACTTTGTACAAACCACCTGTTTCAGAAAACTGTTCTAGTTTTTATTCTGAAAACCTAGAGAAGTAGATAGAATAGTAGCAGTTCAGTGTGAAAGTAGGTTGAGTAAATTATACCAAAGTGGATTGCCGTGTTGTATAATACTGATCTCGAATTTTGTGACGTCAGCAATAAACAAGATGTGTATTTGATGAGACATTCGTATTTTGGAATAAATACCTTACTACTAACCGACCTGTACCTATTATAGTTACCAAAATATCTAACGTTTTAGGCAAATTAGAAAACATCAATGAGTTCATATTTTATGAATAAGATTATATGCAAGTATGATGTATGGCTCATTATACTGTGACGGTATATGAAAATCCCGTCCAATTTTATATTGGATCCGGGGTCTTTCGCGAAGACGAACCATCAACTCCTGGAAGCATTGCGCAATAATCAAACCAATGTCTCTCCAGGGGCAGCTGCAACACTGTGTCCCTACCTTTCTGGAATGGAGAGGGGAAACTTCGCTGTATGGGCGGCTATTTATACCTCCTCATCCATTACAATACTTTAAATATGAATATTATTAACATGGAACATGTTTTTACGGGAGTAACCTGGGCTGGAAAGCGTCCGCATCCTGTCCGCGTAGCACTTGGCTCCCCTCCCCGTCGCCCGTACAGTTCTCCCTCTACTCCACTCCTGCCAACCAACCCACCTCCTCCCCTACCACCCGTGGTGCCTTCTCCGAGGCACCACGCCTTCCGGCTGTAGCAGCTGACGACGTGTATTACATTACATTGCGTTAGGTCGCTGGTCCGAGGCTTGGAAATCCCAAGATGTTTTTTTGCTTATTTTTGCCTTGGATTCATGATTGAGTAAGAAAGAGTTCATGTCCTCCAAAATGAAAATTTCCACTACCATTTTCCGTTTCAGACATCGAGGAACATATTATTTGGTTCCGTGTCTGTCTGTCTGTGGTTAATTCCTTGCAACACCCATAGCTACCCGAAATAATGGTCGAAGTGGGCTGAAATTTCGAGGGTAGGTGCGGGTTGAGTCACAGATGGTTCCGTACCAAAATCATTGAAAAAGTACCGTAACTTTCGTCTGTGCATACGCAAACTTGAAATAATTGGAACAGCAACAGGAACCCTAAATATCGTTGAAATGAATTCAAACTTGGAGGGTCGGTCAGGAATAATACTTTGATAGTTCCAAATCAATTTCATTTGAATCGTAATGTAACTTTGATCTACGCATGCGCGAACATGAAATGTTGACCATTTCCTTGTAACGCTTCTAACTACGCGATAAATAGTCGTGGAGAGCTGAAATTCTGAGGGTATACGCGGGTTGGGATCGCAGATGGTCCCGGTTCAAAATCATGAAAATCTTTTAGTCTGCGCATGCGCAAACGTGAAATACTTGGGAGTGCCCATAACTACCTTAATTATCGTTGAAATCAGTTCACATTTGGAGGGTCGATCAGTATAATACTTTGATGGTTCCATATGAACTTCATTGGAGTCTTAGGTACTGTAATTTCCCTGTGCGCATGCGCAAACATGAAATGTGACCGTTTCCTTATAACGCTTCTAACTACGCGAAAAATAGTCGTAGAGATCTGAAATTCTGAGGGTGCAGACAGGTTGGATCGCAGATGGTCCCGTATGATAACGAACCTACCCAACTACTCTACACCTACACGTTCATGTGATTCAAGTGAGGAAGCTGTACTTCCTACTCGAATTGGCAGAATTTTTTCTAAATATCTCCATATCCTCTGATATCATGTACCTATTCGAAAAACATGTTCCATGTTTCCTTGCTTTGATCCTTGATCTAAACTGTTATAATCCGGGGGTCTGGGGGTGGGTGTCCCCCGGATTTCATTCGACAACAAACGTACCGTCACGAACCTCTTTTAGCGAATTTTCGAAGAAAAGGAAGCTATTGTTCTCGGTCCAAAATTTTTAAAACTCGAATTTCCGAAAGATTTTTATACCAAAATCCGTTTCAGACCATCCTGAATTCCCTGCCGAAAGACACCAAAAATTATATGTATATATATATATATATATATATATATATATATGTATGTGTCATTCCAGACGATAACTCTCGAAAGAATTGAGATAAAAAGTTCAAATTTGCACGAAAAATCTGTCTTGGCAATCGACAGGCTAAGTTCGAAGATGGGCAGAATCGGGTCACCCTAAGGGGGAGTTTTGGGGAGTTTTAGTGGGGGAAAATTACCCATAAATTCCCAAAATGAAAAAGTCTGACAAGTGACACCTCATTTTAAAGGTTTTTGTACGCTGAACACGATGGTGAAATCAGAATTGCGATATCTCATTCCATTCTCAAACTGGAGCACTTTGAAGATGAAGGAACGTGGTTATTTCTTGAGATGTTCTTCCTGGTTCGTCTGCTCTAATCTGATAACGGAATGGGATATCGCAATTCTGACTTCACCATCGTGTTCAGCGTTGGAAAATCTACAAACCGAGGTGTTACTCGGCAAAAAATGGAACAAAAAATTTGTTACGTACCCAATACCTACTCTTCTGGTATTCAATACATTTTTGATTTCCCCCTCCCCCTCCTTCCACCCCAAATTTTACTTTGCGTAAAACTACTCCTGTTTTAATTTTGTATGGTATCAAGTTGGGAAAACATTGGCCGAAAATTAATTTTCAGAAAATTTTAGGCGGAGGAGGAAGATGCCGAAAACTTCGAAAATTCGCTCTTATAGCCATGCTGCATGACTGTGGTTTTTTTTTTTTTTTTTGGTTCCCACAAGTTTAGCTCACTTCAAGAACTCCGCCATTGGAAACTCATTTTATCTACTCGTACTTGGGACGCCCAAAATGAAACAGAATTATTTCCAGCTTTTTACGAACCAACGGAATGGCCCTTTTTCGGTCTAATTTGACTGGGATGTTTTCTTATTTTACGTTGTTTCCTACCGATTAATGGCAAATGGAATGAAGACAAATCGATTCAGAAGAGAGCCACTATTCCTTTTATTGCTGATATATAATATATTTTTCTTTATATACAGTACATTCATTTTCATAAAGAAATAACGTTCAGAAGTCACGATACTAATATTAATTTCTTATAACTACGACACATAGTATACACCTAATCTGCAGATATAATTTTTGACATGAATCTATTCCAAACATAATACACATCGATTTTTTTAATAATTTAACTTAAATCAGTTAAATCTCTTTAAAATAGGGGTTGGGGAACTTGCAAGTCTGAAAATAAAGTCAACGGTTTGTTTAGGCTTCCATTTATTTATACACAGAATGTGTGTGAGAAACGGGCAGGTGACTGACTGCACTGGAGTTGAATTGGTTTTTGATCAGAGAGTGGGAATAGAAGAAAAATGCAGAAAAATTTGTTGAAAAAAAATTAGTTTAACATTTAGAATTTTAGATGCGCATGTTGGTGGAGCAACTTGAAACCGAACGTGTAAATATTGTACCTATGTGAGAGAAGCAAAATATGCCACACCGGGCAACAAAATGTTGCCAACCAGGGGCATTGCGTCCATAAGGCCACTGCCCCGCCACCCAAAAACACTGAGTAAAAAAAAAATCCAACCGCATGTTCAGTTGGCGTTTGAATTTCCCTTCATACACTGTATCTAGGGGTTTTTCGCAGGTTATAGCTACCTGCTAGATTTCTCTGGCTATGGAGTATGGATACTCTAGTAGAGCATCCATGGCGGTTCCTGAAATCGAAACCCAGGCTCCTGAAACTGGCAGGCCCTGGGCCACACCCACTTTGGGCCCTGTCCCCAGAATCTGATTTCAACCCAAGAATCGTTCAGCTGTTCACAATCGATTCGATCCCTACGATTCTATCTATTTGTAATCTTGATGTGAGATGCTTCGTCTTCAGATTTTGTTGTTGTTGTTTTCTCGTGAATCACATTCGCTTTCTCTGTGGAGTCTGTTGTCAGTTTTTCGTTTTTTGAGTCGAATTTTGTGCGTTTGTTTTTGATCCGGTTCCGATGACATATTTGGATTTGTGCTACCTACGTGCGTTTTGTACTGTTCGCTGTTTGTGGTCTGTGGATAGCACACAGATAGATAAGTATACCTAGCTTCTAGTCTATTCAAGTAGGTACCCCACAACAGCTTCTCCATTCAAGTAGGCACTGCCCGATGGGCCACTGTTTCGTTGTATTTTAGTTTACTATATTTTTGTACTTTCCACATGAATTCGGTGGGTAATTTACAGTCGAAATTCTCGACGTTTTTGTATGACGTAGTGTTCATTAAAAGTTTATAAAGAGCCTAACATTTTAGGATCCTTTGCTCCTAAATAAAGGGAAGGAAAAATTGTTGGTTTTTGTGTTTCGGTTTGGTGCCCCACTGTTTCCAGAGCCCACGCACCGCTACTGTTGCCAAAATGTTGCTATAGGTGTTGGCAACATGTACCTGTCAACTAGCAACAGTTGACGGGATACGCAACAACATCGGTGGCAGGACAACATGGAAGTTTGTTGACTGTTGCTTGCATCCTTGTTGCCCCTTCCAAATGGAAAACATCACACGCAGCCTGGACGGTCAGCAGTGTTGTCAACATCAACTCCTCAACTCCAACCAACAAACAGGTAGGTTACAGTAGATCAAGTGATTTTTTTAAATATCATTTTCATCATGTTTTCATGTTCTAAACAACTCATTCTCATCCTTCAAAGATCTTTCAAGATCTCGACATATCTTTGAAAAATATCTTCCTGAAATCTTTCAAAAATCAAAAAAAAGTTTAAAAAAAACTTTCGAAATGTCCAAAATTCGGTGTCTCCAAAAATTGATGGATCTTTTTTCAAAATATTTTCGGATCTTTTTTCAAAAAATTTTCAAGCACCCCATCTTTTCCACACGTTTTTAACATTTTCAACGTGTTTTTCAACATAATTATGATTTTTTTTTAAACTCGTTTTTTCAACAGTCATTTTTCAGTCTTTTCCGTTACCTATTATTCCGACAAAACTGAGTTCGGTTTAGACGGGCAACAGTGTTGACAACATGTATCCGTCAACATGTTGGTAGCATTTTGCTGCCCAGTGTGGACTAAGCTAAAGTGAATTTCTGTACATACTCCCTAAGTGTTTAAATTAACACCTGGTTTAATATTTGGCACCTCTGAACCAACCAACTTCAAAACAACCTCTCAGCTTAAAGAAGTGTCAGGAAGTTCACCTCACAAAAGGCGCAGGGCAATGTGGTCTGTCAGGCCAATCATTACAGAATGTAACACTTACCATATTATGTCCTGCTCATAATAAATGGTACTACCTACCTATTGTGTCACTTGAAATCAACGTGAAATGACGTTTGTAGACGTATGTACCTAATACCAAATTCATACAAATTTCTTGGATCGGTTACTTCCACACCATACGACTTAAGAAACAAAAACTCCATGCAAGTTCCCCATTGAAGGCTACAGGAAGACGCTTAGAATTACTTACTTTGAACAACAAAAACATCCCTGTTTGATTTCGGTAATACTGATTATAATTACTTTTTACAACATCAATCGAATCGACACTTCAAAATCAAGCGCGACCTCATACAACCTTTTAATGCCGACATTTTGACTGACATTTTCACCAGAATAACAATATAATTTGTGAAACGGTCACTCGTTATAGCCTTTTTCGTTAGCTTCAACGGAGACTGAGTGGTTGTCCAACCTCCTGAAAGGTCCTCGGCAATGGATTTTTTCCCCAAATGAAATTTCAGGATTTTTCAGTAGGTACCTACGTGATAATATGTATCATATTGAAAATCTAAACCAAAATTCATCTTAAATGGGACAATCGAGGCCATTGACAACATAATATTCAATGTAGCAGTTCTTACAATGAATAATTGGATTACGGTAGGTAAGATACATACATACATAATAATATTATGTATGTAGGTACCTTCACATTTTGCAATAAATACATGATATTAGTCATTAGATTTTAAACAAAATGGTAACTATAGGAACAAATGACACTGTTCGAAATGGTATTGAGGTGTTGTAGTCTAATTATTATTTATAATTTAATATAATGCGACGATTTGATGGTTAGGTACTCAAGTTTCTTCGACCTTGTAGGTATAAAACATGTTACTTGCATAAAAAATGAAGTATTAGGAGTATAATATTGAAAAAGATGAAATATTCCAGACAAATTTCCCGGAATATTTAATTGTGAATTTAAATCAGTACCTACCCATCATGTGTAATATATTCATTTCATCAGCCCTTATTGAGTCTCGCAGAAATTTCGTGTCCAGCGAGAGAATTGAACTCGGGACCTTCATTTGAATGACGTACCTAGAACAGGCCGTTCGACAGGCATTCGGCTGATCAATGGTGCTACAGAATTATATTGCCTTTCCTACAGATACTTACCAGAAGAACAGAAATTCATCAGGTAGGTACCTAACTGATGTAATGTATGATCTGTTCATCAGTATCAATATCATACAATCTTAAGACAAATTTCTTCAACTGGTAGGTAGGCTCTTTGTCGTGGCAAATACTTATACAACAATTGTTTTGTCGTCTTTTAATATTATGATAATACTATCTTAGTCTACACAACGGAAATTTTAAGGGCCTCCCTTTCACCGCGCGGCTTGTATTATGTTGATTTAATTTTTTATTTTTTATTTTTATTTTATTAGTACAGCCACACAGAAATCTAAAGACCATCTCTATCTACGAAATTTTTGAAATGCAATTAAAGAAATAATAACTTTCGAGGAATTGTTCTTTGGCTTAAAATATATATGCACTAAGAATAACACTGTTGGAAGTATTCAAATATATGGTTTCAATCATCGCTGTAGGTCTTTGAATGTACAATTTATGTGGATCTGACATTTCGGTTGGCAGTCCTGATGGATGTGAAGAGTATGTATTCAATCGGGAAGAAATCCCCAGTTTGATTTTATAGGAAGAAAGAAAAAAATGGAAGAAACGAAATTGAGGTAAACTAACAATGTTGTTCAAAAAAAGAACCTTAATTACACGTAGACGTAGGTATCAAACCACAAGGTACAGGTCGCCATTCGATCAGGACTGCCACCATAGAGAAGGAATGCGTAGCAACCATCCATACTCTGCGGGGGTGTGACATCGCCTAGTGACCGACCCCGTCCCGTAGTAATGGCTTTGTTCGTGCTGTCCCCTTGGTCCGAGCAAGTTCAGTTTTCGCTTGAACCGAACTGGCTTGGTGTAGGGTGAGCTCTGAACACGCTCGCTCGGAGCACGGTGAGCCGGGAGCTTGTTTGGAGCGCGAGCAGCTCGAACGGGTCGAGGGTGCATGCGTGGAAGAGAAATGCTCAGCTGCCCCATGTCTTCTGGTGGGGTATGGGAGGGCTTGCTCCGCAGCATGGAGGAAACCGCGGCCAGCACGAACACCGAACCATCAGTCCCTGGACAGCACGAACACCGGACCACTTGGCTCGAAGCTCCCCCTGGAGGGAGCTGCATGAGCAGCAGATCTTTGCTACACCCTTACTGCTCATGCTGGGGTTGCTCGGAACAAGCTCTGAAGGACTGCACGAACAGAGCTACTGCTGAACAAGTGATTCCGGGGTGGATTAGGTCAAGGATAAAGGGTAGTCAGTTTTTAGTGGGTGAAACCCACACTGCTGAGCAGTGTGGACCCTTCAAAGCGACAGACTTTTTCAAGATTTTCCTGCTGTTTCCCTCTTTAAACAAACAAAAAAAAATCCAAGAGGCAGTGGAAACTGTCTATGCAGTTATGTTATGGTTATGGCTTTCGGTCTGAACCAGTCCCCCTTCAAGAATTCCACGCACGAAGTCCCCCAGTGGTTCCCTTGAGTATTTAGTCAACATTTATCGAATTTTTACGTAAAAATCGTCGTCTACGTGGGACTGCACGGGAAACAGGCTGCACAGATCCATCAGGAAACAAATGTTTTGTTGTGATACCTACCAAAATTGTGTGTTCGCCTTAGCCACATCCATAGTTATGATCTCATCTGCAATTACTAGTAGGTAATTAAATTCTTTACCTTTACGCTTGCCAGAACAACGCTTTTTCTTCAGACTGTCGCGGTTTTTCATGATAAATGAGTTGCATCACTTTGCCTATAGATTTGTTTGACTCGTAGAAAACCGTAAGAAACCAACCTCGATCCAGTACCATCTTGATAAGCGTTTAAAAAGGGTTTGAGTTTGATAATTGCTGGGAATCGGAATGAACAGTTCTCGTCCACACTATTTTCTGTGTACTGGAATGAAGATCAGAAAACTGGTTTTGGATCACGAAAACACCGGGAACAGCCTAGTCATGGATACTATACAGTCCACAAAAGAGTCTGAGAATCACCGCGAATGGCCCAACGCCTTTCTGACATTCAGATGACCTTCAGGTGGTCACTGCGAACAAGAATCAAACGTTACTAGGGATGTGAGTCATTCTTGGTTGGTATATATATTTAGTTAATTATTGTAACTTACTTAGGTTTGTAAATAGATTTCAAAGAATGGTTTTGAAAAAAAAGTATATACCTATCGATTTCCAGAGAAAGTACACGGGAGATTATGAAACTGACCGGAATAACTTGGTTATGAACCTACTCCCACGTAGGTGCCTGGAAACATCGACTTTTTTTTACATTTCTTTCTGTATATATAACCCTGTTCAACGCAAAATAATATTAAGTTTAGGCAACAACGTGAAATAATAATAAGTTGATTATAAATCGTGCAGGTACTTACACATTTCAGGACCTCCGATACTCGGCAATCGAAAGTTAATTCCTCGTTAACGTACCTACAGTATATTCAGTTTAGAGTGAGAGCATGTAAACAGAATGCGAAACCATCAAAGCATCATGGCGTTGCGGGTTAGTATACCCCAACTGCATATTTACTTATGGGGACCTTTGACTTTATTTGAAGAAGATGCTTCATGAACAAGATATTATAGGCTTCAGCTTCAATATCAATAGTTGCAATTCACCAGTTTTATTTTCATTCAAAGTTCGTCATTTTCAAAAGCAACCGACACAACCGGAAAACCGACAAATTTACTGTTTGGACGAATCGTGGATTAATGGTGGACACACAAATTACACCATAACTTTTTTCTCAATTATTAAATATAATTTACGTGCATCCGTGTAGATCAGTGGTTCCCAACCTAGGGGCGATCGCCCCCAAGTGGGCGATTTGGGTTATCAGGGGGGCGATAAATAAGTGGGGGGCGATTAGGGGGCGATGAGTATTCAAAGGGGGAAAAATTAAAATAGTACTGTACAGTAGAAGTTGTCGGGTAGCACGAGTCACTGGCTGGTCTCAGCCGACGAGTTCACTCCACTCTCCACAGAATTATTTCATCATTCATCGCCAAGTTAGATATTCATAAGGTAAATACTGGCCGTATAGAGCTGATTCAGTTCCCGACCCTTAAAAAGTGTTCAGTGTCAGATAACGAGACTCCTGAACTCCCAGAAGACAAAATCCTAATTTTTACTGATCACCTTGACCAGTTAAAAACTGACATGGAATCAAGATTTGAAGATTTGACCAAGTTACAAATTCCGGATTGGATTCCAGATCCATTTTAGTTTGAAGCTGTGGATAAGCTTGATAACTCTTTGCAGACGGAGTTTCTATATCTGAAGTATGACTGTGAGGCGAAAATCATTTTCAAGCAGAGCGGTTACGAGTTAGCCTGGGTGAAGCTTATGGACACTTATCCACAACTGTGGGAAAAAACTGAGCCACTTCTCATCTCGTTCCCGTCAACATATTTAGTTGAAAAAGGATTTAGTTCTGTTGTCCAGCTCCTCTCAAAACAAAGAAATAAGTTGGACATTTGTCTCAAAGGAGACTTGCGCCTGAACTTGACGAACATAAAGCCAGATATTCAAGCTTTAACTAAAATCCACCAAGCACAAGGCAGCCATTGAAAAGGTAAAATAAAACAATAACAAAGTTTTCAAACTTTCATTTATTTTTTTTTTTAATTTTAGCTGCCAACTTTCTTATTTTTTTCAGATTCCTATTTAAAAATGAAAACATGTAGGACTCCTGTTTTTTAAATGTACGTCAATGATCTTAGTTAATTACTTCACTTCTTTGTTCTTTAAAAAAACTGTAAAGAATGCACATTTTAATTTTTTGTCTATTTTATTTAAGAGTGACCGGATAAAACTGCTTTGGTTGTTTTTATATACGGTAATAAATTTGTTTAAAATGAGAAAACTGCTTTATTATTGACACTTTACTTCAAATTAAAATTAGGCATATAATGAAAATGAAAAGGGGGGCGATAGGTGTTAGTCAATCTCCAGAAAGGGGAGATGGGCCACAAAAGGTTGGGAACCACTGGTGTAGATTCATGGCCCTTACATGTTATATCTCATGTAACGTTACAGTTACATGTTAGATCACACGCTAACCTTCAGGACAGCAATCAGTATGGTAGGCAACCCCCCCATCACATGGGTGATATGCGGGCTCGATTTCATTGTCGTTTGTTTATCTGTGCTCTCACGCTAAATTGAACGTACTATGGATACGTCGCCATGATGTTTCGGCTGGTTATAGTCACATTGACATTTTTGTCTAGCCACGATTACTTTCAGGATGAAAATTATTACTTTTACGTGGTATTAGGGCTTTGACCTATTTTCAGTGAACAACTTTTTTGAAAAATGTTACTGTGTTTATAGAAAATGAAAAATATATCACGGTAATGGAATGAATTGTAACTGGGGCTGCCTGCAAACCACAAAGTCAGATTGGCTTGTCGTCACTTTTCATCTTGGACTTACCCTGGTTGGGTTGCCTGCGATTGAATCCACACATGTTGTCTCCAAGCCACACAATACCCTCGAAAAAACACCCGAGTATCGAAAGGAATGGAATAACGTCACCAAATGCTCGCTCGATTACACAAATTGGACCAAATATAAGGAAGTTTCAATGACGCAATGCCACCTTCAAACTGGCTTCAAGGAGGCGACCTTTCACATTATCCCCAACGAAACTGGCAACAAACGTGTTTTATTCTTTATCACAATATTTTTCCTTTGTTTCACGGGGAACATACGGTAGACAACCAGTCCTTACAGGGAAAAAAGCTCACTTTTGGCTCCGTCAGTTCTTCTTTTCATGAAATTTTGGTTCCATTTATCTTGATAGGATGATAGTGAATCGAAAAATCGACTGATTAAGCATGAATATTCCAAAATCGTGAGTATGTATCACATCACGTAGGTAGTAACTGAATTGGTAAGTACCTAAATTTAAAAAACGGGTTTCACTTTTGTCGAAATTTCAGCTTTTTCAAAATTTTAATGACATCTTGATTTTGGATTTGAAATCTATAACAAGAATGAATCACCGTTTAAAATTTTTGCTATTCTCTCGAGTTGAAGGGGGAGGGGGATGTCTCGCGGGACATCCAGTATAATTAATACGAGTACGTAGGCTCTTATTACCTAATACCTCAATCGACATTCTCATAGATATGCTCATTGTAAATAACTGAGGACACACTCAACCCCCCTGACTGCTTGCCCCAGAAAACTGGACATTCCTTAGGAGTCCGAATTACATGTTGGCTGGCTACATCGACTGGCTGGGTGTCTAACGTACTACCCCCGTTTCACACCATAAAACCCCAACTAATGTTACGCGCAAAACCATCCATTCAATAAAGGTTTCTAGACATCCAAGACATTCAATAACGGTTTCTAGACCTCCAAGACATTCAATAACGGTTTCTAGACCTCCAAGACATTCAATAACGTTTTCTAGACCTCCAAGACATTCAATAACGTTTTCTAGACCTCCAAGACATTCAATAAAGGTTTCTAGACCTCCAAGACATTCAATAACGGTTTCTAGACCTCCAAGACATTCAATAACGTTTTCTAGACCTCCAAGACATTCAATAACGGTTTCTAGACCTCCAAGACATTCAATAACGGTTTCTAGACCTCCAAGACATTCAATAACGGTTTCTAGACATCCAAGACATTCAATAACGGTTTCTAGACCTCCAAGATGTGTCTCTGTACCAACACTTTGGTGCAATCAATTTTGTTCAAACCCTGTCACCAAAGTTACACCCTCAAAACAATTTGAAAGAAAAAACAATATGAAAATGACTTTACTCACACAAAATTCTCCAAACATGTTTACCTTTCTGAGATCGAGATGGGATTTTTTTTTCCTTAAATTTTTGCACATATTTGTTTTTATTAAAAATCATTAAGTACTTCACCACACTACAGCGAAAGGGCAAAGTTGTACTAAAGTAGAGGTTCTATAAAAACACATTACGCACAAATATAATTCTCAGTTTAGACAATAAATTAACAACATCGACGCAAAATAACGTTAACGATAATTTATAACGATATCCCTTTCAATAATTTCTCGAAAATATTCCAACATCGGCTGAACAGTGTGAATTTTTCAACACGACGTAACATTCACCACATTACCCATTTCAAGCGTATTCGGAAAACCGTTAGCTTAAGAGTTAATTAAAATAAAAATGTACAAGAATCAACTAGGTAGAATAAATACATCATTTTCACAAAGGAGAAAAATATTATAGTATATCGTACGTCTAAAGTTCCATTTATTTATACCTATAAAAAGGGTTTGGTCAATACCTAAGAATATTTACAATGTCATTTTCTTCTATAATATAAGGGGAGTGGAAAAAGAAAGTAGGCTCACTACGATTAGGCCTTGAAATTTGTGGTTTTGTGCTTAGGGTTTTAAGGATTCTTGGTTTTGCGATCGAATTTCAAAAAGTTTCCATCCTCGATGATTTTCAATGCCAAGAAAGTTGAAATCTTATGACTAAAAACACAGAAAGCCTGTGACCGATTTCGAACGCTGTTGAATTACGTAGTACAAGGAATGTTCGTGTATAGTTGTATTGAATACGGGTCCGTTTCTGATTCACCAGTGAATAATATTGGCACCTACCTATATTCACATAAAATAATAATTCCAAGATTAAAAGAAGAGTACATACGAGCTGGAGATTATCGTGATTTTATCAAAAGCGCGTACAAATTAGGTATCACTTGTTCAAATCACACAAATTTACAATAATTATAAGAAAAGAAAATGCCTCGTAGGACGTCCAACGCCTTTGAAGAGCCGTTAGAGCAGGACACGATTTTTACTTAAAATGTATTTTGGCACCAGTTTCATATGCGACAGTAGTCGAAGTAGAAAATAATTCGATACGCTAAGCTGGTTTTGAGGTATTCAGTCAATTTTGGAAACAATCGGCTTACGGCCGCATATTTTATAAATGCCAATTCTTGTTTCATATACCTAATCATTTCATAGACGTGAAATGAGAAATATTAGAAAACCTCATGTTTCAAATCAGCGTTCCTGTAGGTTCTTATCAACATACAGAATTTTGATACAGAACAGGACTAATCAAATTCCTCTCGATTCTGATCAACATAAGAAATTTCTCTTGCTTCTAATCAACATAAACAATTTTGATCATAATAGGAAAGTTGTACGTATTTATTCAAAACTAATAAATTTGAATTATCATTCGATAAATTTATAAGAAAAACTGAGCTGTAGTTCAAGTTATGTTGTATTTCAAATCCTAATGTTTGAATAACAGCGCAATAAATAGCGCTAGTTTTTGATCCAGTTAGGTATAAATATTTTCTCCACTTATTACAATGGAACACTCATTATATTATCCAAGAAGCCTCCCTGATTATTCTACCCCATTTACTCCATTTACATTAGCTGGCGACGAGGCTGGGATCGGGCTGATTGTGTTTAAATTTGATTGGTCTTTCCTACATTGACACAATGTGAAATTCTGTTCATCATTTATCAAATAAGTATTTGAAGAACACTGTCCTCGAAAAAACCAAATTAGGATGTTAGTAACACCTTGGAAAGTAGTTTTGAAAAATCACTAGGGTATGTACCACATTTAGGGGTTTGTAACATTGCTGTTTGATTTCATGGACTGAATACCTGAAAATCCTCAAGTCAACATTCTTGGTTCGATCTAAGAACTATAATACTTTTTGCACTAGCAAATAATTCAGCGTCACTTGATAGAAGGGGTGAGAATTTGTAGATTAATATTCAATGTAGAAATCACTATAAAAATGGTGGATCTATTAATTTATTTCCACTACAAATTCGTTAAATTAGGCTCAGTTGTATTACTGGAAAAAAAAGATGCCCTATTAAAATATGGTGTGCACTTTGATTTATATCAGTCCGTGCCGTTTTCTCGACTATGATGGTGAAGTGAGCTGGTAGCGGATGTATGTACACGGGGTAGCTGTTCATAAGGAATTGGAAGAGGACGCGTGCAGTTCGATCAACTTGGTCGATCCATGACTCGTCACCCGGAACATGCCAGGAAGACCTGGAGCGTGTCACCTAGGAGGGGAGAAGTAGAAACTACCGGCACCCCATGTGGGGTAAAGGAGTGGGGTCGTAGTTGATAAGTCCTGGAAGGTATATCTACGCTATGCGTCCTACTCAGGTCGACAGTTCTATTTCACCTTGAACAGACTCAATCCATGCAGTCACCCGGCAGGTTAGTCGTTCAGCTGCTGTATCACTGGTGGGATGTGAGGTCGGCTGACTACCGCCATGTCACCGAACAGGCTGCGTAGAAGGTGAATATGTCAGGTCGACCCGCGTCGCAACCGGAGGCCGCATCTGTGTCGACCTACGCCATGTCACCCTGAAGGAGAGGAGTAGTGGCGGAAACGTTGTTGTGGTTTGAAGATGACTTTGAGAGGTTGTTGCTTGGAAACCTGCAAGAATACGTCGCAGAATCAATATAGGTAAGCACTACGAGGCACGTCCAGAAATTTAGGTTTCCCACCCTGTAGGCACAACAGAGAAATCGTAGAAACATTGTTGGCACCACTGTGCGATACAACAGTTTGTAACAAATAGAATAAGAAGTAATCTACCTCAGTAAGTGCGTATGTACGACCACAGTGACATTTTAAACATGAGTAAATCTCGTATGGAGAAGGTGAGTAAGGATAAATTAAGAAAGTGGGTCGCTGAATTTAAGGAAGGAAGGGTGGATGATCAGAATGAACAAACATGTGGACGCCCCTCCATTTTGAATGACAGGTGCTTGCCAAAATTTAAAATCCTGAAACTGAGAATTATCCTTACTGTTCACACCTTCTCCATACACAGACTCAAGTTCTCGGTAAATTTCGATTGGTGTTTTACACTTTACAACAAAGAAACGCGAATAACAGAAAGAAATTCGCACTGAATGTACCTATAGTTGTAGAGAGGTGGGGGCAAAAGAGGTAAACGCGCTGGTGTTTAAAATGTCACTGTGGTCGCACATTCACACGTACTGAGGCAGATAACCTCTTATTCTCTGTTGCCCTATCGCACAGTGGTGCCAACAGTGTTTCTACGATTTCTCTGTTGTGCCTACAGGGTAGGAAATTTACTTTCTGGACCTGCCTCGTACATTGCAGTTGTCCAAAGGCAAAACGCCTCATCACCAAAAATGTACATTTTTCAGGAGAGCGCTTTCAAAGGAGATGTTTTCCATCAAAACATCTCTAGCATTCCTCCTGTTGGTTTTGGAAACTTCGTTCATTCATGATACTTGAATCGCACCTTAAGTAATCGATTACCATCGAAAAGTCCCAGAAAAACACGCAAATTATCGATATAAATATATATCACCAGAACGCTACAAATTATTACTTACATAAGGGTTTATCATTATATAGATAGGTACCTCCTTCGGTGCAGACCACTGAATTCCTATCCCTGATTTAGTATGGTCTTTCTGCGGTGGATGCCTACTTATCAAAATGCCATCAGCTCTTTTCTGCACACACCACCCCCCCCCCCCCCCCCCCCCAGTCAGGCAGTAGTGAGTGCTCTGGTAGATGGTCATTAGTTTAAATTCTCAATTTCCACAAATATTTCATTGAAAATTCGCTCCTCAAGCCATACTGCACCAGTGGAATTTTTAATTTGAAATAGGTTTTCTATTACTGCACAGTGAGTGATTTAGTTCGTACATCTGCTTTTCCCTGTTTCACACGATTATAGTTGTAGGCAGGTGATGGGCAAGTTCCGGGAAATTATTTTTGGGGAACTTTCAGAGGAATATCTCCAAAACGGGAATTTACCGGCAATTTTCTTCGTATTGTTGATAAATCCGTTCTATCCTTGTTCAAATATTATTTAACCTGTCCTACTGTTTTGAATACCATCACTCTGCTTCACACATGAGATAACATGAATGAACACCGCATAGATCCTTCAGTTATTACTGGTTAATGGAAAAAATATGCCTTACATGTAGCAAACATACCCTGAAATGTGCGTACAGATGAATAGTTAATATAACCAACTAGACCACCAGATGAAACGGGACATAAAAGAAATGAAACAAATTTCTAGTCAAAAAAATTTATGAACCGAACTGTACAACTGTAAAAATTGTGAAAATGTTATTCAACACTGGATGCCGATTGTGACGGAGTGGGTTCCTCGTTCACTAGTATCCCTGGGGGACAGTTAGGGTATTTTGAGAATCGATTGCCTTACGATTCCTTGATCTAACGAAAACCCATACTTTTCGACTGAGTTTCCAATCCTAGTTTGATGAACAGAAACGAAAGTGGTGGTTGTGAGCTTCCTTCCTCAAGAAGGTTACTTTATAATCCGAATGGCTTCCATGAAATCCTCCCAGTATTTTTTTCTTATTGATACGGCTCAATGGGTGACACATTGCCTTCAAAGTTTGTTTTTTGCTACATACGTAGGTATCTAATCGTTAAAATAATCCAAGATAATGTAAATGGCGAAATTTCGCAAGTTCCCGATTTTTTATGGGAATTTATATGTAGAGAAATATTCTCAGGAATTTTCAAAGTTCCCGGGAAATTTTCCGTGGAAATATTCCCGGGGCCCATCACTGGTAGTAGGTATAATTAAACGGAATTTCGTGGTAATTGCTCACCTTTGATTGGATATGGGCACAAAAGTGTTGTTCTGGGTTGGGGATGAGGGCTGAGGAGGAGTCGAAGGAGCTGACACAGACTCGTTTCCTTTAGGGCTCGATGTGACGTCACTCGGATCCAACTGCCCGTGCGCCGGCGGGCTTCCGTCAGCAGACTCCTTCTCCCCAAGGAGCCAGTAGGTCGTCATTTTCCCCTTCCCCTGTTGTGAACGGTTACATACTGGATTAACTCACGGTGAATCTGAGAATATTATTATTCGTCAATTCACATCTACAGTGAAATTAAAATTCTCCAAGTGATGAAACTCTGCTTTCCTCAACAAAATGTGCTGATGTAATAGTCAAGAACCTACCGAACTCAAACATTTTGTAACAGCACTACATCACTAGCTTTGTTCATGCAGTCCCTCAGAGCTTGTTCAGAGCAACCCGGGCATGCGCAGTAAGGGCGAGGCGAAGATTCGCTGTTCGAACAGACACAGAGCGAGCTCCGAGCCAAGTGGTCCGGTGTTCGTGCTGTCCCGGGGCAGATGATTCGGTGTTCGTGTCCTCCGAGCTGCTCTGAGCAAGCCCTCGCGTGTCCCATGAGAAGACCAGGGGCAGCTGAGCCCTGCTGTTCTGCGCATGCGCCGTCGACATGCCCTCGACCCGTTCGAGCTGCCTGTGCTCCGAACAAGCTCCAGGCTCACCCTACTTCGAGCGAGCGTGTTCAGAGCTCACAAGCCAGTTTGGTTCAAGCAAAAACTGAACTTGCTCCGAGGGGACAACACGAACAAAGCTTGTGTAGGTGTAGGTAACTGGGCATACAAAATTCTAGTAGGAACCTAACCTACACAGGTGAAACGCATGTCTGCATTACGATATACTGAGATATTGAAGAACAGCTCCAGTCGTTTGCATAGAAAAGGTTGTATTGTCTAGGCAAGTACATACATCAATCAATCAATCAAGTAGTTATGTTTAAAAGAGTAAGAGACGATGGAACTCTTAGTCGGTACAACACTGAATCCTAGAACAATCGACAGCATCGCTACTAATCGATCGTACCGCCCATCAACATAACAGGAATCGGTATAACATGTTACACACCCACAAAAATCATTCATTAGGAACGACCAGTGGTCACCTAGTAAGTAGCCCTGTCAAAATAGGGTTCGTGATCTGAACTATTCCTATAGAAGTAATTATCATTTAGACTTATTTGAGGGTCTCTGGGGATGGTTTTACCAGAAGTACTGATGAATAGGACGTAAGCTAAATTCACGGTAGTCTGGAAACTGAAAAAATCAGACTTTTATAGCTTGAACATCTTGAAAAGTTGATGATCAATCGTCAAAAGTAGCAATAAAAGTGGTAGAGCGATAAATTCTGCATCGATTGACCCCCCCCCCCCCCACTACACATTAAATTTGGTTCAGCAGTTTGGTCGGAATCGGCAGCCAAATATAGGCAAACTTTCTCACTTCAACTGTAGTGTATTATGCTCAGTTTCACAGGCCTGTAACTAAGTACATCTAAGTGCACCAAATTCCGCGTTCAGAGCATCTCTCTTTTTTTATTTCACCATTCAATATAAATTTTAGTTAATCAAAACATGTTAATTTTAAACTGAATATTTTAGTAAAAATAGGGGTGCTCTGAACGCAGAATTTGATGCTCTACAACTTCAGTTATATGACTTTTTCATTTGGAATAAACGATTTTTAGAAACAGGCGGCGTACTTTTGGCAGGCAAAAAAAACCTCGAAATTTCATCTAGAACACCTATTTTTGACGGTACTACCACACTTTCTGTCCTATATAGGTAATAAGAACATGGAAGAAAAATAACTATGTCGCAGGTTAAGATAGCCATGGCAGTTGGATATTAATGTAAGAATTTTAGAAAACCGGGACGCTTCACCAGAGCAGGTGAAAAACCAGGATTGGACCAAAGCAGACACCACCAAAACACAAAAATCCTGGGAAACCAGGACGGATGGCAACCCTAAACTATTCAAGTCCTTGTGCAGCACGATAATAACGACTATATTATTATGTACAGGTAGCTACTGAGTATGAAATTCAATCACTGCGTTACCTTCATTTCAATTTCCCCCCGAAGGTCGAGGATGAAAGTCCCAAATTTGTCGAGGGCCGATTTCGTTAGTGGCGACACGTGAATCTTCAAAGCTGGAAAATCGAAAAGTGTGTTACACGAATTGGCACATTTAATGAATACAAATATAATTCAAGCAAGTTACTTGCAATTTGTAAAAAAAAAAATCTCCTCTCAAAATAACTTGCCAAACTAAGGAGGAACTAAATTGTCCATATTTCTCATCAGATGATAGGTAGGTAGATGCCTACTGAGCGGTGTTTGTATTGTACTTATAACCATTAGACCGAATAAATACCTACACACGATAGGGAATTTTCATCCAATTTTTATTAGAAAACAAATGTTCACAACTCTTGGAAAAATGGTAGTCTGAAGCCTGTTTCCATGAAAAAGCGGTATTTTTTAAATCAGGGTGGTTGAAAGTAAACACGCTACAAAGTCCTTGTCACATGGGTTTATTATTCTATTGGGCACACCTACTATTATTTTGGCTGTTCATTTATTGTTTCTTTAATGTGAAATAATTGAAATAGCTATTTATGATGGTCCCTACCAATTTTGGCCCCCAAAACTTGAATTAGGTACGCTCCTTTTTTTTCTTTCAAATTATCTTTGATCATTGGCAGTGCCATTAATTTAATCGTCTTGATCCACTTTTTCCAGTGTTATTATACAAATTTATGGTGATTTCAGACGATTTCCCAGGTTTTTGACTCATAAAAAATCAATTTTGGGAGCAGAACATTTGGTAGAACCTCTATTTTCCACTCTTTGGTCAAAATCGACTTCATATTCGGTCTTCTCGTCCCAAAAAACATGGAAAACGATACCTCAAAAGCTCATGTTATTAACATGTTACTAAAACACAAAAAGTACCTATTTTTATACACATTTTCACTCATAACTCCCCTGGGTATATTCCGATCGGGCTGCAAAGTTTCGGGACACAAGTGGGGCGGAAATGGAGCATGTGTGCGAAAGAACAACTTTTTTGAAGCCGGTACATGTGATACGGTGGACGGACATTGCATTTTTGGAATCTACGCAACTTGAAACGGAAAAAAAATTTTTTTTGAGGGGGTGTTATAAAAATTTTTTGCTGAGCGAATACATAGGTGTATTATTCACAGAATAATAAACCAAAATGGCAAGGAATGACGTATCAGGTCTATTGAATCTGATTGGCTGTTGGCTAAAGTAGGAAGAGTGAAGCTGGGAGGTGAAGGTTCTCAATGCTGCCAACAACCCAACATTAGAAATGGCAAACCTTCCTGGCAACCTTCAAGAAACTTTGCTGTGACCTTTTGTGAACCTTCTTGATTTGATGTGGAGGGCATGTTTTCTTAAATTATTTGTAAGTTTTCGGTTCCATCCATCCACTGCGGTTGTGTACGTCGTAAAGTGATGCACTAGCGCTCGACACAGGATTTGAGTTGAACTAATCGGATATATAATTTCTAGCGGGAACTCAGAAATTCAAATACTACACTCGTTTTCTGCTTAGACTTTCCGACATAAACACCTCATTATGTGGTCAATACATAGTGTTAATTTCCGTTACTGAACAGTATTTTGCCCACAAAATGAGAATCTGTAACCCAAGAAAATTGCCCATCAGCATGCATTGCGTAGCTAACAAAAGAATGAATAATTCCTGGGCTTCGACTTCGATGTTTCGCGAAAATATCGAATGGATTTAACATAGATTATGTTCATCTTGAAATATGTAAATTAAATTCCACGATACGTCCAGGGTATTCAATCTTTTCACCAAAACGTGAGCAGAGAAAATAACAATGAGCAGTAAACAACAACAAACTCAAGTGTTGTTGTGAATATTCATCACCATTTTGTTGCCATACCTTCTCCATTGGATTCCATGCGAGAGGCCGTGTTGACTGTGTCACCAAAAAGACAGTACCTCGGCATCTTCAGACCGACAACTCCTGCGACGCACGGCCCTGTATCGACAAGAATACGCATTCAATTATAGTGCAAACCTCACATCCACTACTACCACATGCGTTTTTATTTTCATTTTATTTTTTAAATTTATTTTTAAAGTAGACTCATGCAAAAAGGTGTCTCTGAAAAAAATGACATTTCATCATTTCAAATAAGTTTAAATAATATGTAATGAGTAACCCCCCCCCCCCCCCCCTCGATACCTGGCGCGGTAGGAGACCTATGTTCAACAAATAAAATTTAAAAAAATTTGGAAATTCTCCAATAATTATTCAAGATGCTGGAGACAAATAATAGTGAAATCAGGCTCAACGAGCCGAATACTAGTGATTTTACTTTAGTATTATCCATTTATGCATTGTGTACCGTAGGTCTGCCTATTCAACAGGTAGGAATTGGCAAGCGTGGATAGAAGAACTCCACGCTTGCCAAGACATGCAATAGTCCCTAATGTGAAATCAATGAAGACACCCGAAACTTCATACAACCATCTTTTACTGCATCATCACCAGCACTTGAGCATCCTTCAACAGTATCAGCAGCAGCACAAGGTGAATACTGATTATAAACTCACACCATCAACGATAACCCCGCCCTACTCACCGGTATGCATCCCACCCTTATACTCACCGGTATGCATCCCTATCCTCAATTTCAGCTGGTCCCAGGGCCTGTGCCGTATTGTGAAGCTTTTAACCGCCGTCAGGAGCGCCAGAGACATCCGAGCGATTTCCCGCGCGTGGTTCAAACCGTTTCTCATGGGCAAACCAGACACCACCATGTAAGCGTCGCCGATCGTTTCAACCTGAACAAGAATTTGCACGTGAATACCTACACAACTCAGAAGTACAACAGCCCTAATATCAAAATCAGAGATCACAAACAAAATCGTTTTTCACATCAACTTCCCACGGCCAACCATCAAAAACTACAAAAAGCGCTATTTATTGCCCAGAATATCAGTAATATCGGTGCGCGATGTGCGCAGACAAAAAAAACCGGTTGAGGAGTCTATTATTCATGAAATTTTGCGTAGAATTCAAATTTGAACAAAAATTGGGGGTTTCTCATATGAAATATACTGGAGTTCATGCGCGTGCCGCACGTTTGCTCAAGTGGGCCATTAGGGTTTTTTGAAATCTACGGAAAAATTGATGTAGAATGGCGCCTGTCCGATTTGTTTACTCCGAAAATTAGAGAAAATATGTGTGGGGTACAAATTCATTCGGACATGGTGCATTTTGGTCAAATTGAAACATCCAGATGTTTGAGATTCGGGATTTTTGAAATCTACCGAAAAATTGATGAAGAATGGCGTTTGTCCGATTTGTTTACTCCGAAAATTAGAGAAAATAAGTGGGGGGTACAAATTCATTCGGACACCGTGCATTTTGGTCAAATTGAAACATCCAGATGTTTGGGATTCGGGATTTTTGAAATCTACCGAAAAATTGATGAAGAATGGCGTTTGTCTAATTTGTTTACTCCGAAAATTGGAGAAAATAAGTGGGGGGGGTACAAATTCATTCGGACATGGTGCATTTTGGTCAAATTGAAACATCCAGATGTTTGAGATTCGGGATTTTTGAAATCTACCGAAAAATTGATGAAGAATGGCGTTTGTCCGATTTGTTTACTCCGAAAATTAGAGAAAATAAGTGGGGGGTACAAATTCATTCGGACACCGTGCATTTTGGTCAAATTGAAACATCCAGATGTTTGGGATTCGGGATTTTTGAAATCTACCGAAAAATTGATGAAGAATGGCGTTTGTCTAATTTGTTTACTCCGAAAATTGGAGAAAATAAGTGGGGGGGTACAAATTCATTCGGACATGGTGCATTTTGGTCAAATTGAAACATCCAGATGTTTGGGATTCGGGATTTTTGAAATCTACTGAAAAACTGATGAAGAATGGCGTTTGTCCGATTTGTTTACTCCGAAAATTAGAGAAAATAAGTGGGGGGTACAAATTCATTCGGACACCGTGCATTTTGGTCAAATTGAAACATCCAGATGTTTGGGATTCGGGATTTTTGAAATCTACCGAAAAATTGATGAAGAATGGCGTTTGTCTAATTTGTTTACTCCGAAAATTGGAGAAAATAAGTGGGGGGGTACAAATTCATTCGGACATGGTGCATTTTGGTCAAATTGAAACATCCAGATGTTTGGGATTCGGGATTTTTGAAATCTACTGAAAAACTGATGAAGAATGGCGTTTGTCCGATTTGTTTACTCCGAAAATTAGAGAAAATAAGTGGGGGGTACAAATTCATTCGGACACCGTGCATTTTGGTCAAATTGAAACATCCAGATGTTTGGGATTCGGGATTTTTGAAATCTACCGAAAAATTGATGAAGAATGGCGTTTGTCTAATTTGTTTACTCCGAAAATTGGAGAAAATAAGTGGGGGGTACAAATTCATTCGGACACCGTGCATTTTGGTCAAATTAAAACATCCAGATGTTTGAGATTCGGGATTTTTGAAATCTACGGAAAAATTGATGAAGAATGGCGTTTGTCCGATTTGTTTACTCCGAAAATTAGAGAAAATAAGTGGGGGGTACAAATTCATTCGGACACCGTGCATTTTGGTCAAATTGAAACATCCAGATGTTTGGGATTCGGGATTTTTGAAATCTACCGAAAAATTGATGAAGAATGGCGTTTGTCTAATTTGTTTACTCCGACAATTGGAGAAAATAAGTGGGGGGGTACAAATTCATTCGGACACCGTGCATTTTGGTCAAATTGAAACATCCAGATGTTTGGGATTCGGGATTTTTGAAATCTACCGAAAAATTGATGAAGAATGGCGTTTGTCTAATTTGTTTACTCCGAAAATTGGAGAAAATAAGTGGGGGGGTACAAATTCATTCGGACATGGTGCATTTTGGTCAAATTGAAACATCCAGATGTTTGGGATTCGGGATTTTTGAAATCTACTGAAAAACTGATGAAGAATGGCGTTTGTCCGATTTGTTTACTCCGAAAATTAGAGAAAATAAGTGGGGGGTACAAATTCATTCGGACACCGTGCATTTTGGTCAAATTGAAACATCCAGATGTTTGGGATTCGGGATTTTTGAAATCTACCGAAAAATTGATGAAGAATGGCGTTTGTCTAATTTGTTTACTCCGAAAATTGGAGAAAATAAGTGGGGGGGTACAAATTCATTCGGACATGGTGCATTTTGGTCAAATTGAAACATCCAGATGTTTGAGATTCGGGATTTTTGAAATCTACCGAAAAATTGATGAAGAATGGCGTTTGTCCGATTTGTTTACTCCGAAAATTATACAAAATAAGTGGGGGGTACAAATTCATTCGAACACCGTGCATTTTGATCAAATTGAAACATCCAGATGTCAGTATTTGGTACTGCAGATCGTTTTAGTCGTGTTCTTGTCAGGGAGTTGGCCAAGTTCTATTGCCTGGTTACCTTATAAACGTCGAAATTCTCTATTATCGAATCGAAACACGTGTACAGATCGTTCAGAAGTTCGACGACCTGCAGAGGTTGACTTTCTGCGCTCAGCGACGTGAAGCCGACGATATCGCTGAAGTAAATCGTGACGGAATCGTAAGTTTCCGCTACCACAGACTGGCCCAAGATAAGCTGACTAGCGACGGATCTGAAAACAAACAGAGGAAACAAGAATAAGACTTTTCAATTTCCTTTCCACTGCCGGATGGAGCGAACGACGAGTTGAGAAAGTGAACGGGTCACAGGAAAATAACAAGTTCCAACGCTTTGGTGCAGTACAACGGCGGAAACATACAGTTTTTCCTGTTCACTACAAACATAACCACAGTGGGAAACTCAACTTTTGCACTGATTCTCGAAAGAAAAATTAACTGGAAAAATTATTCTGTCCCCACTATAATACCCCTATGAATGTAGGTGAATACGAATACCAAATATATAAAACGCTGCAAAGTCCTTGTCACATGGGTTTATTATTCTACTGGACATACCTACAGAAATTTGGGCTGTTCATTTATTGTTTCTTTCATGTGAAATAATTGAAATAGCTATTTCTGATGGTTTCCACAAATTTTGGCCCCCAAAACACAAATTAGTAGGTACGCTCCTTTTAATTTTTTTTTTTTTCAAATTATCTTTGCTCATTGGTAGTAGCATTTAATCGTCTTGATCCACGTGTTGACACTTTTTCTAGTGTTATTATACAAATTGATGGTGATTTCAGACGATTTTCCAGAATTTTTCTTCATAAAAAATCAATTTTGGCAGCTGAACCTTTGGTAGAACCTCAATTTTCCACTCTTTGGTCAAAATCGACTTCATATTCAGCACTTCTCGTCCCCAATAACATGGAAAAAGATACCTCAACAGCTCATGTTACTAACATGTTACTAAAACACAAAAAGTACCTATTTTTATACACATTTTCACTCATAACACCCCTGGGTATATTCCGATCGGGCTGAAAAGTTTCGGGACACAACTAGGGCCCAAATGGAGCATGTGTGCGAAAGAACGACTTTTTTAGACCGAAAATGAAGCCGGTACACTTGATACGGCGGACGGACATTGCATTTTTGGAATCTGCGCACCTTGAAACGGAAAAGAAAAAACGCTGCAAATCCCTGCACAACGGTTTATTATTTTGTATAGAATACCCTTCTGTTACAGATCACAGCTCTATGTATAGATAACCCGTCTATATAATATAATATGTACTATTCTATGCATATTATGTAGATCGCAGACCCTCCGTAGGTTAGTACCTAACCCCGTACTCGTTACTAGGTACCTACCTAAATCACGAGTTAAATGTTGCTAAAATAATTCTGCCGATGACAAACAGTACCTAACAAAAAGAAACACACATAATGAAGTTCTGAAAAGAAATTGTTGATGAGGAGTGAAAAAAGTTGCAAAAGTAGGTACCTACCAACAAACTCCAGCCCCTTCTACGTAGATTATAATAATGAACCGTTGTGTAATAATTTACCGTTGAGTAATGATTTACCGTAGTAATAATTTACCCATCAATAATACTTCAACGTTTGTTCAAGTTTCACTACCTACCAACAAACTCCAATAGAGCCATCATTTTTCAAATTAAATAATATCACAGAACATCCAACTCGACTTCATACTCCGCCAATACATATAATCAGGTGATCCCTACCAATGATTGGCCGTATTCACAAATTTCCTATTGTGGGCGCGTCTCTGGTTACGAGATTTGGTTTGGATTGTATACAATTTCATTCACACTGGAGTCGAAAATGCCTGTCGGTGCAAACTTCGGGGCCTTACTGTGAACGAACGGCTGGACGTACGATGCTCCGGATGGTCTTAAAAAACTCGCAAGTTCAAGAACTATTTAAAACCGTAAAAATATTTACGTAAAAAAATGGTATAGGCGTTTTGAAAATTTCAACCCCTATTTTGAACCCCTTAGAGATGACTCACAGTAACGTCGAGCTTCGAGGACCAACTAGACGCCGAACGGAACCTATAACCCGAATTTCATCAATTTTTTTTCATGGTAACTAAGAAAAGTGGCCCGTACGGCGTACGGCGTACGGCGGACAGACAGAAATATTTTTATTGCAGTTTTGGATTCTACATACCTTGAAACGTAAACCATCAAATTTTGAGGGGGGGTAAGAATTTTTTTTTTCATGCTCGATTCCAATGGTTCATTATTGAAAATAATAAACCAAAATTTTGAGGGGGTGTTATAAAAATTTTTTGCTGAGCGAATACATAGGTGTATTATTCACAGAATAATAAACCAATACCCATCACGACAGAGCATTCTATACCTACATCCAGATGTATTACTCCAGCACAAGAGGGGAAAACGCCAATGGACAATTTTCATGGGTTGTATCAATTCTCCTTTTTTGGTTTATTATTTTCAATAATGAACCTTTGGAATCGAGCATGAAAAAAAAAAAAAAAAAATTCTAACCCCCCTCAAAATTTGACGATTTACGTTTCAAGATAATATATGTAGAACCCGAAAATGCAATAAAAACGCTGCAATCTCCTGCACAACGGTTTATTATTTTGTACAGAATACCCTTCTGTTACAGATAACAGCTCTATGTATAGATAACCCGTCTATATAATATGATATGTACTATTCTATACATATTATGTAGATCGCAGATTCTCCGTAGGTTAGTAGCTAACCCCGTACTCGTTACTAGGTACCTACCTAAATCACGAGTTAAATGTTGCTAAAATTATTCTGCCGATGACAAATAGTAACTAAAATGGCAAAAAGAGACGCAAATAATGAAGTTCTGAAGGGAAATCGTTGATGAGGAGTGAAAAAATTCCCGATTGTTAGCAAGTCTCTGGTTACGAGATTTGGTTTGAATTGTATACAATTTCATTCACACTGGAGTCGAAAATGCCTGTCGGTGCAAACTTCGGGGCCTTACTGTGAACGAACGGCTGGACGTACGACGCTCCGGATGGTCTTAAAAAACTCGTAAGTTCAAGAACTATTTAAAACCGTAAAAAGATTCACGTAAAAAAAGGTATAGGAGTTCTGAAAATTTCAACCCCTATTTTGAACCCCTTAGAGATGAATGACAATAACGTCGAGCTTCGAGGACCAACTAGACCCCGAACGGAACCTACAACCCGAATTTCATCAATTTTCGCTAATGGTAACTAAGAAAAGTGGCCAGTACGGCGTACGGGTGACAGACAGAAATATTTTTATTGCATTTTCGGATTGTACATACCTTGAAACGTAAACCACCAAATTTTGAGGTGGGGTTAGAATTTTTGGTTTATTATTCTGTGAATAATACACCTATGTATTCGCTCAGCAAAAAAATTTTATGACACCCCCTCAAAATTTTTTCTTTTCCGTTTCAAGGTGCGTAGATTCCAAAAACGCTGCAAAGTCCTTGTCACATGGGTTTATTATTCGATTGGACATACCTACCTACAGAGATGTTGGCTGTTCATTTATTGTTTCTTTCATATAAAATAATTGAAATAGCTATTTCTGGTGGTTTCCACCAATTTTGGCCCCCAAAACACGAATAAGGTACGCTCCTTCTTTTTTTTAAAATAAACTATCTCTGATCATTGATAGTACCATTTAATCGTCTTGATCCCCCTGTTGACACTTTTTCCAGTGTTATTCTACAAATTGATGGTGATTTCAGACGATTTCGCAGGTTTTTGACTCATAAAAATTCAATTTCGGGAGCTGAACATCTAGTAGAACCTCAATTTTCTACTCTTTAGTCAAAACCGAATCATATTCGGTCTTCTCGTCCCCAAAAACATGAAAAATTTTACCTTAAAAGATCATGTTACCAACATGTTGCTAAAACGCAAAAAGTACCTATTTTTATACACATTTTCACTCATAACACCCATGGGTGTATTTCGATCGGGCTGAAAAGTTTCGGGACACAACTAGGGCCCAAATGGAGCATGTGTGCGAAAGAACGACTTTTTTTTACCGAAAATGAAGCCGGTACACTTGATACGGCGGACGGCGGACGGACATTGCATTTTTGGAATCTACGCACCTTGGAACGGAAAAGAAAAAATTTTGAGGGGGTGTTATAAAAATTTTTTGCTGAGCGAATACATAGGTGTATTATTCACAGAATAATAAACCAAAATGCAGTGTCCGTCCGCCATACCACGTGTACAGGCTTCATTTTCGGTAAAAAAAAAAATCGTTCTTTCGCACACATGCTCCATTTGGGCCCTAGTTGTGTCCCGAAACTTTTCAGCCCGATCGGAATATACCCAGGGGTGTTATGAGTGAAAATGTGTATACAAATAGGTACTTTTTGCGTTTTAGCAACATGTTGGTAACATGATCTTTTAAGGTATCGTTTTTCATGTTTTTGGGGACGAGAAGACCGAATATGATTCGGTTTTGACTAAAGAGTAGAAAATTGAGGTTCTACTAGATGTTCAGCTCCCGAAATTGAATTTTTATGAATCCAAAACCTGCGAAATCGTCTGAAATCACCATCAATTTGTAGAATAACACTGGAAAAAGTGTCAACAGGGGGATCAAGACGATTAAATGGCACTATCAATGATCAGAGATAATTTATTAAAAAAAAAAAAAGAAGGAGCGTACCTTATTCGTGTTTTGGGGGCCAAAATTGGTGGAAACCACCAGAAATGGCTATTTCAATTATTTTACATGAAAGATACAATAAATGCGCAGCCAGCATTTCTGTTGGTATGTCCAATAGAATAATAAACCCATGTGACAAGGACTTTGCAGCGTTTTTTTTTTCTATGCTCGATTCCAATGGTTCATTACTGAAAATAATGAACCAAAATTTCTGTCTGTCCACTGTACGCCGTACTGACCACTTTTCTTAGTTACCATGAAACAAAGTTGACGAAATTCGGGTTATAGGTTCCGTTCACGTCACCTTTCACTTCTAAACTCCTCGAACTTGCTTGCGATTACTCAAGAACACGTAATTCTGTTAACTATTGGGGAGTGAAATTTTGGTTTAGTATTTTCATTAATGAACTTCAGAATCGAGCATGGAGAAAACCCCGTTTCAAGGGAGGCAGAAACCGAAAATGGAATACAAAAAAAAAGTCTGTCTGTCCACCGTACGTCGTACCGCCGAATTTCGATTTCTAATACTATGCACTCGCCAAACCTAAATGCATTCGAAGTCGGTAGGTAGGAACATAGGCAACTAATATCGTGAACTGTGTAATTAGAATTAGAGATTAGTCTTATGTAAAAACGTAAAATAAAAATCTCGACATCAATCGAAATAATTAGTTTTCAACAGGCACCAGAAAACGTTACTCAGATATCAAGGATATTTCCTTACACAGTGCAAGTTGTGTTAAACTGACTGTATTTCACTTTCCCATCATCAGCCCACAGTTGTGAAGCCAATTCTTAACCCTCGAACCAAAGCGAGCTTCGAAGATGAGCTGGAAGAAAAACGCGGGTTTCCATCCAACTTGTGCATTCAGATTCAAAAAGCCGTGAACAAATCCGCCCTTTTAGGCCTCGTACGTACGCCAGTGAAAAAAGAACGGGGGAATAAAAAGCTCCAGCCGTTGATAAAAGGGTCCATTCATGCAAGAACCTTCAGAAAGGACGTTTCGTTCGTTGGGTTATCCCTCAAATTGTACTTCCTTTTAAATCGTCGATGCCTGTTATTACTTGCAGGCTCACAATGCGTTTTATCTGTGTGCTCGAACTCTTTGGTTGCAAGATTTGAACATGTGGTAGGTACATTTGAGTGAATTCGTGACAGTTAACACTATAATTATCTTACGATTAGTTTCATAATGCTGTATATAAATACTTTTGTATAAATGGCTTCATACCTAAATAATTAATAACACTTATGAAGGCACCAACCAAGAACGTAAGGGATACTAAGACAGTCCCAACTAAACATAATATGATATAATATGTATATAATATAATATTGTTTTATTATTTTCAATAATGAACCTTTGGAATCGACCATGAAAAAAAATTTAACCCCCTCAAAATTTGATGGTTTACGTTTCAAGGGACGTATAATACGAATATCAAATAAACAAATTTGCCGTGCGCGGCTTTTTCCTCAGTTTCCATGAACTAAAATTCACGAAATTTGGTATATGGGTCCCGTTTGGGCTCTAGTTGGTCCTCGAAGCTCGGCGTTACTATCACTCAACTCTAAGGGGTGAAAAATAGTGGTTGAAATATCCAGATTATCCCTATCTCGGAAAATTTTATTTTGAGGTGCGGGTTTTTTCGCCTTTTTAAATAGTTTGATTTTTTTTCTGAATTTTTGAGACCATCCGGAGCATTGCAAGATGTCGCCATAAGAACCTGCTATACAATTTGCCGTAAGGAGCAGAATTTTCCGTGTATGCAGGCATCAAGCAGAGTTGAGAGCGCACATCACTGTTTTCTCGGCCAGCTGGGCGATGCTGCGCAGTGGTCTAACTGACGGACTGTAACGCTAGATTTCCACAGATCGAAACCCTAAGGACTGAATATTTTGCACTCCACATCAACAATTTCCCTTCAGAACTTCATTATTTGTTTTTCTTTTTGCCATGTTAGCTACTGTTTGTCATCGACAGAATGATTATTTTAGCAACATTTAACATGCGATTTATGTATGTAGCGTTATGTATGTATGTATGTATGTATGTATGTAGCTAAGCTACGGAGGGTCTGTGATCTACGTAATATGTATAAAATAGCAGATATATTATACAGAAGTGTTATTTATACAGAGAAGTGTGATCTGTAACAGAATGGTGTTCTACACAAAATAATAAACCGTTTTGTAGGGATTTGCAGAGTTTTTGTAATCGGCTTTGAATTAACATACAGCATATTACATTACTGAAGTAGGTAACAGAGTTGTGTAATTATTATAAATTATTTCAACTGAGATATCAAAAACTGAGATGTGAAATACTGCCGTTTGAAGCAAAAACGCCTTATCTCCGAAAACCACCTATTTCAGAAATCGCTTTTTAAGTTTTCTAATCAGGCTGTATTTCCCATCCAGTTTGTGCTATCGAACCCATTGTTTAGAGGCACATCGATAATGCTTGAATTGACAAAATTATCGAAAAAAATCGATTTTGAAACCAAAAACTCTACTTAAGCGGGGAAATCAAATCGAATTGATTTTTTTGCCATGTTTTTGTAGGTGAACCGCCTTAACTATCATGTAAGGCGATTCACCTTCAAAAACAAGAGTGTTACCGACCTCTTGTTTTTTAAGGTAAAACACCTCAACTCTACAAGTCAGGATAACCTAATTATATTTTTCAAGATAAAAAAACCTCATCGCTAAACCAGCTGAACAAACATTTGAAGGAGAAACACCTTGCAATTTTTGAAGATTCGTCTGATCCTAAATCTGAAGCCAAAAAAAGTAAACTTTTGAAGGTAAAACGCCTTATCCCAATTTTCGCTGAGTTAAGGCGTTTCACCATCAAAAATATTCACGAATCAACATAAGTTTGAGGCGTTTTTGAAGAGAGTTAAGGCGTTTCACCTTAAAAAAAACCAGTCATGCAGCATGACTTAATGAGCGAATTTTCAAAGAAATATTCGAATTAATGGCTATGGTTTTGAATAAAGGAAAACTTCTTCCTCCTACTGTTAGTACCTAAATTGAATAATTTGAAATAGATTTTTTCTTTCGTCTTCCTTCTAGTAATACGTGGGCCGGTACTTGTCTATCTATGAAGGTATCATAACAATTATATGTCAAATGGGAAATTCAAGGAGTTGTACCAATCGTTTGCCTCCCCCTTTTTTGATTCGAACTCTCGTCTTCAATTAATACTTCTCACATTTTTCAATCTGACCACTCTAAGGGGGTGGGGGGGGGGGGTAAGAGTTTAAAGATTATCCTAGTTTTGGGTAATTTTTGCGCACTTTAAATGTTCTAATTTAAGAACGGATTTAGATATCTAAAATCCGATTCCACCATCGTGTTCAGCGTGCAAAAACCTTTAAAATGAGGGGTCACTTGTTGAAAATAACATTTTGGGGATTTTTGGGTAATTTTTGCGCACTTTAAATGCGCCAAAACCCTCCTTAGAGTAGGCCAATTTCGCCCATCTTCGAACTTAGCCTTTCGATTGCCAAGATAGATTTTTTGTGCAAATTTGAGCTGTTTATCTCAATTCTATCGAGAGTTATCGTCTGGAGTGACACACATATATATATATATATACATATAAAAAAGTGTTAAATTTCAGGAATCGTTTTAGAATGGTCTGAAACGGATTTCTATGAAGAAAATTTCCAAAAATTTATATTATTTAAATTTCGAAGCCATTGCAATAGCTTCATTTTCTTTGAAAATTCGCTAAAACAGTTAGATAAGGCGTTTTACCTTCAAATTCAACGATTTTTTTATTTCGAGGGTAGGAATTACCCCACTTCTTAATGAAATTTTAAAATTTGGACTTCACCCTCGAAAAGAGCATATCAAAAATAGGGGGGGTACATAAAAATCTCATTTTTGTCAACATTGGAGATAAGGCGTTTTTGTTTCAAACGGCAGAATAGTTTTCGCTCGTATTACGGAATCATAGATATAAGGCAGCAGATGTCGGTTTCTTCGGCAAGTGGGGCGCCCGAGGGTGAATGGATTGGTTGTCCTTATGATTAAAGCCTCCAGGAGGGGCACTGTAGCTGATGAAAGGGACGTGGATTCCAACATCAAGTGCGGGGGCGTTTCCTCGCTTGTTTGGCAAAACTGGCACAGGGTTGATTCAGCTCTGCCGATCCTGTAGAGGTACTTCTTAGTTCATCAACAGCCATTCCTCAATCTGCCTATCACAGTAAAGAATTTCCTTGGTTTTACCCCAGGACGAATTACAGAACCACGGATTTCTGTTGAGCGTAGCTCAGAAATTGACTTTCTACGCGTTCAGCTGTTCTTGGGTCAATTTTTGTCTTTAGTAGTCAGAGTTGGGGTAAAACTGACTTGGTGGAGATCAGGGCCATTATCTGCTTTTGGTGGGTGGGTAGGGGGGGCAAAGATTCAAATTTTGACTCTCGGCTTTCCCCAGGGCCTCTAGAAAGTCCTAGAGAACCAAAAAATGGCCTGTATTTTTGTATAACATCACCTCTAGCTTCAGTGAAAAAACGCAGCAAATTATTGCACAACGGTTTATTATTGTAAAGATGCCCCCTTCTGCGTAGATCACTGTTTTCTGTGGTCCTATACCCTCGAGCTCCTCCCAGCGAAGCCCTAAATCGCGTACTGGAACCGGCCCGGGAATTACATTTCATAAAAATGCGCGGGATTCAATAAATCAAAATTATTTGTTGTTACTCATGAAGCATAAGCTTTGTTCAAGTTATGCTTATCAACAAAATCCGAAAGAGCCATTATTCTTCAAATGAAATAATATCACGGAAAAACCAACTCGATTTCATGCAGCCATCCTTGATTATAACCAGGTGTTCCCTAGCGATGATATCCGGGCCGGATTCATACCGTTTCAATCACGATCACGTTGACGAAGCCTTTCGGTGCAAACAAAAGGCTGGACGTGCAATGCTCCGGTCTCAAAAATTGTTTAAATTGGAGATAAATTTCAAAACCTAAAAAAACCCATACCCATATTTTCCAGCTACGGCGCGTGGAATGGGTGTAAAAATGGCGTTTTCGAATTATTAAAAAAAAGTTTTAGTGAACATGAGCTTGTGAGGTATCGTTTTCAATGATTTTTTAGAGCGAGAAGACCGAATATGAAGTTGATTTTGAAAATAGTGAAGAATTGTGGTTGTAACGAAGGTCCAGCTCCCAATATTAATACTTTACGGGTCAAAAACTTGGGTAATTGTCTGAAATCACCAGAAATTTGTATAATAACACTAGAAGCAGTATCGACAGGTGAATCAAGACAATTAAATGACACTATCAATGATCAAAGATAATTCGTAAAAGAAAAGAAGCCCAATGTATGTCCAATAGAACAATAAATCCATGTGCACTTTGCAGCGTTTTTCAAATTGGTGCATGACAGAAAGCGATCAAAAAACGATTAGGATTCACGGCTCTTTGATAATTAGCCAAAATTCTATATTATAGCAACTCATTATATAGATAGTTCGGTAGCTGCCAAGAAGTTTGTTTCGAAAAAAAAGAAGAAAAAACCTTTCGAAGCCTTTTCCAGAAGCGCTGGAATGGGGTTTGGATATCGTCGAGGGGTGATGAGGTGATAAATTGGTCATCAAAGGGCGGCGAAGCTCATTTTCACGGTGGGACGAGCCCAGTTGAGTGAATCTAAATAGGCCCTCTGAGGACCTGCCTTGTGTATCGGATCCGCTGGAGTTGTATCGAGATAACCCCGGCTGCCTGTCGAGATAACGAAATCCTCTGTTGTGGCAAAGTATCCTTCACCGGCCCAGCGTCCCGAGCACCGGACGACCGGTCGGGACATGTAAAGTACGACAAGGGGAGGTCACCTACCAGCATTTCACCGAACAGGTTCGTTGCCACTGGCTTTGTCAGGCCCACTTTCACCAAAAATTTGAAACGAGTTTAACACGGAAGAGGTTGCAAATTAACGGAGTTTACCGCTCACTGTCTTTCACCAGAGCTCTGTGCGAGCTTAAACTTCCACCGAGGGGGCTCAAGTTTAAACACCCGAAATACGGCAAGTTAAAGTCGCTAATCTGCTAATCTCTGTTATCCATGAGATCCCAATATGGCCGCCTAGCTCACAGCTGATTTTCGGTTCCATTGTTATAGAGCTGTGAAATGAATAACGCGAGTTGGCATTATATTGGTATTTACTCTATACCATGTGTTCCACAATGATATTACAGGTACCTTACCTCGTGACTGGAGTTGTCGTGAATCAGAAATCACTTTGGCAATTTACAGTTTCTTATTACAGCAGAACAATGGAAGCGGGAATCGACATCTTCTTCTTCTTCTTTTCCCAGTTACGTGTCTTGGCCACAGCCATGCCAGACATGGGTTGGGGAATCGACATCACCTGAGTGGTGGTTGTTGTTGTTTTGACGAGTTTATATTCCCGGCGCGTCATATTGTCCAACTTTTGCTTGGACATTTTAAACTAAACTCCGTCAGGCAAACTCCGTTATTTCAAACTGGGTTTAACCGACATTTGGGTTGGTTAAAGACGCCAGCTGCCTTTCCAGGTTTAAAACTTGACGTTAACTTTAACGGAGTTTGGCTAAACACCGTTAAATAATTTTCTGGTGAAAGTGGGCCTCAGACGGTTAGCCGACTCACAGATAACGGCAAGAAACCAACCATGATCCAGTGACACCTTGATTTGCGTTCGAGAAGGGTTCTCATTTCTGAAAGTTAACTCAATAATTCTAATTGAAATGCATTATATTCCTGGCAAAAACAGAGTAATCATGTACATGTTATACAGGTATCTATACAGGTAACTCAATAATTCTAATTCAAATGCATTATATTCCTGGCAATAACAGAGTAATCATGTACATGTTATACAGGTATCTATACAGTTTTTTTAAAAGCTCCTAATACAAATGTTTAAAATAAGATAGATAGATAAACAGATAGAGCAAGTGTATATATTGGAAAATTCAAAACAACAAAATATTAAGTACACATAATACGCCATGGCATATTAGCCGTTTGGCGGAGGTAGGCCGCTACAAGTACAAAAAAACAAAAAAATAAAAAAAAAACAAATATTAATCAGATGATCCAGTTTACCAAATTATTATCAAATTATCATATTATTCAGTTCAGGTTGTTACATTACTCCTTCCAGTTCAGTTCAATTTTTGGTTTATTATTTTTCATGACGAACCGGGGTCTAGTTGGTCCTCGAAGATCGACGTTACTGTCAGTCATCTCTAAGGGATTCAAAATAGGGGTTGAAATTTTCAGAACGCCGTAGCTCGAAAACTTTCGATAGAAGGGAATGGTTTTTTTAACGTTATTAAATTTGTCTTGAGCTAAACAAATTTTTGAGACCACCCGGAGCATCGTACGTCCAGCCGTTCGTGTGCACGAAAAAGCTTCGTCAACACGATCGTGAATCAAACGGTATAAATCCGGCCCGGATAATATCATCACTAAGGAGCACCTGATTATAATCAAGGATGGCTGTATGAAGTCGAGTCGGTTGTTCTGCGATATTATTTCATTTGATAAGTGATGGACTATTGGATTTTGTAGGTAGGTACTTGTGAAACTTGAACAAACGTTAAAGTGTTGTTGATGGGTATTATTAAACAACGGCAAATTATTACACAACGGCAAATTATTACACAACGGTAAATTATTACATAACGGTCAATTATGTCACAACGGTAAATTATTACACAACGGTTCACCTACCAAGAAGAGGCTGGATTTTGTTGATAGGTACTTTTGCAACTTGACCAACCGTTGAAGTATTATTGATGGGCAAGTCATTACACAACGGTTCATTATACTTGACCACGAAGGTAGGTACTGACCACAGAAAACAGTGACCTACGCAGAAGGGGCCTATCTCCACATCAACAGTTTTCTTCAGAACTTCATTATTTGCGTTTCTTTTTGCCGTTTTAGTTACTGTTTGTCATCGACAGAATTATTTTAGCCACATTTAACTCGTTATTTAGGTAGGTACCTAGTAACGAGTACGGAGTTAGGTACTAACCTACGGAGGGTCTGCGATCTACATAATATGTACCTATAGAATAGTACATATTATATTATATAGACGGGTTATCTATACACAGAGCTGTGATCTGTAAAAAGAAGGGTATTCTGTACAAAATAATAAACCGTTGTGCAGGGATTTGCAGCGTTTTCATATTTGATTCCACGGTTATTCAAAATACCATTCCATTATTCAAAATAATAAACCAAAATATTGTTTTTTCAATAGCCAATTTGACAGGGGTATGTCTAATGGCTGGGGGTCATCCTGCAAGTTTGTACGTCCACTTTTTTGTCACATTGTTTATGTCAAAATTTTCACTAATGATTTTCACTTACAACCGAGCCGTTGCTAAGGAACTGTTAACTCCGTCACTTTTCATCCCAAAAAAATCGTTCACCACTTTTTGGAAACCTCTAATTTTTTAGAACATTTATATGTGATCCACACCCCTGTACCTGTACCGGAAGCCAAGCTGTGCAAGTAGGTACCTACCTACTTTCATAATAAATTTTAAATGGATGTGCGCGTTCCACAACACACCTGACTTGGAGATTCCGACACGTTTAAAACAGATGAACTAGAATATTCGTACGGAAAAATTATTCAAAACGATACCTTTAAAGAGGTTTTCGCTGCCTCTCTTCCGCATTAACCATGCACGAGGCCACTCTCGAAAATAAGTGTTTCCCCCCAATACGAATGGGAGCACGGCGTTTTGCATTTAAATTGAATTTTGTACAGCGGCAGCCAGTCCCTTGGAGATCCAAGAAATAGCAATTCCAGAGATGGAAATAAGTATTTTTGGTTTATTTTCAATCATGAACCTTTGGAATCGAGCATGAAAAAAAATATAACTACATAATCCCCTCAAAATGTGATGGTTTCCGTTTCTGCATCTGTTCCATTGATACCTACAGAGCTGATTGCCAAAGATACCTCGGCGTCCTAAGAGATACATTTTTGAAATGGAAACCACATATATTATTCATTCTAGTAACGTCATAAGAAGATCTTCCTTTATTCTTTCGTTATTCAATAATATCTTGCCTTTAACGGTAGTTAAAATGATGTTCCACTCCTTTGTTTATTATGGGGCGGAGCTTATCATACGTCGTTTAATACAGTGGAGCGGTCAATTAAATCTGTGATCAGCCTGATTTTTAGGGCAGGCTATATTAGCCACACGAAACCTCTATTTTTGGTTTATTATTTTCAATAATGAACCTTTGGAATCGAGAATGAAAAAACAAATTCTAACCCCCCTCAAAATTTGATGGTTTACGTTTCAAGGTATGCAGAATCCGAAAATGCAATAAAAAAATTTTCTGTCTGTCCGCCGTACTTCGCACGAAAATTGACGAAATTCGGTTTATAGGTCCCGTTCGGGGTCAAGTTGCTCCTCAAAGCTCGACGTTATTGTCAGCTATCTCTAAGGGGTTCAAAATAGGGGCTGACATTTTCAGAACGCCTATACCTTTTTTTTACATGAATATTCCTACAGTATTAAATAGCTCTTGAACTTACGAGTTTTTTGAGACCACCCGGAGCATTGAACGTCCCTCCGTTCCTTCACAGTAAGGCCCGGAAGTGTGCACGGACAGGCTTTTTGAACAGCAGGGTGAATGAAATTGTATACATTTAGCCCAAATCTCATCACCAGGGACGCGCTAACAATCGGGAATTGGCCCGAGATAAAATCATTGCTAGGGATCACCTGATCATATATTTGAGATAGGTACTTCAAAATTTGGTCAAGTTTCACAAGTACCTACCAACAAAATCCAATTGTTCATCACTTATCAAAATGCAATAATATCGCAGAACAACCAACTCGACTTCATACAGCCATCCGATTATAATCAGGTGCTCCCTAGCAATGACATCTGGGCGGATTTATACCGTTTGATTCACGATCGTGTTGACGAAGCTTTTCGGTGCAAATGAACGGATGGTCTTCCAATGCTCCGGGTGGTCCCAAAAATTCTTTAGTTTGAGGCCAATTTAAAAACGTTAAAAAAAAACCATACCCTTCGTAAAATCTCCCTTATTGGGAAAAACATCTGATAATGGATGTCTGTTTTTCGCAATATGGGAGAAATGAAGTAATTTGCATAGTGAATAGCATAGAAATTAGCTTTAGGTGCCACTCAGCTGATCCCGGCCCTATGCTGCTTAAAGTGTAAGTCCTAAGAAGGCGACATGCCAAATTTCAAGTCGACCATCACGGGAACTGCGCCAAAAAACGTCCCACTTTTTGTATCACGCAAATTTTGGAATGACCCCCAGCCGCAAGACATATCCATGTAGAAAAAAAAAACATTTTCGAGCTACAGTTTTGTCCGCCGTACGCCGTACTTCGCACTTTCCTTAGTTACCATGTACCAAAATTGATGAAATTTGGTTTGCAGGTCCCATTCGGGGTCTAGTTGATCCGCGAAGCTCGGCGTTACGGTCAGTCATCGCTAAGGGGTGAAAAATAGGGGTCCAGGACGCCGTTACCCCGAATTTTTTACGTTTTTCAATAGTTCTCGAACTTGGAAGATTTTTGAGACCACCCGGAGCATCGTACGTCCAGCCGTTCGTTCGCAGTAAGGCCCAGAAGTTTGCACCGACAGGCATCTTCAACAGGATGGTGAATGAAATTGTATACATTCAGCCCAGATATCATTGCTAGGGACGCGGCAACAATTGGGAATTGGCCCGAGATAATCATTGCTAGGGAGCACCTGATTATAATCACGGATGGCTGTATGAAGTCGAGTTGGTTGTTCCGTGATATTATTTAATATGAAAAATGATGGACCTTTTGGATTTTATTGATAGGTACTTTTGCAACTTGAACAAACGTTGAAGTATTATTAGATAAATTATTACACAACAGCACATTACTACACAACTGTTTATTTATACTATCTACGCAGAAGGGGCATCTATACTGGTAAATTATTACACTTCGGCTTATTATTTACCTTATGAATAACCACAAATAATTAATGATTTAATTATTGAATCCCGGGCGTTTGTATGAAAGTTTAATTGCCGGCCCGGCTCCAGTACTCGATTTAGGGCTTTCCAGGAGGGACCTCAAGGGTAGGTTTTGACCACAGAAAACAGTGAGCTACGCAGAAGTGGTATCTGCACAGGCAAATAATAAACCGTTGTGTAATGATTTGCAGCGTTTTTGCAATGATCTGAAGTGCAATATGCTAAAATAATCGACATCTAGTTGTAATTTCAAAATGTTCCAAGTAATAATTTAAAACGAGATGCCGATAAATTTTTCAGACACGGCCTTACGATTTTCTTTGGAATTTAACGGCAAATAATATTGCGGCAATTAATATTGTTGGTAGGATTCTTGGGGGTTGGTCACTTAATAAAATATCCACTATGCCGACGTTTCGATTTATTTATAAATCCTCTTTTGGGCTGTAATGATAGGAACTATTTACTCAGAAAACATTGACTCAAACAAGACTTATAAGTAAATGCTAAAAATTACCTTAGTTGATAAGTCTTGGCATTAGCAGGAACACACAGGCAGAAAAGGTGTTTATATTGATATAGTTGAAAGTAGTAAGAATAGTTTTATCAAGAAGAAATGTTCATCATAAGTTTATCAGAACTGTGACTGTGAAGTTGGCAGGTGAGCTTGACAAGTAAGGCTTAAGCTGGGTTCACATCCATCCGTTGTACGTTCAAGGTCTTGCGTTGGAGCATCTGATTGGCTCATACCATGAAGTGGTGGGGGGCGATTTTTGACGGATACACACTTTTGGCGAAGACTGTCCTCATTAGAAAAATTAGATATTTCAACGGATGAACGGATGAACGGACGGCGCAGAAGACCTCTGCGCAAGTGTGTTGTGGTCTGTCGTTTGTTGTCTTTGGTATTTCAGAAAGCAGACCCATTATAACGTTATATATTACCAAGTTCGGTTCGCGTTCTTTTCTGTTTCCTCTGTTATTAAGTTATTACCAAGTTCGGTTCGCGTTCTTTTCAAGTTTCCTCTGTGATTAAAGTTAAAACACCACGAAAAACGGAAAAGAAAGATTGAAACTGTTCCAATAGCGGCTTTTGAGAGATTGGCAAAATGCTTCCACAAAACAGGGTTTGAGAATCAAATGGGAATGATATAGCTAGACATTCGTGCTCGATTCCATAGGGAATAATACCTACTTCCATATGGAAATATTGTTATTGAAAATAATATTTCCATAGAGAAACCAAGTGTCCGGCATGGCAGAATTGCCGAGACTACAAAGCAAAGAAGTAAAAGCAGAATTGCCGAGACTACAAACTAAAAGAACAGAACACAACCCAACGGATGGTTGTGAACGCCCTGACGCGTTGACGGACCCCCCTCCACTGCTCCCAACGCATGACCTTGAACGTACAAACGGATGGATGTCGGATGGATGTGAACCCAGCTTTATGGTCATATATATGGGTGGACAAACAAGAGTGATACGTTTGTTATCATCTAGTTACATGGATGTTACACGCGTCTGTCACAGTCACAGTCACAGTTCTGATAAACTTATGATGAATATTTCTTCTTGATAAAACCATACTTACTACTTTCAACTATAGCAATATAAACACCTTTTCTGCCTGTATGTTCCTGCCACTGCCAAGACTTATCAACTAAGGTAATTTTTAGCATTTACTTATAAGTCCATCCTACACTTGTTTGAGTCAATGTTTTCTGAGTAAATAGTTCCTATCATTACAGCTCAAAAGAGGATTTATAAATAAATCGAAACGTCGGCATAGTGAATATTTTATTAAGTGACCAACCCTCAAGAATCCTACCAACAATCTTAACGGCAAACACAAGATATCTTGTTATTAAAATCTCCTTTGAATGAATTTCTCATTTGGCGGTCAAAGTTGGATCTTTGATTCGAAAGAAAAAAACCCCTCGGGCTTTTATAAATTTCAAATAAGATGAAAGACGGTATATGAAGAAAAGCCAGTTCGTTTCCCCAATGGCCCTGAGGATGGGATCGGTTTCCTCTATCGCACTCATAAATGATAACGTTTTTCCCAAACGACGACTCCATCGGTCTCAATAAAAACCCTTCCAACGTTTACCAGAGCAGTTTGACCGAAGGTTTTATGAATGAACGATAAAACTCGCCTTCAGGCCGTCCCCGGCACCGTTTTGTGATCAATCGGATCGCAGCTCCCAGCACAGGCTGCCAATAGTTCTTTTAATGAGGGCCATAACGCCCTGTAACGCGTCGTTTCACGAGGAAACGAACTCATTAGGCTTCGTTTATGGGGTTTTCACGAGCAGGAGCGACGTTCAGTGAGTGAAGAGAAATTCGGGTTCATTCAGTTGGGCCAACCGCTCTATTGAATGATGTACGTAACAGGCAGTCTAATAAGCACTCGGAGGACTTAACTGTTCCAAAAGGGCCGTTCAGCTACTCGATTATTCATTCACCGGCCGACCTTCAAACGGCTTGTACCACTTCATCATCCAGAAGCTGTGGCTACCATGAGAAACCCCTGTAAACACTCAAATTAGGTACCTGATGGGGCAAGTACGAACATTTGTTAAGTACATCACATAGCAAGTGGAGATTTCAAACCCCGAACACTATGCTGACGTCTGCCACTCCACACTCAGTTATTTAGGTACGCTTCCACCATAACCAAAATCAAGGGGTATGCGCATGATTTTCAGTGATTTTGACCCCATTTTGGCCCTAGTTGTGTCCCGAAACACTGCAGCCCGATCGGAATACACCCATGAGTGTTATGGGTGAAAATGGGTACGCTTCCACCATAACCAAAATCCAAAGGGGTATGCGCATGATTTTCAGTGATTTTGGCCCTAGTTGTGTCCCGAAACACTGCAGCCCGATCGGAATACACCCATGGGTGTTATGGGTGAAATGGGTACGCTTCCACCATAACCAAAATCTAAACAGGGGTATGCGCATGATTTTCAGTGATTTTGGCCCCATTTTGGCCCTAGTTGTGCCCCGAAACACTGCAGCCCGATCAGAATACGCCCATGGGTGTTATGGGTGAAAAATGGGTACGCTTCCGCCATAACCAAAATCCAAAGGGGTATGCGCATGATTTTCAGTAATTTTGGCCCCATTTTGACCCCAGTTGTGTCCTGAAACACTGCAGCCCGATCGGAATACACCCATGGGTGTTAGGGGTGAAAAATGGGTGTAAAAATAGGGTTTTTGGTGTTTTAGTAAAATGAGCTTGTGAGGTATCATTTTCCATGTTTTTTTAGAACGAGGAGACCGAAGATGGAAAACTGAGGTTCAAACGAATTTTCAGCATGAAATTTACGTTAAATTTTGGTCTAAAATCGTTGCTCTTCTGCGAAAAGTTTGGGTCTTCATTTGGGAACACATTTGGGTGCCAGTTTTGCTCCGAAGCCTGATCGGACACACCGAGGGGTGTTATGGGGGAAAAATGGGTGTAAAAATATGGCTTTTCGAGTTTTTAGGGCGAGAAGAGCGAGAGAAGATGAATCGGTTCGCCTGAATTGCATATTATTTGCTTAGTTTTCAAGAATATGCGGAATGTGGCAGTAAGTCATTGCCTTTATTTCGACTTCCATGCTGCCGGAACAAAAAACGCTAAGGAAATTAACTTGAACGAATTTAATACAAGAACAATATTGAGCGATCGACTCGGATAACAATTTTAACAATAATAATGCTTCTTAAAACGTTCTTACTCGGAGGTACTACGCCATCTTGCCGTCTGAGAGGGGCTCAGGTTTGCAGAAACCAAAGTACTACATGACCCGTCGGATGGAAATTGCACCTCCTATGATGTGCAACCCCGTACTCGTTCGGAGTTCTAGTTTTGAGTTTGCTTTTTGCAGTAAGTTTTCCTCCAAGTCCCGAACACGTTCGGAACGCAGTTCTGGAGTTCAGGTTTTTTTCTCGAACTGGGGGACAACTACACAAGAGCGCTCTGGTGAGAAGGAGCAAAATGATTATCATAGCTAACCCGGTCAGATTGTTTTTGTCTCCGGCTGCCATGCACGAAGAGATGCAGGTTACCCTTTAGGTTGGCAGTTCCAGATTCACTGTTCGCAGTGTTGTGGAATATTCGGAACAGGGGTGTTGCGTCCATAAGGCCACTTGGGCCATTGCCCCGGCACCCAAAAACACTAGGTATAGGTAAGTTAAAAAAACTCTATTGTTCAGTTGGCATTTGAATTCCCCTCCGTACACTGTACCTAGCATTTTTCACAAAGTCCAGCAGCGACTCGCCAGACTTCTCTGGCTATGGAATGGAAATTCTATGGATATTCAATATTATAGTAGAGCATCCATGGTGTGCTCCATAGACCAAGCATGTTACTGGAATAATGCGACAGTAATCGATGTCCTGCTGTCGAAATCGAAACCTAGGCTCCTGAAACGGGAAGGTAGGTCCTGGGACCTGGTGTCGCCATGGCAACTGAGAAAAGTAGCCCATCCACGCATGCCAAGTATAGTAAAAATGTTGTTTGCCACGCCTACATTGGGCCCAGTCCCCAAAATCTGATTTCTACTCCAAAATCGTTCGTTTTCACAATCGATTCGATCCCTTCGATTCAACTTGTTGTTGTTGTTTTTCTTGAGGGTGCCGCAAAGAATTCATGCCGACAGTGGTGGTTAGAGGTTGCGTTTTTTCTTCTTGTGCATTCGATTCAATTTGTCATCTCCATACGAGATGCTTCTTCGTCTTCTGATTTGTTTTGGTTGTGAATTATATTCGCTTTCTCCGTTGATTCAGTTGTCAAGTTTTTAATTTTTTGCGTCAAATTGAGCGTGTTTTGCGTTCGGTCCGGTTCTGATGACAGATTTGTATTCCTGGTACATACATGCATTTTGTCCTGTTTGCTGTGTGTGGTCTTGTGGATTGATCGGCATCCTAACACACTGATGATTACCTAGCTTCTCCATTCAAGTAGTTACCGGCCGACAGGTCATTATTGTTTTGTTATATTTTACTTTACTATATTTTTATAACATAATATGAATTCGGTGGCTAATTTGCAGTAGAAATTGCCGACGTTTTCGTACGACGATAGATTGTTGATTGAAAGGGAATTTGCTGAATATCAACGAATAAATGAGGGAAGGGTGTTTATTGTTGCCTCGAGGTATTTTGTGGACAAATCTCTTGGTTTTGTGTTTTGGTTTGGTGCTCCACCGTTTTCAGAGCCCACGCACCGCTACTGATTCGGAACCCCCGTTCAGAACTTGTGGCGGCCATTTTCCGGAAATCCTCTTGTTCGGAACAGAGCCGCGATTTGTACTGCGAACGAATCTCCTGTACGGGTACATTTATGGTATGTAGATGTAGATGTAGTCACAAGGAATTCTACAGTCAACCCTGACCTTGTAGGAGTCTGTACCTACCTCTCCGTCTGATGAATAGCTCGGGGGGTACAAGAGACAAACGAGCATTCTTGGGTCGAGCAAGACCGACTATCTACGACCAACGGGAACACCTTTTCATCGGACCCACTTCACTTTGGCGGGGAGCGGTGCAAGATTAATGAAGTAATTATGGCCCGTGGACGCCTCTGGGGGAGTAACAAACTTTCGCCTTATAATGGAACTTTCAATATTCAATAAGCCCCTTGTTCAAGATAGTTGTGCGGGAGTCGCGGAAGCTTCAAGTTCCGTTTTGGGCGTTTGAGCATGCGGTCGGAGGTTAAAGTGGGATGACGACGTGAGTCGACCCGAAACTGCTGGAAGTTGATTCTGAGAGGCAATAAATGAATAATTCCAAAATTAGGGGGTGCTCTCTAGTTCGGCCCCCATTTTCAAAAAATCCTAACGCCCCCCCTAATTTGGAAAGTTTTTCATTGTTTTTCAAAAATTTTTGAGAGAACGCTGGGAGGTGGGGCGATAGTTCGCAGAGTCGTTTTGATTACCTGTTTTGTGTACAGCAATTATTTTGGCTACTAAGCATCTGGAAATTTCCCGGTTGTCACGCTTAGATCGTTGGTTCAGCGTCAATCGTTGAAATCGGATACGCGCGATCGAGGTCAAAATCAACAGGCATGATCAAGACATTCTATCGGACATTTTGGCACCAACCCCACCAATTTTGGTCCATTTTTACGGAAGTTATCGTTGAAAAATCGATAAAATATAAAACCCGTCGCAACTCCTTTATTTTTCCCTCTAGAAACCTCGTTCTCATCTCAAATTGAAGAATGTAACGGGTTGAACAAACCCCAAAAAGAAAATCTGAAAAATACCGCATTTTGAGGATGTTAAGCGCATCTGAATTTCCAACATACATACGTTCGGAGGGACATGAAGTGGAAAACCGTTTGGAAACTCGTTTTGAGCACTCCTGAACAATGGTTTTTTCAAACACCTATTTTCGACGGTATCACGATACTTCCATTCCTATATAATAGGAAGAGGGAAGCAGGGGCGTTGCGTCCATAAGGTCTCTTGGACCACTGCCCCGGCTCCCAGAAACATAATTTTTCGCAAGTTCAACAGCGACTCGCCAGATTTCTCTGGCTATGGATATTCAATATTGTAGTAGAGCATCCATGGTGGTTCCTTAATGTTAGCTCCATAGACCAAGCATGTTATCGGAATAAAGCGACAGTAATCGATGTCCTGCAATCGAAATCGAAACCCAGGCTCCAAAACTGGCAGGTAGGTCCTGGGACATAGTGTTCCCATGGCAACTGAGAAAAGTGGCCCGCCTGCGCATGCTTAGTCGAGTACAAATTTTGTTCACCACACCCAATTTGGACTGACACAGTTATAAATAATTTCAAATTTTGGTACCATAAGGCATTGACTGAAAATGTAAGCAGGTGGGTCTGCCGTCATAAGCCGTGCAAGTGCGCCGGGAAAACGCTCGGAAAAAATGTTATAGACATTGTTGGTGGTCATGACCATCCTACACCTACGATGGATGACTTATAAAAAAACAGTGCTAAAAAATGCAGTGAAACAAAAAGCGTTGCAAGTCCTGGTGTCGGACTCTTCATGCATATCCAGCGGAAGGTGTGGGACTCTTTGTGCGTAAAAATTCTTCCCAGGGACTCTTCATGCATGCGCCCGGTAGGTCCTGGGATCTTGTGTTCCCATGGCAACCGAGAAACGTGGCCCGTCCGCGCATGCTCAGTCGAGTAAAAATATTGTTTGCCACGCCCACTTCGGGCCCTGTCCCCAGAATCTGATTTCCACCTCAATATCGTTCATTTCACAATCGATTCGATCCCTTCGATTCAATTTGTCATCTCGATACGAGATGCTTCTTCTTCCGATTTGTTTTTGTCGTCTCTGAATCACATGCGCTTTCTCTGTTGAGTCTGTTGTCAGTTTTCAATTTTTTGTGTCAAATTTTGTGCGTTTTGCGTTCGCTCCGGTTCCGATGACAGATTTGTATTCGTGGTTCATACGTGCGTTTTGTCCTGTTTGCTGTTTGTGATCTTGTGGTTTGTGGATTGATCGGCGTCAACACACAGATATCTACCTAGCTTCTAGTCAATAGCTTCTCCATTCAAGTAGGTACCGGCCTATGGGTCATTGTTTTGTTATATTTCAGTTTACTATATTTTTGTAACACATGAATTCGGTGGCTAATTTGCATTAGAAATTGTCAGAGTTTTCGTACGACGGCAGAGTGCTGATTAAAAGAGATAATAAGCCTTGGGGTATTTGTTAGACAAATCTGTTGGTTTTGTGTTCTGGTTTGGTGCCCCACCGTTTTCAGACCCCACGCACCCGCTACTGCAGGGAAGTAAAATTAAGGGAACGATGTTCTTTAGGGTGAAAATTGCGAACGGAGTTGTTTGGGCTATCACCCGTCAGCTGACAGTCGGAACACAAAGCTGACGTCACAATCTCCACACCAGATGCCACTCGGTCGCACTCAACTTTTCTACCTCCGTCCTCTCTACTCCAGTTTCATAAACAGCGTCATTTGAGAATTGAGGCTGCCCCATCCACAGAAACGTCCCGAGAGAGCAAACCGAAGCCTTGAACCACTTAATGCAGCTAATAATAACAGCCATTATCGAATGTGTCGTTCATTGGAAGGGTTTTATTGGGATTGCTGTGCTTTATAGTCCAATAAACTAAGCTGCTGATAATAAAAACCATTATTTACGACGGGGAAAAAATATAACTCTCAATTAGGGTCACAACTGGGTCTTTATTCACACGGCATGAGCTTCGACAACTTGCAGTGTATTGATACTACGATTATATGAATTATAATAACAAATATTGACAAAACGGTTATTAACAAATGTTCTAAATATTTAAATCGATCAACATAAAAAAAATACTGTGATTGTGCCACGAAGATTTAGCAGCTTTCCCGGGAAAACCCATACAAATCCAAGCTAAGGTGTTCAACTCATGACATCTATTACAGGTGTGTATTAGTCCAATTTACTGTGGTCAGTTCGTTATCAGTAGGGCTCGGCAATATAATTATGTGCAAAATAAAACCTCAAAATATGCATAAAGATGTCCAGTGTATGAATTTATACATACACGCGAAAAATCTGAAAATATGCCACGAAAGAACAAGAAGCATCTCGTATCGAGATGACAAATTGAATCGAAGGGATCAAATCGATTGTGAAATGAACGCTTTTGGGGTTGAAATCTCAGATTCTGGGGCAGTGGGCCAAAGTGGGCGTGGCAAACAACATTTTTACTCGACTGACAGAGCTCGCCCGGACGGGCCACTTTTCTCGGTTGCCATGGCGACTCTAGGTCCCAGGACCTGCCAGTTTCAAGAGCCTAGGTTTCGATTTCGATTGCACGACATCGACTACTGTCGCTATATTCTGATATCATGCTCCGTCTGGGGAGCTAGAGGGAGCCAACATGACGGAACCACATACTGAAAATCCATAGCCAGAGAACTCTGTCGAGTCCCTGTTGAACTGTGTGAAAAATGCTAGGTACAGTTTACGGAGGGAAAATTCAGATGCCAACTGAACAATCGTTGGTCTTTTTTACTCCTAGTGTTTTTGGGTACCGAGGCAGTGGCCCATGTGGCCTTATGAACGCAACGCCCCTGAGAGTACCACAATTTCACCAACGAATTCAAGAAAGAAGCGACCATTTATGAAAAAGAAAGTCTCCTTGATAGTTATAGTTTTCTCTATGATCAGCGTTGCTACTGGTGCCATTTTTTGATTTGGATAATCATCTTGACAATGTACGCATATTTTAGTATAATTTTTCTCTTCATATTCCTGTTACCACGATCTTTATATGTATAGTAAGAAAACTGCTTAGGTATTACTTATAAGGTATTTTATTTACTGAATAGTTGGACTGTTAATATATATATTTACTGCATTCTCTACATACACTACTGTACAGTACAGGTTCTATTATACTGCTTACCTACGTGTATTATTATATATCATAATATATCATGGGCACAATAATTAAAGTATTAAGGTTCAATTTAAAGCAATAAGTATTTTTCTATTCTTCTGTTAATTTGTGAATTAATGTTTCCATTAATACGTACGAGTATTTAGACTAAGACTCATCATTCGATAATCATCACTATTGTAATTGGGCTTCCGCCCCTGCTATTGAAAAATAAATAATAAACAATGAGAGACAAAATTCAAAGATATATGTTGGATTTACGAAATCCCCTTATGTTGGGTTCCAAGACGAAAACCTACCTCACGAAACACACATCCTAATTCAAAAATGTACAAGACATTCAACACCCTCAAAGCAACTACCGAATCTGAGGAATAAAATCTGTACATTATGTACCACCAGGGTGTGGGGATTATTTCATATTAACAATCCAATTTTCACTGAAAACCTCTGTAAGCAAAATGTTGAAATTGCCATGTACGGGTAATATGTTAAACTAATAGAGCAGCTACACAGGGGACTTACTTAGGAAGGAGTTGGTACAAAAGTTCTTCGCACTTCCGCTTTTCTTCGAGGTAGTCCGCCGTCCTTTCCTCGACTAGGGTTTCCAAATTATTGGCATACTGTTCCATACGGGACAGCAGATTGTCTAATATGTTGTTGCTCTCATTGTCCCTGAAACGGAAAAGGAAAGCAAAGTTACGAATCGTATGTTTATGTAAGTTTGGCGATGTTCAAATTTTCAAATTTGGATAAACAGAAAATTCGTCGTTCTTTGTGCAACCTAGTAGGAGTAAATTTCATTCCTGTCAACCTGCGATACTGAACTAGGTAAGAATGATTATTTTCTGCCTAAGTAATTTTCTGCGAAATGGGAAAAATTCGTTATCTCCGCTCATTCGTACGGCTTTGGGTACCCAGTCGTCCCTAGACGCTTTGACTCACCCAATCTTTCCGAGGATTTCAGGATGCCTTAAAAATCATTATTTGAATCCTCAATAACTTACAGCTGTGGAGCCTGTAGCGAAAAATTCAAAGATAAAGCCTACACAGTCCAAAAGCGGGCACTAAAAATGCTGCCCAAGAAGCCATTTAAATGTCCTACAGCAAAGCTCTTCACAGATCTCAACCCTTTTGAATACAGAACAATTGTAACAAAATAAATGCCTGCTCATAAATAAAAACAAAGAAAGCTTAACCAAAAACCTTCGTGAATCAAGAGGAAAATTATAATAATAGAACATAGAATAAAAAATATCAAACCAAAACAAACCAAATTTGGTGAAAAATCTACAGTATTTCAGGAGGAAATTATACTAAATAAACTATTTGACGAATCATCACTTAAAGACTTCCAGTAAGAAAATCACGGAATAATTAAACAAAAAGGCTGACCGTCACGAAAAATAGTCACTGATTACTAATCCAAATTGTCCACGTTTCCAACGAAACATAGGTACTAATTCAAATAAAAATTAAGTAGTCTTACGTAATAAAGGAAATTTCGAGGTAGAAAGCAACAGTGAACTGGTCTACATTTTTATAAAGTGCATCTATGTTTTTATAATTATTAGCACCGTGTAATTAATTATCAACATTGTATAATTAATTAGTGCATTACGTATGTACTAGTAACGTTTATTCGGATTTGTTCATATTGTTCTACTCTGCTGTTTTATCATGTGCTCTATCTATTTTATGGCGAAATATAAATGTATATTATTATATTACTATTATAGTCCACTTGTAATTACCCATTTCGTATTATAGTCCATCATCACATCCATCATCATACAGTTATCGCTATATTATTATTATTATTATTATTATTATAGTCCACTCATATTTAACCATTTCGTATTATTATTATAGTCCATCATCACTCTGTTATCGTTATATTATTATTATTATTATAGTCCACTCATAATTACCCACTTCGTATTATTAATTATTATAGTCCATCACCACATCCATCATCGTACAGTTATCGCTATATTATTATTATTATTATTATAGTCCACTAATATTTAACCATTTCGTATTATTATTATAGTCCACCACCACATCCATCATCGTACAGTTATCGCTATATTATTATTATTATTATTATAGTCCACTCATATTTAACCATTTCGTATTATTATTATAGACCATCATCACACAGTTATCGTTACATTATTATTATTATTATTATTATTAGAGTCCACTCATAATTACCCATCGTACTATTATTATCCATCATCATACAGTTATCGCTATATTATTATTATTAGAGTCCACTCATAATTACCCATTTCGTATTATTATTATAGTTGTTCAGCCTGAGGCTTCAATAAACCGTTAGGAATTTCCCTTAGACGTGCTGGCGGCGCCTTCCCCTCACTTCCCCTCCGAGGGGACCGATGACGCTGGCGTCCCGTTGTCCAATAGAATCACACCGTTCGCATCCCCTCCCGTTCTTTGTCGACGCCACGCTCCGTTTCGCCATATTGGTTTACTCTGTTTCTAACAGTTAGAAAGCTGACTTGTGCTCACAATATATTATCATTATACCCGTTTAAATTCACTTACCATACCGTTTGTGAAAGTTAAAAGTATACCCGTTTGATCCCGCTTGATCTAATCGTGCGTTCGTGCGTATTTATTCACCCGTTTATTCATTGGTGCCGAAACCCGGGAAATCCGTTCGCCTCGGTTTGAGCGCTGCGTCCAGACCGTCGCATCACCCCGTTCTCCAAACCATAAGTACACCGTTTTCCTTCTGATTATACTTGTGGTACATACATCCGATATGCCCAAGAGAGGGAATAGAGAAAAGTCCGATACCCCGAAAACCCGCACGCGAGGAAGAACCTCCGTTGCGTCGCCGGGAAGAATTGATATGGACCGTTATCAAACGGATGATTTCACTGAGGGGCAGATGAACGTATATAGAGACGTCCGTAGATGGGTCAATAGAGTCAAATTGTTGCGCCAGGACCCCGATATAGGCGTAGAGAACCCCGTACAATTTGATTGTCGTACTCAAGGCCCGAAATTGATCTCGGATATCGAGACAGCCCGATTCACGCTGGAGGTGGAGGAGGAACTTACTCGAGACATCAATTTTCTATTGCGTTCCCTGCCCCCCCTTTCCGCCGCTGCAACTCCCGCGCCTCATCCAGGTCCCACAACCGATGAAGCCGCTTTCTCTGCCATAAAATACATGAGTGAGCTCATTCACACCGTTCCCGTATTTAATGGAGATATCACAACCTTCACACAATTTAAAAGTTGTTTTGACCGCGCAGTTCATCTAATACCTAATTTGCCCGAAGAGATAAAAAAGGAGAAATTCCTGTCTAAGCTTTCCCCCGAGCTCCGATCCCGATTCGCCTCAGCCAATCAACTTAACACCGATTATAACACGATTTATGACGCAGTGGTGTTGGAATACACTTCCAACTACCGTTTGGCGAGAGCTGCTCACCAAAAGGGTTGCGCGATACCGCGTCTCACGTCAAGTTCCCCTTATTCCCCGATCGTCCCGTTAGCGAATTTGGATAACTTTGTCTCCCAAGCCCGACAATGGGTAGCGTTAATGAAAAATCTCCCCACCGATTTAGGGGAATTTCTCATGTTTGAAGATTTATTCGCCCGATTTCCCCCGGCGTTGCAGACACTGTTTAATAATACCCGAAGAGAACCGGCCGAAATTCCCACCGCTACCGAATGCATAGAGTTTTTGGAGAATCAACTGCGCCTAGCCAGAGTGACTCCTTCCGCTCATGTACCCCCCCCCCCCCCCCCCCGACACATTTCTCCCGCTGCGCCTCGGCGACCTAACTCCCCTGTGGGTCTACCGTTGGCATCAGTTCGGGTTTCACCCCCCCGCACACCGCTTCCGCAGCCCAAAAGGGGGCGGTGTAATTATTGTCGCGACGAACATTTTATGTTCCGCTGCCCGAAATTTAAGGCCCTCCCGGTTCAGCGCCGAAGACAATTCATACGAGAAATTGGAGTTTGCCCTAATTGCTTCTCATCTCTTCATCAATTAAGTGCTTGTGCCGCCGATCGCCGCTGTCATTGCGGTCTGCGGCATCACACTTTATTGCACGAATACCCCGCTACCAGATCCGCTACTCCACCCCGACCTTCGCCTACCCGGAATCAAGACCAACCGCAAGAAGAAGCCGCCTCCATCAACTTAGTTGAAAATGTACAGGGGATGCGACTTTCAAATTCCTCCACCTGAAATGTTGCCCCCCGATCACCGATCCAGTCTCGAGAGGTGAGTGTTGGGTCAGGTGCCGCCAGTAGTAGATTCCCCGATAGGTACAAATTTAGGTGTTCATCTTCTCCCCCGATTAAAACCTCTTTTACTAAAATAAATCTTAGAGCTCTCGAATTTTCCGGTCATTCGCTAGGTAGCAATTATTGCACGTTAGTACCTAGGACCGTTGAGGATACGTGTGAGTCGGTACCGTTGAAACCTAGCGGTGTTATACGTAGGTACCGATTAGCACATTGCACTTCCACTCCGGTTAGTTTTAACCTTCACAGGGGCCCGTTTTCCAGTGTTGAGTGTTCCGAATTAGGGTTAGGCCGCTCAACACGAACCTGTGCGAATGACCGATATATTACCCGCCTCCGTTCATGCTTGAGGCGTAGGGAATCCGGGGTACTACCCACCGCTGAAGTGGAAGCTACGTCCTGCCAAGGGGATAAATCCGTTAAATGTAGGGCCCTAATGGATACTGGGGCCTCCGTCAATTTAATCGACCTTGCTTTAGTACACCGATTGGGAATCCCGTTTAAAAGGGTCAATGAGACGATAAGAGGGGTGGGCCACGTCACTACTCCAAAATTAGGTACTGTCATGATACAGTTGCGAACCCCCACCGGAAGAACTATCCCGTTTGTTGCGTCTATCCTCACTCAGGTTACAAGCAATTTACCAACCCGTAACCTAGAGATGGCCCGATATATGCATTTGGAACCCGTTGCTGACCGATTGGCAGATCCCGAATTTTTTGTTTCAAGAAAAATTGACCTTTTGCTAGGAGCCGACTTGTGCACGGAATTGATCACTGGGCGATCGCCCGCGTTTCCCGAAGTGTGGGAATCAGAAAATTAGGTCTTCTAGTAGGGGGCCCAGATCCTAAGCCCGTTCGTAAATCTGTCCGCTTGCGGGACACTTGTCAAGTACAGCTATATTCTAACCAGCTATCGGCCAATCACAAGTTAGGTTTCCCGTCGATTGTCCCGTTGGCCCCTTCTAACGACTTCCCCACTCGAAAGGGATTCGTTATGTCCGTAGCCGAACTACTTCCCATTGGTTATCACCGTTTAATGATCAATCAGATCACCGAAATTCTCCGCAACATGGATACTATAAAGGTCGAACCCCAGATCATCGGGTGTTCGGCGACAGTACCTTCCGCCTCTACCCGCCCCCCGATCCTAGTTCGAAATCTATTTTCCGTTTATCCCCCGTGTTCCACCAAGGCCCCAGTGTGGCCCCTCTTTCAACTGGCCAATTTGGGAGTTACCACCGATTTTATGGCTATTGTCCCGAGTAACCGATCTTTCAATTCTTCCTTGACTGAGGAAACTGCCCCGGTCGTGGGATGTTCCGGTCCCGGTTCTTCCACTGATGAGTTGTTGAGACGAATGTTTGAGGTGGAATCTGTGGAGCCGGTGCGCCCATGGACCCCCGATGAGCTCAGAGCCGAGCAACTGTTTCTGGAATCGGTCCGTCGGGACACCTGCGGTCGATACTCAGTGGCTCTACCGTTTTCCGAACCACCTACCTCATTGGGGGAATCCCGAATTATCGCTCTAAGGCAGTTATACCGTATGGAGAAACGCCTGCAACGTAATCCCGATCTACTTCGTGCATACTCTTTGTTCATGCAGGAGTATTTAGAACTGGGCCACATGCGTAAACTGTCCCCCTCTGAGATCCCGTTTTCCCCTTCCTACTATATACCCCATCACTCCGTTCACCGTGAGGGTGACCCCCCAACCAAAATTCGTGTGGTGTTTAATGCCTCCCAGCGAACCTCCAATGGTAGGTCGCTTAATGAAATTTTATTGGTGGGGCCCAAACTTCAGGCTGACATCTCGATCATGCTTACCCGTTTTCGGACCTTCCGTTTTGTGTTCATTGCCGATATCCGGCAAATGTTCCGACAAATTGAACACCCCCGGAGCGATCAGGATATGCTCCGTATTGTATGGAGGGACTCCCCCGATTCCCCCGTTCAAGATTTTGCGCTAAAAACCGTCACGTACGGTACTACCTCCGCTCCATTCTTGGCCAACCGAGTTATTCGGCACTTGGCTGGTTGCGGAGCTGAAACTCATCCCGATGGTTCTAGGATCCTCTTAAACCACACCTACGTTGACGACGTACATGGTGGGGGGAGCTCCCTGTCTGAAGCTTTGGCTATCCGGACCGATTTAACGTCCCTTTTGGACACCGCTGGATTGGAACTTCGCAAGTGGGCGTCCAATACAGACCAGTTGCTAACCGGAGTTCCATTGGAACATAGATTGTCCCCCGCCGATTCCATCAATTTTGGGGATGAGGATGAAAAACCGTTAAAGATGTTGGGGGTGTCTTGGGACCCCAAAGAGGACTGTTTCTTCTTTAAGGTCCCCACCTCCCTGACAGTTCGCACTAAACGCGAACTCGCCAGTCAAGTTGGCCGAATCTATGACCCGTTAGGCTGGGTAATGCCAGTTTCAGTACAAGCCCGCTTTATTCAAAGAGAGATATGTCGCTCGAAATTCGACTGGGACGACCCGTTGCCATCCTCATTCGCCCTTGAGTGGCAGCGACTCGCTAGTACGCTCGATCAATTGACTTCACTCCGAATACCCCGACACGTGCATATCGACTCCCCCGAGCAGTGGCTAGTAGGGTTCGCAGACGCCTCTGAGACCGCCTACGCTGCGGTTGTGTACCATGTGGCCGTTGGAGATAAGGAAGTTCTTACCCGTTTGCTCATCAGTAGAGCCCGCATAGCTCCCATGAAACCCGAGTCCATTCCAAGACTCGAATTACTAGCCGCGGAGCTGTTGGGAAAGACTATGTCCGTCGTTCGTTCCGAGTATCCTCACATTCAGCCGTCCCGCATAGTAGCCTGTTCCGATAGCACGGTGGCCCTGTCTTGGCTCACCGCAGAACCCGCTCCCGTTTGGAAAGTGTTTGTAGGTAACCGAGTCGCTAAGACCTTGTCCCACCTGCCACGGGAACACTGGTTCCATGTACGTTCACCCGACAATGCTGCTGACGTGGCCTCGAGGGGAGCTCGTCCCGATCAACTGGTACATTGCCAATTATGGTGGCAGGGCCCTTCCTGGCTTCTTCTTCCCCGATCGGACTGGCCTATCGCTAGGATCCGCCCGATTCTTGAATCCCCGGACGTGTTGGAGGAAGTCAGAGCCTCCTCTCCTCTCATTCATGTCATCACTCCCGATAGCCCGTGGGAATCCCGTTTTAGCAGTTATTCCAAGCTCCGTCGCACTACTGCATGGATGCTCCGCTTTATCAACAACTGCCGAGCACGCCACTCTCCAAATCCGGGACCATTAGGCCTCCGCCCCCCTCTTTCAACCGCTGAGCTGAAAGAAGCCGATCTAATATTAACCCGATCCTCACAAAACCGTAGTATGGCGGACATTCAGGACGCTATCTCCCGCAAGCTTAAACCTACCAAGTTGATGAGGCAGTTGGCCGTTTTTCGAGACGACCGAGGTATTCTCCGAGTAGGGGGCCGATTGTCGAACATTCAGAGTTCCTATGAAACCGCTCACCCTGCCTTACTCAAGCCCTCCGATTTCCTGACCCCATTGCTGATCAAGCACGCACATGCACTGTGCATGCATGTAGGTCCCAGAGCGACGCTGGCTCATCTCCGACTCCGTTATTGGATTATGGATGGTCGTAACACCGTAACCCGACTATTGTCCTCCTGCACGCGCTGCTTCTCCATTAAGCCCGTTTCCTTTCAACCCGAAATGGGGCAATTACCCACCGCTCGTGTGACCCGTGCCTATGCCTTTGAGCAAGTAGGCGTTGATTTCGCTGGTCCGTTTACAGTATCCGTGGCTGGTCTTCGAGGAGCCCGAGCTGTCGAGATGCATTTAGCCGTGTTTGTGTGCTTCGCCACGAAGGCAGTACACTTGGAGACCGTTATGGACCTGAGCACGGATGGATTTCTCCAGTGCCTTGAACGGTTCATGGGTCGAAGGGGCGTTCCCTCCGTTATTTGGTCCGATAACGGCCGCAATTTTTTAGGTGCGGCCAATATTATTTCCCGTTCTCCTCCTAGTTCCACTCCCAACCCCTCAGCCGTCATCGCCGAGAGATTGGCCAACCGCGGGGTGGAGTGGAAGTTCATTCCTCCCCGAGCGCCCCACTTCGGGGGATTATGGGAAGCAGCCGTTAAGTCCGCTAAACGACTGCTGAAAGTCAACTTAAGGGATCAAACTCCCACATTACAAACTTTCAGCACTATAGTAGTCCGTATTGAGGCCATCCTCAACAGTCGCCCGTTAGTTTACCAATCCGGATGCGCTGATGATGTACTAGTTTTGACCCCCGCTCATTTCTTGGTCCAGCGCCCACTCACTGCCCTCCCCGAATCCAATCCCACCGAGGTTAGTTCCAGGTTAGTCCCCAAATGGAAATTCGTATCCTCGTTAGTGCAGAGCTTCTGGAAGAAGTGGCACTCCGAATATCTGTTAGACCTTCAGTCCCGACAAAAATGGAATACCCCGACGCGCCCCGCTTTGGTTGGTGACGTGGTCCTCATCAAAGAGGATAACATTCCTCCGCTCTCATGGCCCATGGGACTGATTACAGAGTTGATGCCTGGAAGAGATGGCACAACTCGGGTGGCCCGAGTCCGTTCCGCCGGTGGTGAAAAAATTCGACCACTGGTCAAATTATGCCCGTTACCGAAAGAAGAATAGCTAGAATAGTGCCCTATTCGTGGGGGGAGGATGTTCAGCCTGAGGCTTCAATAAACCGTTAGGAATTTCCCTTAGACGTGCTGGCGGCGCCTTCCCCTCACTTCCCCTCCGAGGGGACCGATGACGCTGGCGTCCCGTTGTCCAATAGAATCACACCGTTCGCATCCCCTCCCGTTCTTTGTCGACGCCACGCTCCGTTTCGCCATATTGGTTTACTCTGTTTCTAACAGTTAGAAAGCTGACTTGTGCTCACAATATATTATCATTATACCCGTTTAAATTCACTTACCATACCGTTTGTGAAAGTTAAAAGTATACCCGTTTGATCCCGTTTGATCTAATCGTGCGTTCGTGCGTATTTATTCACCCGTTTATTCAATAGTCCATCACCACATCCATCATCATACAGTTATCGCTATATTATTATTATTATTATTATTATAGTCCACTCATATTTAACCATTTCGTATTATTATTATAGACCATCATCACATCCATCATCATACAGTTATCGTTATGTATTATCATTATTATTATTATTATTATTATTATTATTATTATATTCCACTCATAATTACCCATTTCGTTATTTAGCTAATGTACTTGGGCAACAGAGGTAGTTGAACTGAATAACTAAGAGAATTCAAAACATGCCCGTTCAAAAAGCATTATTTTCCCGAGTCAAAAAGATCCTTCCCCTAGCAGCCTCACGGCAAATCTCGGTGTTTCGTTCCAATAAAGTTCACCTTTAATCACAGCGTTATGTCCTCAGATAAATACGGACCCATTACTATACCTCCCATTCCACCTGACATCACAACGGAAGCTTCGGCCCCTATTTCCGTCCATTACTAGAGGAAGAGAGAGCTAAAACGTCAAGCTGAGAAAGTGGAGACCGAGGGCACTCACTGAGATTAAACTCCTCTAGGACCGTGAAACCGGAGATCTATAATTTCATTTACTATTTATATTCTACTCCTGTTTTCCTTTTCATCAGTCAACTATTTGTTCCATTTAAACAATGGTGAACCAATTTATTTTTGCGCCAAACTCTGCTACAAATCCGGAGTGATTTTTCAGACCGCTCGAACGGTTGGACATTAATATTTTATTATTTTATTTATATTGCTTCTTCAGTACCGATGGTAGGGAAGCCTTGGATTCGTTATTGAGTTAAAAAAAAAAAAAAAAAATGCATGCCCTCAAAAATCAAAATTTCCACTACAATTTTGCGTTTCAGACATCGAGGAACATTTTTGGTTCCGTGTCTGTCTGCGGTAATTCCTTGTAACGCCCATAACTACACAAAACAATGGTCGAAACGTGCTGAAATTGGGAGGGTAGGTGCGGGTTAGGCCACAGATGGTCCTGTAAAAAAATCATTGAAAAAGGTGCTGTAACTTTCGTCTGCGCACGCTTAAACGTGAAATACTTGAAACGCCCGTAACTACATTAAATACCGTTGAAATGAGTTCAAACATAGACGGTCGATGAGGACTAATACTTTGATCGTTCCATAAGAATTTAATTGGAATCGTACGGTAACTTTCGTCTGCGCATGCGCGAACATGAAATGTTGACTATTTCCTCGTAACGCTGTTAACTATGTGAAAAATAGTCGTAGAGAGCTAAAATTCTGAGGGTATACGCGAGTTGGATCGCAGATAGTCCCTTATCAAAATCATTGAAATCGTATTGTAACTTTCGTCTGCGCCCATAACTACCTTAAATATCGCTGAAATAAGTTCAAATTTGGAGGGTCGACCAGGAATAGTACTTCGATAGTTCCGTATGAATTTAACTGGATTTTACTCGTACTGTAACTTCCGTCTGCGCTTACGCGAACATGAAATGGTGAAAAAAGTTGAAATGTTTGATCTTATTACGAATTTTAGGTAATTTATTACTCCTCATTATTGCTATTCAATCATTTTGACGCATCATCTTTTTTAGCAACTTATTCTACACGTCTATGTTAAAACAAGTGAGGAAGCTATTATACTGTCCACCCAACTTGGCAGACGTTTTTATTTTTATTATTTTTATTATGAACGTCCAGATTACCCACCCACCTGTTTGCATAGTGAAAGATCGCATTTTCCGACAGAAATGTCTCATAAATTGATTTGCGGCGACCTTCAGTTCAGTACCTCCAAGATTATACCTAATATGAACAACGGAGGAAATTACTGAGTGGGATTTCAGCCAATTCAGCCATGTTGAGGAGATAATGAATGAACTTCGATGGACCTCCAATTTTGAGGAACTCAATGCAGAATCTGCGCAAAATCAATGATTTTGCGAAGGTAGGAAACTATGTAGCACGTAACTGGCAATGGGAAATTTTCGTGGGTTACAAATTCATCTTATTTTCGCCTTCGATACCTACACGTGGCTATTCGCAGTCTTGGGCTGAGCACTAGAGTTCACTCGACGTTTCAGTCCACAAACCCCGTCTCCCCACTCCGGTACCTCACAGCGTCACAGCTGTAGTACCTAACATCGATTAAGGCACGTTGTAGTGAATTGGTATGGCTGCGATTCACTACGGGCGGCATGAGGTTGTGCCCGGAGGGTTCCACACTAATAGATGTCACCGGTGAGGGTTCCACACTATCAGATGTCACCACGTCGACGGGGGATCTTTTTGGACGCATGCGCCTGGCGGGTTCCACACTAGCAGATGTCACCACTGCGACGGGATCTTTTAGGTTTTAAGGAGAGAGGAGGAGTGAGGAGAGAGAGAGAGTAGTCGGCGACTAGAGGAGAGCGTAGAATGGCTAGAAAGGCGAAGGAGTCGAGTTTTTATAGCCCTTAGGGCTGTCTCCCTCCATTCTCCAGCTATTGGAGGATGGTGGGGAACCCCACTGGGTTCCTCGGTGCTCCTGCGTCTTTCGTCCCCACTTCTGCGAGTTTATTTGCGAGATCTAATATTTGCGAGTTTACAAGAAGCGGTTCTGGGAGGATACCACGACACACGTCATCGACCCTAAATCGATCTCCAAGGTTGATAATGCGCGATACTATCGCTCCATCAGTTTTCCCGCTATTTTTCAAAATTCCTTCGGCTTTTTGTTTGTCATAGCCATACCTTCGGAAGGAGGGAACAAGTCGTTTTAGCTGTAAAAGAAGGATGTTCTACTTTGAAACATAAACGTAAGCCTACCTACTGTTTTTAGACCTGACAAACAAAAAGCTGAAGGAATTTTGAAACAGCAGGAAAACTGATGTCTCGATAGTATCGACGCGCATTATCGACCTTGGAGATCGATGTAGGGTTGATGACGTGCCTTAATCGATGTTAGGTACTACAGCTGTGAGGTTGTGAGGTAGCGGAGTGGGGAGCCGGGGTTTGTGGACTGAACGCTGCAAAGTCCTTGTCATATGGATTTATTATTCTATTGGACATACCTACTATTATGCTGGCTGTTCATTTATTGTATCTTTAATATGAAATAATTGAAATAGCTATTTCTGATGGTTTCTACCAATTCTGGCCCCCAAAACACGAATTAGGTACGCTCCATTTTTTTCCAAATTACCTTTGATCATTTAAACGTCCATTTAATCGTCTTGATCCACTTTTTCCATGTTAGTATACAATTTAATGGTGATTTCACACGATTTATCAGGTTTTTGACTCATAAAAAATCAATTTTGGGAGCTGAACATTTGGTAGAACCTCAATTTTCCACTCTTTGGTCAAAATCGACTTCATATTCGGTCTTCTCGTCGCAAAAAACATGGAAAAGATACCTCAAAAGCCCATGTTACTACAACACAAAAATTACCTATTTTCATACCCATTTTCACCCATAACACCCCTGGGTATATTCCGATCGGGCTGCAAAGTTTCGGGACACAACTAGGGCCCAAATGGAGCATGTGTGCGAAAGAACGACTTTTTTAGACCTAAAATGAAGCCTGTACACGTGATATGGCGTAAGGCGGACGGATATTGCATTTTTGGAATCTACGCACCTTGAAACGGAAAATAAAAAATTTTGAGGGGGTGTTATAAACTTTTTTGGCTGAGCGAATACATAGGTGTATTATTCACAGAATAATAAACCAAAATGGGTGCAAAAATAGGGGTTTTCTAGGGGTTTTTGAGGTTTTAGTGAACATGAGCTTGTGAAGTATCGTTTTCTATGTTTTTTAGGGCGAGAATACCAAATGTTTGGTTAATTTTGACCGACGAGTCAAAAATTGAGGTTGTAACGAAGGTTAAGCTCCCGAAATTCCTTTTTTATGAGTCAAAAACCTGGGAAATTGTCTGAAATCACCGTAAGTTTGTGTAATAACACAAGAAGTAGTTTCAACAGGTGATTCAAGACAATTGAATGGTACTATCAATGATAGGCTGTCTGTAAACACAGCCGAGCCTAATTCGTGTTTTTGGGAGCAAAAATTGGTGGAAACGATCAAAAATAGCCATTATGTACGTATGTCCATAATAAACCCATGTGACAAGGACTTTGCAGCGATTCTCTTTTGAGATGGACAGGGGCAGAATTCGCGGTACTTCAAGAATCAGTCAGGAATTAACGTCACTTTAAGATACCGTGAATCATGCTCAGTTGTCTCTCCCAACCCTTGGCAACGGGTTGGCATCCATGTTGTTCGCCCCAACAGCGGATGCGGTACTGATATGACTAGAGTTCGGATTTTTCATATTCTGCATATCAGGTTTTTTTCAATAGAAAGTGTCATACTTATCCGAATTAAGGTATTTGGAGATGTTTTGGACATTTAAAATTGAATTCAAAATTGCATATTCGTGCATATTTTGCTGGTTTTTGCATATTAAATTATGCATCTGCATAATGTTACAGAGTTTTGCATATAAATGGCATATTTCTAAGAAATATCTGCGTACCTACACTGAAATTTCCGATCTCCGGTCATGTGAAAGGTCTTATGCGTGCCTTTGTATGACTGCCCTTTCGATCTCTCCGGGATACCTCACTCCTGGAGAAATCGCCAAGTTAAAATTCCTTCTGTTGTCAGCTGCGACGTTGATAGATCCTTTTCCGCGCTGAAAACGACTCTGTCAGACCGAAGGAGGAATTTCTCAGTCCAAAACCTCGAAAAAGTGTTGATAGTCTAGGGAAATTAATCTGTACCTACACCTACACATTGAAATTTTAATCTTATTTAATTTAATTTTTTTTAAATATTTTGGTTTATTATTTTCAATAATGAACCATTGGAATCGAGCATGAAAAAAAAAATTCTTACCCCCCCTCAAAATTTGATGGTTTACGTTTCAAGGTATGTAGAATCCAAAACTGCAATAAAAATATTTCTGTCTGTCCGCCGTACGCCGTACGCCGTACGGGCCACTTTTCTTAGTTACCATGAACAAAAATTGATGAAATTCGGGTTATAGGTTCCGTTCGGCGTCTAGTTGGTCCTCGAAGCTCGACGTTACTGTCAGTCATCTCTAAGGGGTTCAAAATAGGGGTTGAAATTTTCAAAACGCCTATACCATTTTTTTACGTAAATATTTTTACGGTTTTAAATAGTTCTTGAACTTGCGAGTTTTTTAAGACCATCCGGAGCATCGTACGTCCAGCCGTTCGTTCACAGTAAGGCCCCGAAGTTTGCACCGACAGGCATTTTCGACTCCAGTGTGAATGAAATGTATACAATTCAAACCAAATCTCGTAACCAGAGACGCGCCCACAATAGGAATTTGTGAATACGGCCAATCATTGGTAGGGATCACCTGATTATATTGGCGGATTATGAAGTCGAGTTGGTTGTTCTGTGATATTATTTAATTTTAAAAATGATGGCTCTTTTGGAGTTTGTTGGTAGGTAGTGAAACTTGAACAAACGTTGAAGTATTATTGATGGGTAAATTAGGTATTACTACGGTAAATCATTACTCAACGGTAAATTATTACACAACGGTTCATTATACCATCTACGTAGAAGGGGCTGGAGTTTGTTGGTAGGTACTTTTGCAACTTTTTTCACTCCTCATCAACAATATCTTTTCAGAACTTCATTACCTATGTGTGTTTCTTTTTGTTAGTTACTGTTTGTCATCGGCAGAATTATTTTAGCAACATTTAACTCGTGATTTAGGTAGGTACCTAGTAACGAGTACGGGGTTAGGTACTAACCTACGGAGGGTCTGCGATCTACATAATATGCATAGAATAGTACATATTATATTATATAGACGGGTTATCTATACATAGAGCTGTGATCTGTAACAGAAGGGTATTCTATACAAAATAATAAACCGTTGTGCAGGGATTTGCAGCGTTTTTTATATTAATTATAATATAATATTAATATTATATTATATTATAGAGAAATATAATATAATATAATGTAATATAAATATATATTATATTATATTTAATATTATATTATTAATATTAATATAAAAAATAGTAAATTTTATTTAATATTTTACAGTTTTATTTGTGTCATTTTATAAAATATAGATGAATGGTTAAGATTTGGGGTTACACTGCTCATTCCCGTATTAGACTTCTTAATAAAAACTTGAAAACCGAAAAAATTGGTAGAAAACTTCAACTTGCATATTATTTTGACTTTTTTGCATGTTTTTGCATATTTTACTAACTTTTGTTGCATATTTCAGCTATTTTTTAGCATATTGATCCGAACTCTAGATATGACCGTATCTCCTAGGATCTCTCTACCTACTCTCTTTTACCTGCCTAACACCAGACAGATTGTAACAGCGGGAAAAGGCCAAACAACTGAACTTTCTCTGTTGTCGAGGATGCGCCAAGTTGATAGGAATTATCTCCGGCCCCGAATGCCATTTGCCCAATAATAACTCGAGTTAGCAGTTCCAAAACTTTGTTTCCGAAGCGGGTCCTCATTTCCAGCGAGCCGTCCCTTGCTATTCCGCAGAACCCAACAAACACCATTTTCTACCTTTCTATTCGCCGACGATTGCCAATTATCGGGTAATCCTGTTTTCTGAATCACTGTATTGTTTTTCTATTTCCACAATTCTTCTTCAGGCGGTGAGACGGTGAGTATTACGGCCCAATTCACTAAGAACGACGACATGCGTTTCCAGAGCGGCTTTTCACGACTTTCCAAATCTGGCATCCAATAACTAAATCATCAGTTTCAATAAAAAAGTTCCAGCCATGCAGCATCGCTACGAGAGCGAATTTCAAAAGAAATATCCGTGCCACAGCGTAAAAAATGATATAGCAATAAACCATACCTACCACTTTTCGTAAAATTATACGTTTGTTTCGTGATTTTAGCGATTTTTACCTATTTTTGACCCCCCCCCCCCCCACCCAAATCCAAATTTGATCCCTATTCTGTAAAAAAAAAGAAAAGTTTTTGAGGTTTTAGTGAACATGAGCTTGCGAGGTAACGTTTTCCATGTTTTTTTTAGGGCAAGGAGACCGACTATGAAGTCGATTTTGACCAAAGAGTGAAGAACTGAGGTTGTAACGAGGGCTCAGCTCCCAATATTCATTTTTCATGAGTCAATAACCTGGGAAATTGTCTGGAATCACCATAAATTTGTATAAAAACACTAGAAGTAGTATTAACAGGTGAATCAAGACAATTAAATGGCACAGTCAATGATCAAAGATAATTTGTCAAAAATAGGGATAGCCAAAATAGGAGCATAATTCGTGTTTTTGGAGTCCCAAATCGGTGTAAACCATGAAAAACAGCTATTTCAATTATTGCACATGAAAGAAACAATAAATTAACAGCCAAAATTTCTGTAGGTATGCCCGATAGAATAACAAACCCATGTGACAAGGACTTTGCAACGTTTTTCATGAGAAAATTTATTGATGGAGAGCGAAAGGAAGCCCACATGGGCCAAATCGGAAACCTGTTCCATACCCTAAGTTGCTACATATCAAAAATAATGATGAATCAATGAATTTTCAAAGATGCTTGGGTATTTAGGTAGACAAGTTTTTGAAAGGAAACCTCATATTTTTCCACTGATCAACTCAATTTCATTCAACTTCTCTTCCATTTTTTTTTTTAAATAAATTCCTAACTCTGTCAGTTATGAAAACGACTTATCAAGCCTTCATCCATTCTATTTTGACCCGCTTCCTTACTGTATGGGATGGGGCTTATCAGAAGTCGTTTAGAGCAGTTGAGGTGGTAATTAAATAAAAATTACGCCCCGTTTTCAGATCTGGTTACCGTACCCCATCTAAACCTTTATTTTCCAAACTAAACGTTCTCCCTCCTCGGATTACACAAATGTGGTTCAATCGCTCAAACACTACTTCAAGCATTACCTTCCGTATATCCCTCGTTTACACGGTATGAAGCGACCTAATTCAGTCATTATACCGGCATCCTCACCCTAAATCTGATTTTTTTCAAGAGACAATTTCCTTTTCTACGTCCTCGACTGTTTACAGAACTGCCTCTAGATATTAAGCTAACTGCAAATTTTAGTAAATTTAAAAATGCTATTAATGTTCTTTCTAATCAGTATCAAAATAACATGTTTATTTCCCTTTAGAGCTTTATTCAGTGATTTCTTTCAAATAGTGAGCTCCTATGTTTTCATCTTCTACTTGCATATCCTTATACTAATTCTACTAGTTCTAATTCTTAATGCAATGATGGTTGCACTCGTCATGTTGGTTTATTATTTTCAATAATGAACCGAAAAGAATCGAGCATGAACAAAAAAAATGCTAACCCCCCTCAAAATTTGAAGGTTTACGTTTCAAGGTATGTAGAATCCAAAACTGCAATAAAAAAATTTTGTCTGTCCGCCGTACGCCGTACTGGTTATTTTTTAGCAGATTGTGAAGCACCTCATTTTGCTCGTACCTACTTTTTGGTTTATTATTTTCAATAATGAACCTGTGGAATCGAGCATGAAAACAAATTGTAACCCCTCCTCAAAATTGGATGGTTTATGTTTCAAGGTATGTAGATTTCTTAAATGCAATAAAAAAAATTGCTGTCTGTCCGCCGTACGCCGTACTGGCCACTTTTCTTAGTTACCATGAAACAAAATTGATGAAATTCGGGTTATAGGTTCCGTTCGGGGTCTAGTTGGTCCTCGAAGCTCGACGTTACTGTCAGTCATCTCTAAGGGGTTCAAAATAGGGGTTGAAATTTTCAGAACGCCATATCTCGAAAACATTCGAAGGAAGGATATGGTTTTTTTTAACGATATTAAATTTGTCTTGAGCTTAACAACTTTTTGAGAACACCCGGAGCATTTTACGTCCAGCCGTTCGTGCGCACCATAAAGCTTCGTCAACACGATCGTGAATCAAATCCGGCCCTGATATCATCACTAGGGAACACCTGATTATAATCAAGGATGGCTGTATGAAGTCGAGTTGGTTGTTCTGCGATATTATTTCATTTGATAAGTGATGGACTATTGGATTTTGTTGGTAGGTACTTGTGAAACTTGAACAAACGTTGAAGTATTATTGATGGGTAAATTTATTACACAATGGTAAATTGTTACACAACGGTAAATTATTACGTAATGGCAAATTATTACACAACGGTAAATTATTACACAACGGTTCATCTACCAAGAAGGGGCTGGATTTTTTTGTTCGGTACCAACTTTTGCAACTTGAACAAACGTTGAAGTATTGTTGATGGGTAAATTACCACATAATGGCAAATTATTACACAACGGAAAATTATGACACACGGCAAATTATTACACAACGGTAAATTACTACACAACGGTAAATTATTACACAACAGTTCATCAGCCAAGAAGGGGCTGGATTTTGTTGATCGGTACTTTTGCAACTTGAACAAACGTTTAAGCATTATTGATGGACAAGTTATTAAACAACGGTTCAATATACCACGAGGGTAGGTACTGACCACAGAAAACAGTGATCTACGCAGAAGGGGCATCAATTTCACTCCACATCAACAGTTTTCCTTCAGAACTTCATTATTTGGCTTTCTTTTTGCCATTTAGTTACTGTTTGTCATCGAGAGAATTATGTTAGCAACATTTAACTCGTGATTTAGGTAGGTACCTAGTAACGAGTACGGGGTTAGGTGCTAACCTACGTAGGGTCTGCGATCTACATAATATGTATAGAATAGAACATATTATATTATATAGACGGGTTATCTATACATAGAGCTGTGATCTGTAACAGAAGGGTATTCTGTACAAAATAATAAACCGTTGTGCAGGGATTTGCAGCGTTTTTTTTTCTTCTGATATTTATTTATCTCTTGATCTCGAGACAATTTTCTTAAATTATGGAGATCACTACCTGCCTATCTACTTCACCCATGAGGTGCACCATATTTTTGTTTCCAACATTTGCGCTGAAATTTCAAATGCTTCTTTTTGTACTACTTACGCATACTCTGTTGTATATAAATGGCATATAATTTAAATTTAGAGAAATTTAACTCTCATTCCGCAGCCGACAACAGCTGGATGATTACCAGGAGAATTTGTTTCTTCGAAATTGTCTGAAAATTTGAAATTTGATCAAACCTCTTTGTGTACTGAATTGTATATTTTCTCAATAAAAAGGCTGCTTTAAGAAGTTTCAAGTAATTTGTGGAATTGTTAATACCTATCTATTATTAATAGTTCGGTCGGTCTGTCTGTTTGTGACTCTAATGGCTGCACCGAGTTTGGTATTTTGCACAGGTTTTTTTTGCAAAATTATGTACAAATTCCTTGCCAGGTTATTTACTGTAGTTTTTACTATTACGTAGGAAGGTGCCCACTATTTTTTAGTCATTCATTTTCGGTGTACACTTCACGTACCATCATGACACACATCAACTCCCATCAATTTATTATTGATGACTGGCTATCAATTTTGGTGGTTGGCCGGTCTGTGCGAATAACTTCGTCCAGTCGAGCTATTTTGGCGGTTTTTCGGAACAGGTAAATCGATTTTCGATATTCGAGAACCACATAAACCCACCAGTCTCTGTTATTATAAACGTTATCTACTTTATGTCGACACCATTCGAATCTTAGCATCGAAGAACACTAAGGAACACAGTTTCACACCAATTGAGCAACTGCAGTGGCCATATTAGCGAGAAAAAAACTCACAAATTTTGATCGCGGTTTTCTCAAAATCGTGATTGTGGCGCTTCACAGTACTTTCAGTATGCGAAAAAAGTCGAAAATCCTATCATTTGATATTCATGAAATGAGGGCATTAACCTGTCACTACATCCCCTTGAGTACACGGTTTGAATGGTTTCCAAACTCACATGTTTTTTCGGGTCAATGTCAACGCAAGACGAAGATCGTCTTCTTATCTCAACAACTCTTTTTATCTCTTTCGCAAATGATGAACAACCTCTTCAGTTCGAGTTTAGTTATCACCCCGGAACTTTATCGTCCAATTTTTTATGGCGTGTTCTGGCACTGTTAAGTGAGTAATTCGTAATGTCCAATTTTTTTTTTAATAGTAAATTTTCCACGATTCTGTAATATAGAACTTAAGCACGAGAAGTTCTCAAAATTCTTCTTCCTTCGTCAACTTCCAGAGTGAATTTCTCAAAAACGTCCGAAATGGTCTTTTAGATCGTTTCAGATCTGTTTTCTGCTACTATTCCCCATCCAATCCCACAACATTTTGCCGGGACTAGCCGCGATTTAATGTTTTATTTTGAATCTTTTCAGTCTGAATTCCAACAAACCGGGACCTTGTAAGAGAAATGGAGTTCGGCGACAGATACCTACAGAAAGAGTAGAAAATTGAGGTTCTACCAAAGGTTCAGCTGCCAAAATTGATTTTTTGAGGCAAAAAACTGGAAAATCGTCTGAAATCACCATCAATTTGTATAATTACACTAGAAAAAGTGTCGATACGTGGATCAAGACGATTAAATGGCACTACCAATGATCAAAGATAATTTGAAAAAAAAAAGGAGCGTACCTAATTTGTGTTTTGGGGGCCAATATTGGTGGAAACCATCAGAAATAGCTAATTTCAATTATTTCGCATGAAAGAAACAATAAATGAACAGCCAACATTTCTTTAGTTATGTCCAATAGAATAATAAACCCATGTGACAAGGACTTTGCAGCGTTTTTGGAATCTATGCCCCTTGAAACGTAAAAGAAAAAATTTTGAGGGGTGTTATAAAAATGTTTTGCTGAGCGATTACATAGGTGTATTATTCACAGAATAATAAACCAAAAGGGGAAAAGCCTTGGTTAAGAAGAAGTTAATAAAAATGTCAATTTTTATTATTAATTTATGCCAAAAATGGAGGGAGTACAGTGAAAACACAGATCGTTTTTGAAAAACGTCACAGCAAGTGGCTCTACCTCCCCAATGCACTCTTCGCGCCCTTATTTTCATCTGGCTCGAGGAATGTAGAGTCAAGACGTAGGATGGGAAGACCAATGAAGCCGTTTGCGGAGTGTGCATTGTTGGTCGCATTTAATGAGGGGCGGACCCAATTACGTCAATGATGGTGATGATTTAAATGCAGTGCAACTGAGTTGTGAGGGCATGAGCCTTGAGCAAAGCAGCGAATCCGATTGATTTTGATTCTTCTCAATACTTAATCAATCAATCAATCTTCAAATCAATACATCATCATCATCATCTTCATCAGTACATGATAATTACTTTTTATTCTGTCAAAAAGGTCATCCGATTGAATTGATTGACCCAAAATCGGTCAGTGACTACAAATTTGAGTCTTACGAGGAGACAAAATTATGATAACCTTCCAATACGACTTTTTTCCATGATTCCCTTACAGTCGAAGTACTGTGCGCTTGGCCAGTTTTTGCATAACGCCGTCCAGTTACTTGTCGGCCCAAAGTGCATACTGCATTTTCAGACTGGCACAGGAAAATGTCACGTAATATCAACCTGTTGTGCAAAGTGATATTAGAATGCACTGTAAACTGTAATCACTTGGCTGTTGTGAATACCAAATGTAGTCCCGAATAGGCAAAACCCGCACAACTGCTCGGTCTTCAAACCGTAGTGGATCCTTCGCGCCGTGTCGAACATCAACTTCGTAGATTTTCATGTTATTTTGTATTTAACGATTTTCACACAGCTCAGTATTATACATCGGCAGATTCCTCCAAATAAGGCCAATTCTTGAACCAATAAACTGCATTAACGACGGCGTTTTTGGTTCTTATTAATAGCAGCTATCAGCATCAGTGGTGTCAGAGGCTCCCAACGAATCGGAATTCTAAAATTCGGCCAGTACCTGCCTATTTTTTCTTAGGTGGATATTAAAAATTGAGCCACTTGGGTCAATAAGCCAATACATTTTCCTCTGCGGAATAATAAATCGAGCGTTTCATGAACACGAGATCCCTGTTATCACGGCCAAAATTTCACCATTCCCAAGATAGGTAGTCGTGGAATTCCACAATTTTTACTGGTATCTCCTGTCTAATAGTACCAATTCCCAAAACGAATTCAACCGTTTTGAATTCAGTCTCAACTGGCCAATCAGAGGATTTTTATAAGCAGGTACTCGTAGGTAGCACACCCGGGAGGCTTCCACTGTTCTTCTGAGACACCTACTTTCTGTGTCTACAGAAGGAAAGTAAAGAACGAAGACTTGAGAGCAAGTAAGAGTAAGTACCTGAGTGAGCATTCATTCGCAGTCATACTAAATAGAGATCGAAATTTTAGGTTAAAAAAAAAATCATCGAATTAGGTTTTTGAAAAGTACGAAATAGGCTAGTTTAGGGTTTTTAAACGGTTTTAGGCACTTTTAGGTGCTTCCAACTCTAGTTAGGCCAATTTCAGTTGGAAAAAAAGGATATAAAATCATTAAAATTTAAATGCAAAAAGTATAGGTAATAAATTATAACTGAAAAGTAGCTAACAGAAACACTGTTACTGCTAATTATTGTTGCTGGTTACGACAGGGTACAATAAATTTATTCTTCCATATTTTCAATAATCAACAGCAAAGTGACGCCGACGGTAGACATTTTAAATTCCTATTGAAGGCGCGTAGGTCTTTTAACGCAGGTGTTGGAATTTTAGGCCTGGAAATCAGAATTAGGTTTTTTCCAGGATCCACGCGATTCCATTGACCTCAAATTGTAAAAACTACGAATCCCGGTCCCGTCATCAAAATGGGTTTTCTGCCACTACTGTCGCGAATAGTTACATTTTTCATAGTAAAAAAAATGGGACACAATTTTTTGCCCCCCCCCCCCCCCACTTCTCTCTCGACCCTCTCTCTTCTACCTTCTCTTGCACTCGCTTTTGTGAAAACCGCGGGATACCTCCTTCTCCTCTGGCACCTGCAGGGGTGAAAACCGTGGGGTGCTAGCCTTCACCTTCCAGGCGTCTGCTGCGGTGAAAACCGCTGGACGCCTCCTTCTCCTCTAACACCCGCTGTGGTGAAAACCGCGGGAAGCTAACCTTCCCTCCAACTAACGCCTACGGTGGTGAAAACCGCGGGGCATTGGTAAAGACTCCTACGGAGCACATCCGTCCTCATCCAGCCCGCCACGTCGTAAGCCCAACACACCGGCTCACGACAGAGAGAATGAAAAGTCAGCGGAATTGCAGCACTTATAGAGATACTATGAATCTTGGCACTTCGAAACATGCGCTAGGAAGGCAGGGCAATACAATTCTCGTTAAGGCACATCTGTTCAGCCCCCCCCCCCCCCCCCCCGGGGGGACACTGGTTTATTTGACGCACGTGACATAAAATATTCAACCGAGTCATTCGAGTGGCAGTCGCTGTATGAGAATAAATAAAATTAGCTTAAGGCTGAGGAACAGCATGGCGGACGTTTGAGTGAAGCTACTCGTGCAACGAGTCTCTGCTGTACAGACATCAAGTAGACAGATCCGACGGATACTTAATTTAGTATTAATACGAATGTATAAGGAATTTCAAGTTTGCTCACGGGCACCCTGTGAGCCTGAATAACTGCAGTGAGTTCTATATTTCACTGCCATAAATACCTACTCAACAACAGCACTACATTATTTTCAATTCTTAACTAACCTTAATTATTTCTAACCTTACTACATTCTATTTTGCGCAGAAGTTTCTTCTAAAAATAAAGCTTCATCATTAGAAATTTAAAAAAAATCCCAACTATCAATGGAGCACCTGGAAAAACAATCAAATACTAGATTTTTTCCCAGAGGCACAAGATATTTGAGTATACGAGTATTCACACGTATACAAAGTGGCCATTAGGCCAGAATAACGGCTGTGTCAGAAATGATTTAAAAAATTTTAACAAAAAATTAGTTTCTAAGAAAAACCCCCGACTTCAAAAAATTGAAAAGTAAATAATGATTTTTATGCTGAACAAACTTAATTTATTCAAAGCCGGTACAACGAAATTTTTGAAGCCGGAGCAAAATTTCAACTAGAATGTGTGAAACCAAGTGACACAACATGAAGGCTGTGTGTGTGGGTTTTTATTAAAATTTGGCGCAGTCTTCAAAAAATTTGGTTGTATCGGCTTTGAATAAATTACGTTCGTTCAGCATAAAAATTATTCTTTATTAGTTTCATACAGCTTTTATTAAAGTCATTTTGATTTGAAAATTTGTATCGCTTTTTAGTGCGATCAACAGATTTATTTTAAAAACATTTAGTTTCAAGAAGGTGTTCAAGGACTATTTTAAATAATTTGAATTGCATTTTCCGAAGGATTCAAAAAAAAAAGTTTTATAACCTACATTTTTCTATGGCAACAACAATAGGGACCCATTAATAGCTCAGCTATTATATTCCTTACGATTCAAGTAGGTACAAAAAACTTATTGAAATGGGTTAAAAAATGCTGCGAATCCTTACACATCGGTTTATTATTTTTTGCATAAATCACCCTTCTGTTACAGATCACCCTTCTGTTACAGATCACCATTCTGTTGCAGATCACATTTCCTCATGAGATAAACCGCCTGTGTCAGAGTACAAATAGGTGAAACAATTGAATGAGGTCGATAATAAAGGGAAAATTACTATTGTGGCCCACACTACCGGAATATCATCAAACCATCCGTGTGGAGCATAGAAAAAAATCTAACTATTTAAAAATGCGAGAAGACCCACCTCTCCAGGAAAGCCCTAAATCGAGTACTGGAGCCGCCCCACGAAGTACAGTTTCATAAAAAGCAGTACGCAAAATCGCAAAATTCAGTTGTACCTACTTCTGAAAGTAAATTGTTGATGAGTGAAAAATATTTGTTCCCGGCTGGGATTCGATCCTGCCACCTTCAGCTTGATGCTCAGCTTCAGCCTTCAGCTTCGGCTCTTCAAGAAAAAATCAAATTTTATGGCAACATCGTACTCCGTATGGTCTCAAAAATTCAGAAAAAAATCGAACTATTTAAAAATGCGAAAAAACCCACATCTCATAATACGATTTTCCGAGACAGGGTTACACTGGATATTTCAACCGCTATTTTTCACCCCTTGAAGTGTATGACAATAACGCTGAGTTTCGGTGACCAACTAGAGCCCAAACCGGATTTGGTTCATGAGAACCAAACCGAATTTTGGTTCATGAGAATTAAGGAAAACGCTGCAAAGTCCTTGTCACATGGGTTTATTATTCTACTGGACACACCTACAGAAATTTTGGATGTTCATTTATTGTTTATTTCATGTGCAATTATTGAAATGGCTATTTTTGAAAATTTCCACCAGTTTTGGCCCCCAAAAACACGAATTAGGCTCGGCTTTTCCTTTCAACAGATTATTTTTGATCATTTAATTATCTTGATTCACCTGTTGATACTACTTCTAGTGTTATTATACAAATGTATGATGATTTCAGACAATTTCCCATGTTTTTCACTAATAAAAAATGAATTTCGAGAGCTTAACCCTCGTTAAAACCCAATTTTTGACTCTTCGGTCAAAATTAACCAAATATTTGGTATTCTCGCCCTAAAAAACATAGAAAACGATACCTCACAAGCTCGTGTTCACTAAAACCTCAAAAATCCCTTGAAAACCCCTACTTTTACACTCATTTTTCTCCCATACCACCCCTGGGTGTGTGCCGATCGGGCCGCTGTGTTTCGGAGCACAACTAGGACTGAAATGTGTTCCCAAATGGGGACCAGAACTGTGTGCGGAAAAACTACGATTTTAGACCAAAATTCAACGTAAATTTATGGCTGAACCTTCGTTGGAACCTCAATTTTCCACTCTGTGGTCAAAATCGACTTAATACTCGGTCCTGTCGTCCCAAAAACATGGAAAACGATACCTCAAAAGCTCATGTTGCTAAAACACAAAAAGTACCAATTTTTATACACATTTTCACCCATAACATCCCTGGGTATATTCCGATTTGGCTGTAAAGTTTCGGGACACAACTAGGGCTCAAATGGAGCATGTGTGGGAAAGAACGAATTGTTTAGACCGAAAATGAAGCCGGTACACGTGATACGGCTTACGGCGGACGGCGGACGGACACTGCATTTTGGTTTATTATTCTGTGAATAATACACCTATGTATTCGCTCAGTAAAAAATTTTTATAACACCCCCTCAAAATTTTTCTTTTCCGTTTCAAGGTGTGTAGATTCCAAAAATGCAATGTCCGTCCGCCGTCACGTCTACAGGCTTCATTTTCGGTCTAAAAAAATCGTTCTTTCGCACACATGCTCCATTTGGGCCCTAGTTGTGTCCCGAAACTTTTCAGCTCGATCGGAATATACCCAGGGGTGTTATGAGTGAAAATGTGTATAAAAATTGGTACTTTTTGTGTTTTAGTAACATGTTAGTAAAATGAGCTTTTGAGGTATAGTATTCCATGTTTTTGGGGACGAGAAGACCGAATATGAAGTCGATTTTGACCAAGGAGTGGAAAATTGAGGTTGTACCAGATGTTCAGCTCCCAAAATTGATTTTTTATGAGTCAAAAACCTGCGAAATCGTCTGAAATCACCATCAATTTGTATAATAACACTAGAAAAAGTGTCAACACGTGGATCAAGAGGATTAAATGGTACAATCAATGATCAAGAGTAATTTGAAGAAAAAAAAAAAAGGAGCGTAGTACCTAATTCAAGTTCTGGGGGCCAAAATTTGTGGAAACCACCAGAAATAGCCATTTCAATTAATTTACATGAAAGAAACAATAAATAAACAGCCGGCATTTCTGTAGACCAATAAAATAATAGAATAATAAACCCATGTGACCACGCACCTCGCAACGGAACGCACTACGCACCTTGAAACGGAAAAGAAAAAAATTTTTTTTGAAAAAAATTTTTGCTGAGTGATTACATAGGTAGGTGTATTATTCAAAGAATAATAAACCAAAAGCCGCGGACGGCTTACAGCCGACGGACAAAAATGTGTTTATTGGATATTCGTATTCTACGTCCCTTGAAATGTAAACCACCAAATTTTGAGGGGGGGGGGGGGGGGGGGTTACTTTTTTTTCATGGTCGATTCCAAAGCTTTATTATTGAAAATAATAAACCAATACAACTCAGTATGTTGTATAACTCATCAAGGAGAGCGTAGTGAACACGCCAGTGACAAATTCTAGTTCGTTTGAATAGTGTTATTTCACGTTATTTGTTGTTAAAAGCGTTGACTGAAGAGCAAATATGTGCTGTGTATTTGTCCAGTATCACAATTATACCCGTCTTTTAATTCTGAAAGTAAGCGACCAGAACAGACGAGCTGAAGGTGGGTCGATGGCCACCTACACAGGACGTCGTTTAAGAGAGGCACGAGAGGCAACATTTCCGAAAGTGCTTCCTGTCCGGCGTTTGTTTTCGGAGCTCAACAAGAAAAATAAATAACCGTTAGGACCGACGATCGTCGGCGTCGGTCGAGCAACTTGTACTCTTATCTCGGATAAGTCAACAGTAGGAGTACACTAAATGGAGTTTTGAAACAGTCATATTATTGTTGGAGACGCTCACTCGCCGATGAAATATCACTGGAGTTATTCATAACTATGTTCTTGACCACTCAGTATGAAGTGTTGTTAACATTCTTGAGGGTTGGTCACTTAATCAAAAGACATCTATGCCGACGTTTCGATTCATTTATAAATACTCTTCAGGGCTGCTATAATAGCGACTAAATAGGAACTATAATAGTTTTTATCACTGCAGCCCTGAAGAGGATTTATAAATAAATCGAAACGTCGGCATAGTGGATCTTTTTATCAAGTGACCAACTCTCAAGAATACTAACAACAGTTATTCATAACAATTCGTCCTACTATTATCAACTATTATCAGGAACTAGGAAAAATTGAAAACTGAAATTGAAAACCGTCCACGAGGTTGGTGCGTAACAGTTCACTACGATTCACAAATTTCATCGAAAATTGCGCTCGGAAACTAACTGTGCCTCCTTACAACAGAATCATCTGGTTTCTTCAAGAACTTGAATCTTAATCGGAAAGGACGAAATTGAAAGGCGGCCTGAAAAATCCGGTGGGGAGATTGCCACACAATACAACCATGTTCTTCATAATAGTGTGGCTGCTCGTCGTGGCCTGACAGGCCGATTATGAGAATATTGTAGTGATCAGGTGTTCAACTTGGTAACTGTGGACGCAAGCGTCATTAAAAAGTTGTTGTCTAGTTCTGTGTGTCAGGTAGAAAAGTTGCTGGAAAAGTTTTGTGTAAAAGTTGCTTGTGCGTTTGACTTAATAAAGCGTTCGTTCGTTCTGTAGCTTCGTGTTTTCATAACAGTGGTGTCAGAAGTGGGATCAGCATGGAACCGGAAGGACTACAGTTACGTAGTGGCCGTTTGGTCCCGCGAGACCAGGAGGATCGGATCGAGGGATCGGCAGTGGAAACAGTTAGCGACGACCCCATAGCTGCTGTACGGGCGGAATTGACCCGGCTCGTGACGGATGCTCGGGACGAGTTGGGCGAACTGCGGCGACAAATGGTCGCGATGTTCAACGATTTCCGGGAAGACCTGCGGGAGGCGGCGCAGGCGAGCAGGGCGCCGGGTCGGGAGGACTTCCAGCCGGTGGCTCCGGGGGAGGGCCGCATCAGAGGAGGGGCTCCGGTGAAGCTCCACAGGTACGCCGGGGACCAACCGTGGGAGGAGTATCGCGCCCACTTTGAAGTTGTGGCGAAGGCCAACGGTTGGACGAGGGAGGAGAAGGGGGTCGCGTTAGCCGCCGCCCTCACAGGGAAGACAATGGCAGTCCTCTTGGAGGCAGGGGATGACTATGATCGGCTGGCGGGGGCCCTGGCGGAGCAATTTGGGTGTGGACACCAGGCGCAGGCCTTCATGCACCAGCTCCGGGCCCGGGTGCAGGCGCCAGGGGAAGAGACGCGGGCGTTCGCGCGCGACATCCGCCAGCTGGCTCATCGGGCGCTCCCTGGGGCGGACAGGGGGGCGGTAGAAGCGCTGGCGGTGGCGCAATTCACGGAGCGCCTATTGGATGAGCGAGTGCAGGAGCTGGTGCTCCTGGGGACCCCGGCCACTCTGCAGGAAGCCCTGGAAATCGCGGTGCGGAGTGAAGCCGCGGTGGGTCGCCTTTGCAGCCTGCGGGGAGGGAAAGTCCGTGGCGTGAACCAGCTCGAAGAGGAAGACGACGGGGCGGCTCAGCAGGCACAGGTGCGGCGTGGCCGGGCTGAGGGGGCAGCCGCCCGGCCAGGACTCAAGACGTTGGGGGACAGGAGGTGCTTCCGCTGCCGGCAGGAAGGGCACATGGCCCGGGAGTGTTCGAGGCGGGTATGCTTCCAGTGCAACGAAGTGGGCCACATGGCAAGGGACTGCCCCAGGGGGCCGGGAAACGAACCGCAGTCGTAGGTGGGGGACGACCTGCGGCTGGAGGTAAGGGGGTGTCCCGGCGGGAAAGGAAGCCGACGGTGTACCGCCTGAGTCCCAGCGCGTCGATTTTGATCGAGGGGGCAGTTAACGGGAGGCCGTGCTCCTTGGTAGAGGACACGGGGGCCATGGTCACCATCGTAAGGCGAGGGCTGGTGGAGAAGGGAAACTTGGAGTTGCAGGGGACGTCGGTGGTTCTGCAGTCAGTGACGGGGGCAGAGCTGGCAGTGGCTGGCACGGCGGAAGTGGCGTTGGGGCTCGGGAAGGCGGGGACGCGGAGACACCGGGTGATGGTTGCAGACATCAAGGACGACTGCATCCTCGGCATGGACTTCCTGAAGGCGGCGCGATGCAGGATCGATACGGCATCGGGCAGCGTAACGATGGATGGCGCGGTGGTGCGCGAGGTGGCGGGGGTGGAGGAAGCGTCGGCCGGCTTCGAGGAGTTAATGGCGCCGGGGGAGGAGGGCCCGGCGGTGGCGGACCACGTGAAGGGGTTGGTGGACAGGGCCGTCCATGGGCTGTCGAAGGAGCAGGCGGCAGCCGTGGCTGCACTGGTGGAAGAGTTGCCGACGTGTTCGCCCGGACCAAGCAGGAGCTGGGGCGTATATGGGGGGTGGAGCATGAGATCGTGGTGGAGGTCGACAAGCCGATTCGCCAGGCCCCCAGGAGGGTCCCGCCGAGACTGGCCGAGGTGGACGGGCTCGTCGAGGAGATGGAAAAGGCGGGGGTGATTGAGCCTTCCTGCAGCCCGTGGGCAAGCCCGATCGGGGACTGGGAAGGCCTCCGGCCACTTCGTAAAATAGTCCATGGCCACCACCACGTACCGATGGCCACGTGGCGTCTCCGGCAGTGGCCCGACGATGTCCACAGCCAAACGATCAAATGGGGTCCCCACCAGGTACTGCTGTAGCGGCGCCTTCCCCCTCCAGCCCTTCCCCGCCTCATTGCAGGCCCGGCAGGCCTGACCGAATTGCCGCACCTCCTTGGTCATTCCCACCCAGTAGTACCGGCTGCGTAGGCTGTGCAACACCCTCCGTGTCCCAAAATGGCCCATATCATGCACGGCCTGTAGCACCCTCCGCCGACACTGCCTGGGCACCACCACCTGGTCCACGGTTCCAGTCCCATTGTCCGTTTCCCATCGCCGAACCAGCACCCGATTCTCCATCCTGAGGGACTTCCACATAGCCCACCATGCCTTCAGCCCCTCCCCCTGACAGGATATCTCCTCCCACTGTGGTCGCCTTCCCCCCTTCACCCAGTCCACCACCAGGGTCAGCTCCGGGTCCGCCGCCTGCGCCGCTGCCCAGTCGATTTCCGCGTCCAGCTGCACCCGGCAGACATCCTTGTCCGTCGGCCCCTTGTCCTCCTGACGCTGGCAGTACGCGCACCCCTGCGCGAGGCACGGCCTGCGGAACAAGCCGTCCGCATTCGCATGACTCTTCCCCGGCCGGTACTGGACTTGCAGGTTGTATTGGTTGAGCGTCTCCAACCACCGTGCCAACTGACCATCCGGCTGCTTGAAATTTCTCAACCACTGCAGCGACGCGTGGTCCGTCCTTACCACCACCTGGACTCCACTCTGCAACCCATAGTGGTTGAAATGGTCCAACGCAGTCTTCAGTGCCAGCAGTTCCCTTCGCGTAACACAATAATTGCGCTCCGCCTTTCCCAAACACCGACTGAAGTACGCGATCACCTTCTCGACCCCATCCTGCTCCTGTGCCAGGACAGCTCCCACAGCTCTACCGCTGGCATCCACGTCCAGGATGAAAGGCAGGCGGGGGTTTGCATGGCTGAGCACCGGGGCCCTTGTCAGTGCCACCTTCAATGCCTGGAACGCCGCCTCACATTCAGGGGTCCAATCCCATTTCTTCCCCACCGCCTTCTTGTCCAGTTGGTACAACGGGCTGGCCAACTCCGCGAAATTGGGCACGAAGGTGCGGTAGTACGAGCAGAAGGCGACAAAACTGTGCACCTCCTTCGCCGACATCGGTGTGGGCCATTGACGGACCCGCTCCGTCTTTGCTGGATCCGTGTGGACCCCCTGCCCCGAGATGATGTACCCCAGGTACGGAATGGTCCGTCGGAAGAGCTCGCACTTCTTGGCGTTAAGCCGTAGCCCATTTTCCCGGAAGAGCGTGAACACCTCCCGCAACCACCGCACCATGTCTTCAAAGCTGGCTGCATCCACCCGCACGTCGTCCAAATACACCCGAACCCTCCCCAACCTAATGACCCCGTGCAGGAGCCTGTTCATCGCCCGCTGGAAGGTCGCTGGCGCATTGGTCAGGCCAAACGGCATCACCGTGAACTGCCACAGCCCCCTGGGTGTACAAAACGCTGTCTTCGGCCGGTCAGCCTCTTTCATCGGAATTTGCCAGTAGCCGGATTGCAGGTCCAATGACGAGAACCAGCTGCTCCCTTCCATGGCCGCGACCAGGTCGTCAATGTGGGGTAGCGGGTGAGCATCTCTCCTCGTGACCTCGTTCAACCGGCGGTAGTCGACACAAAACCGGGTCGAGCCGTCCTTCTTCCCTACCAGCACGATCGGGCTTGCCCACGGGCTGCAGGAAGGCTCAATCACCCCCGCCTTTTCCATCTCCTCGACGAGCCCGTCCACCTCGGCCAGTCTGTGGGGCGGGACCCTCCTGGGGGCCTGGCGAATCGGCTTGTCGACCTCCACCACGATCTCATGCTCCACCCCCCATATACGCCCCAGCTCCTGCTTGGTCCGGGCGAACACGTCGGCGAACTCTTCCATCAGTGCAGCCACGGCTGCCGCCTGCTCCTTCGACAGCCCATGGACGGCCCTGTCCACCAACCCCTTCACGTGGTCCGCCACCGCCGGGCCCTCCTCCCCCGGCGCCATTAACTCCTCGAAGCGGGAAGGCGCCGCTACAGCAGTACCTGGTGGGGACCCCATTTGATCGTTTGGCTGTGGACATCGTCGGGCCACTGCCGGAGACGCCACGTGGCCATCGGTACGTGGTGGTGGCCATGGACTATTTTACGAAGTGGCCGGAGGCCTTCCCAGTCCCCGATCAGCAGGCCCACACGGTGGCCCGTGGCCTTGTGGAGAACGTGGTGTCCCGGTTCGGGGTGCCCCGGGAGCTACACACGGACCAGGGGAGGAACTTCGAGTCGGCGCTCTTCGAGGAGGTGCTGCGGATCCTCGGTACGCACAAGACCCGCACCACGGCGCTGCGGCCCCAGAGCAGCGGCCTGGTGGAGAGGTTCAATCGAACGCTCGAGGAGATGCTGAAGAAGGTGGTCCAGGAGGACCAGAGGGACTGGGATGAGCAGCTGCCGTGGTTGCTGTTGGCGTATCGGACGTCCATCCATCAGGCAACAGGGTTCTCCCCGGCCATGCTGGTGATGGGGAGATCGCCCACCCTGCCGGCTGACCTCTTGACCGGGCCGGCGCCGGGGCCGGCCTCGGCGCAGGAGTACGCGGCCGCGCTGCAGAGGAAGCTGGAGGAGGTGCACGCGCGGGCCAGGTCGGCCCTGAAGACAGCGGCGGACGAGGCAAAACGACGATACGACGTGCGGGCCGAGGCGCCGCGGTTCGAGGTGGGGGCGCAGGTCTGGCTGTGGGCCCCCCTGCGCAGACGAGGACTGGCCCCCAAGCTGCAGCGGCCCTGGGTCGGCCCGTGCGTGGTCCGGAAGGTGCTAACGGACGTTGTTTTCCGCATCCAGATGCCGGGGGGGAGGCGGCGCGTCGTGCACGCGGACCGGCTGCGGCGGTACCACGCGCAGCAGGAGGGGCCTGAGGGGGGAGTGGTGTAGTGATCAGGTGTTCAACTTGGTAACTGTGGACGCAAGCGTCATTAAAAAGTTGTTGTCTAGTTCTGTGTGTCAGGTAGAAAAGTTGCTGGAAAAGTTTTGTGTAAAAGTTGCTTGTGCGTTTGACTTAATAAAGCGTTCGTTCGTTCTGTAGCTTCGTGTTTATATAACAATATTATATACTGAGCATGGAAATATGCACTTGCATATAAATCTCACTTTCAACCACTTTCTGTCACAACGACGTCATTTAGCTAGTAAAACTAGAAAATGTTGGATCCAATTACATATTTTTTTGCTGTCAATTAGTCAAATCGTATGCGATCGAGTTCAAAATCAACAGGCATGATCTGGACATCTCTTTTCGTGTATTAGTGGAAATGAACTATTTTTTTCAATAACTCCGTTTTTCATTGGAGGTTAATTTTTTTCGTGCTCTTCAAAATGTTCATCATTGAAAATAATAAATCAAAGACCATTTAGGTACCAATTCTACCGTTTAATAACGACAAAAATGAAAATTTCGATTTCTCACCACTGAGAGACGCCCTTAATCTGAATATTCACTTACCGAGTGGGCAATAAAAAACGCTGCAAAGTCCTTGTCACATGGGTTTATTATTCTATTGGACACACCTACAGAAATGCTGGCTGTTTATTTATTGTTTCTTTCATGTAAAATAATTGAAATAGCTATTTCTGGTGGTTTCCACCAATTTTGGCCCCCAAAACTTGAATTAGGTACGCTCCTTTTTTTTCTTTTTTTTCAAATTACCATTGATTATTGGTTGTGCCATTTAATCGTTCTGATCCACGTGTTGACACTTTTTCTAGTGTTTTTCTACAAATTGATGGTGATTTCAGACGATTTTCCAGTTTTTTGACACATAAAAAAATCAATTTTGTGAGCTGAACATCTGGTACAACCTCAATTGTCCACTCCTTGGTCAAAATCGACTTCATATTCGGTCTTCTCGTCCACAAAAACATGGAAAGCGATATCTCAGAAGCTCATGTTACCAGCCTGTTACTAAAACACAAAACGCTGCAAAGTCCTTGTCACATGGGTTTATTATTCTATTGGAGTTCTAGAGATTTTTGTTGGCTGTTAAATGTATTGTTTCTTTCATGTGGAATGATTGAAATAGCTATTTCTGATGATTTCCACCAATTTTGGCCCCCAAAAAATGAAATAGGTACGCTTTTTTTTTTAAGATCATCTTTGATCATTGGTAGTGGCATTTAATGGTCTTGATTCACCTGTTTACACTTTTTCCAATGTTATTGTACACACTGATGGTGATTTCAGACAGTTTTCCAGGTTTTTGACTCATAAAAAACCAATTTTGGGAGCTGAACCTTTGGTAAAACCTCAATTTCCGCGTCTTTGGTCAAAATCGACTTCACATTCGGTCTTCTCGTCCTCAAAAACATGGAAAAAGATACCTCAAAAGCTCATGTTACTAACATGTTACTAAAACACAAGAAGTACCTATTTTTATCCACATTTTCACTCGGGACACAACTAGGGCCCAAATGGAGCATGTGTGCGAAAGAACGACTTTTTTAGACCGAAAATGAAGCCTGTACACGTGATACGGCGCACAGTGGGGCAAACGTGGAAAAAAGTCAATTTTTTGAAAAATAAGAATTAATTGCCGGAATAATGGAATCCTATAGTAAACTTCCTGTAGAATCAAGGTATGATAGCAGTTTTCAGTAAAAAAATTTCATATCCTCAAATTTCTTAAGTAAAGTGAGAAAATCATAAATTTTGCTTAATTTTTAAGCGTTGTTATAAAAAACATAACACTTTTCTAAAAATTTATTTTTAAAGCGTAAGGGTTTATAACGATCATGAAAACACCCAACAAAGAAATGAGAGCATTGCTTAGGACAACAATACGCTTAGGAGGTATTTTGAAGAAAAAACACACTCTTTTTCATTGTCAATTGCATGTTTTGTGACTTTCAAAAAAAGCTCCACAAGTCTCCAACGTGGCTGTTGAATATGTCTTTTCCAGGCGTAGTTAGGTAGCACCTGTATAAATTTCAGCTGCGCATATTTGCGCGTCTGACCTATGCTCTCATTCTTTCAATAAGAAACAGTAGGCGTCGGTCAGAGCCCTACGCAAATGGGCTTGTTCAAACATGTGTTGTTTATTCAATTGGTTGAGTATTCGGCGTGCACTTTTATCACGCTATGAGAATCCTTTTAATACCACGTCAGTCTTCTCGGTTAGTCGTTCTCCAGAGATGTTGAACAATATATCGTGGGTAACTTCACACATCTGAAAGAAGATGAGCTCTCCTTGTTGATAACACAATTAAAAAAGAGGTTTCTCACTCATTTTAATCAAAGGTGGTCGACAGCTGCCCGTAACAAGCAGAACTTTTTAAGAAAATACCGCGATTGGATGAAGGGTGAGTTTATGATTAATTTACCAAATAGTGATGACAGGGCTTGTATGCAATCCGCGGAGGGCGGCTTTCATAGAATCGGACGACCTGAAAAACCTTTTGACGAGTGTGGTGAGAGGGGTAAGAGGTTTAAAATTGCAAAAATACGATCGTTGAACGATCAAAATTTGATAGATGCAGCTGGTTCCTCAGCCGAGGTTGATAAGTCACCAGTGTTTACTGCCGAATTTGCATTAGCTCTTTTCCTCCAAGCCAAGATGACCAGGTTTCAGTACGAAACTATCAGAGCTGCAACTAAAAGTGCAGGTTTTAATATCTTCCCCTCCTACAAAAAAGTGGCTGAGGCAAAAAAAAATTGCTATCCAAGTGGTGTTAATATATCGGAAACCGGTGGTGGGGTTCCGCTACAGAACTTGCTTGATCATACCGTGGATAGAATATTTCAAACAATGACAGAGGAGGAAATTGATAATTTGAAGGACCATAATGTCACATTACATACGAAGTGGGGATGTGATGCGGCCTCAGGCCAGCAAGAGTTTTCTCAATCGTTCTCACAAGTCAATGAAGGAAAAACTGACGCGAACCTATTCATGACGTCTATCGTGCCTCTGCGAATCACTGCAACTGATAATGACGATTCCATTAGTTGGTTGAATCCAAGACCTTCGTCAACACTATATTGTAGACCACTGAGATTTGATTATGAAAAGGAAACGGATGTAGTAGTTAAGACAGAAATATTGAGAGTAGAAAATGAAATTAAAAATCTGCAAGATATGAGACTGATTATAGGCACTCGTGCAATTACTGTAAAACAGGTATTGCATTTCACGATGTTGGATGGGAAAGTAGCCCAAATTTGTACTGATACCACGGCTTCTACCAATTGCGTCATTTGCGGTGCTCGTCCAACGGAAATGAATAATGTGCAATCAGTAAAACAGAGACCTCCAAATCGCGAAGCTTTTAAACTGGGAATTTCTCCTCTCCATGCCAGAATTAAATTTATGGAGTATATTCTTCATCTTAGTTACAACTTAAAATTTCAGGCATGGAGGACCAATGCTACAACTAAGCCAATCAAAGATGCCGAGAAGAACCGAATTCAAAGAGAATTACTGAGTCAACTTGGTATAAGAGTTGACTACGTGAAGCAGGGCTACGGATCGAGCAATACAGGGAATACCTCGAGAAGATTTTTTGCTAACCCCTCAGTTGTAGCTTCGATAACTGGTATTGATATAACATTGATTTGCAGATTAGGGACAATCCTGGAAGTGATCAACAGCAGCAGTCATCAGATTGACGTTTCCAAATTCGCCACTTACACCCAAGATACTGCTGAATTAGCTGTGAGGTTGTACCCGTGGTACTATATGCCATGTACACTACATAAGATATTAATACATGGGTCCGAAATAGTTGAATCTGCTGCTCTGCCAATCGGTGCACTCTCAGAAGAAGCTCAAGAGAGTCGGAACAAGGACTACAAACATTTCAGAACTCATTACACAAGAAAAAATTCCCGATTGAACACCAACGAGGATATTTTTCATAAACTGCTAGAAACGTCTGACCCCTTTATCACTTCCTTGCGTCCATCTCCAAAGAAAAGGCTTGAAGATTTCAGCGCGGAAGCTGGGGCGTTACTTTCGTAAATGCAATGCGCTGTCAAATTTTGACTTTTCAAGGCATCCCGAATATGCTGATGCGCAAAAAGTGCAAAAATGAGTTGTAGTGAAGTTATTTATTTCATTTTTTTGTTATTTCAACAGAGGACATGAGCAAATTTTGAGAAGAAGCAAAATTTTCAGGTTGTTCCGAAGAAAATGTTCAGTTAAGTTTGATAATGAAACTCTTGTAAAACAGATAACATCGTTTTTTCTAATGTATTTTTCCCCTCTGAATCGAATGAAACCACTCCCAAGTCGATATCATTATACGTTTTCGAGATTCGTAGTTTTTTCCGTATTTTGGCCATTTGGCCCCACTGTGCGGCGTACGGCGGACGGCGGACGGACATTGCATTTTTGGAATCTACGCACCTTGAAACGGAAAAGAAAAAAATTTGAGGGGGTGTTATAAAAATTTTTTGCTGAGCGAAAAAAGTGTATATACTTAGGTGTATTATTCACAGAATAATAAACCAAAAAGTACCTATTTTTACACACACATTCACTCATAACACCCCTGGGTATATTCCGATCGGGCTGAAAAGTTTCGGGACACAACTAGGGCCCAAATGGAGAATGTATGCGAAAGAACGACTTTTTTAGACCGAATATGAAGCCGGTACACGTGATACGGCGTACGGCGGACGGCGGACGGCGTACGGACATTGCATTTTGGTTTATTATTCTGTGAATAATACACCTATGTATTCGCTCAGCAAAAAATTTTTATAACACCCCCTCAAACATTTTTCTTTTCCGTTTCAAGGTGCGTAGATTCCAAAAATGCAATGTCCGTCCGCCGTACGCCGTATCACGTCTAAAGGCCTCATTTTCGGTCTAAAAAATTCGTTCTTTCGCACACATGCTCCATTTGGGCCCTAGTTGTGTCCCGAAACTTCGCAGCCCGATCGAAATATACCCAGGGATGTTATGAGTGAAAATGTGTGTAAAAATAGGTACTTTTTCCGTTTTAGCGAGATGTTGCTGACATGAGTTTCTGAGATATCGTTTTCCATGTTTTTGGGGACGAGAAGACCGAATACGAAGTCGATTTTGACCAATGAGTGAAAATTTAGTTTTACCAAACGTTCAGCTCCAGAAATTGATTTTTTATGAGTGAAAAACCTGGGAAATCGTCTGAAATCACCATCAGTTTGTATAATAACACTGGAAAAAGTGTCAACACGTGGATCCAGACGATTAAATGGCACTAAAAATGATCAAAGATAGTTAAAAAAAGGAGCGTACCTAATTTGTGTTTTAGGGGCCAAAATTAATGGAAACCATCAGAATTAGCTATTTCGATTATTACGCATGAAAGAAACAATAAATGAACAGCCAAAATTTCTGTAGGTATGTCCACGAGTCCAAAAGAATAATAAACCCATGTGACAAGGATTTTGCAGCGTTTTTGAAATCTACACACCTTGAAGAAAAGAAAAAATTTTGAGGGGGTGTTACAAAATCTTTTTTGCTGAGCGAATACATAGGTGTATTATTCACAGAATAATAAACCAAAACGAAAAACTCCAACTTTGTGACTAATATCAACGTTCCTCTGCGTACATAAAGAACCATTAAAAAACCATCACTTAAGTTTCAGATTACCCAAAGACCTCTTGTTTTTGGGTCAATTTCCCCGAGCGATTCAAAGTTCCAAAGGCGCCCTCAGCCTCGGTTGACGTCTTGATGAGAAAACGGGGCCGATCTCATTTGCGGCGAAGGCTTTCATCCCGAAAGGGACTTCGACTTTCACTTGAGGTTTCATCATTTCCCGGTTCCCTGCCCCGCCAGGGCACTGAATCTCTCGTCCGACCCACTGGCTCGGGGGGTCAGTTCGAAGCCTCATCATCTTTGAATCCAAGTTGATATTCGTGTTTGCAAGACTGAAGACCATCCATAGACCAAACCTCATCAATGTGCTACATTGGTTTCATTATTTTCAATAAATTAACCTTCAAAATCGAGCACGAAAAAAAAAAAAAATCAACCCCCCCCCCCCTCCACAGCAAATTGATAGTTTACGTTTCAAGGTATGTAGAATCCGAAAATCGAATGGAAAAATGCTGCAAATTGTTACACAACGGTTTATTAGTTACCTGTATAGATGCCCCTTATGCGCACGGAGGGGCATCATGTTGACGAAGCTTTTCGTACAATGGCTGCCGTGCAATGCCCCGGGTGGTCTCAAAAATTCTTCAGTTCATGATCAATTTAAAAACGTTAAAAATACCATACCCTTCCATTGAAAGTTTTCGAGCTACGGCGTTATAAAAATTGCAACCCCTATTGGTTTATTATTCTATGAATAATATAGGTACACCTACGTATTCGCTCAGCAAGGAATTTTTATAACACCCCCTCAACATTTTTTCTTTTCCGTCTCAAGGTGAGTAGATTCCAAAAATGCAATGTCCGTCCGCCGTCCACCGTATCACGTGTACAGGCTTCATTTTCGGTCTAAAAAATTCGTTCTTTCGCACACATGCTCCATTTGGGCCCTAGTTGTGTCCCGAAACTTTTCAGCCCGATCGGAATATACCCAGGGATGTTATGAGTGAAAATGTGTATCAAAATAGGTACTTCTTGTGTTTTAGTAAAATGTTAGTAAAATGAGCTTTTGCGGTATCGTTTTCCATGTTTTTGGGGACGAGAAGACCGAATATGAAGTCGATTTTGACCAAGGAGTGGAAAATTGAGATTGCTCCAGATTTTCAGCTCCCAAAATTGATTTTTTATGAGTCAAAAACCTGCGAAATCTTTTGAAATCACCATCAATTAACACTAGAAAAAGTGTCAACACGTGGATCAAGACGATTAAATGGTACTATCAATGATCAAAGATAATTTGAAAAAAAAAAAAAAGGAGCGTAGGTACTTAGTTCAAGTTTTAGGGGACAAAAATTGGTGGAAACCATCAGAAATAGCTATTTCGATTATTTTACATGAAAGAAACAATAAATAAACAGCCAGCATTTCTGTAGATATGTCCAATAGAATAATAAACCCATGTGACAAGGACTTTGCAGCGTTTTATTAACCCCTTAGAGATGACTGACAGTAACGCCGAGCTTCGATGGCCAACTAGATCCGGAACGGGACCTATAAACCAAATTTCATCAATTTTGTTTCATGGTAGGTAACTAAGAAAAGTGGTCAGTACGGCGTACAGACACATTTTTTTTATTGCATTTTTGGATTCTACATACCTTGAAACGTAAACCATCAAATTGGTGGTGGTTTGGGGGGGGGGGGGGGGGTAAATTTTTTTATTTTTTTTCATTCTCGATTCCGAAGGTTCATTATTGAAAAATAATAAACCAAAAACAACCTAATCAAGCGCTGGGGAAATCATTGGCTGTCAACTGATGTAGACTTGCCTATGCCTGAAATCACGCTGCTGCTCTATTATATTGGCCAACGTGAGAACACTGCCTTAGGGAAGTTTTAAAGGTATACGTGAACAAGATCCAGTAAGTACATTTGACTCGAACTGGGTAAATCAATCGCGATGGAACGTTAAACCCATTTCAAAAACAAAAGGAGCTTCACGACTGAGGAGGCGATATCGACAAAATTACAGCCACATGCACATATTTCAGAAGAGCACTGAGGCTTCGAACTTTTTCTTTAAATCAATAATAAGTAGATATAATGTGAAATTTGAAATGGATCTTCGAAGTTCGGAGAGAGTTAGGAACAGCTTTTTTAATTTATGTAACACGAGTGCACATATAACGCGACGTTTCTAGACACTGCTGCATATAATGGTATTACTCATTAGTGCTACTTTATTTCATCATATTTTTTACTATTTATTTTTAAACATTATAAATCATATAAAGGTACTATAAATACCTTTATGATTTAAATTTTTCATTTTATGCAATGATTTTAATTATTCATGCATGCAATGCTTACATTATTTCTAAACCTTATGAATCATATAAAGGTACTGTAAATACCTTTATGTGATTTTAATTATTCATTTATGCAAATAAACTGATGCATAGTTGAACTGAATTGATTTTATACGAACCAAACGAGCTGATCTTCCTTGATACATTTCTGACAGATTTTAATGAGCACACTGCAGTACTTACAGACACAATCATGTTTCAAGAAAAATAATCTTGTAGGATGATCCAATAATTCGTGGATATACGGTGACCCGTTGCCAACTTCCACTGCAGTGCGAATATCGTCCCAATAATTCAAGTCAACCCCATTCAAGGAGGTTATGTCTGAAATTGTATTTCTCTTATCTGCTAGCACCCGACCAGGTCATTCCCGCTATGCATTTCCGCATTTCATTTTCTCTGGTGATAATAATCTTGAGTTATGTCAGTTGTAAAGCACCCAGTGGGTATAAGGAGGACGGTTGTTACTTCAGTTTCCACTTGTAGTGAAGATGTTAATGTCAACTACTCGCACTTGGAACTTCTTTATAATTATACGAGTTGTTAGTGGGTAAAGTTGTTAGTAGGTAAAGTCGGCAGCAAACCTAGTAGGTAAAGTTTTTAGGTAAAGTAGGTGAAGTCGGTAGTCTAAGTAAAGTTGTTAGTAGGTGAAGTCCGGGTAAAGTATAGGGATAAATTCCAGTGGGTAAAGTCTATGTAAAGTCTAGGGATAAAGTATAGTACGTAAAGTCTAGGTTAAGTCTAGGGATAAAGTCTAGGTTAAGTCTAGGGATAAAGTCTACGTAAAGTCTAGTAGATAAAGTCTTTGTAATGTCTTGCAGGTAAAGTCTAGGGATAAAGTCTGGTAGGTAAAATGTAGGAGGTAAAGTCTAGTGATGAAGTATAGTAGGTAAAGCCTAAGTAAAGTCAGGTAGATAGTCATTGCAAAGTCTAGGATAAAGTCTAGTAGGTAAAGTCTAGGTATAGCCTAGGATAAAGTGTAGTAGGTAAAGTCTGCGTGAAGTCTTGGGATAAAGTCTAGATTAAGTCTAGCGATAAAGTCTAGTAAGTAAAGTCTAGAGATAAAGTCTAGGGATGAAGTCTAGGGATGAAGTCTAGGTAAAGTCTACGGATAAAGTCTAGTATGCAAAGCCTAGGTAATTTCTAGGGATAAAGTCTAGTAGGTAAAGTCTAGGTAATATTTAGGGATAAACTCTAATAGGCAAAGCCTAGGTAAAGTCTAAGGATAAAGTCTGGTAGGTAAAGTGTAGGAGGTAACGTCTAGGTTAAGTCTAGGAATAAAGTCTATGTAAAGTCTAGGGATGAAGTATGGTAGGTAAAGCCTACGTAAAGTCAGGCAGATAAAGTCTTTGTAAAGTCTAGGGATAAAGTATAGTAGGTTAAGTGTATGTATAAATTCGACATAAAGTCTAGGTAAAGTCTAAGGATAAAGTATAGCAGGAAAGCCTACGTAAAGTCTAGTAGATAAAGTCTTTGTAACGTATAGGGATAAAGTGTAGTAGGTAAAGTCTAGAGATAAAGTATAGGTATAAATTCTACATAAAGTCCAGGTAAAGTCTAGGGATAAAGTCTAGTAGCTAAAGTCTAGGTATAGTCTAGGGATAAAGTCTAGTAGGTAAAGTCTAGGTGATATTTAGGGATAAACTCTAATAGGCAAAGCCTAGGTAAAGTCTAAGGATAAATTCTGGTAGGTAAAGTGTAGGAGGTAAAGTATAGGTTAAGTCTAGGAATAAAGTCTATGTAAAGTCTAGGGATGAAGTATGGTAGGTAAAGCCTACGTAAAGTCAGGCAGATAAAGTCTTTGTAAATTCTAGGGATAAAGTACCTATAGTAGGTTAAGTGTATGTATAAATTCGACATAAAGTCTAGGTAAAGTCTAGGGATAAAGTATAGCAGGAAAGCCTACTTAAAGTCTAGTAGATAAAGTCTTTGTAACGTATAGGGATAAAGTGTAGTAGGTAAAGTCTAGAGATAAAGTATAGGTATAAATTCTACATAAAGTCCAGGTAAAGTCTAGGGATAAAGTCTAGTAGCTAAAGTCTAGGTATAGTCTAGGGATAAAGTGTAGTAGGTAAAGTCTGCGTGAAGCCTAGGGATAAAGTCTAATATGCAAAGTCTAGGTTAAGTCTAGTAGGTAAAGTCTACATAAATTCTAGGGATAAAGTCTAGTAAGCAAAGTCTATGTAAAGTCTACGGATAATGTCTAGTATGCAAAGTCTAGATAAGGTCTAAGAATAACGTCTAGGAGGTAAAGTCTAGGTTAGATCTAGGGATAAAATCTAGTAGGCAAAGCCTAGGTGAAGTTGCTGAAAGGTAAAGTCTAAGGATAAAGTCTGCTAGGTAAATCTCGTAGGTAAAGTTGTTATTAGGTAAAGTAGGTAAAATCTTCATCCCAACAAATCTAGTGGGTAAAGTCTTTATCCCAACAAATCTGTATATTATTATACTGAAGGGGATGTAACAACAGACAAAAATGTATCAAGATATGATAACTATATAAAATTCGACTAAACAGTACTCCCAGTTTTAAATTGACACGGAAGCGATTATTTAACCATGAAATTTATAATACGGCTGAAGAGTGCTTTGTGTACCTAACGTCCTCGTATTTTGATCTCTACAGAGAGATAGAACTCAGTTAATTGAGTTGGTAGTATGATTTCAGGAGGGATTTACTTTTCTTAATTGTACCGTGCCCAGCCTTTACCACTGTAATTATAAACTGGTTTGATTGTTGTCTTTTACTACATACCGAGTGGGTACTGTTCAAATGTCATTCATTTCACTGATTTCCTAATTTGAAATGCCATCCATTTCAAATTATGGATGGCTTCTTGTATCAACCCACAACTCCCGCTTAATTTGAAATTATGAGGTTTATATTATGAGGTTATTATGAGGTTTTTCTGCATAATTGGATGACTTCGTGCACCGATATCTCTCGTATTTTTCATCCTCTCAGTACATCATCTTTCCTTCGGCAAAGCGCGGAACTTTCTTGAGATCTTAGGACTTTTCTTGACGTCGGGAAATGACTGAGAGTCAAGTTTTATGCACAGCGTTACGTCGATGAGCTCAAAGAAGTTGACAACTTTTTCTGGGATGCTCAAAGCTCAAACAGAAAAGCAATGAAACGAGGTCAGGGAAAATGTTGACTGGATGAACTTTTAGATATTTGAAGGGAATAAAACCGCAAAAGAAGAAATCGGTGATTTGGCGAGACGTCTTTTAGGAAGACGTTGATCACGTGGTAAAAAGTACTGAGTTCACAGACGCAACAAGAACTGAATAAACACGAAAGAACTGAGGACTCCACAGATGCAGTGGCAGGAATGAGGTCGAGATAACGACTTTGTTTTTGGTCTTTGACAATACGTTTTCACCTACAACCCACATTTGAAATACCAAATTGTACACGATCCGAGCGCTGCACAGGAAATGATAGCCCATTGAGTTCAATATCTCCGCAGGCTACAAACCGTGATGGAAGAAGGTTTCTTCCGTATTATTTGTACGTAGATATCATCACCAGGTATAATAGAAGATTTACTTGCACAATCAATTCTTTCGTGTTTAACTCGTGCTGACGATCTACGATCCCTATTGTACCCTGAATCCCTCAATGTTTTTCGAATTTCGAAGCGAAAAGGTGGAAAGTGAAACGAACCTTCATTAGGATGTGGAATAACCAAACAAAAACGCTGCAAACTACTACACATAGGTATATTATTTACCTGCATAGATGCCCCTTCAGCGTAGATCACTGTTTTCTGTGGTCAATGCCCTAAGCCCCCCACAGGAAAGCACTAAATCGAGTACTGGAGCCGGCTCCGTAACTAAGGTATCCTACAAATGCGCGGGATTCAATAATTCAATAATTAACTATTTGTAGTTATTCATGAAGTATAAGGCAAATAATAAACCGTTGTAAAATAATTTACCTTTATAGGTGCCCCTTCCTTCTACGTAGATAGTATAATGAACCGTTGTGTAATAATTTACCATTGTTTAAAAATGTACCCATCAATAATACTTCAACGTTTGTTCAAGTTTCAAAAGTAGTAAGTACCTGCCAACAAAATACAATAGTCCATCAAGTATTAAATGAAATAATTTCGCAGAATAATATCGCGTTAGATTCACGATCATGTTGACGAAGCTTTTCGGTGCAAGCGAACGGCTGGACGTACAATGCTTCGGGAGGTCTCAAAAAATTCTTTAGTTCAAGATCAATTTAAAAACGTTAAAAAAACCATACCCTTCTATAGAAAGTTTTCGAGCTGTGGCGTTCTGAATATTTCAACCCCTATTTTAACCCCTTAGAGATGACTGACAGAGCTTCGAGGGCCAACTAGACTTCGAATGGGACCTATAAACCAAATTTCGTCAATTTTGGTTCATAGTAACTCAGAAAAGTGCGAAGCACGGCGTACGGTGGACAGACAGAAATTTTTTTATTGCGTTTTCGGATTCTACATACCTTGAAACGTAAATCATGAAACTTTGAGGGGGATTCGATTTTTTTTATGCTCGATTCCTAAGGTTCATTACTGAAAATAATAAATCAAAAATAAATCTTCTGTTTACCACCAATTTATATTTAGCACGAAGCTTTTCACTCGAATTAATGTATCTGAGGATGCTCAGAATTTGAGTGAAAAGCTTCGCGCTAAATATAAATTGGTGGTAAACTGGAGGTTTATTTTTTGTCTGATTATTCCACATCGTAGGATGGCTTACTACAAGAGGTGTCCGATTAAATTCGATGAATTGACGAACCTTCATTATTATTCCTCATCAGATTCACCCCAGCTCCTCAAACACCACACCTAAGTTAGGTAGGTACCTGCCGACGAGTATGTAACAAGTTAAAAACCCAATAAAATGCCCAATTCGCCCGCCTATAATTCGCAGCCACCTGCTGAAGTCAGTTAGTTTTAGATGCATCCGAACAAAGACCGTCGTTTGTCCAGCTTCACCGACCTCTTTCACTGGAAGACAAAAAATTGTCCTTCATTTTCTTGATTCGCTGTTAAATTGGCTAAATTTGAGATACGCGATTGTGATTTCCGTTCTGATGCGCTCCACAGTCATAACAGTTCACTGAGCGAGCTCAAAGCAACGACGTTATCGTACGTAGCGTTAATCAAGGGAAAAATTGGATGGTTTTTATTTATTTTTTTTTCGATTTTTTTTTTCCCACCTTTAACACGATATCGCGACTTCGGATGAAATTCATTAGCGACGCCCTTTGAAGTCGAATGGCACGAAATAAAAATCCGATCACCCGAGGCCATGGAATGAAAAGGTCGGGTATCATCAAACAGTTGAGAAGAAAAACGAATTCCAGCCGATTAATTCCAAATTAAAACACGACGCCTATTTTTTTTTTTTTTTTTTTTTCACAAACGGCAGTACCAGCATATAGTAGTGCACAGGAGTATCGGTTGAATCAGTTGATGTTTTTTCAGACTGTAAATTCTAGAATATCGGAGGCAGTGAATTTTAACCCGTAATTAACAATGAAAAACGCTGCAAATCCCTGCACAACGGTTTATTATTTTGTATAGAATACCCTTCTGTTACAGATCACAGCTCTATGTATAGATAACCCGTCTATATAATATAATATGTACTATTCTATGCATAATTATGTAGATCGCAGACCCTCCGTAGGTTAGTACCTAACCCCGTACTAACAAAAACCCCGTAACAAAAAGAAACACACATAATGAAGTTCTGAAAAGAAATTATTGATGAGGAGTGAAAAAAGTTGCAAAAGTACCTACCAACAAACTCCAGCCCCTTCTACGTAGATGGTATAATGAACCGTTGTGTAATAATTTACCGTTGAGTAATGATTTACCGTAGTAATAATTTACCCATCAATAATACTTCAACGTTTGTTCAAGTTTCACTACCTACCAACAAACTCCAATAGAGCCATCATTTTTCAAATGAAATAATATCACAGAACAACCAACTCGACTTCATACTCCGCCAATATAATCAGGTGATCCCTACCAATGATTGGCCGTATTCACAAATTCCTATTGTGGGCGCGTCTCTGGTTACGAGATTTGGTTTGAATTGTATACAATTTCATTCACACTGGAGTCGAAAATGCCTGTCGGTGCAAACTTCGGGGCCTTACTGTGAACGAACGGCTGGACGTACGATGCTCCGGATGGTCTTAAAAAACTCGCAAGTTCAAGAACTATTTAAAACCGTAAAAATATTCACGTAAAAAAATGGTATAGGCGTTTTGAAAATTTCAACCCCTATTTTGAACCCCTTAGAGATGACTCACAGTAACGTCGAGCTTCGAGGACCAACTAGACGCCGAACGGAACCTATAACCCGAATTTCATCAATTTTTTTTCATGGTAACTAAGAAAAGTGGCCCGTACGGCGTACGGCGTACGGCGGACAGACAGAAATATTTTTATTGCAGTTTTGGATTCTACATACCTTGAAACGTAAACCATCAAATTTTGAGGGGGGGTAAGAATTTTTTTTTTCATGCTCGATTCCAATGGTTCATTATTGAAAATAATAAACCAAAAACGCTGCAAAGTCCTTGTCACATGGGTTTATTATTCTATTAGACATACCTACAGAAAGGTTGGCTGTTCATTAATTGTTTCTTTCATGCTGATGGTTTCCATTAATTTTGGCCCCCAAAACACAAATTAGGTATACGCTCTTTTTTTTCTTTTTTTAAAAAACTATCTTTGATCATTGGTACCTAGTGCCATTTAATCGTCCTGAACCACGTCTTGACACTTTTTCCAGTGTTATTATACAAATTGATGGTGATTTCAGACGATTTCCCAGGTTTTTCACTCATAAAAAATCAATTCTGGGAGCTGAACATTTGGTAGAACCTCAATTTTCCACTCTTTGGTCAAAATCGACTTCATATTCGGTCTTCTCGTCCCCAAAAACATAGAAAACGATATCTCAGAAGCTCATGTTACCAATATGTTGCTAAAACGTAAAAAGTACCTATTTTTACACACATTTTCACTCATAACACCCCTGGGTATATTCCGATCGGGCTGAAAAGTTTCGGGACACAACTAGGGCCCAAATGGAGCATGTGTGCGAAAGAACGAATTTTTTAGACCGAAAATGAAGCCTGTACACGTGATACGGCGGACGGCGTACGGCGGACGGCGTACGGCGGACGGACATTGCATTTTTGGAATCTATGCACCTTGAAACGTAAAAGAAAAAAGTTTGAGGGGGTGTTATAAAAATTTTTTGCTGAGCGAATACATAGGTGTATTATTCACAGAATAATAAACCAATACACTTAACTTTACCTTACAGTACAACGTGATCTAACGAATGATGAAAAATTCCGTTCGCATCCGTTGGAAGCAATAGCGATTTAGATATGTACACCAACGATCTCTCAAGAAATATTTTCCAAAATGGAAAAAAGCTTTTTTTTTAAATAAACCTTTTCAGTAATAAACCTTGCGTAATAATTTGCAGCGTTTTTCAATTTCGATAAATTAGTAAATCGACTTCCTGCAAAAACATCAACGGAATACTACAAATAAAGGCTCCGCTTGAAAAGGTGGAAAAAGTAGCGTACCTAACTGCTTTTATATCCAGTTTCTTTAGCGACAGAATAATAATTGGCTATAGCAATCAGTATTTTCGACACTTTCCGCGAATCAAATATTCATCCCAGGCCTCGTCAAGCTCAATGTACCCCTCGCACTTCCAAGAGCGAAAACACTTTCCTAATGAGCTTCTTTTTCTCATTAAAACCTGTCTTTAACGACTTTCCCCATAGCAAAAAAAGGTCTTCGCTTTTATTTCCTTCTTGGTATTTCTTTTTCCCCCTTATCTCTTCCAACATAATCGTCTACCGGTCGTTAAGTGTCAGTTGAGATGGCTTCTGGACTTGACAAGAACACCACCGGCAAAGGCGAATTTTTTGTTTGTTTTTTTGCACTCCTATTTCCGTTGCCGTTGAAGCCAAAATTTCCGTTCAACGCAGGACGGAATATAATTTTAAACGTCTCCTCTTTCATGGGGTATGCGCATGTGTCAAATATATATATATATTGGGAGGATTTTGACCGTTGATCAATAGTTTAGGAGAGGGAGGTTTTCTCCAGTTGTTGAGGTGCGGTCGAAATGAAAATTCATACATCCTACGTTTCAAAGGTTTATGCCTTTATCATCAGGGAATCTACATGAAGTAATATAAAACGCTGCGAAGTCCTTGTCACATGGGTTTATTATTCTATTGGACATACCTACAGAAATGTTGGCTGTTTATTTATTGCTTCTTTCATGTGAAATAATTGAAATAGCTATTTCTGATGGTTCCCACCAATTTTAGCCCCCAAAACACATAATAGGTAGGTACGCTCCTTTTTTTTTCAAATTATTTATGATCATTGGTAGTGCCATTTAATCGTCTTGATCCACGTGTTGACACTTTTTCTAGTGTTATTATACAAATTGATGGTGATTTCAGACGATTTTCCAGGTTTTTGCCTCATAAAAAAATCAATTTTGGCAGCTGAACATTTGGTAGAACCTCAATTTTCCACACTTTGGTCAAAATCGACTTCATATTCGGTCTTCTCGTCCCCAAAAACATGGAAAACGATACCTGAAAAGCTCATGTTACTAATATGTTACTAAAATGCAAAAAGTACCTATTTTTACACACATTTTCACTCATAACACCCCTGGGTATATTCCGATCGGGCTGCGAAGTTTCGGGACACAACTAGGGCCCAAATGGAGCATGTGTGCGAAAGAACGACTTATTTAGACCGAAAATGAAGCCGGTACACGTGATACGGCGAACGGCAGACGGATATTGCATTTTGGTTTATTATTCTGCGAATAATACACCTATGTATTCGCTCAGAAAAAAATTTTTATAACACCCCCTCAAACTTTTTTCTTTTCCGTTTCAAGGTGCGTAGATTCCAAAACGCTGCAAAGTCCTTGTCACATGGGTTTATTATTCTATTGGAGTTCTAGAGATTTTTGTTGGCTGTTCATTTATTGTTTCTTTCATGTGGAATGATTGAAATAGCTATTTCTGATGAATTCCACCAATTTTGGCCCCCAAAACATGAAATAGGTACGCTTTTTTTTTAAGATCATCTTTGATCATTGGTAGTGCCATTTAATGGTCTTGATTCACATGTTTACACATTTTCTAGTGTTATTATACACATTGATGGTGGTTTCAGACAGTTTTCCAGGTTTTTGACTAAAAATTTTTTGCTGAGCGAATACATAAGTGTATTATTCACAGAATAATAAACCAAAAAGGAGCGTACCTAATTCAAGTTTTGGGGGCCAATATTGGTGGAAACCATCAGAAATAGCTATTTCAATTATTTTACATGAAAGAAACAATAAATAAACAGCCAGCATTTCTGTAGGTGTGTCCAATAGAATAATAAACCCATGTGACAAGGACTTTGCAGCGTTTTTATTGCCCACTCGGTAAGTGAATATTCAGATTAAGGGCGTCTCTCAGTGGTGAGAAATCGAAATTTTCATTTTTGTCATTAGTAAACGGTAGAATTGGTACCTACATGGTCTTTGATTTATTATTTTCTATGATGAACCTTTTGAAGAGCACGAAAAAAAAACGCTGCAAAGTCCTTGTCACATGGGTTTATTATTATATTGGAGTTCTAGAGATTTTTGATGGCTGTTAAATGTATTGTTTCTTTCATGTGGAATGATTGAAATAGCTATTTCTGATGATTTCCACCAATTTTGGCCCCCAACACATGAAATAGGTACGCTTTTTTTTTAAGATCAACTTTGATCATTGGTAGTGCCATTTAATGGTCTTGATTCACATGTTTACACATTTTCTAGTGTTATTATACACATTGATGGTGGTTTCAGACAGTTTTCCAGGTTTTTGACTAAAAAAAAAAAACCAATTTTGGCAGCTGAACCTTTGGTAAAACCTCAATTTCCTTGTCTTTGGTCAAAATCGACTTCATATTCGGTCTTCTCGTCCTCAAAAACATGGAAAAAGATACCTCAAAAGCTCATGTTACTAACATGTTGTTAAAACGCAAAAACCTATTTTTATACACATTTTCACTCATAACATCCCTGGGTATATTCCGATCGGGCTGAAAAGTTTCGGGACACAACTAGGGCCCAAATGGAGCATGTGTGCGAAAGAACGACTTTTTTAGACCGAACATGAAGCCTGTACACGTGATACGGCGTACGGCGAACGGCGGACGGCGGACGGACATTGCATTTTTGGAATCTACGCACCTTGAAACGGAAAAGAAAAAATTTTGAGGGGGTGTTATAAAAATTTTTTGCTGAGCGAATACATAGGTGTATTATTCACAGAATAATAAACCAAAATGCAATGTCCGTCCGCCGTCCGCCGTACGCCTTATCACGTGTACAGGCCTCATTTTCGGTCTAAAAAATTCGATCTTTCGCACACATGCTCCACTTTGGCCCTAGTTGTGTCCCGAAACTTTTCAGCCCGATCGGAATATATCCAGGGGGTTTATGAGTGAAAATGTGTGTAAAAATAGGTACTTTTTGCGTTTAGCAACATGTTAGTAACATGAGCTTCTGAGATATCGTTTTCCATGTTTTTTGGGACGAGAAGACCGAATATGAAGTCGATTTTGACGAAAGAGTGGAAAATTGAGTTCTACCAAATGTTCAGCTCTCAAAATTGATTTTTTATGAGTCAAAAACCTGGGAAATCGTCTGAAATCACCATCAGTTTGTATAATAACACTAGAAAAAGTGTCGACACGTGGATCAAAACGATTAAATGGCACTACCAATGATCAAAGATAATTTGAGGGAAAAAAAGGAGCTTACCTACCTAATTTGTGTTTTGGGGGCCAAAATTTGTGGAAACCACCAGAAATAGCTATTTCAATTATTTCACATGAAAGAAACAATAAATCAACAGCCAATATTTCTGTAGGTATGTCCAGTAGAATAATAAACCCATGTGACAAGGACTTTGCAGCGTTTTGGAATCTACGCACCTTGAAACGGAAAAGAAAAAAATTTTGAGGGGGTGTTATAAAAATTTTTTGCTGAGCGAATACATAGGTGTATTATTCATAGAATAATAAACCAAAACATTATGTTAAAACTAGGTAGATACCTACGACGAAAAACCAAGTTTGAACTATTCACATGATTGACCAAATTGACTTCACTGAAAACTGTCAACATGATGGACTAAAAATTACTTAGAAGAGTTGAATGGTGGTGACTGATCGTGAAACGACTCAGTCGTTTTTCAAATCGACACTTGGGCTGCCAGATAGCAACTAAACGTGAAAAACAACCGGGATTGAACAGTGGTGGATTTTGGTTCATTTCTAACGGAAGGGGTTAGTGGCGGAAATCCTCAGTTTTTCGTCGCATCTATCTAGTTTGAACAGAATGCTTTTATATATTAATATTTCATGTAGATTCCTTGATGAGAAAGGCATAAAGCTTACGAATTTTCATTTCGACCGCACCTCAACAATTGGAGACAACCTCCATGTCCCAAACTATATATACATATATAATATATATTTATGTATGGGCACGAGGAGATGCATGCAGTAGGTAGAGACCACATAACCAAAACATCCAACGGTACACGCTGACGTTTCAAAATACTCAAATGCTAAATGGACCGAGTGGGTGTTTTGAGATAGGAAGAACTGACGAAGGTTGGCAATAAACTCGAAAAAATGATGATATCAGTAGAATCACCGGAGATTTGTTGGATTTCATACTTCGGGGTCTTTCGGAACGAGGCCATCCGAGGGGGAAAAAACACTTCTTACTAATAACAAGGGATAGAATTCTTTCGTTCAAAAAAATCCGAGAAGTCGATAGATGTCGTCGAATAAAAGGAGGAGGACAAGAAGGATAAAGTAAGAAGAGAAAGAGTGAAAGAACGAGCCAACAACAACGATCGCCAAGGGGGAGGCTCGGAATTTACGATCGCCCGTCCTACGAATCCTGCGGGGTAAGAAATGGAACCAAGCCGAAGGGACCGCGAATCTTCCGGATTCGGAAGAGAAATACCCGTTAAAATTTAAGGGGGGTTCGACCGGATGGGAGTTGCAAGAAGTTCAATGACGCATGGACAGGGTTACACGGATCGTCGGAAATTGAATTTACTACGTGCGACGGTTTGATACTTCGGGTGAAACTAGAGGTCCAGTATTACTGGGAGGTTGCAAGCAAATATGACACCGCCAGGCCGTTTGGAAAAGAAAAAACCCTGCAAAGTCCTTGTCACATGGGTTTATTATTCTACTGGACATACCTACTGAAATGCTGGCTGTTCTTTCACGTGAAATAATTCGAATAGCCATTTGTGATGGTTTCCACCAATTTTGGCCACCAAAACACGAATTAGGTAGGCTAATTTTTTTTTGGTTTATTATTTTTAATAATGAACCATTGGAATCGAGCAAGAAAAAACAATACTTACCCCCCTCAAAATTTGATGGTTTACGTTTCAAGGTATGTAGAATCCAAAACTGCAATAAAAATATTTCTGTATGTCCGCCGAACGCCGTACGGGCCACTTTTCTTAGTTACCATGAAACGAAATTGATGAAATTCGGGTTATAGGTTCCGTTCGGGGTCTAGTTGGTCCTCGAAGCTCGACGTTACTGTCAGTCATCTCTAAGGGGTTCAAAATAGGGGTTGAAATTTTCAGAACGCCGCAGCTCGAAAACTTTCGATAGAAGGGTATGGTTTTTTTTACGTCATTAAATTTGTCTTGAGCTAAACAATTTTTTGAGACCACCCGGAGCATTGTACGTCCAGCCGTTCGTGAGCACCAAAAAGCTTCGTCAACAAGATCGTGAATTAAACGGTATAAATCCGGCCCGGATATCATAACTACGGAGCATCTGATTATAATCAAGGATGGCTGTATGAAGTCGAGTTGTTTGTTCTGCGATGTTAGTTCATTTGATAAGTGATGGACTATTGGATTTTGTTGGTAGGTACTTCTGAATCTTGAACAAACGTTGAAGTATTATTGATGGGTAAATTATTACACATTGGCAAATTATAACACACCGGCAAATTATGACACCACGGTAAATTATTACACAACGGTAAATTATTACACAACGGCTCATCTACCCAAAAGGGGCTGGATTTTGGTGATAGGTACTTTCGCAGCTTGAACAACCGTTGAAGTATTGTTGATGGGCGAATTATTACACAACGGCTCATTATTCTATCTCCGTAGAAGGGGAGCCTATGAAGGTAAATTATTGCACAACGGTTTAGGTAGGTACCTAGTAACGAGTACGGGGTTAGGTACTAACCTACGGAGGGTCCGCGATCTACATTATGTGTGTAGAATAGTACATAATATGTTATATAGAAGGGTTATCTATACGGAGACCTGTGATCTGTAACAGGAGGGTATTCTGTACAAAATAATAAACCGTTGTGCAGGGATTTGCAGCGTTTTTAAAATTATCTTTGACCATTGGTAGTGCCATTTAATCGTCTTGAGCCACATGTTGAAACTTTTACTAGTGTTATTATACAAACTGATTATGATTTCAGACGATTTCCCTGATTTTTGACTCACGAAAAATCAATTTTGGGAGCTGAACATTTCGTAGAACCTCAATTTTCCATTCTTTGGTCAAAATCGACTTCATATTCGGTCTTCTCGTCCCCAAAAACATAGAAAAAGATACCTCAAAAGCGATTTTGGGACAGTGGCCCAAAGTGGGCGTGGGGAACAACATTTTTACTTGACTGAGCTTGTGCGGACGGGCCACTTTTCTCAGTTGCCATGGCGACACTAGGTCCCAGGACCTCACTGCCAGTTTCAGGAGCCTAGGTTTCGATTTCAATTGCACGACAACGAATACTGTCGCTATATTCTGATAACATGCTCCGTCTGGGGAGCTACACGGAGCCAACATGACGGAACCACATTCTGAATATCCATAGCCAGAGAACTCTGTCGAGTCGCTGTTGAACTTTGTACACTAGGTACACTGTACGGAGGGAAATTCAAATGCCAACTGAATACATGGTTGGAGTTTTTTTTACTCTTAGTGCTTCTGGGTGCCGGAGCAGTGGCCCAACTGGCCTTATGGACGCAACGCCCCTGCGTCAGACTCTGAACGGCTGATGGCCACCAGGTCACTTGTGGGAGTAGTGTGCCAGATATCGGTCCTCATTTTGAGGAAAGTTGAAAGTTGAAATTACTTCTACTAAGTTGAAAAGTTACTTCTACTAAGTTGAAAGTTGAAATTACTTCTACTAAAATGAAAGTAGAGAGTTGAAATTACTTCTACTAAGTTGAAAGTTGAAAGCACTTCTACTAAAATGAAAGTTGAAAGTTGAAAGCACTTCTACTAAAATGAAAGTTGAAAGTACTTCTACTAAGTTGAAAAGTTACTTCTGCTAAGTTGAAATTACTGCTACTAAGTTGAAAAGTTACTTCTGCTAAGCTGAAATTACTTCTACTAAGTTCAAAAGTTACTTCTGCTAAGTTGAAATTACTTCCACTAAGTTGAAAAGTTACTTCTGCTAAGTTGAAATTACTTCCACTAAGTTGAAAAGTTACTTCTGCTAAGTTGAAATTACTTCTACTAAGTTGAAAAGTTACTTCTGCTAAGTTGAAATTACTTCCACTAAGTTGAAAAGTTACTTCTGCTAAGTTGAAATTACTTCCACTAAGTTGAAAAGTTACTTCTGCTAAGTTGAAATTACTTCTACTAAGTTGAAAAGTTACTTCTGCTAAGTTGAAATTACTTCCACTAAGTTGAAAAGTTACTTCTGCTAAGTTGAAATTACTTCCACTAAGTTGAAAAGTTACTTCTGCTAAGTTGAAATTACTTCCACTAAGTTGAAAAGTTACTTCTGCTAAGTTGAAATTACTTCCACTAAGTTGAAAAGTTACTTCTGCTAAGTTGAAATTACTTCCACTAAGTTGAAAAGTTACTTCTGCTAAGTTGAAATTACTTCTACTAAGTTGAAAAGTTACTTCTGCTAAGTTGAAATTACTTCCACTAAGTTGAAAAGTTACTTCTGCTAAGTTGAAATTACTTCTACTAAGTTGAAAAGTTACTTCTGCTAAGTTGAAATTACTTCTACTAAGTTGAAAGTTGAAACAACTTCCATTACGAATCACGCTGCCCAAATCATCCCTTTGCTACAAATGGAACCTAAATGCTCGTCCAACATGTTGCGGTAAAATTTTCGATTCCAACACAGAAAATACCAACCTACTCGATTCTCAGATAGAAACTCATGAAAATAGTAACCACCAACAACACTGAATTGAAACTATGTAACAGAAACCGGATTCCGCGAATAACATAATCTCGTTCTGTACACCTCAAGACATGTCGTTCACGGGGAAATCAGTTGCAAGGATTTCTAAAAGTACGCTTGGTTTCTCTTCGATGTCCCTCAACATGTCGATATTGATATCGGACACCGAAGACGATCGATCGCCTGACGCACCGAATCAAAATATGTACAACAGATGGGTACCGGCAAGGAGGGAGTCATTCTTTGCTAACAGGTGGGTACTTGAAAAAGTCTAATTCGTATTTGCATGAACCTTTTATGGCTGCGGTGATATCGTAAAATATTTCGCTTTTTCTCTAATCTGGGATTGCCCGTGGATTTTTAGGCTCAGCCCCCTCAAGTTATTTTTGTTTTTACACTTTTTAGGCAATTTTTCATTATTTTCAGGGGGGGGGGGGGGGGGGAGCGGATTTTCCCATCTTCGACCACGCTGCAGTAGAAAGAACGCTGCAAAGTCCTTGTCACATGGGTTTATTATTCTATTATTATATTGGTCTACAGAAATGCTGGCTGTTCATTTATTGTTTCTTTTATGCGTAATAATCGAAATAGCCATTTCTGATGGTTTCCATTAATTTTGGCCCCTAAAACACATAATAGGTAGGTACGCTCCTTTTTTTTTCAAATTATTTATGATCATCGGTAGTGCCATTTAATCGCTTGATCCACGTGTTGACACTTTTTCTAGTGTTATTATACATACTGCTTGTGATTTCAGACGATTTTCCAGGTTTTTGACTCACGAAAAATCAATTTTGGGAGCTGAACATCTGGTACAACCTCAATTTTCCACTCCTTGGTCAAAATCGACTTAATATTCGGTCTTCTCGTCCCCAAAAACATCGAATACGATACCTCAAAAGCTCATTTTACTACTATGTTACTAAAACACAAAAAGTACCTATTTTTATACACATTTTCACTCATAACTCCGCTGGATATATTCCGATCGGGCTGAAAAGTTTCGGGACACAACTAGGGCCCAAATGGAGCATGTGTGCGAAAGAACGATTTTTTTAGACCGAAAATGAAGCCTGTACACGTGATACGGCGGACGGCGTACGGCGGACGGCGGACGGACATTGCATTTTTGGGATCTACGCACCTTGAAACGGAAAAGAAAAATTTTTGAGGGGGTGTTATAAAATTTTTTTGCTGAGCGAATACATAGGTGTATTATTCACAGAATAATAAACCAAAACGTCTGTCAATTCGATTAGGCAGTATTGATTCCTAACTTAAATCACATGAACGTATAGAGTAGTTGGGTAGGTTCGTTTTGATACGGGAACATCTACGATACTACCCGTGTGTACCCTCAAACTGTCAGCTCTCTACTACTATTTTTTGCGCAGTTAGAAGCGTCACAAGGGAACGGTCAACATTTCATGTTCGCGCATGCGCAGACGAGTTACAGAACGATTCCAATGAAATTCACACGGAACTATTAGTATTACTTCTGATCGACCTTCCAAATCTGAACTCATTTCAACGATATTTAAGGTAATTATGGGCGTTTCAAATATTTCACCTCTGCGCATGCGCAGAAAAAGTTACGGCACGACTTCAATTATTTTCAAACGGGATCATGTGCAATCAAACCCGCGTGTACACACAAAATGTCAGCTCTCTACGACTATTTTTCGCGTAGTTAGAAGCGTTATAAAAAAATGGTCAACATTTCATGTTCACGCATGGGCAGACGAATGTTACATTACGATTCCAATGAAATTCATATGGAACTATTGAAGTTCTATACCTGATCGACCCTCAAAATCTGAACTCATTTCAACGATATTTGAGGTAGTTGTGCGAGTTTCAAGTATTTCACGTTCGCGCATGCGCAGACGAAAGGTACAGTTGTTTTTCAATGATTTTGGTATGGGAACATCTGTGACCCAAGTCGCACCTACCTTATAAATGTCAGCCAATTTCGACAATTATTTCGGATAGTTACGGGCGTTACAAGGAATTACCACAGACAGACACGGAACCAAAATGTTCCTTGATGTCTGAAACGCAAAATGGTAGTGGAAATTTTCATTTCGGAGGAAATGAATGTTTTTAAACTCAATCACGAATCCAAGGCTGCCCTACCTTCGGTAGCGTGGAAGCAAAATGAAAAGTTGAGCTCCTTCAAGTAGCTGAGTGTGTGTGTGTGTGTGGTCCCAATGGTCCAAATTGGTTCCAATTTTGATGGTAATTTGGGGCTGGGTCCTCGATGGCCCCATATGAATTTTGTCGCATTCGTATCGGTACCTAGTAGACACTGCGCATGAACAACGTCGAACCCGTACACCTCAAACCCAATGGTCCCAATTGGCTCGAATTATGATGATAGTTCAGAGCTAAGTCCTAGTTGGTTCGATATGAATTATGTGGCATTGATATCAGTAGTAAACACCGCGCCTGCGCAAACGTGAACAACGTGGAACCCACATAAATGACAACCCAATGGTCCAAATTGGCTCAAATTTCGAAGGTGGCTCAGCGATAGGCCCTTCCATGTGAATTTCGTAGCATACGTAACAGTAGTAGGCACTGCGCATGCGCAAAGTAAACAATGTCGAACATGCACACCTCACAACCCAGTGGTCCAAACTGGCTCAAATTTCGACTGTAGTTCAGGGTTAGGTCCTAGTCACCATATGATTCGTCGCATACGTAACAGTAGTATATACTGCGCATGCGCAAACGTGAACAACGTCGAACATGCACACCTCACAACCCAATGGTCCAAACTGGTTCAAGTTTCGACAGTAGTTCAGGGTTAGATCCTAGTTGGTTCCATATGAATTTCGTCGCATACGTATCAGTAGCAGACAATGCGCATGCGCAAAAATGAAAACCGTTGAATCCTTGAAAGTATCCGAGAAAATCCCATAACTATAACTATGAACACGGACAAATAAATCCCACCCATAGTACCAAGGTCGAGCCATGTAATCCATGGATTACTCTAGGCCATATATTATTTGTATGAACCAAAGCTGGAATTGGCATTTACACACTGGCTGTCTTGAAGCTTGTTTAGGTTTATAATACTGCAAATTTTCAAAAATGAACCATATTAGGTAGGTAGTAAATAACCCATGCAAGAAAAACATTTCCAGCACGTTTTCTGAAACCATTTTACATCATTATCGAGCAGCACAATTTTGAAAATATCGACTTGGCTCAAGCTTTTTGATGTTTCAGTCGTTTCATTGCAGGTGGTACGTCCTGTTCCTCTACTGCATCACGTCCTTCTGTCAAGTGGTCGTTTGGAACACGTGGAGCCCCATAGCCAATTCCGCTCTCTACGCTTATCCCAATTGGAAAGGTATTACCCAACCCCTGAAACTGCAGAGGTACAAGGTACCTGTCCAAAACGTAATACGTTGCATAGATATTAGTTTGAGATAACGTTATACCGTGTGTAGAAGAATGCTTGCCGTAGAGGAATGTTCGCATCAGCGCTTAATGGAGCAAATAGGAAAATCTGAAAATGACAGCCCTATATACGTGATAAAGTCTGTTACATTCCTTTGTATGTCTGAAGTACAATTGTTCGAATCAAAACGAGAGGGCAACGGATATTAACCTCTTGTCATATGGACATGCAATTATTTCTGAACAATTGAGACTGAGCGTTCTGAAGATTTTCCAGGAGAGCCACCCACTTTAACAGTGTATTTACCGGTTCATGCATTGAAACTCCGCTCATCGAGAAGGTTCTCGAATTGTTCTCGTCGAAAATTCTCTCAAACGTTGTACGATTTGTGTTGGCCTAATTATTATGTTCTGTTCCAGAAAGCACAATAGCTCTTCTCAACAACTGGAGCTCGATAACATTCCTTCTCTTCATAATGCCGTCGTGCTGGCTTCTGAATACTCGAGGACTCCGCCCGGCTTTCGTCATAGCGACTTTCCTTTGCGTCATCGGGACGGGCGTTCGTCTCATACCTGCGGACGACGACACGTTCACATCGCTCGCTCATATTGGTGAGTTTGACGGTTGGGAAAAAAAAACCAAGTCTTTGTGCACCAGACACACGTTGAATGTGAGCAAGACGAATTATATTCCTGTCGTGAAATCCCAGAAATATCACTTTCCGAACACCTATTTTAGATTGCACAAATAAACCGACCGAATGGAGGGTCTACGTGACCAACGGGGTAGATCTCCCTTCCTTCCAGCAGTCCTACAACGGCTCATAACGACCGTTGAAGGACTGCGGGAGGGTGGAAAGGGTTCTATAAAACCCGCCGCTTTCGCCCGATTCTCCATTCTACGCTCAGACCTCATGTCGATGACTTCTCTCTCTCCCCTCATACTTCCTCACCTTTCTCACCTGAAAGATATCGAGTGGAGGAACCAGTCAGGTGTTAACCGACCAGGTGGAACCGTCTGGGCATATCCTCCAAGCGTTTTTAGTGGTGGTAACCTTCCTGGCTTCGCCGTAGGCGTTAACCTTTTAATCACCTCTTCATCTCCATATAAAAACCTCACCTATCCAAGCCTCACCTCTACCTTCAAACCACCACAATGCTCATTGGGGGAGGAAGTGTGCCTCAGAGTGGCAACCTCGGGATTCATTCCTGCGCTCCAGATGTGCCTTGTAACTGTGTTACGCTTGAAAAAGTCTCCAAGTATAAGTACCTTGGAGTTATAATGGATTCAGATCTTGTCTGGGATCAGCATGTCTCCTACTTCTACTCCGAACTCCGCAAATGTATGCACCTGTTGTATCACGTAAGATCTACTTGTCTGGCGAAAGGTGGAAACTGGTATATTTGTCTCTTGTGCAGTCTTTGCTTCAGTATGGGGTACTGGTGTGGAGTGGGGTGTGGGGAATTGTCGATATTCCAAAAAAAAACAATTTTGAAGGTGATGCTCGGGAAGCGAGATTTTCCAGTGAGCTACTCTTACAGGATCAGAAGTTTTCACCGTTCGTCAACTCTTTATTAAAAGTTTAGTTCTGTTTTACCACCGCAATTCCTCCATTGTCAATAAGACGAATGTTCACTCTCATTCTACAAGATTCCAGATTCTCATTCAGGTGAATTAATATTGATTTTTAGCCATTAATACCAATTTTTTACCCCCAAAAATCAAAATCTGACCCCTATTCTGTGTGAAAAAACGCTGCAAATCCCTGCACAACGGTTTATTATTTTGTATAGAATTCCCTTCTGTTACAGATCACAGCTCTATGTATAGATAACCCGTCTATATAATATAATATGTACTATTCTATGCATAATTATGTAGATCGCAGACCCTCCGTTGGTTAGTACCTAACCCCGTACTCGTTACTAGGTACCTATACCTAAATCACGAGTTAAATATTGCTAAAATAATTCTGCCGATGACAAACAGTACCTAACAAAAAGAAACACACATAATGAAGTTCTGAAAAGAAATTGTTGATGAGGAGTGAAAAAAGTTGCAAAAGTACCTACCAACAAACTCCAGCCCCTTCTACGTAGATGGTATAATGAACCGTTGTGTAATAATTTACCGTTGAGTAATGATTTACCGTAGTAATAATTTACCCATCAATAATACTTCAACGTTTGTTCAAGTTTCACTACCTACCAACAAACTCCAAAAGAGCCATCATTTTTCAAATTAAATAATATCACAGAACAACCAACTCGACTTCATACTCCGCCAATATAATCAGGTGATCCCTACCAATGATTGGCCGTATTCACAAATTCCTATTGTGGGCGCGTCTCTGGTTACGAGATTTGGTTTGAATTGTATACAATTTCATTCACACTGGAGTCGAAAATGCCTGTCGGTGCAAACTTCGGGGCCTTACTGTGAACGAACGGCTGGACGTACGATGCTCCGGATGGTCTTAAAAAACTCGCAAGTTCAAGAATTATTTAAAACCGTAAAAATATTTACGTAAAAAAATGGTATAGGCGTTTTGAAAATTTCAACCCCTATTTTGAACCCCTTAGAGATGACTCACAGTAACGTCGAGCTTCGAGGACCAACTAGACGCCGAACGGAACCTATAACCCGAATTTCATCAATTTTTTTTCATGGTAACTAAGAAAAGTGGCCCGTACGGCGTACGGCGTACGGTGTACGGCGTACGGCGTACGGCGGACAGACAGAAATATTTTTATTGCAGTTTTGGATTCTACATACCTTGAAACGTAAACCATCAAATTTTGAGGGGGGGTAAGAATTTTTTTTTTCATGCTCGATTCCAATGGTTCATTATTGAAAATAATAAACCAACAACTGAAATGGTATTGTTCTGTCTTTATTCACCCTTCCATACCACTTCCAGTGATTTTATATTGCAATTTTAGCAGTTTTTACCGACCGACTTACGACCCCTAAAAACTCCAATTTGAACCCCTTGGAATTTTTGAAAATTGCTCATTTTCGAAATCATCCTTTTGTTTGGCAATACAAACGTTTGGATTTTTAATTTGGATTTGGATTTCTAATTTGGAATTTTTATAATGTACCCAAGGGCAGATGTCATCTGGCGTGGCACATAAACATACATAATAATATATGAATTTTTGTTAAAATCGAGGGATGAACTGAGGATACTCTGAAACGGATTGGCCTATGAAAATATTTCAAAAATTCATGTTCTGAAAAATGTTACCCATTGCAGTAGCTTCATTTTCTTTGAAAATTCTCTAATAAGGCTTGACATTACAAACAAAGCTGGATTTAAATGAAATTTAACAAAGCTCTAAATGTTACAGATAGGATAAACTGATGACATACTTGAAACATTTATTTGGCATCAATGTTCGCGAATTTTTTCAAGGTAAATGAAGCTATTGCAAAAGGTCCAACATTTTCAGAACGTAAGCTTTTGAAATTATTTTGCAGGCTAATCCGTTTCAGAGAATTCTGATTTCATCCCTAAATTTTAACAAAAATTTATGCGTATATTTTATATATTTATTTATGCGTCACTCCAGACGATATCTAACCTTCGGTACGTGGTAAAAATTCCAAATTTCGCCAATATGTTCTTACTGCCAAAAAAAAAGGATGAGCAATTTTCAAAAATTTGAAGGGTGTCAAATTTGAGTTTTTAGGGGTCAAAAATAGTTAAAAACGGCTAAAATTGATATATAAAATCGCTGAAAATGGCATGGAAGGATGAGTGAAGACAGAAAAATACCATTTCCGTTGCTTTTCACACAGAATAGGGGTCTAATTAGGATTTTTGGGGGTCAACAGTTGGTATTAAGGGCTACAATCAATATTAAGTCGCCTGACGTGTGGGTTTCGATAAGCATTTTTTTCAAAAAGAGTGAGTCAAATTTTTGGGACAGATCGTTTGTAATAAAATAAACGTAATATTATTTAACTGTTTAATCATGTTTGATTTACCGTTTAACCTGTTATTGTTGTATTTGTTACTTTTGTGATTGTTATCATTCTTAAGATTTAATTTTAATTTGTGATACAGCCGCTCTGCCTACAAGATGCTTATATTCACTTGGCTAATAAATTTAGGGCCGGAGAATGCTGAAGCTATTCTAAATAGTATATACGTTTAGTTTTGCTAGGTAGGAAACAATATTTATATTTATGTTTTCATAGAATAGTATAATATAGTGAATGGACTCCTATATTCACAATGAGAAGAGTTATTGTTATTTCCGTTTCTATCTCCTTTTAGATGTGTGTGACGTTATTAATATCGAATGAATTCTGTGTATACTTTTGTATCGGTACTGTGAATAAATTGTCTCTCTCTCTCTCTCACTTGATTCTCGGTTTTGGGTATTTTTGTACGTAAGTGCAGGTTCCATCCTGAATTCCGTGGGAGGCGTAACGCTCAGCCCTGCCATCGTCTTGCTGTCGTCAACGTGGTTCCCTCCGAATCAAAGGACGTCGGCGACGGGGATTGGGACGTCGTTATCTCTCCTAGGAATTGCCGGGAGCTACTTGCTGGGTCCGTCTCTCGTATCCGAGCCGCTCGGACCGAGCGCCGAAGAGCGGCAGAAAGTCAGAAACGAGATCGACGTTCTCCTCCTCATAAGCTTCCTCCTCGAGCTGTTTCTCTTCGACCTCGTTTTCTTCACGTTCCCTACACAACCGCAGGTACTGCAAAATCACGATTATTCAGACGCGAAACCTCTAAAAGAAAAACGAAGTTATAAAAAATAGTCTATTTCCACTAATACACGAAAAAACGCGAAAAATAAACCATCGTCAGTAACAAACAATAACTGAAAGCACACTGGAGAGGTGACCTTATAGAAATAGTCCCAAAAGTGAAAGGTGGTCGATTGGGATTGGTTATGAAGATGAACGGTGAAGGGAACAAAGTGAAGGGGGGTCGATTCTGATTGGCCCTGGAAGTGAGTGCCAAAAAGTGAAAGGAAGGTAGGGTGGAAAGAGGGGGAGACCAAGCTGTTGCAGAAATGAATGCACCCAACCTATCACTCTTGATAATTTCGAATTTTTCAAGTACATCCAATATGCTCCCTTTTAGACAGAAATGAAAATATTTAACAAACTGTCTGTCTGCAAGATCAAAACTGAAACCATGACTGGATTCATTCAAGTGACGTGCAAAGGCCGAATCACCCTTATTATCCCTGAAATCTTTTTCATGTTCCTTTATTCTTTCTCTAAACTTCCTACCAGTTCGACCACAATAGTTAAGCCCACAAGAACACTTTAATTTATAAAAACCACTTTTATCTTGAACATTAATTTTATCTTTAACTACAATTAATGAAGATGTGAGATTATTTTTAGTTTTATATCCTACCTTGAGCCCTTTATAAATTAATATTTTACCAACTTCATCCGAAATTTTTCCGTAATACGGTATGCTGATAAAAATATTTCCTCAGTCGTAGCTTCCCTAACTAGGTTTGAAACTGATTCTCTACCTTTTTTTTTAATTTTTTTTTTATTTTTTTTATTTTTTTTATGAAATGAAACGTCTTTTGGAAATGAAACCTCTGTTTTTTTTTTCAAAAAGAAGTCTGAAATTTTGGGTCTTTTCGCGCATTTCCCTACAGTGCCTGTTTTTGCCACGGCGTAACGAACCTTGGCATCACCAAAGGTTCCTCTATGAGTTAAGGTGGTGTGAGCTAAAGCTGCTTTCACACCTGCCAACACTCAAGTACTGGAGAGACCAAGTACACCCATATTTGAAACGGTGGTAGCCAGATTTATGATGGACACAGCCGGAACGAGAATCCAAAATTTTCAGTGAGCCATAACTTACCCTGGTATCCGTCAATTATCCAATATGGTGGACATATTTAAAAGTTCGAACATCAACCTGTCATCGTTTGACTTCTCGACATCCTCAGGGAACAAATTGAATAGGGAACAAACATTAACACCCAAAAATGCACCTGAAATCCCAACATTAATTTTTGTCTGGAATAATACGTATACGTATACTTTCATTAGGTCGTATGATTTTCATGATCCATAAAATAACTTCCACTCCACTAGGGCATATATTTTCACGTTAGGCCCTCGTTTGTAATTTCACTCTGTCGTCAACAGCGACCAGCGAGTCGCTCAGCCATTCTTCGGGAGAGCGTGGAAACTGACTTCTTCTCTGAGGTCGTCCAGACCGCCAAGAACAGAGGTTTTTGGGTGTTGGCTCTGGCGAGCGGCCTTTGCTCTGGGATCACAGGTAGTTCACTGGTACTCACCATCTAACTGACATATTCTTAGGTTAAGTATATATGTGGTTTTAAGTATCAACAATGCGTACAAATCTAGATGTACCTACAAGATTTATCTAAACTCTGATGGTTCAGACTTGAAATAAATCGAAAGTTGCGGAGGCAAGAACCAGGAAATTCATTTAACTGATTCATTTATTAGATAATTATTTGGAGGATAATAAAGAATAAAAAAACCAGTCATGCAGCATGACTTAATGAGCGAATTTCCAAAGAAATATTCGAATTAATGGCTATGGTTTTGAATAAAGGAAAACTTCGGTCTAAAATTTGGTTTTCTATGTATATTCTCTTCGTATTTATTTTAATTTGTACGTTTTGTCCATCCTGATTCTACCGTTTTGGGTTTTGGGTAGGTTTTGCGCACTTTAAATGCTCTAATTTAAGAACGGATTTAGATATCTAAAATCCGATTTCACCATCGTGTTCAGCGTGCAAAAACCTTTAAAATGAGGGGTCACTTGTTAGAAAATAACATTTTGGGGATTTTTGGGTAATTTTTGCGCACTTTAAATGCTCTAATTTGAGAACGGATCAAGATATCTAAAATCCGATTCCACCATCGTGTTCAGCGTGCAAAAACCTTTAAAATGAGGGGTCACTTGTTGGAAAATAACATTTTGGGGATTTTTGGGTAATTTTTGCGCACTTTAAATGCGCCAAAACCCTCCTTAGAGTAGGCCAATTTCGCCCATCTTCGAACTTAGCCTTTCGATTGCCAAGATATATTTTTTGTGCAAATTTGAGCTGTTTATCTCAATTCTATCGAGAGTTATCGTCTGGAGTGACACATATATATATATATACATATAAAAAAGTGATAAATTTCAGGAATCGTTTTAGAATGGTCTGAAACGGATTTCTATGAAGAAAATTTCCAAAAATTTATATTATTTAAATTTCGAAGCCATTGCAATAGCTTCATTTTCTTTGAAAATTCGCTAAAACGGCTTAACAGAGAAAAACGGAGTTATTGAAAAGTTGTCTATTTCTTTACACTAATACACGAAAAAAACGCGAAAAATACACTGTTATATCGGTTTTGGTATAACAGTTAGTTCAGGTTAGTTCGTAAAAGGGCTTACGATCCATTTCCTCTGGTTTTCCTGGTCATTGCCTTTTCTATTGGAAGGGAATTCAGTTTCTTTTGAGTTTTAAAAACCGCTCGTGGTCGTCGTATGCTGTATCTCCAGCCAAGTTGAATGTGCAGTAACTGTAGGTTCCTTTGGTTCAATTCCCATGAAGGTTTTCTTGCGTTCAAACTATGGTCCTAACTCATTGTTGGACCCAAACGATAACTAAAAGCTGACTAGAAATTCGAAAATGACTACCCTTTGTATGTTCTCAAGTACTCAAGTACATTGATATGGGCTTATAATGGTCTCGATGAACTTCCCCAAGCGTGAATCCAAATATACATACGGAGTTATGTTAAGAATGAGAAAAGATATTATTATGCAGGCGAAAGGCTTCCACAACATATTGTAAAACGTTGAGTAAGGAATTATTTACAGGTTTTCACAATGGGAGTCTCATACAGGTCCCTGGCTTTCACTTCTGACAATAATATTCGCTCAGACGGGGATCACTCAGTCGGAAACCGCCAAACTCGGATTCTGGACGATCGTCTGCAGCTGCCTCCTGGGCCTGTCGGTGTCCAGGGCGTCGGACGCGTTCCAGGGGCACCTCAAACCGATTCTGATGCTCATGATCGCCTTTGGCGACTTCATGTTCCTCTGGATCCTCCTCATAACGACGAACGTCGTCCCGTTCAACAAAGCGAGTTTGGCCGTGGTCGTTATCGGCGGGCTGTCATCGATATGGTCGACTCCTGCGCTCTTTTATGAATTAGGTGAGCTGCTCCAGGATGAAATGGCACTGATATTATAAAACAATGTGAATCTTGAGGTATTACCAAGTGATTACACCTCTACCCTAGCAATAGCCTGCAAAACCATGGCAGTGTAAATAAATCTTCAACGCTAACGCAACTTATTATTTATTACAGGAGCAGAGTTAACTTTCCCGATACAAGAAGGGATTGTTGCAGGGTGCATGATGGCAGTGAACAACATGTGCGCATGCCTCGTCTACCTCCAACTCTACATCTTCCCGAGCATCGACGTCTCTTGGATGAACTACGGACTCTTCGCTTTTGGTCTCATGTCCCTGACGCTTTTGAGTTTTGTCAAGGAAACGTACAACAGACTTTCCCTAGACGTAACATAATAAACGCCGCGTCTAATGTAGCTGACTCATAGCTTCCTCGCTTGGAAACTCGACAATACTACTATCGAAGCAGGCGTACCGTCTCTCATCGTCATACAAGTAGACACCTAGCTGACGATGAACGACCTCCTCAGCATGCTGACGACTTTCAGATTCATCTGACAAGCTCGTTATACGCGTTCAATAATTCCGCAAGTGTGGTGAACCATGAGTTGAGGCAGATGGGCTCTGAAAATGGTACTGGGCTCAATCCTGCTTTGCTATTCTTCTGGTTGATTGCATACATGCCTTTTTAGGCCAATTACGATCATCGCTGGCTATTGTTTGATTCGCTGGCTATTGTTTGCACCTACTCTGCAGCAGGGTTGGTACTGTTTTAAACATTTGTTTCAAACATTTGTTTTAAACAGTGTTTTAAAAGCATTTTTGGAAAAAGGGGTGTTTTAAAACATTCGTTTTAAATTGTGTTTAAAACATTGTTTAATACTGTTTTAAACATGCCCTTCGTGAGTTGTTTCAAACTGGACCTATAGGAGGAAAATGACATTGACCTCATGAGAAATGAGCAACAAAAAACATAATAGGTACAATAGATTTCCATCGCCATTCGCCAGTAGTCAGAATGACAAGTTAGATACCTACCAGCTACCACCAGCCTGGAAATTCTCGGAAATAGAAATGAACTTGGGTTTGTTCCTTTGTTCGAACTTTTGGCGTTCCGGAGAAATTTACCGATGGGTCATTTTTTCATTTGAATGGTGAATTCGCTATAAATTCACCTCCCCGTTCTGCGAAAGTCAATGCATTACATGCTCCCCTGAATATTTTTTCTTGGTGGAAGGCACTTGGGAATAAAATTTCTGAAGAAACCATGTCACTGGCCACTTTTCACCGCCACCACGTCTTCAGCAGGCATCGAAGGGCTGTTCTCCACATTCGGAGTGGTTCATTCAAAACTGCGGAATAGACTGGGGGTAGACAAAGCTGGGAAGCTTGTGGCCGTGCTGAAACACCTGAATTCTAGAGCATAATTTGTGTACCTATGCGTATTTTTTGCTTTACTTCATTTGTAAATTGTGATCGGGGTTTCTCAAAATTAATTTTCATTTTCAGCAAATTATGTCGTAGGTAGGTATGAGTTTATAACTACATTAAATTGTAATAAAAATATTCAGCCATGGTTTAAAAAGAAAAAATTTGGATGGTTTCTTTCTCAGCCCTGTTACCTAAAGCACTATGTTTTGCGCCAATCTTTTGTATCCACACAAGCTGCCATAGTGCTTGACTGCTTGATGAGCAATCTTTAAAAACTTGTTTAAAACAATGTTTAAAACAGTTTTAAACAGCCTAAAAAAACCTTTGTCTCACATAGGAAAAAAACGTTTTAAACTGTTTAAACAAAAAAAACTGTTTTTTGTATTTAAATTTAAAAAACTGTTTTTTTTCCAACCCTGCTCTGCAGTACCTATTCGTATTATGAAACTCACAGCAGGTCACCCCTGCAACTGCCTCCAACCGCGTTGGTCACATTACACATGTCCAGGGTGGCCCATGTGATTCACAATAAGATGGTGATAATCTGAGTCCAATTTTGAGAACGGAGTGGCTGGGGTGATGCTTTGTTAGACGCGGAGTTCAAGATTTCACGACGGGTTCCTGAGTAGAGATGAGATTCATCGTCAGACTAACCGCTCTGAGTATTAGTGGACACACAGTTTTCACTAAACATAAATATATTGTGTCATGGTTCCCCTCAAAATTCGACATTTACCACTCCTATGTAATAAGGTGAAGATTTAACCGAATAAACGAGGGGAACGACGAGCTGAGTGACGCCTCGGGGAAAGGAGGGCAGCCAAGCTCCCCAACGTTTCTCAACGGACTGAACGGCCATTGACAGACGGGAGGGGCGAGGTGGAGGAACCTATGTACACCACCTGGCTCGCCCAGCTCTTCATTCGACCAACCACTCTCCGACTTACGACTTCTCTCTCGACCGCCTCACTCACACCCTCTCTCTCTCTCTCTAACCCTCCCACCCACTTGCTGTGGTGATAACCGCGTATTCGCCTTCTTCTTCCTGGCGTCTGCTGTGGTGACAACCGCGGGACGCCTCCTTCTCCTCTAGCACCTTCTGTGGTGATAACTGCAGGGTGCTAGTTTCCCTCCTCCAGGCGTCTGCTGTGGTGATAACCGCGGGAAGCCTCCTTCTACCCTACACCTGCAGTAGTGATAACCGCGGGTGCTAACTTCCTTCTTCCAGGCGTCTGCTGTGGTGATAACCGTGGGGCGTTAGCAAAAGATTCCTTCACCTCTATCCTTCGCACACCCAAACCAATCCTACCAATCAACATATATTATATGGAATATACACAGAGACTTATGAAATAGGTTCGTATCAATGAGAAATTTGCGAAAGTACCACTATCTTGTGCGAACTTTTCGTGGTTTCTTTTCGATGCCTACCGCTGTAGAGCCCATCGTTTAACAAGGACTTCAACCACATGTAGTGTCAATTTTTAACCACACCTGCATTTTACATGTAGTCAGTCCTAAGTCTGTAAGTGGGAAGGAACTTTTGTGGTTTTTGTTGGGTGCGTAACTTTAATTTTCTAGGGGTGCGTATCGAGGCGCCGGGTGCGCATCGTCATGAGTATTTCGGGCCGGGGTGCGTAACGGCGGACTCCCTTTAGTACAACGGGTTTTCCTGCTTGCTTTTTTGATAAAAGGCCATTCAACAACCATTGAAAGCAAGACTTAATCGACACAGCAAATTTTATTGTCCTTTCAGGATTATCAACAAGTTAATAGTTTGTATTACCTAGAATGTAGGTTGTTTATTTCCAAGAATACACGAAAAACGCACTGTTATACCAGTTTCGGTGTTCAAACCATCTTCAGTAACAAACAATAACTGAAGGCACACTGGAGAGGAGACCTTATAGAAATAGTCCCAAAAGTGAAAGGTGGTCGATGAGAATTGGTTGTGAAGATGAATGGTGAAGGGAACAAAGTGAAGGGGGGTCGATTCTGATTGGTCCTGGAAGTGAACGCCAAAAAGTGAAAGGAAGGTAGGGTGAAAGGGGAGGGAGGGGAGGAAGAAAGCTGGTACAGAAATGAACGCAATGATTGAGAAAAACTTAAAAGAATTACATCATTCAAAGCGTTTCTGCGTTCATTTCTTTAAAAGCTTGCTTCCTCCTCCCCTCCCCCCCTAGTGTCCGCCCTTCCTTCCTTTCACTTTTTCACATTAACTTCCAGAGCCAATCAGAAACGACCTCCCTTCACTTTGTTCCCTTCACCGTTCATCTTCATAACCAATCCCAATCGACCACCTTTCACTTTTGGGCAGTGTGCCTTCAGTTATCGTTTGTTACTAATGACGGTTTGATCACCGAAACCGGTATAACAGTGTATTTTTCCTTCCCATTTTTCGTGTATTAGTAGAAATGGAAAACCTTTCAGTAATTCCGTTTTTCTTTGAAAAGTGTTTCCACGATTTCTTCGCGAGTGATTTAGTTCGAATTTAGGTATTTTAAAAATTAGTGCCACTGTTATTTCACATTTATTTTAATTGTCATAATATATCTTGTAGGTATAGGTACTCAATTTCAAGGTTTTTTTTTCTTCTAAAGGCAGGTACATTTGATCAAAATAGATAAAGGCATTTCACTAGAACACCGATTTCTAACAACTCTCGCCGATATACGTAGGTACCCAACGTAGATACGTAAGTTGTTCCGTAGTGTAGAGAAGCTCTCCACCGATATTCTCACGACCCTGTTAAAGCTACTGCGTAAACAGAGAAGAGCAGGCACCCGTCTCTTGTGTGCTACGACTTACACTTACCCACCCGCAATCATTTGTAGTTATAGACCCCCTCGGAGACTCCATTATAAACCGGGTTCGCTGTTTCGGGAGAAGGCGAACCCGTTTGTGAGGCAAACATAGTTTTCAACACGCTGGTACGGACCCCGTTTCCTCAACGAGGTTATGGGGACACCGAGCGAAGTTTCGTTAACTACTGAAGTTTGACTGGAATATTTTAGGACCAGCTAGGGTTCCAAGATAGGAGGCGACTTTTCTCGCGATTCATCATGAAATGTAGAAGGCTGCAGAAGAGGGGAAAATATCAACGTCTTCCTGTTGTGAGTCTTCGTGGACCAACCGACAACGTGCTGCCGTGGTGGCGTTCTGCTCAAACTCAACAACCGAATCCGTTGATGCTATCAGGGGAAGGAAACGTAATGAGGAGCTGGTATCACCACTGCAGTGGATCCCTTCCGACTGGGGTATTTGACTGGTAGTGGGTAGTTCCTGACTGAACTACACTTGAAGAACTAACTCTGCCAACTGAACTACTCCTCGACTTAGTTCACTTCACTGAACGCTCGTGCACGCTCGTGGACTCTCGGGGGAACTGAAGAACTATCGTTCTGTGCATTATGAACTAAGAACTAAGAAAAACTAACTCAAGGCTGCTGAGTTAGAACTTTAGTTCATAGGAATGGTGGATACTGCATGAAGAGTTGATAGCATCCAATGAACGACAGCTTCTGTAGTTCGTTAGGAGTCATTCAGATGGTGTGAATTAATTCAACCTGAGGAGTTTATAGTATCCATGGAAAGACAGTTCCTTTGCTACACGAGGAGTTGGTAGCATCCACTGAACGATAGCTTGTTTAGTTCATTTAGTAGTTTTTCTTATATGATTGGAAACGAAAAAGAACTGCAATGAACTAACTCAAAAGAACTACTCCTTTCAAGGAGTGAACTAACTGAACTTGGGCCCCTCAAATGAACTAGTCGTACGCATCAGTACATTTGACCATTAGAACTAACTCCGCCAACTGAACTAATCCTCGACCTTGTTCACTTCACTGAAGGTTCGAAACTAGGACTACAGAGTAAAATACACTGCCAAGGTGATGGCACAGGAGCTTCCTCGTCACAATCAGAGTGACCCATTATAAAATAGAACAGACTCGGAAGCAAAATAACATAACATTACATTACATTACATTACATAACATTACATAACGTGAAATATACATATTACATAACATTACATTACATAACATAACATTACATGAAATATACATATTACATAACATTACGTCCATTATACAAAATTGCGAAAGTTATGCGTGTTTGAAGAATTTCACGTTAGCGCATGCGCAGGGCGAACCGCTGGCTCTATCATGTTGAAATTTATATGGGACCTCAATGGGCCCTACCCGCTTAATCCCTGAGAATTACATTGAACTTGGGTGAAATCTTTGGTTACTACGGCTGTAACAAGGAAATTGAATCTATTTCACGCCAGCGCATGCGCAGAGCGCACCGAGGGTCCGATCATGCTGAAATTCATACTGGAACTCACTAGACCTTGTCCAAACAACCCTTAAAAATTTGAGCGAAATTGAATCAAAATTGTGAAAGTTATGCGTGTTTCTTGAATTTAACGTTAGCGCATGCGCAGGGCGTACCGCTGGAGCAATCATGTTGAAATTTGTATGGGACCTCAAGGGGCCTCGTCCGCACCATCCCTCAAAATTTGAGCTGAATCAATTCAAAATCGTGGAAGTTATGGCTGTAACAAGGAAATGCGGACAGACAGACTCACAGACTCACAGACCCACAGACCGACAGACACGGAACCAAATTTGTTCAGTAGGCTTTGAAACGCAAAATGCAAGTGGAAATTTTGATTTCTGAAGACAAAAATTTTTTGGCTCACGAAAGTGAACACAAGGCTTCCGCTGCTTCGCAGACTCGGAAGCAATAATCAAGCTAGCGTCCAGAGATGGATGTTCGAAGGGGGAGGCTAAAGAACTGCCGTTCTGTGCATTATGAACTAAGAGAACTAGTAACTCACAAGGCTGCTGAGTTAGATCTTTAGTTATTTCAGTTCTTAGAAACGGTGGGTACTACACGAGGAGTTGACAGTATCCAATGAACGATAGTTCCTTTAGTTCATTTAGGAGTTGTTCGTGTACGAAAAAGGAACTGGAATGAACTACTGACCTCACTCAAAAGAACTACTCTTTTCAAGGAGTGAACTAACTGAACTTGGGCCCCTCAAATGAACTACTGTTACCCACCACTACATCTGACCATTTATTTGGCCTCAGCAAGAGGTCGCACGGCAGAACTGCCAATTGCCTGATGGCGTAGAAAAGAAGTCTTTGTGGAGGCGTGTTGGTAAGGTTGGGTTTACTATTACGCACAGGTACCAAATTAAATTCATATGAGGTGTTATCAGAAATTTCATGGTGACCACGAATTTCTACCTACGGCACCTTTCTAATATCTATTCGCAGGTGATGTAGGTAAGATCCTAGTAAAAGGAGAATCCAATTCTGACTGATTTCCAAAAACGTTTGACTGTGACTCCTCAACTGCAGCTCATTATTACACAACGGTTTATTATTTAGGTGTATATATGGATATATATGCCTCTTCTGCGTACTCACTGTTTTCTGTGGCCAACGCCTTCACTCGTGCTTCTTCCAGAAAAGCCCGAAATCGAGCACTGAGACGTAAATGAATCTTAACGTTTGTTCAAGTTGCAAAAGTACCTATCAACAAAATCCAAAAGCTCCATGATTTTTCAAATGAAATAATATCACAGAACAACCAACTCGATTTCATTCAGTCGTGCGTGATTATAAGCAGGTGTGAAAAGGGGGTTAATAGAAGGGGTGAAAAATAGAGGTTTACATTTAAAGGGGGCTGTTACTCAATTTTGGTTAATTATTCTGTGAATAATACACCTATGTATTCGCTCAGCAAAAAATTTTTATAACACCCCCTCAAACTTTTTTCTTTTCCGTTTCAAGGTGCGTAGATTCCAAAAATGCAATGCCCGTCCGCCGTATCACGCCTACAGGCTTCATTTTCGGTCTAAAAAAGTCGATCTTTCGCACACATGCTCCATTTGGGCCCTAGTTGTGTCCCGAAACTTTTCAGCCCGATCGGAATATACCCAGGGGTGGTATGAGTGAAAATGTGTGTAAAAATAGGTACTTTTTGCGTTTTAGCAACATGTTGGTAACATGAGCTTCTGAGATATCGCTTTCCATGTTTTTGGGGACGAGAAAACCGAATATGAAGTCGATTTTGGCCAAAGAGTGGAAAATTGAGTTTTACCAAATGTTCAGCTCCCAAAATTGATTTTTTATGAGTGAAAAACCTGGGAAACCGTCTGAAATCACCATCAGTTTGTATAATAACACTGGAAAAAGTTTCAACAAGTGGATCAAGACGATTAGCACTACCAATGATCAAAGATAGTTTAAAAAAAAGAAAAAAAGAGCGTACCTAATTTGTGTTTTAAGGGCCAAAATTAATGGAAACCATCAGAAATAGGTATTTCGATTACTACGCACGAAAGAAACAATAAATGAACAGCCAAAATTTCTGTAGGTGTGTCCAATAGAATAATAAACCCATGTGACAAGGACTTTGCAGCGTTTTTTTTAAAGTTTTTAAATAGATCTCGAAACAGCCGGTCGTCCAGAGCAAGGCCCTGAATTTTGAACCGAACAGCTTCGTCAACATGATCGTGAATGAACACATCCAGCCCAGATAAATATTGCCAGGGAACAGCTGATCACGCGTGACTGTATGAAATCAAGTTGGTTCTTCTGCGATGTTATTTAATTTGACGAATGATGGTTATTGTGAATTCAGTTGAGGTACTTTTTTGAAACTTAAATAAGCGTACCTACGGTTCATGAATAAAAAAATAAAAAATAAAAATAATGATTGGATTCACGAATAGGTAGGCATAATTATATGAACCTATTAATTCCCCGGCCGGCTCCAGTCTCGATTTGGGGCTTTCCTGGCGGGAGCTCGAGGGCACTTCACACATTACTTAGTTACCATGAACCAAAATTAATGAAATTTGGTTTGTGGGTACCAATTGGGGTCTAGTTGGTCCCCAAAGCTCGGCGTTACTGTCAGTCATCTCTAAAGGGTGGACAATAGGGGTTAATTTTATTGAATCCCGCGCATTTTTATGAAGCTTTAACTCTCGGGCTGGCTCCAGAACTCGATTCAGGGTTTTCCTGGGAGGTATTGACCAGATAAAACAGTGATATACACAGTAGGAGCATAGATCTATACCTACAGTAAATAGAAAACCATTGCGTAATAATTTGCAGTTTTTCCTCATTTTCGGATTCTACATAAATTAAACGGAAAGCATCAAATTTTGAAAGGGGGGGGGGGGTTAATTTTTTTTTTTCATGCTCGATTCCAAAGGTTCTTTCTTGAAAATATTAAACGAAAACGCCGAAAATGTCTCTAGTATAAGCCATTAGGTGCCTGCTCCAGTCATAAAAGGTTGACACTCAGCGCGTTCTGCATTCAAAGACTTTCAGTAGAGGGGAAAGGTATGTTCTGGCACAGGAGTCACCTTGCAAGACATGTAATACTAAACCTAAACCCGATCGACACAAAACCCGCAACACTACGAATTTTTTCGAAAAAATTTACATTTTCGTAAGTTTCGTTATTAAATTCGAAGATTTTCGAAAAAATCTACGAAAATATCGTTCTTTTTTCGAAAAATTTCAAAAATTACATTTCCGATAGTTACGGAATGTTTGAAAAATTTAAGAAATTTTTAAAACACTCCGTCATTACCTTCGAAAATATTCAAAAATTTTTCGAAAATTTCGATACCTTCAACAATTTTCGAAAAAAAACAGCGAAATTTTCGTAAATTTTTTCTCAAAAACTGTTGAAATTTATTTTCGAAGGTAATCACACAAATTTTTGAAAATTCCATACATTTTTCGGAAATGTGAATTTTGAAATTTTTCGACAAACAAACGATATTTTAGTACAATTTTTCGAAAATAGTTGAAGCTAATAACACAACTTAACGAAAATTTTGTAAATTCTTTCGAAAAATTCGTAGTGATGCGGGTATTGTGTCGTGCGGGTTTAGTATCACATGTCTTGCAGGGTGACCCCTGTGCTAGAACATACCTTTCCCTTCTACTCATTTCGACTCACATATACCTGGTGGCTGCCCGTCATTCGTATGCAGAGACCGTGGTGGAACAATCGTGCGCAGAACAAAGTCCCTACGCTCGTGCAGGTGAGTGGGATCTTTGCCGACAAATAATCGAACCCTCTCCCCGGACTCATCTGCCTGATAGCCTTCCCCGGGTACAACGAACGAAGGAATAATAGCGTTCGAGGAAAAAGGATGGCAGCCGTGGACCAGAAATACCCATTGGACAGGGGCCGACAACAGAGAGGGTGGACTTCCCTAACAATAGGTACTGTTGACCAGCTTTGGCCGAATTGTGAGGACCTTGTTGCTGAATGCATGATATATCACGTTTCCCTGACTCGGAGCCTCACGTATCTCTCGTAAAACGAATACAACGCATACCTACGACGAATTAGCTGTTTTTGGATTTTTTTGGCGCCACGAACTTGCTTTGTCTTAGTAACAAAACCTGTAAAGTAAAATAAACAGCCATTCCAGGCTTGGGATTTTCGTCCGGCTGCCCTGCCAGCGTCTCGGAAGTGATCAGATGGTCCTCCAATGACAGGATCAGGGCCTGTTCACTACAACAGATAGTGAAAAGATATTACCCATTTTGAAAATCTACCCAGAGAGTGATAGCCTTCCGCAGGAGATAGTCTCTTCCAATGTCTCCCGGGTTCGTCTATTCTACTGAACAGCTCCCGTGGCCTACCTCAACCCGTACTTGAACGTTTTTACTCATGAATCAATCAATCGATATGATAAATCAGGCTGCTGAATCAGCAGTTCATAACCCTACACAAGCAAGCACTTTCAGCGCCTCCTCAGTCAGTCTTCATCTTGTCACCCACCAGTAACGCCATGCAGCACGTTTTGTAATCGAAATCTCCATTATAAGTGTCATTATAACATATCACGTGTGCGTACTGTGTAATCGAATGAACAATCTTCTCAAAAACCCGGAACGTCGTCATACTTCGATAATTTGTACAAATTTTTAATGAACAACCGACTTAACTTTAAGAGATGAAAAAAAAGAAAAAAAACCTGAAAATCCCTGCACAACGGTTTATTATTTTGTAGCGAAAACCCTTCTGTTACAGATCATAGCTCTCTGTATAGGTAACCCGTATATATATTATAATATGTACTATTCTATGCATATTATGTAGATCACAGACCCTCCGTAGGTTAGTACCTAACCCCGTACTCGTTACTAGGTACCTATCTAAATCACGAGTTAAATGTTGCTAAAATAATTCTGCCGATGACAAACAGTAACTGAAATGACAAAAAGAAACGCAAATAATGAAGTTTTGAAGGAAAATTGTTGATGTGGAGTGAAATAGATGCCCCTTCTGCGTAGCTCACTGTTTTCTGTGGTCAATACCTACCTTCGCGGTCAAGTATAATGAACCATTGTGTAATAACTTGCCCATAAATAATACTTCAACGGTTGATCAAGTTGAAAAAGTTCCGATCAACAAAATCCAGCTCCTTCTTGGTAGATGAACCGTTGTGTAATAATTTACCGTTGTGAAATAATTCAACGTTATGTAATAATTTACAGTAGTGTAATAATTTGCCGTTGTGTAATAACTTACCACTGTGTGATAATTTACCCATCAATTATTATATAATACTTCAACGTTTGTTCAAGTTTCACAAGTACCTACCTACAAAATCCAATAGTCCATCACTTATCAAATGAAATAATATCTCAGAACAACCAAGTCGACTTCGTACACTAATTCAGAACAAAAGCAAATCAGAAGACGAAGAACCATCTTGTATGGAGATGTCGAATTGAATCGGATGCACAAGAAGAAAAAACGCAACCTCTAACCACCACTGTCGGCATGAAGAGTGTTTCTTCGTGGCACCCTCAAGAAAAACAACAACAACAAATTGGATCAAATGGATCTCTACTCAGCAGAGCCTTTGCGCGAAAGAAAGAATTTTTTTAGACCGAAAATAAAGGTAGATACGGATGATAGGCTGCCGATGGCGGACGGAAATTGCAATTTTGGAATCTGCGTATGCATAACGTGAAGAAAAAAAAAATTTGAGCGAGGGGGGGGGGATAGAATTTTTTTGCTCAGCGAATAGAGTTTTATTTACGGAATAATAAATCAAAAGAACGAAACCGATGAGCACGGGATCGTGTGCAACATAACCAATCAATATATCAGATGTTCAGCATCCAGTAGAGAGGAGGGACGGTAAAACAGGTTTCGCTTGCTATGATTCGTCTAATGGACAACAAAGATCGATCCGGGCTCCCGACCAAATGTCCGTATTATACTGCCGAAATGACGGCAATTCGAGAAGCTAATGGGGGGAGGAAAACGCTAGTGAAGATTTAGTGATTTTCACGGACAATCTCAGCTCAGTAACTAAACTGAAATGTATCACACCGTATAGTAGTCTCTCTTCGACGTAACGCGAGGTGTTACAAATGGTCCAGAACAGACTTGAGATGAACTGGAAAACAACACTTGCATGGGTAAAAGTTGGTTAATTGGCAATGAAACAGTGGATTGGTACGCCAAAATGGCTTTGAACAGCGGAATAATCACCGAAATGAAAACTCCCCGAACTGACGTTAACCCATGGATACGCGAACAACAACAAGTCCAGTGGCAAGAGGAGTACCGTCAAGACCCAGGAGGAACTTTTTACAAGACTGGATTCCCATCCGTCAAACAACGACCATGGTTTCATTGTGGAGGGATCTACCCTCGAAACATGATAGTTACAGTAACTGGCCTTCGAAGCGGCCATGGGCTATGTAAGAAGTGCCTCCGTGAAAAGGGAATGAGCCAGGACTCTTCCCTATGCAACACCTGCTACTCGGATGAAGAACTGGAGCACTTAGTGATGTTGTGCATCAAGTATGAAACTCGAAGGGACTCTATGCTCAAGGAATTAAGCAAAGTTGTACAAATGCCAACGAAATTCACAAGTATTGTATACTCCAATAACGCTGAAGTATATAAAATATGAAAGAAGAAGAAGTATATAAAAGAAGAAATTTGTAAAAGATTGTGACATAAATATCTGATCGTATATAAAAATAAATAAATGGCTATGGCGAAAGCTAATGCCAAATTAAAAAAAAAAATCCAGTGGGTGTCGAGTTTTGGTTCGTCTTTGGCGTTGTAGAAAAATGTCCATCGCTCCTGTTCAATTACCTCAACCAGGATGCCTCATAATTACCATCTCGAATGTCGATGATTGGGTATCTCCCCCAACCACGCACAACCAGGTACCTGCTACTACGCTTGTGAACTATGAACGTCGTCAGAAATTACAAAGAAACAGACGATTTGGTAACTGATACAAGTAACTCAGCTACGAGTAAGTCCAACAAGATGTTTACTGACTTGTTCAATTTGCGTATTGTGGCTTTGAGGGTGTTGAAATCCGGTCGGTCCGCCGGCTCCTCCGCCCAACACCTTTTCATGAGAGCAGAAACCTCTTCGTCGCAGCAGAGGTCGCTCGTGGTTGGCCGCAACCCAGCACCGCTCCGCACTCCTTCGACGATTTCTGAAACAAGACAACAGAATTATGCTCCTTCAGTTATAATTTGTTTGATTCAAGAACCACACGCTTCTACCAACCGCGACTCATTGATACCAATCTGAAATTACCATACAAACATCGAATACAACAAAAAAGTCTGCCAAGTTGGGTGGGCAGTACAGCTTCCTCACTTATTGTAACACTGACGTGTAGAATCAGTTGGTAAAAAATGATGCAAACCCCTTCACAACGGTTTGTTATTCTGTACAGAATACCCTTCTGTTACAGATCACAGCTCTATGTATAGATAACCCGTTTATATTATATAATATGTACTATTCTATACATATTATATGTAGATCGCAGATCCTCGGTAGGTTAGTACCTAACCCCGTACTCGTTACTAGGTACCTACCTAAATCACGAGTTAAATATTGCTAAAATAATTCTGCCGATGACAAACAGTAACTAAAATGGCAAAAAGAAACGCAGATTGTTGATGTGGAGTGAAAAAAGTTGCAAAAGTACCTACCAACCAACTCCAGCCCCTTCTGCGTAGATGGTATAATGAACCGTTGTGTAATAATTTACTATTTTGTAATAATTTACCCATCAATAATACTTCAACGTTTGTTCAAGTTTCACTACCTATCAACAAACTCCAAAAGAGCCATCATTTTTCAAATGAAATAATATCACAGAACAACCAACTCGACTTCATACTTCATGATTACAATCATGTGCTCCCTAGCAATGATGATCTTGGGCCAATTCCCGATTGTTAGCGCGTCCCTAGTGATGACATCTGGGCTGAATGTATACAATTTCATTCACCCTGCTGTTGAAAAAGCCTGTCGGTGCAAACCTCCGGGCCTTACTGTGAACGAACGGCTGGACGCACAGTGCTCCGGGTGGTCTTAAAAAACTCCCAAGTTCGAGAACTATTTAAAACCGCAAACAAATTCGAGATAACGGCGTCCTGGGGACTTCAACCCCCATTTTTCACCCCTTAGAGATGACTGACACTGACGCCGAGCTTCGAGGACCAACTAGACCCCAAGTGGGACCTATAAACCGGATTTCGTCAATTTTGGTTAATGGTTACTATGAAAAGTGCGAAGTACGGCGGACAGGAGGAATTTTATATTGCATTTTCGGATTCTACATACCTTGAAACGGAAACCATCAAATTATGGGCGGGGGGGGAGGGGGGGGGTGTACTTTTTTTTCTCTTTCATGTTCGATTCCAAAGGCTCATTATTACAAATAATAAACCAAAATGGCGAGTCAAAATTATTGAATAGCAATCAAACATTTTTTACTTTTTTCAACACTTCATGTTCGCGCATGCGCAGACGAAAGTTACAGTGTGATTCCAATGAAATTCACAAGGAACCATCAAAGCGTTATTCCTGATCGACCCTCCAAGTTTGAACTAATTTCAGCGATACTTGAGGTAGTTTTGGGCGTTTAAAGTATTTCACATTTCCGCATGTGCAGACGAAAGTTGAAGTACTTTTTCAATGATATTTGTATGAGACCATCTGTCACTTTTCGATCATTATTTCGGGCAGATACGGGCGTTACAAGGAATTACCACAGACAAATAGACAGACAGACACGGAACCCAGAAATGTTCCTTGATGCAAAATGGTAGTGGAAATTTCAATTTTGTAGGACATAAATTTTTTTTCACTCAATCACGAATCCACAGCTTCCGTACCTCCGGTAGTAAGCAAGCAAAAAGTTGGGTGACTCAATCTGTGGACAATTTATTGAAATACACACACGTTTTCTAGCGAATTTGGTGTTTAAACGCAACATAATGGACGATCTGACCATGTTTTTCTCTTCAAATTCTTCACAACGAGATGAGCTTGCCAATGATATATATACAATTTTGAAATTCGTCCGGTAGGATCATTCGCACTGTGGTTTCTCTGAATGGGCAAAACCAAAAATTTTCAGCATAAGACTTATGCTGAAAATTTTTAGTTTTGCCCATTCACAGAACACTTAGTGTTCTTTGGCCAATTTTGATTGGTGCTTTGTACTGAGCTGGAAACGGTCTTAAACTCTTCCTTTTAAACTCTTCATTTTCCGAGGACGTGCTCCCCGCGGTTTTCACCAACAGCAGGAGATCTTTTAGGACGAGCTCCATGCGGTTTTCACAATAAGCAAGAGATCTTTTGGGACGAGCTCTCCGCGGTTTTCACCAACAGCAGGAGATCTTTTAGGATGAGCTCGATGCGGTTTTCAGCAACAGGAGGAGATCTTTTAGGACGAGCTCCCCGCGGTTTTCACCAACAGCAGGAGATCGTTTAGTATGTGGGAGAGGACGAGGGAGAAGTAGCAAGTCGGGGGTCGGATCGTTGAATGCTGAGGTGGGCCAAAAGGGCAAGTATTTATAGGGACTTTTCCACCCGTCCCCGGTCCACAAGCGACCGTTAGAGTCAGTTGAGGCGGATGGCGGTTGGGGAAACCCCAGCTCGGCGTTCTCCGCGTTTATTTGGTAAAATCGTACGAAATTTACAGGAGCGGATTCTAAGAGGGAGTCACGACAATTATATTAATGTATATGAATACATCTTTGAAATAAATTATTATTATTTTGTTTGAGGAATGTGTACCTGGTCTGGAATCAAAATGCCCATGAATCGAAATTTGACAGGATTATGCGAAGGATGGGCGAAACGTAGTTTCGTCGATGGGGGTTGCCGGTAGGACGTGATGGTTTATAAAGGACCCTCTGAATTGCATTATGATTTCTCTCGGCTGAGCGCCAACGGAACCCGAACCCCTCGAGGTTATCAATCAAGCTCTGGAACGACCGTTCCTCGATAGCCAACCGGGAAGCGGTGAATCTGGAGACTTGTTAGCCCTCCCTGACTAACGCCCGTTCGGTATTCAATTTAACACGAAATCCGTCGGTCCCGCTTTTACAGTTCACGAAACTTCCCGAAAGTCGGTGTCAAGCGAGGAACCTGCTGATGAACTCCTCAAGGTGTAAAGCTCAATCACTGGTATATAATAATATGTGCAGGGGGAAGAGACCGTCACACTTAAGTTACAAATTTTTCAACAACTTGAACACGGCGACACGGAATCAGATTCTAACTTGACAAAACTTATTTTATCATTTGACTACGACTTATTTTGGGCGTATGGAGAGACACAAGTTTGTGGGGACTACGAATAGATCTTCTGTTACAGATCACAGCTCAATGTACAGATAACCCTTCTTTACCTATGTGGATCGCAGACAATCCGTAGCTTAGTGCCTAACCCCGTACTCGTTACTAGGTACCTACCTAAATCACTGTTTAATGTTGCTAAAATGATTCTATCAATGACAAACAGTAGGTAAAATGGCGAAAATAAATACAAATGAAGTTCTGAAGGGAAATTGTTGATGTGGAGTGAAAAATATTCAGTCCTGGTTGGATTTCGATCTCGGGAACTTTGGCGTTCCAGTCCGCCGCTTAGACCACTCGCTACAGCGCCAACCTGGCCGAGATATCACTGATGTGCGCTCCCAATTCAGCTTGATGCCTGCATACACCTTGCTCTTCAGGGTAAATTTTTATGGGAATAGCGTATAATGCTCCGGATGGTCTCAAAAATTCAGAAAAAATCAAACTTTAGAAATGCGACAAAACCCACGCCTCAAAATACAATTTTCCGAGACAGGGATATTCTGGGTATTTCAAACCCTATTTTTCACCCCTTAGAGTTGAGTGACAGTAACACCGAGCTTCAAGGACCAGCTAGAGCCCACAGAGGACCAAAATACCGAATTTCGTGAATTTTGATTAATGGGAACTAAGGGAAAAGTGGCGGAGACGGCGTTCGGCGGACGGAAATATTTTTGTATTCGATATTCTTATTCTACGTCCTTTGAAACGTAAACCATGGAATTTTGAGGGGGGTTAAACCATTTTTTTTTTAAAGGCAGATTCCAAAGGTTGTATAAAAGTTACTAATGCATGAGCACGCAGAATTGTTACTCAGGAACGGTGCCACCCGTTTCAACGAAAGGAAGGAGGACAATCAATCCGTTTCCTGCCTTCAACAAGGTAATATCACACCTCCCTCATTTTTATTTATATCACTCGATATTTAAACCACTTCATCCTTTTAACAATTCTGTGATTGCCCGATAGGTAGTCCCTTGAAATTGTCACCCTTCGAGAAATATAGGAATCCACCCCCTTAGGGTAAATTTTGCTTCCCCTTAATTTTAGACCCTTAAACAACCTTCTTGGAGGTTTATTCCTTAATTACCAAATAAAAAGGTATCGTGTGAGCAGAATCGTTGTCTACATAATACCTTTGCCTTCTCCTATAATAGCACCTAATTTAAAAGACATTTAGTTTATTAGTGCAATTTAAGAGAGTGGCCCAATCCGAGCAGAGTCAAGGTAAAAATAATATTTACCCACTCTGATACAAGGTTCAATATTGAAAAACGCTGCAAATCCCTGCACAACGGTTTATTATTTTGTACAGAATACCCTTCTCTTACAGATCACAGCTCTCTGTATGGATAACCCGTCTGTATAATATAATATGTACCACTCTATACATATTATGTAGATCGCAGACCCTACGTAGGTTAGTACCTAACCCCGTACTCGTTACTAGGTACATATCTAAATCACGAGTTAAATGTTGCTAAAATAATTCTGTCGATGACAAACAGTAACTGAAACAGCAAAAAGAAAGGCAAATAATGAAGTTCTGAAGGAAAATTGTTGATGTAGAGTGAAATAGATGCCCCTTCTGCGTAGATCACTGTTTTCTGTTGTCAATACCTACCTTCGTGGTCAAGTATAATGAACCGTTGTGTAATAACTTGGCCATCAATAATACTTCAACGGTTGTTCAAGTTGCAAAAGTACTGATCAAACAAATCCAGCCCCTTCTTTGTAGATGAACCGTTGTGTAATAATTTACCGTTGTGTAATAATTAACCGTTGTGAAATAATTTACGGCTATGCAATAATTTACCTTTGTGTAATAATTTGCCGTTTTGTAATAATTATCATTGTGTAATAATTTACCCATAAACAATACTTCAACGTTTGTTCAAGTTGCAAAAGTACCGATGAACAAAATCCAGCCCCTTCTTGGTAGATGAACCGTTGTGTAATCATTTCCCACTGTGAAATAATTTACCGTTATGTAATAATTTAACGTTGAGTAATAATTTGCCGTTGTGTAATAATTTACCATTGTGTAATAACTTACCCATCAATAATACTTCAACGTTTGTTCAAGTTTCACAAGTACCTACCAACAAAATCCTGTAGTCCATCACTTATCAAATGAAACAATATCGCAGAACAACCAACTTGACTTCATACAGCCATCCTTGATTATAATCAGGTGCTCCCTAGTGATGATTATCTGAGCCGGATTTATACCGTTTGATTCACGATCGTGTTGACGAAGCTTTTTGGTGCACACGAACGGCTGGACGTACAATGCTCCGGGTGGTCTTAAAAAATTGTTTGGCTCATGAGAAATTTAATAACGTAAAAAAACCATACCCTTCTACCGAAAGTTTTCGAGCTACGGCGTTCTGAAAATTTCAACCCCTATTTTGAACCCCTCAGAGATGACTGACAGTAACGCCAGCTTCGAGGAGCAACTAGACCCCGAACGGAACCTATAACCCGAATTTCATCAATTTTGGTTCATGGTAACTATGAAAAGTGGCCAGTATGGCGTACGGCGGACAGACAGAAATATTTTTATTGCATTTTCGGATTCTACATACCTTGAAACGTAAACCATCAAATTTTGAGGGGGGTTAGAATTCTGATTTTCATGCTCAATTCCAAAGGTTCATTATTGAAAATAATAAACCAAAACACTATTCACCCATACCGCTCGTCACGTTGGTATTAAACACGATGTCAGAAATCGATTTTGTGGTGTATCGAACTAATAAAATCATTCTTGGGGGCAAAAACCCCTCTTGGGAAACACTACGTTGCCGAGGACGGCCTGAGGGCATCGTTCAAACCGAAAGGGAAATACGGTGGGAGCTGGCGACACGAGAAGACGTCCGACGGGTAATAGGGCCGAGGATGATGTCTGGGACGGAGTTGGACGTATTTAGCGTCAGGTCACGTGGAAAGGAGGATTGATCCGAGGGTCTTTGCTCCCTGGAGGATCCGACCAGCACGTTACGGAGGCGGCGGTGTCAAGAGCCTCACGCTCTCCTCGGCAGAGAACAGCGATGTGCGAAAAATGCGATACTTGACGGAAAAACAATCGCGAAGAAAACGGAATTGGCGCACCGAGATGTGTAATAATTGAAACAAGTTGAACGGTAAGTGGGGACTGGTCCAGAGATGGACCCACGTCGGCGTTGCAACAGCAGTTAGGAAAAAACTCAACTTTTCAAAAGTGGGAATTTGAATTATTTAAGCAAGTAAAACACGTTTCGTACCATACAAAAATCTGCTGTAGAATCAACCATGAAAACCCTTTACCGGTTAAAATGATCGAACCTACACTTCATCCTCCAAATTTCAAATTTAGTGACACCTAATGGGTACGTATTTTTCACAAGTTCCATTCATGTTCCGCTTCATGTTTGAAATTTTGGGTTTGCGATTATTTTCAATGGAAATACCTTCAAATTGATATAAATTCATTGTTGGGGTGGTAGGAATAGAACAGGAGGTGTTTCCAAGGGAAAACGACCAATTTTTGTTTTTTGGTGCGACGTGGTACCCCTCAGCTGCGATACCACTTTCATGTAAACTAATAGATTCAACCAATAAACAAGTAGAGAGATGAGCTGTCCGACGGCTCGGGAAAAGGAACAGAAGGGTCCCTCCATCGAATTCCCAACGGCTCTCAATGGCCCTTCACGACCGTTGACAGGCGAGGGACGAGGTGGAGGCACCTTTATAAACTGCCCGGCTCGCCCGGCTCTTCATTCGACCGACCTCACTCTTACCTACGACTTAGGCCTCCTCTCTCTCCTTCCATTTCGCCTACTTCCTCCTCTAACGCTCGCTGTGGTGATAACCACGGGGTGCTAGTACCCTTCTCCCTTCGCGTCTGATGTTATGGTAACCGCGGGACATTCCCTCTAGCACTCGCAGTGGTGATAACCGTGGGGTGCTAATACCCTTCTCCCTTAGCGTCTGCTGTGGTGGTCACCGTGGGATGCTTCATCCTCTTTACGATCGCTGTGGTGATGACCGTGGGGTGTTAGCATCCTTCTCCTTTAGCGTCTGCTGTGGTGGTCACCGTGGGATGCTTCATCCTCTTTACGATCACTGTGGTGATGACCGTGGGGTGTTAGCATCCTTCTCCTTTAGCGTCTGCTGTGGTGGTCACCGTGGGATGCTTCATCCTCTTTACGATCGCTGTGGTGATGACCGTGGGGTGTTAGCATCCTTCTCCTTTAGCGTCTGCTGTGGTGGTAACCGCGGAACGTTCCGTCTAGCAATCACTGTGGTGATAACCGCGGGGTGCTACTACCCTTCTCCCTTAGCGTCTGCTGTGGTGGTCACCGTGGGATGCTTCATCCTCTTTACGATCGCTGTGGTGATAACCGTGGGGTGCTAGTACCCTTCTCCCTTCGCGTCTGATGTGATGGTAACTGCGGGACGCACCTTCCTCTAACACTCGCTGTGGTGATAACCGCGGGGTGTTAGCCATTCATAAGAGACTCCCAAGGGGCACGTCCTCCTCTCTCCTGCCACCTACCCAAGCCTGTACTACCTACCGCTCACTACACTGGTGAACCCCCAACAACAGCTCACCGTAGTAACGTTCAAGAACTAAGTTGGTATCGTATTTATCTGTGTTCTAAATCAGTTTTCGTGTCTTGTGAATGGGAACGAAAAGGAATTAGAATGAACTATTCAACTAACTCAAAAGAACTGCTCCTTTCAGGGAGTGAACTAACTGAGCTTAAGTCCCTCAAATGAACTACTATTACCCACCATTAACCCATCTAAAAGAAGTCATTCGTTCTAAGGTTCGTGTCGGTTTTGTTTGATTTGTTGTACATTTCGTGATGAACTGCGACCCGAGCGGTGCCAGTGGAAAACTGTGGTACATCGGACGAGGCTTTTTCCAAGAGGCTCTTGGAATAAATGAGCGGAACTCGGGGCGCTGGCAGGCCCAACGCTCCGGCAGGCGTCAAAACCGTCGGGCCGATAACCAGAAAACAATCGCAGTGACTCCGATTTGAACAATGGACGGAGAATCGATCGGCGTTCCCTTCCCTTGCGCGGGACGTGAACGCCTCGGAACATCGCGTTTGCTGTGAACCAAGATCACATCACAGTTAACGAGCCAATTCAACAAGATGCCCTCGTCATGCAGAACCAGCTCGGCTTTGAAGGGAATTTCGAGGTAGATTCAGTGCTTTAAACAAAACTTTCAGTCGCTCTAGCTGGATGGGCAGTCTGCCGGTCGGCAGTGCCCTCAAGTCCTTGTCACATGGGCTTATTATTCTACTGGACATACCTACTACAAATCTACTGCAAATCCATACACGAAGGTTTATTATTTTGTATAGAACACCTTTCTGCTACAGATCAACATTCTGTTACAGATCACAGCTCTCTGTATAGATAACCCTTCTGTATAGATCACAGACCTGTACCGTAGTACCTAACCCCGTACTCGATACTAGAAACCGACCAAAATGTCCTAAAATATTTCTACCAGTGACAAACAGTAGACAGAATGGCAAAAAGAAACAGCTAAGTTCTGAAGGGAAATTGTTGATGTGGAAGCAAAAATATTCAGTCCCGGTTGGGTTTCGATCTCGGGAACTTGGGCACTGCAGTCCGTCGGACAGACCACTGCGCTACAGCTGCTCCAACCTGGCCAAGGGATTAGCGATGTGCGCACTCAACCCAGCTAGATGCCTGCATACAAGCTGCACTTTAGGGTTTATTTTATGGCAAATTTTATGGCGACATCGTAAAATGCTTCGGATGGTCTCAGAAATTCAGAAAAAAATCAAACTATCATAAATGCGAAAAAACCCACACCTCAAAATAAAATTTTCTGCGATAGGATAGATACTCCGGATATTTCAACCCCTACTTTTCAATCCTTAGAACTGAACCAAATGAATTTTGATTAATTGGAACTAAAGCCGCGGACGGCAGAAGGAAGGAAATATTTTTATTCGATATTCGTATTCTACGTCCCTTGAAAAGGTAAACGACAAATTTTTGAGGAGGAGTTAATTTTTTTAACAATCAATCAAACACAACACACAACAACAACAGTAAATAACAGTCAGCAGTCAGTCAGTTTAACAGTAAATTCCAAATTGATTTGAAATTTAAGGTTTTAGTGTATTATTTTCAATATTACAACAAAACATCAAATGTCGAGTTGCCAAGTTGTACTATTGAGGCGATGATGTACACAAGTTCTGTACAGTCTTTTCTGAACCGTTCCTGTCGTTCTGGTTTCACAGCTGCGATTATTCAGTTAGAAAACTGTTATGCTGATTCCTCCGGACCCCCTAAACGGTCTATGGGAGCCCGCTGAAGGTACCGGGAAACTGCGATCCGGGAAGGGACTGTGAAAGCACGATGGGTTTATTATATGGGTCATCACCCAACGTTACCATGGCGACACCACATCCCCCTTCGCCATCCTACCAGTTCAATTTAGAGCTCGCTAACCTCCTCTTATTAAACGAAAGTTATCACTTTTACAAGTCTGGAGCGAGGCGGAGGATAAATTAAAAGTTCATTCTATGAGGGAGTCGTCCTGATATTAATGCACAGGTTGAATATCGCACGTTGATATAAGAACAGTGGGTCCAAGAAGGTTACATCTGCCCGCAAAGCATCAATAATTTTTTTTTCTGTAAGGTTACTCATCCTAAAAGCGAAGTAATAGTTTAATAATTGGATGGCGTTATGCAAATACCAGGTAAGCGACAAAAGTTGATTTTTGGGAAATTGCGATCAAAGTTATTAGGACTGTTCAGCCTGTTACGGTTGGTACTTAGGGGTTTTTGGATGTGCTCTACACGATTCTTGGGTCCTGCAGTCTAAAAAATGAGCCCTTGTACCTTTTTACAGCTTACCTGAGAATTGAAAAACTCGGAATGAAGGGTACGCTAATAACCAATTACCAGGTAAACGCCCTTTTGTCGCTTACCTGTTTATCGAAATTTGATGTAAGATGATTTTTGAACATTCATATGGCGTTTGCCTTGGAATTGCAAAACTAGAGTGGCATGTTTTGGCGCTTAGCTGGTTTTCAAATTTCTGTTTTTGGTGGTTACCTGGAAATCTGAGGACTAATGAGATGAATCTGGCGTTAAACTGTTATTTGCAAAATTAAAATGATCGAGTAGGCGGACATCTGTTAAATCGATTGGCCGTAATAATCGATGCAGTTGAGATATGAGTGCGAGACCACTCCAGTTCGAAAGATCTCGAAGAGCTGAATCCAGCCATACCAAAAACTCAATTTTGAGGTTTTGGCGCTTACCTGGTATTTGCATAACGCCGTCCAATTATAAAAAAGTTCCAGTCACAGCAGTGTTTTTTTACTAAAAACAAAAACAAAAAAACAATTTTTACAACCATTGTTCACCCATAACACTCTTGGGTATATTCCGATCGGGCTGCGAAGTTTCGGGACAACTAGGGCTCAAATGGAGCCTGTATGCGAAAGAACGAATTTTTTAGACCGAAAATCATGTAGTTTTTGCTGAGCGATTACATAGGTGTATTATTCACAGAATAATAAACCAAAAATGCCGAGCCTAATTATTCATATTTTTGGGGGCCAAAATTGGTGGAAACCATCACAAGTAGCCATTTCAATAATTCCACGTGAAAGAACCAATAAATGAAAGCGTTTTTTGGATTCTGCGCACCTTGAAACGTGAAAGAAAAAATTTTGAGGGGGTGTCATAAAATTTTTTAGCTGAGCGAACACAAAGGTGTGTTATTCGCAGAATAATAAACTAAAAGTCAACACTAACAAGAGTCGTCGTACTCCGTATCTTAATGGTCCCGATTGGTCTTCTTCGGCAGAGTTTCGCAGGCCCTGGAGTTAAAGAAAGTTCTTAGTTGGCCAATTCAAGTTTTAAATTGAACCAGTACCAGTTAGTGTTGTAGATACAACCACTGACGGGCCCTTGCAACTCAAAGTCCATGTTACCTACCTTTTTCAATCTTACGTATGTATCGTATAATAAATTATTGGAGAATGTCAAGTTGTTTTTCTATTTTCTTAAATAATACTGTAATTGAAGTGATAAGTCGCTTTTTACCACAAGCACAACAACTGGTTCAATATAGAAAGGAACATCCGTTAACTCGTTAGATTCAACACCCTGTTCGAAATGTATTTTGTACAGAGTCCCTATAGTTCTGAGATATGCTCCTACTGACCTACGTTACCCAGAAAACCTAACTAGATCCAAGTTTAAAAACGCTGCAAATCCCTGCACAGCTCTCCGTATAGATAACCCTTCTATATTATATAATATGTACATATTGTGTAGATCGCAGACCCTCCGTAGGTTAGTACCTAACCCGCGTACTCGTTACTAGGTACGTACCTAAATCGCGAGTTAAATGTTGCTAAAATAATACAAACGATGACAAACAGTAACTAAAATGGCAAAAAGAAACGCAAATAATGAAGTTCTGAAGGGAAATTGTTAATGTGTAGTGAAAAAAGTTGCAAAAGTACCTACCAACAACTCCAGCCCATACTACGTAGATGGTATAATGAACCGTTGTGAAATAATTTACATTGTGTAATAATTTACTCATCAGTAATACTTCAACGTTTGTTCATGTTTCACTACCTATCAACAAACTCCAAAAGAGCCATCATTTTTCAAATGAATTAACATCACAGAACAACCAACTCGACTTCATACTCCCTGATTATAAGCAATTGCTCCCTAGCAATGATGATCTCGGGCCAATTCTGGATTGTTAGCGCGCCCCTAGTGATGATATTTGGGCTGAATGTATACAATTTAATCCACCCTGCGGCTGAAAAAGCCTGCCGGTGCAAACGTTTGGGCCTTACTGCGAACGAACGGCTGGACGTACGATGCTCCGGGTGGTCTTAAAAAAAACTCCCAAGTTCGAGAACTATTTAAAACCGAAAAACATTCGAGAAAACGGCGTCCTGGAGACTTCAACCCCTATTGTTCACCCCTCAGGGATGACTGACAGTAACGCCGAGATTCGAGGACCAACTAGACCCCAAATGGGACCTATGAACCGAATTTCGTCAATTTTGATTCATGGTAACTAAGAAAAGTGCTCAGTACGGCGTACGGCGGACAGAAATTGTTTTATTGCATTTTCGGACTCTACATACCTTGAAACGGAAAATATCAAATTTTGAGGGGAGTTAATTTTTTTTTTTTTTTTCATGCTAGATTCCAAAGGTTCATTAATTATTGAAAATAATAAACCAAAAAGTAGGTGTGCATCTTGATTATTGTATCTAATTCGGAAGTCGACTCCCCTCCCACAACACAAAGCCCCAGGCTTTACAGTGGGAAGGTAATTTCCAGTTACGCAAGATATCTATAAGGTCGTTGTATGATTAATAATTATTGGAAATAAATTAATATTCATGCCTAAACCTCCGGCGGACGGTTATATAACCACACCGTAATATTTATTGCGCATTACGTAAAGTGTTTTTCTTAGCATTTTATTCGAAATAAACGACTTACTTTTAATCTATTTTATGACTTAGGGCTGTAAAGACCCACGCAGGCTCCATTTGGAACATCATGGACGGTTCAGCTGTAAAGAGCGATTGGCGAGGGATTCTTCTGGAACAACACAGCAAGTCCCCCTTTCCCCTAAAGCCGTAATACCCGTCAAACCGCTCCCATTGTTTGAACACAATCTTGGGATTTATACGAACAAACAGCTCGGAATCGTTAGAGAGAAGACCTTCCCTTGTGTTCCCAACACCCCTATCCGGCCACCTCATTTTTTCACGAACTGTCTCGTTGAAATTAGGCGAATTTTGCCGTTAAAATGTCATGAATTTATATTGAACCTGTCAATTTAATGAATAAACCTTAAAGGTAGTTCACTCGGGCTGACCGGTGAGCGAAATTTAATCAAGTTCAACTACAACAGAGACACATACAGGACTACAACAGACAACGAACAGTCGTATATATAATTTAGAAACTATAATTATTTTTAACGAACTGATGAAATCGATGGTGCATGTTGGACAAACTAATAATTTTAGTAGCTTGTGGTTTGGTATTAATGTTTGTAGGAAAATAGGTTGTGACAAAACCCTATGATTCTTAATACGTATGATTTAGAAAATCTAAAAATAACTCAGCCATTCGCAAGGCTTAAAGAAAATAGGGGTTTCCTTAGAATATCAATGTTATTCGTGATGAACAGGACATGTCAAAGTAGTCTATAATGGAAATAAATGATCATTCAGGTTCCATACGATGTAACCCCCAGTTCGTTTGACCCCCTTCATGAAAAACCGTGACAACGTTGTGCCACCTTCCGATTTTAAGGCCAATATTGCAAAGTGGCAATAAATCGTTATAAAATAATAAATTCGCACGTGCCAACTGAATGAAAATTCGCGTATCTACACAAAATTTACTGAATATAAACCAAAGGGACCATAGCCGCACACTACCTACGATCACGACTTCCAGGGATTTAATTGGCACAGGTACATGCACGCAACTCGGAGGCATTTTCTTATATAGCCCAGTCAAATTAAACCAAAAAGGGCTGTATCTTACATCAATTCGTAAAAAGCTGGAAATAATCTATTTATGTATTTAAATGTTTTAAATGTATTAATTATTAATAATTAAATAAATTTATTTAACTTTGGGCGTCCCAAACAATTGTAATAGGTGTGAGTTTTCAACGGTTCCTGGGGTGACTTTTGGCAGCCAAAAAACCGTGAAATGTTGGCACTTTTCAGTTTTTGGGTTATCGAAACTATTCACTCTGACCGAAACTGAAGAGCGCTAAATTTTGCATTGAACAACTTCCTTAAACTAAACTAAATTTGGTTAAATATGGTTCAGCAGTTTGGTAAGGACCAAAGTCAAAAGTAGGCAATTGTTTCCATTCCGATTAAGAAGTAAGTTATGCTCAATTTTACACGCATTTAACTAAAAAATGGTTATTCCGAAGAAAAGTCATATACCTAACCTAAGTCGCAGAGCATAAAATACTGCGTTCAGAGAAACCCTATGTTTATTAAATTATTTAATTTTTGATTTTTGATTATGTAACATATCAAAATGAATTTTTCATGAAAGTAGAGGTGCTTTGAACGCAAAGGTTGATGCTGTACATACAACTATAAATAGGTATACCTATATGCCATTTTTCATTTGGAATAACCGTTTTTTCGTTGCAGGCTTATGAAAATGAGCGAAACAAACCAGTCAAAAAGGAAGCTTGCTTATTTTTGACATCCGGTTCCAACCAAATTGCTGAACCAAATTTGATGTTTAACTAAGCCATTCGACGCGAAAATTTATGTTTTTTAATTTTATTCCGGAAAATACCCAAGAGTGTTATGGGTGAACAATGGTTGTAAAAATAGGTGTTTTTTTTTTGGTTTTTAGTAACATCAGCTTTTGAGGTGTCGCTTTCCATTTTTTTTAGGACGAGGTGAAAGAATATGAAGTCGATTTTGACCACAGAGTGAACAATTGAGGTTCTAACGAAGTTTCAGCCTTAATTTTACGTTAAATTTTGGTCTAAAATCATCGCTCTTCCTCACACGCTTTGGGTACAAATTTTGGAACACATCAGGATCCTAGTTGTGCTCCGAAGCTCGGCCGCCCGATCGAAATACACTCAGGGGTGTTATTGGAGAAACATGGGTGTGGAAATAGGGGTTTTCGAGGTTTTAGTAAACATCAGCTTGTGAGGCATAGTTTTCCATGTTTTTTAGGGTGAGAAGGCCGATTATGAAGCTTATTTTGACCGAATAGTGAAGAATTGAGGTTGTAACGAAAGTTCAGCTCCCAATATTCATTTTTTATGAGTCAAAAACCTGAGAAATTGTCTGAAATCACCATAAACTTGAAAATGAATGAGTTGCATGAGTTGCAGCTAAGTGGGTTCCTTCGAAAGAGTCACTCATTTTCGGATTCCTGTTGTTTTATAGCCCTGAAGATGGCAAATAAATTTGCCGAATCGTTGGCGTAGAAAAATTTCTACATTCTGACCGCCTCCCAAGATCGTATAACCTGGTTATAAAAAAAAATCAGTCATGCAGCATGACTTGATGAGCGAATTTTCAAAGAAATATTCGAATTAATGGCTATGGTTTTGAATAAAGGAAAACTTCGGTCTAAAATTTGGTTTTCTATGTATATTCTCTTCGTATTTATTTTAATTTGTACGTTTTGTCCATCCTGATTCTACCTTTTGTTTATTACGTAATTGTACTAAGTGCTTATTTATTTGATCGCTGTGGGTAAATTCAAGGAGTTGTACTAATCGTTTGCCTCCCCCTTTTTTGCTTCGAACTCTCGTCTTCAATTAATACTTCTCACATTTTTCAATCTGACCACTCTAAGGGGGTGGGGGTAAGAGTTTAAAGATTATCCTAGTTTTGGGTAATTTTTGCGCACTTTAAATGCTCTAATTTAAGAACGGATTTAGATATCTAAAATCCGATTTCACTATCGTGTTCAGCGTGCAAAAACCTTTAAAATGAGGGGTCACTTGTTAGAAAATAACATTTTGGGGATTTTTGGGTAATTTTTGCGCACTTTAAATGCTCTAATTTGAGAACGGATCAAGATATCTAAAATCCGATTCCACCATCGTGTTCAGCGTGCAAAAACCTTTAAAATGAGGGGTCACTTGTTGGAAAATAACATTTTGGGGATTTTTGGGTAATTTTTGCGCACTTTAAATGCTCTAATTTGAGAACGGATCAAGATATCTAAAATCCGATTCCACCATCGTGTTCAGCGTGCAAAAACCTTTAAAATGAGGGGTCACTTGTTAGAAAATAACATTTTGGGGATTTTTAGGTAATTTTTGCGCACTTTAAATGCTCTAATTTGAGAACGGATCAAGATATCTAAAATCCAATTCCACCATCGTGTTCAGCGTGCAAAAACCTTTAAAATGAGGGGTCACTTGTTGGAAAATAACATTTTGGGGATTTTTGGGTAATTTTTGCGCACTTTAAATGCGCCAAAACCCTCCTTAGAGTAGGCCAATTTCGCCCATCTTCGAACTTAGCCTTTCGATTGCCAAGATAGATTTTTTGTGCAAATTTGAGCTGTTTATCTCAATTCTATCGAGAGTTATCGTCTGGAGTGACACATATATAAATAAATATATATATATATATATATATATATATATATATATATACATATAAAAAAGTGTTAAATTTCAGGAATCGTTTTAGAATGGTCTGAAACGGATTTCTATGAAGAAAATTTCCAAAAATTTATATTATTTAAATTTCGAAGCCATTGCAATAGCTTCATTTTCTTTGAAAATTCGCTAAAAATAGCTATTTCAATAATTATTTAACATGAAAGACACAATTAATGAACAGCCAACATTTCTGTAGGTACGTCCAATAGAATAATAAACCCATGTGACAGCAGCGCTTTGGTTTATTATTCTGTGAATAATACAATCGCTCAGCAAACAATTTTGCAATACCCCCTCAAAATTTCTTCTTTTACGTTTCAAGGTGCGTAGATTCCAAAAAATGCAATGTCCGTCCGCTGTATCACGCATACCGGCTTCATTTTCGGTCTAAAAAATTCGTTCTTTCGCACACACGCTCCATTTGGGCCCTAGTTGGGTCCCGAAACTTTTCAGCCCGATCGGAATATACCCAGGGGTGTTATGAGTGAAAATGTGTAGAGAAATAGGTACTTCTTGCGTATTAGTAACATGAGCTTTTGCATCGTTTTCCATGTTTTCGGGACGAGAAGACCGAATATGAAGTCGATTTTGAACACAGAGTGGAAAATAGAGGTTCTAACGAAGTTTCAGCCTTAAATTTACGTTAAATTTTGGTATAAAATCGTCGTTCTTCCGCACACAGTTTGGGTCCCCATTTGGGAACACATTTGGGTCGTAGTTGTGCTCCGAAACTCGACAGCCCGATCGGCATACACCAGGGGTGTAATGGGACAAAAATCGGTGTAAAAATATGGGTTTTCGAGGGATTTTTGAATTATTAGTGAAGATGAGTTTGTGAGGTATCGTTTTCCATGTGTTTTTTTTTTAGGGCGAGAAGAACGAGTTGATTTTGACCGAAGAGTGAAGAATTGAGGTTGTAACGAAGGTTAAGCTCCCGAAATTAATTTTTTGGGAATCAAAAACATGGGAAATTGTCTGAAATCACCATAAATTTGTATAATAACACTAGAACTAGTATCAACAGGTGAATCAAGACAATTAAACGGCACTATCAATGATCAAAAATAATCTGTAAAAAAAGCCGAGTCTAATTCGTGTTTTTGGAGCCAAAATTGGTGGAAACCATCAAAAATAGCCTTTTCAATAATTGCACGTGAAAGAAACAATAAATGAACAGCCAAAATTTCTGTCAAGTCCAGTAGAATAATAAACACATGTGAGGAGGACTGTGCAGAGTTTTAAATTTCGTTCGTGTGATTCGGCCTCCGTCCACAGACTCCATAACCGACACAGAGGCGGTAATATAAGTACGTGATCAACAGGTGAACCGAAGTTAACGTCAATGACGTCCGCTGGGTAACAAGGTGTAATTTTCCACTCGGAAACCAGGTGCGGTTTCACGTTAACCGACCGCCAGCCTGGCGATCAATTAGACCTAAACTAACTGAAGGGCGTAAATGATTAATAAAGCGCACCTCGGGGACCGAGAAACCCAATGAAATTCACCTCGAACTAGGAGGTCAGAAGGGGCAGAGGCTGATTACGAGTAAAAGTTGATCGGATTACTGGTTTGACGATGTGCGAGGAAAAGCGCGGTTCACCAAGCGCAGGTGATTCATCGTAGCGACGCCTGAGCGCGCACGGGCTGAAACTCCGGCCTGCAAACAACGCGAGGGCCCGTAACTTGGCGAGAGTTTGCAGGGAATACAATATTAGCAACGGGATTATCTTGGAATCTCGAACGGTGGAGGAATAAAACCGTCAGTCGCCGCTTCAACCGAACGGGGTTATTGCAAACAGTGTGTAGGCAACCAACACCACCCAAACTTTTGGGATTCGTCGATCACAGTTACGCGGAGCGTATCTATGTAAGCTCGTCCCAGTTCCCGAATTTTGGTTTATTATTCTGTGAATAATACACCTATGTAATCGCTCAGGAAAAAATTTTTATAACACCCCCTCAAAATTTGTTCTTTTACATTTCAAGGTGCATAGATTCCAAAAACGCTTCAAAGTCCTTGTCACATGGGTTTATTATTCTATTGGACAAACCTACAGAATGTTGGCTGTTCATTTATTGTTTCTTTCACTTGAAATAATTCGAATAGCCATTTCTGATGGTTTCCACCAATTTTGGCCCCCAAAACACGAATTAAGTATACTTCTTTTTTTTCCTTTTTCTTTTTTTTTCAAATCATCTTTGACCATTGGTAGTGCCATTTAATCGTCTTGATCCACGTGTTGAAACTTTCTCTAGTGTTATTATACAAACTGATTGTGATTTCAGACGATTTCCCAGGATTTTGACTCACGAAAAATCAATTTTGGGAGCTGATAATTTGGTACAACCTCAATTTTCCCACTCTATGGTCAAAATCGACTTCATGTTCGGTCTTCTCGTCCCCAAAAACATGGAAAACGATACCTCAAAAGCTCATGTTACTAACATGTTGCTAAAACGCAAAAAGTACCTATTTTTGTGCACATTTTCACTCATAACATCCCTGGGTATATTAATTCCGATCGGGCTGAAAAGTTTCGGGACACAACTAAGGCCCAAATGGAGCATGTGTGCGAAAGAACGAATTTTTTAGACCGAAAATGAAGCCGGTACACGTGATACGGCGGACGGACATTGCATTTTTGGAATCTACGCACCTTGAAACGGAAAAGAGAAAATTTTGAGAGGGGTGTTATAAAAATTTTTTGCTGAGCGAATACAGGTGTATTATTCAAAGAATAATAAACCAAAATGCAATGTCCGTCCGCCGTACGCCGTCCGCCGTATCACGTGTACCGGCTTCGTTTTTGGTCTAAAAAAGTCGTTCTTTCGCACACATGCTCCATTTGGGCCCTAGTTGTGTCCCGAAACTTTTCAGCCCGATCGGAATATGCCCAGGGATGTTATGAGTGAAAATGTGCACAAAAATAGGTACTTTTTGTGTTTTAGTAACATGCTGGTAACATGAGCTTTTGAGGTATCTTTTTCCATGTTTTTGGGGACGATTATGAAGTCGATTTTGACCAAAGTGTGGAAAATCGAGGTTCTACCAAATGTTCAGCTCCCAAAATTGATTTTTTATGAGTCAAAAACCTGGGAAATCGTCTGAAAACACCATCAATTTGTGTAATAACACTGTAAGTAGTATCAACACGTGGATCAAGACGATTAAATGCCACTACCAATGATCAAAGATGAATTGAAAAAAAAAACCATCAGAAATAGCTATTTCAATTATTTTACCTGAAATAAACAATAAATGAACAGCCAAAATTTCTGTAGGTGTGTCCAATAAAATAATAAACCCATGTGACAAGGACTTTGCAGCGTTTTTCATGTAAACTCGGTCACCAATTTTCGTCCCCGGCATCAACACATACTGTAAGCTCGTCCAAAATATTTTGGCTCACGCCAACTGATACTGTAAACTCATCCAACACAATCTCTTGGTAAAGAACATGATCATACTTCATCTCGAATGTATTATGCATATCGTCAAAAGTGAAACAAAAGGTGCGTTTTAATAAAAAACTTGTCATAAAACATTAGGTAGGTACATAACAACATTCAGCAAAATAACATGTATAGCATTCGCACTTTGAATTAGTCTTTTCGCGAATTGAATTAAACTTTCCACAAAATGAATTAAACCTTTCGCGAATTGATTTAAACTTTCCGCAAAATGAATTAAACTTTCCGCAAATTGAATTAGACTTTCCGCAAAATGAATTAAACTTTCCGCAAATTGAATTCGACCTTAGCCAAATCTGTAGTTAAAAAAAATTTCAGCTTCAACAAAATGTATAATTGTAAGCACAAGTGGTGTACAGAAAATACAAAACGGTACAGAAAATAGAAAATTAATACAAAAGTCAAACAAAAAATCAATACAAAGTCAATACAAAAAGGCAACAGTTAATGGAGAGGTCGTTCTAGAGCAGCAGTTGGGAGCAGTCGAAACATATCTATCACGTAGTTTGCACAATCTTGTGGCGTGATGGATTGAACACTTTCTGTGATAACTTCTGGAAGTTGGTGTTCTCTTTGGATGCCTAGAAGACCTCTTGCGTGATTTTTTATTTTGGAAAAAGCTTTTTCCACGGGGTTCAACATCGGAGAGTAGGGGGGCAAGAATTTTATATTCATTTCTGAAGAGGCAACGAGTTCACGAACTGCAAGTGATCTGTGTATCTGTGCGTTGTCCATGATTAGCAATGCATCTGGCACGGAATCTTGAAGTTTCGAGTTCAGCTCTCTCAAAAAATCACAAAACACAGCTGCAGTTGTTGTCCCCGTGGAAACGATTTTGAAATGAACGATTCCTAGATTGTTCAGGGCAACAATTAAGGAAGTGTTGCGTCCTCTTACCGTCGGAACAGTGACTACTGCCCTTGTTCCAGCTTTTGAACGCGCTTGAGATCGCCTCATATGGAGATTAAACCCTGACTCATCTATAAAAATTAGTTTTTCCCAGTTTTCAGGAATAGACTGGTTGAAGCCTACAGCGTAGCGTTTTCTTTGTTGTAACGTTGACACACAGTTCATCCGATCAAGTTCCATTGATGTTTTTTTAAGTGTAATTTTCAAATGACGTAATGCAGTTCTTGTAGATGTTTCACTTAGGTGTATGTTATGCTCCTGAAGGTTCTCCTTCATTTTCTTGAGAGTAATAGTTGGGTCAGATTCAACTATGTGCTCAAGTCTCTGTAGCACATCAGGCAACAACTTTTTCGGGCGGTGTCCACGCTGTTGGGTTCCTAGAACCGCACACTGATCCCGCTTGTACTTAGTAATAATGCTTTTACCTGTACTCAATTTCACACCAGCTCTTGATGCTGCATCCTTCAAGGAAAACCCTTCTTCGAAAAGGTTTACGAAAATCTTGCGCTTTTCAACAGAGATTGACTCATATTTCCCTCGGCGTCTTCTTACCCTGTTCCGAGTACCTGAAGTAATACTTGAATCACTGTCGCTAAGTATTATAAGTCGTCTACCGTGCCTACGATTATTTCTTCTGTTACGGAAATAATCCGAAGAACTTGACTCATTGTCACTCATTTTAATTTTTTTAAAAACGTTCTACCAATGAACAAAAATCGGACACTTGACCAACAACGGAGACGGAGGCACTGAGATAATGAACTAGGCATGAGAGAAGGAATACGTTTTCCTCCGTTCCAACCGGTCCAATTAGGTCCGGGAAAAACAACACAGAGAAGGAATGCTGAACCATGCAACGAGAAGGATTGTGGATCAATCAACAGGAAGGTATCAGGCTCTGGGTCGGCAGAGTTTGGACTATCAATCGGGACCGTGGTGGTTAGGTACTTTTCGGGTATCTAAGTCTAATTCAATTTGCGGAAAGTTTAATTCATTTTGCGGAAAGTATAATTCAATTTGCGGAAAGTTTAATTCATTTTGCGGAAAGTTTAAATCAATTCGCGAAAGGTTTAATTCATTTTGTGGAAAGTTTAATTCAATTCGCGAAAAGACTAATTCAAAGTGCGAATGCTATATATAGAACTATGCAACAAATTAACAAATAACTTGACGTTGCTACATGAATTGGTTGCTGTAGTAGCTGTGCAAGATTTGAACGAAAGACAGGCGATCAATTTCCCGTTCCAGCCGTCTTTGTAATATTTCGGTAATATTTTGGATGTATACAATTCCATTCACCTTCCTGTTGATGCCTGTCGGTGCAAATTTCTGGGCCTTATTGTGAACGAACGGGACCTACACACCAAATTTCGTTAATTTTGGTTCATGGTAATTAAGAAAAGTGCGAAGTATGGCGTACGGACAGAAATTTTTTAATTGCATTTTTGGATTCTACATACCTTGAAACGGAAACCATCAAATTATTTTGAGGGGGGGGGGGGGGTTAAAATTGTTTTTTTCATGCTCGATTCCCAAGGTTCATGATTGAAAATAATAAACCAATAAATTAGACAAGTAGGAAAGAGGCGGACGTCAGGGCCTTATCACGTATGTGTTTGGATTCTGTTTTGTAAGTATAAGAAAGTAGCAAATTGTTTAAAGACTACGTACAATGAGTAATAAATCCATTTTCAAAGTCCTTATTCGGACAAATGAAACCCCAGCAAAACACCAGAAGTAAGATGGAAATATTGGGTATGCACCTGCGAGGCGCGTGCGACTATTGGTGTCAAAAAAACACATTCGACTGATGGAAGGATAAGGCTACGCACGTGTCAATCTACAGAACTGTACATTTCCTGTTAGCTTTACTCAGACAACTCGGCTAACTACGTTCCCACTCATTTCCCTCTCGATACAAACCAGAAACAGCTTTAGATCACGTGCGAAGCCGAAACCAAGGCTCGGCCTCCCGCACTTTAACCTTGTTTTGGTTGAATTAGCCTGTTCTCTCACGACCGGAGGGTATCCGGCCGATTTCGGGGCGAGCAACATCGCTAATTACTTCGCTAGAATTAATTAAAGCACCGGCCTTCTGAAGTACCTTTCAAGTTACCTGTACAACGTAGCGATGCGGGGAATTCGGCGGATGCCGATTGCTGATTCAGGAGGAGCCTTGGTATGAGATGAAAATATTCCGCTTTGACGGGCTGCTTCAATTATTACATTTTCGAGTTTTACATTTTCCATAAAAGCACAGTCCACGAATCCAGTTGGAATAAGTTCCAATTTTGCTTTCCTGTTTGGTTGTTTTGGCTCACTAAACGATTTCCTAATTTCCTCGGATCCCAAATAACAAGAAAATCTATATCTAGGTACAGATCTATATTTAGGAACAGATCTATCTATACCAAGGTACACTGATCTATTATTGAATTTGGTAACATTTAGCCTAAATCAGCTGATGTAACGGGTAGGTAGTTCAGTATATTTCTTCAACGTCTTCTGAATTTCATAATGATCAAATCAACGTTGTGACGTAATATCTATAGAAAATTAAGGTTTCTATCTAAACGCCAAGCTAATTTCCTCGGATTCAAAATACCAAGAAAATCCATATCCAGGAACAGATCTATCTACATGAAGGTACACTGATCTCTCTATATCTAGGTACACTGATCTTTTACTGAATTTCGTAACATTGAGCCTGAATCAGCTGATGTAACCAGTACAGCAGTATATTTCTTCAACGTCCTCTGAATTTCATAATGATCAAATCAACGTTGTGACGTAATATCTATAGAAAATTAAGGTTTCTATCGAAACGCCAAGCTAATTTCCTCGGATTCAAAAAACCAAGAAAATGTATATCTAGGGACGGATTTATATCCAGGAACAGATCTATCTATATCTAGCAAGAGATCTATCTATATCTAAGTACACTGACCTATTATTGAATTTGGTTAAATTGAGCCTGAATCAGCTGATGTAACCGGTAGAGCAGTATATTTCTCAATGTCCTCTGAATTTCATAATGATCAAATCAACGTTGTGACGTCATATCTATAGAAAATTAAGGCTTCTATCTAAACGCCAAGCTAATTTCATCGGATACAAAATACCAAGAAAATCTATATCTAGGGACAGATTTATATCCAGGAACAGATCCTTATCCAGGTACAGATCCTTATCCAGGTACAGATCCATATATATCTAAGTACAGATCTACATCCAGGAACAGATCTATCTATATCTAGCTAGAGATCTATCTATATCTAGGTACACTGATCTATTATTGAATTTGGTAACATTGAGCCTAAATCAGCTGATGTAACCGGTAGAGCAGTATATTTCTTAAACGTTCTCTGAATTTCACAATGATCAAATCAACGTTGTGACGTAATATCTATAGAAGATTAAGGTTTCTATCTAAACGCCAAGCTAATTTCCTTGGATCCAAAATACCAAGAAAATGTATATCTAGGTACACATCCTTATCCAGGTACAGATCCATATATATCTAGGTACAGATCTACATCCAGGAACAGATCTATCTATATCTGGCTACAGATCTATCTATATCTAGGTACACTGATCTATTATTGAATTTGGTAAAATTGAGCCTGAATCAGCTGATGTAACCGGTAGAGCAGTATATTTCTTAAACGTTCTCTGAATTTCACAATGATCAAATCAACGTTGTGACGTAATATCTATAGAAGATTAAGGTTTCTATCTAAACGCCAAGCTAATTTCCTTGGATCCAAAATACCAAGAAAATGTATATCTAGGTACACATCCTTATCCAGGTACAGATCCATATATATCTAGGTACAGATCTACATCCAGGAACAGATCTATCTATATCTGGCTACAGATCTATCTATATCTAGGTACACTGATCTATTATTGAATTTGGTAAAATTGAGCCTGAATCAGCTGATATAACCGGTCAAGCAGTATATTTCTCAACGTCCTCTGAATTTCACAATGATCAAATCAACGTTGTGACGTAATATCTATAGAAAATTAAGGTTTCTATCTAAACGCCAAGAGCACTCGCAAATTAACGGTTCAGCAGCCAGCTATAATTTATCCATTCCAGGGTCTCTTGAAACGTTGAAGCTCCGAGGCAATTACCTAATTACCGGTGTAAGAAAAATCCTCCCCGAACCTCCTCGCAGCTCCTCCGAGGTTCTCGAACGGCTTCGCCGATGTAGGTTTCTTCATAAATCCAAATTAAGCGAGACAGACTGAGGCTAACGAGGGTGGACTACTTCGTTAAAGGTTCGACAGGTTGCCAAATGATTATAATTAATTTCAACCCCAGTTCTACCGATGTTCTCACAATTATGATTCGGTTAGGTATATAATTACGTCGCTTATTTTCAGGGTTTTCGACCTGTTATCTTAACCAGGGTGTTGTGGACGGGAAAAGCCAGCTTGCGCTTTTGCATTATGCTCGAAGAAATGAAAAAAAAATTGATGAGGTAAGCGCAAGGTAAGGCTAGTTTGATAGGCCGTAGGAGAGAGAATGTGCCCCGTCGAGTCTTTTACGAATAGGTACCACCCCGCGGTTTTCACCACAGCGAGCGATAGTAGACATGCCAGCACCCCAGTTTTCACTTCAGGGAGCGATAGTAGACATGCCAGCACTCCGGTTTTCACCACAATGGACACTAGAGGATAGCTACCACCCCGCGGTATTCACCACACCAAGCGATAGTGGACGTGCCAGCACCCGGGTTTTCACCACAGTGAGTGCCGGATCTTTTCGGGAAGCATATCCCAGGTTTTCACCACAACGAATATGCGAGGGAGAGTTTGAGAGGAGGCGCAAGGTAGGAGATGGAGAAGTGGCTGGTAGGAGTAGAATCGATAGAATGAAGAGCTGGGCGAGCCGGGCGCCTTATAAAGGTGCCTTCACCTCGTCACCCGACTACCAACGACCATTGGGAGTTAATGGAGGGAGACCCTTCCGGGCTTTCACTGAGCCTTCGCACAGCTCGTCTTTCTCCTTGCCATTTATTGGTTAAATCAAACATATTTACACTGGAGTGGAATAGAGGGGTAGGGTACCACAACAATTGATAAAGTTGTTTATTTAAGGGGTAAAACTAGGGTTAGCAAGCATCCAGTTCCAGACCTCATATTATGGGATTCCTTCCAGATTTAGGGCTTTCCGGGGGGGAGCACGAGGGTAGGTATTGACACACAGAAAACAGTGATCTACGCAAAAGAAGGATCTATACAGGTAAATGATAAGCCGTTGTGTAAACAATTGGAGCGTTTTTTAGTTCCTGGCGTGTGAAAATTAGCATCAAACACTCTTTTCAGTCATGAATATAGAAAAATCTGTCCAATTTGGACTGCCGATTCGGACTAAACCACCAAACCAAATTCAATGATTATAATTATGGTCATCCGATGCAAAATTTGTTTTTTTTTTAAATTTTGGTTGCGTAAAATCTTCTGCATGTTGCACCCTTATTAGAGTCCCCGACTCATATTTTATAATATCCAGACTCATATTATAGTCCCAGACTCATCTTTTATAATATCCACAGACTCATATTACAGTCCCAGACTCATCTTTTATAATATCCACAGACTCATATTATAGTCCCAGACTCATCTTTTATAATATCCACAGACTCATATTATAGTCCCAGACTCATCTTTTATAATATCCAGACTCATATTACAGTCCCACTCATCTTTTATAATATCCAGACTCATATTTTATAATAGCCAGACTGATATTATGGTCCCAGACTCATAGTCCCAGACTCATCTTTTATAATATCCACAGACTCATATTATAGTCCCAGACTCATCTTTTATAATATCCACAGACTCATATTATAGTCCCAGACTCATCTTTTATAATATCCAGACTCATATTACAGTCCCACTCATCTTTTATAATATCCAGACTCATATTTTATAATAGCCAGACTGATATTATGGTCCCAGACTCATAGTCCCAGACTCATCTTTTATAATATCCACAGACTCATATTATAATAGTCCCAGACTCATCTTTTATAGTATCCACAGACTCATATTACAGTCCCAGACTCATCTTTTATAATATCCACAGACACATATTACAGTCTCAGACTCATCTTTTATAATATCCACAGACTCATATTAAAGTCCCAGACTCATCTTTTATGATATCCACAGACTCATATTACAGTCCCAGGCTCATCTTTTATAATATCCACAGACTCATATTATAGTCCCAGACTCATCTTTTATAATATCCAGACTCATATTACAGTCCCACTCATCTTTTATAATATCCAGACTCATCTTTTATAATAGCCAGACTGATAGTATGGTCCCAGAGTCATCTTTCATAATATCCAGACTCATATTATAGTCCCAGACTCATCTTTTATAATATCCAGACTCATATTACAGTCCCAGACTCATCTTTTATAATATCCAGACTCATATTATAGTCCCAGACTCATATTTTATAATATCCACAGACTCATAGTCCCAGACTCATCTTTTATAATATCCAGACTCATATTACAGTCCCACTCATCTTTTATAATACCCAGACTCATCTTTTATAATAGCCAGACTGATATTATGGTCCCAGAGTCATCATTTATAATATCCAGACTCATATTATAGTCCCAGACTCATCTTTTATAATATCCAAAGACTCATATTATAGTCCCAGACTCATATTTTATAATATCCAGACTCATTATTGTCCCAGAATCATCTTTTATAATATCCAGACTCATATTATTGTCCCAGACTCATCTTTTATAATATCCACAGACTCATATCACAGTCCCAGACTCATCTTTTATAATATCCAGACTCATATTATAGTCCCAGACTCATCTTTTATAATATCCAGACTCATATTATAGTCCCAGACTCATCTTTTATAATATCCAGACTCATCTTTTTTAATATCCACAGACTCATATTACAGTCAGACTCATCATTTATGATATCCACAGACTCATATATTATAGATAGTCCCAGACTCATCTTTTATAATATCCAGACTCATATTATTGACCCAGACTCATCTTTTATAATATCCACAGACTCATATTACAGTCCCAGACTCATATTTTATAATATCCACAGACTCATATTATAGTCCCAGACTCGTCTTTTATAATATCCAGACTCATATTATTGTCCCAGACTCATCTTTTATAATATCCAGACTCATATTACAGTCCCAGACTCATCTTTTATAATATCCACAGACTCATTATAGTCCCAGACTCATCTTTTATAATATCCAGACTCATTATTGTCCCAGACTCATCTTTTATAATATCCAGACTCATATTATAGTCCCAGACTCATCTTTTATAATATCCACAGACTCATATTACAGTCCCTGACTCATCTTTTATAATATCCACAGACTCATATTATAGTCCCAGACTCATCTTTTATAATATCCAGACTCATAATATTGTCCCAGACTCATCTTTTATAATATCCACAGACTCTATTATAGTCCTCCCCCCCCCCCACCATGAGGGCGAATTAGATGTAGTGAATCCCTTAATCGCCACGTCCCTTGTCACCTCCTTCGGCATTAATATTCCCGAGTCGTCAAGTTGACATTTACGTCGGGTTTTGTATTTTCTGCCGGTGGAAAGCCCCTTTAGAACTTAAACCGCGCGGGAGCTCAGTAAACTGGATGAGGCGATCCCTTCTAAGCAATCTAACAAGGTCTCAGCGGAGATTATCAGACTTCGGACAGGCGCGGCGACAGTTAAGAGCAAGTCTGAGCCTCTAAATCAAATTCCATCAAGTTTCTTGATTTAAGCTTCCTTGTCACGTGTTCGAGCTTTCCCGTAACATGAGAATATCATTTTAAAGAACACCTGGAAAGATTTTCACACTTTTCATTCAGTATGAACTTCGATTATAAATAATGAGTACAAGTTGTGGGTTTCACGAATTTTTTAATCGCAACTTTCCAAGTTGAAATAATCGTCTATCTAATTACTGTTAATCTACCTGCAATACTTTTCCCCACTATAGTTTGCGAATAGGAGTCCGAGATGAAATTCGTATTGTAATATCCATACAAATTGTTTCCGCACACAAAAACGCTGCAAAGTCCTTGTCACTTGGGTTTATTATTCTACCGAACATACCTACAGAAACGTTGGGTATTCATATATTGTTTCTTTCAGAATAATTGAGATAGTTATTTTTGATGGTTTTCACCAATTTTGGCCTCCAGAAACAAGAATTAGGCTCCTTTTTTTTACAAATTATCTTTGATCATTGATAGTGACATTTAATTGACTTGATTTACCTACTGATACTACTTGTAATTGTCTTGATTTACCTACTGATACTACTTGTATCAGTCTTGCTACACCAATTTTTTGTGATTATACACAGTTTCCCAGGTTTTTGACTCATAAAAAATGAATTTCTGAAGCACTTCGTTACAACCTCAATTCTTCACTCTTTGGTCAAAATCAACTTCATATTCGGTTTTCTCGCCCTAAAAACACATACCTAGGTGTATTATTCACGGAATAATAAACCAAACGTGATATTGTATCGATTTTATTCAAATTTCACGACTTATTACTCCACTAATCAACAGGTTTTGACTTGATTTTCTCGTCAATTCCCGGGAGGAAAAAACCTGCAGGTAGGCAGACTAATTATACTTGCACTAAGTGAGTCGAACAGGACGGAGTATTTCTGCTCTGCCGTATGGCTTATTTATATAAGAATACCTGAGAATGCCTCACTCGATCATCAAAGAAGCTCAACTTACCTGAAACAAAACAAAAAACAATAAAAACGATGCTTTGTTGTTGTAACCAGAACTTGAAATGTGACTTTTTTTATTTTTCTGTATTTTTAGGCTTAGCCCCTCAGAAGCCTTTTTCGTTTTTACGCTTTTTAGACGATTTCATTATTTTGAGGGGGGAAAAGCGGATTTCTCCATTTTCGACCACTCTGAACAGGAATACATCGAAAAAATGGGAATTTACTCTCCTTCACGTAGCTGAGTGCGTGTGCGCGCGCGTGTGTGTGCAACCATTTCTGCGAATCGCCACAACTCACGTCCCAATGGTCCGAACTGGCTCAAATTTTGATGGTAGTTCGGGGTTAGGTCCTCGTTGGTCGCATATCAATTTCGTCGAATTCGTGTGAGCGACTGCGCATGCGCAAACGTGGACATTTTCGACAAAATACTGCCTATTATGAATACGGACAATTATTGATTCCACCCATAGTACCAAGGTCGCGCCATGTAATCCATGGAAAACGATATCTCAGAAGCTCATCACTAAAACCTGAAAAATCCCTCTAAAACCCCTATTTGTCCAACCTTTTTTCCCCAATAATACCCCTGGGCGCATTCCGATCGGGCAGCCGAGCTTCGGAGCACAACTAGGACCCAAATGCGTTCCAAAATTTGTTCCCAATGCGTTTGAGGAAGAATGATGATTTTAGACAAAAATTTAACGTGAAATTAAGGCTGAAACTTCGCCAGAACTTCAATTTTTCCACTGTTTGGTCAAAACTGACTTCATATTCGGTCTCCTCTTCCTAATAAACATGGAAATTGATGTCTTTACACCCATTTTTCACCCATAACACCCTTGGGTATATTCCGATGGGGCTGCCGTTTCGGAACACAACTAGGGCCCAAATGGAGCCTGTGTGCGAAAGAACGAAATTTTTAGACCGCAAATAGAGTAGATATGGATGATATGGCGTACTAAATAGGTGTATTATTCACAGAATAATAATCCAAAACGTCGACTGCCCACCAGTGACTACCATAAATACAGGATAGACGTAACAGATCCGTTGCGCCCGAGATGACGGGAATAAAAGCGGAAGAAGCGAATAAATTTCAGAGAGCCCCCCCGAAAGAAAGATTATAAGGGAAAAGGCTCTGGGGATGAGGATGGAAAGGGATCGATGATAGAATTTAATAAAAGGGGCCTTCTTCTTGAATGTTGGTAAGAAAAGTAGGGTAGAAGGGTCGATGGGGGGATGAAAAGCTTGATAACCTGAGTAGACTCCTACCGGAACTTTTTCTCCTTATCCCCTTCGTATTGGAGAATGTACGTTCCTAAGGCGAAAGGTGGCGGGTTAGTGGGGGAATAAAAGTTGGATTAATAAATACCTCGGAACAAAATATTGACCATTCCTAAACCGTTTAGGGATATGAAACAGGAGGGAGGGAATTCAATTTTAAATTGTGTTAATTCAGAAATAATTGACCTAGAGCTCCGGTTACCAGTTAATATTCTCCCACGGAAAAACGCCGGCCAGCTGGATGAGCCGTAGGTATAAGGTTCGCCGCATCGTTATTTTGGTTCATTCATTAATTGAGGCAGAGAGTTCTAAAACTCGTTACTTCCAGGTGAACACAAATTTCTCAGAAAATGCGAAAAACTTCCCCAAACAAGACCGAAGCCCGAAAACAAAGCATTCAGTTTTTTTTTCTGCAAACTACGGCACTCACGAAGCAGGACCCAAGAGAATAATAAATTTGACTGAAAAATAACAGAGAAATAGGCCAAAATAATTAAATTTGGAACAAGTGAGTTCTGAAACAAACCCTTGGAACGGAGTTCTGTTTTGTTTTTTGGAACAAACAAGCTTTGGAACACCCTGAGTGGAATCCAACGAACGAAGAAAAAACACTATAGGTACCTATTTTGAAACTTGTATTAATATAAAATAAATGAAAAATATAGGTATGCATAATTGTTTTGGTTTATTATTTTCAATAATGAACCTCTGGAATCGAGCATGAACAAGAAAAGTTTAACTCCCCTTCAAAATTTGATGGTTTCCGTTTCAAGGTTAGTAGAATCCGAAAATGCAATAAAAAACTTCTGTCCGTCCGCCGTACTCCGAACTTTTCTTCGAAAAAATGTAATTCTCGGGCTGGCTCAATACTCAATTTAGGGCATCAATTAAATTAAATCCTAATAATTAATAATACTAATAAATTATTAAACCTAATAAATTATTATCTCTTAAATTATTACACAACTGTCATTATATTTGTAAATTATTACACAACGGCTTATTATTGTGTGAATTACTACACAACGGTTTACTATACTATGTAAGTACGCAGAAGGGGCATCTACAGAGGTGAATTATTACACAACGGTTTATTATTTACCTTATGCTTCATGAATAACTACAGAAAATGAGTGGTGAATGATGAATGATTGAATTATTGAATCACTCAAATTTGTATGAAACTTTAATTCCGGGGCCGGGTCCAGTAGGCAGGTACTCGATTTAGGGCTTTCGTGGAGGAGCTCGAGGGTACGGACCACCGAAAACAGTGATTACGAAGAAAGGGCATCTGTACACGTAAATAATGAAAAGTTGTGTAATAATTTGGAGCTTTTTTTGGTAGCGCCTTAATTGTATATTTAGAAAAAAAAGGATAAAACTACGTAAATCACATGTTTTTTTTTTTTCAATGAGAATCAGTGCTGAGAATTACCATTACAGACACCTAGGAAATCTAGACACACAGGTAGTCATGAAACTCGCCATTTCCGTTTGTAAACATTCTTCTGCCACTCTTTTTTGTCTGTTTTGTTTTCTGCTAACACCCCACTCATCGCATATTTTTATGAACTAACAACAAATAAGTAAAATACTAAAATAATAACAAGTATATAAATTATACTATACTATATACTATAACAAAATACCATATATAATATATAATATTATAATAATATACAATAAAATAAAATAATAAAATACACTATACTATATACTATAATAAAATACTATAATAAAAATGCTATGATAAAAACAAGTACTTATATTAAATATATAATAAAAACGCTGCAAAGTCCTTGTCACATGGGTTTATTATTTTACTGGACATACCTACAGAAATGCTGGCTGTTCATTTATTGTTGCTTTCATGTAAAATAATTGAAATAGCTATTTCTGGTGGTTTCCAGCAATTTCGGCCCCCAAAACTTAATTAGGTACGCTCCTTTTTTTTTTTTCAAATTACGATTGATTATTGGTTGTGCCATTTAATCGTTTTTATCCACGTGCTGACACTTTTTCTAGTGTTATTATACAAATTGATGGTGATTTCAGGCGATTTCGCAGGTTTTTGACTCATAAAAAATCAATTTTGGGAGCTGAACATCTGGTACAATCTCAATTCTCCACTCCTTGGTCAAAATTGACTTCACACTCGGTGTTCTCGTCCCCAAAAACATGGAAAACGATACCTCAAAAGCTCATTTTACTAACATGTTACTAAAACACAAAAAGTACCTATTTTTACACACATTTTCATTCATAACACCCCTGGGTATATTCCGATCAGGCTGAAAAGTTTCGGGACACAACTAGGGCCCAAATGGAGCATGTGTGCGAAAGAACGACTTTTTTAGACCGAAAATGAAGCCTGTACACACGGCGTACGGCGGACGGCGGACGGCGGACGGACATTGCATTTTTGGAATCTTGGCTCCTTGAAACGGAAAAGAAAAAATTTTGAGGGGGTGTTATAAAATTTTTTTGCTGAGCGAATACATAGGTGTATTATTCACAGAATAATAAACCAAAACAAGTAAATTAAATATACTATAATAAAAATAAGTAGGTATAATAAAAACAAGTACAAACGTCAAAACCACGCTGTTAAACAAGCGAGGAAGAGTAAAGTAAAGAAGGTTATTGGAGGAACTAGAGAGTTTTGTTTCAAGTCCAGCAAGGAAAGAGTTCAGCAAGAAACAGCTGGTTGGAACGAACGAGTGTTGGAACAAATTAGGAATTTTTTTGAGGGCCTAAATCAATATGAAGGAGCTAGCTTTCTTCCATTCTGAAAGGGCGCGTAAATATCTTTCAGAAATCATTGTCATCTCGATTTCGGTAAAATATGGAAAGAACGAGTATTGGAACCCACCGCCTCAATTATACAGGGCGTCCCAGTTCCTTCTGGAGAAACTCAGGGAATCGATTCTACTCTTCATCTGGAACAAAAAATGCTCGGTAGAATTTTTTCGGGAAGTTCTTCGTTTTAAAGATATCCGACACTTTCTGTTTTTCCAACTTTTCATTACCTTACCTCATAAAAACGCTAATAAAATCGAAAATATTGGGACTACAACAAATCCAATTACACCATTTGAAGGAAGTTGAATTTCCTGTAAGATTCTTCTGTTTTCAATGGTCAGAGTTACTTAAAATCTTGGCCAACATCAGTTGGAACATTTGAAAATTTCAAAATTTAAAATTGTGAAAGACTGCACGTTTTTCTGAGATTAGAAAAAAAAACCTACAACTTGTCAAATTTCACAAAACTGTCTTCATCTTACAGGCTTTACATAATTAGATTTAAAAATAACGTTGTAGTAGAGTTAAAAAATTATACTGAACTTTTGAAAAATGAGCAGAGGTGAATTTGGGGCGGGGGGGGGGGATTAATTAGTCCTCCTTGATGCTGGCATACGAAGGGGACACATCGAAGTTCAAACAACAATGAATGATTATAATTTTTTAACTCTACTACAACGTTATTTTTAAATCTAAGTATATCAATGTAAAGCCTATTAGATGAAGAAGTTTTGTGAAATTTGACAAGTTGTACGTGTTTTTTTTTAACCTCAGTAAAACGCACAATCTTTTTCACAATTTTAAATTTTGAAATTTTCAAATATTCCAACTGATATTGGCCAACATTTATTTTTAAGTAACTCTGACCATTGAAAACAGAAGAATCTTACAGGAAATTTTATTCGGGTTATTTCAACGTTTTTCAAACGGTGTAATTTGATTTGTTGAAATCCCAATATTTTCGAATTTATTAGCGTTTTTCTGTGGTAAGGTAATGACAAGTTGGAAAAACGCAAACTGTCGTTTATCTTTGAAACGAAGAACTTTTCGAGAAATTTCTACTGAGCAATTTTTGTTCCAAATGAAGAGTAGAATCGATTCCCTGAGTTTCTCCAGGAGGAACAGGGACACTGTATAATTCAAGTCGTTGAGTACTTACTTGGGCACCAAAGTCAACTACGTGGTCAATAAGAAAGGATTCGCTGTTGCCGCTCGCACAGGCACTGCGATTGTTCTAATCCCGAAGGGGCCACCCAAATACCGATGATTTTTTGAAAATTCCATCAAAACTGGGTGGACAGCAGACGCAGGACGCTCCGATCGCTATGAAATTCAAGGGAAGATAATTTAGAGACTCCGCCCAATTAGGCAATACCCACTAGAACTGAACTACATAGTTCGAAACTGTAGGACCGGATCTACTATTACACAGCACTCGCTCTCTACGATTACACTTTCACTATTATCAGAGGTACGCCATCACTCTTATAGCTTGAATTACGATGCCATAACAACGGATGTTCACCAGATTTCAATCAGCCACAATCTTAAGATATCTAGTCTTAAGATAGCTGCATCTAGCCGAAACTGTCAGCTGATCACGACCATATTTTCACCCAGTTTCGTACATGGGTTCTTGTACATACACGCAAGCGAATGTCGACATATATATTCGTTTTTGTACTTTGGGTCGTGAGGGAAAAACGCTAAAAATTATTACACAACGGTTCATTATTTTTAAAATAAATCATTTGATGTTAATTCATGAAGCGTAACGTTAGTTCACGTTACAAAAGTACTGTCAACAATATCCAAAATAACCATCGTTGTTCAAATGAAATACCACGGAACAACCAACTCGATTTCGTACAGCCATGCGTGATTATAATCAGGTGATCCCTAGCAATGATATCTGGGCCGGATGTATACAGTTTCTTTACGATCATGTTGACGAAGCACTTCGTTGCACACGAACAGCTGGTCCTACAACGCTCCGGGTGGTGTCAAAAAATTCTACAGTTCGTCAATTTTTTTAAAATTAATTATAAATTAATTTTAGTAAATTTTTAAAAAATCGAGCTACGGCGTTCTGAAAATTTTAATCCTCAATTTTTCACCCCTTAGAGACGACTGAAAGTAACGCCGAGCTTCGAGGACCAACTAGGTAGACCCCAAATGGGACTTACAAAGCAAATTTCATCAATTTTGGTTCATGTCAACTAAGAAAACAAAAACGCTGCAAAGTCCTTGTCGCATGGGTTTATTAATCTATTGGACATAGGTACTTACAGAAATGTTGGCTGTTCATTTATTATTTCTTTGATGTGAAATGATTGAAATAGCTATTTCTGATGATTTCCACAAATTTTGGTACCCAAAAACACGAATTACGCTCCTTTTTTCAAATTATCATTCATTATTGATAGTGCTATTTCACTGTCTTGATTCACCTGTTTACACTTTTTCTAGGGGTATTGGATACAAATTTACGGTGTTTCAGACAATTTTCCAGGTTTTTGACACATAAAAAATGAATTTTGGGAGCTGAACCTTCGTTACAACCCCATTTCCCTCACGCTTTCGTCAAAATCGACTTCATATTCGGTCTTCTCGCCCTAAAATACATGGAAAAACATGCCTCAAAAGCTCATTTTACTAAAACACCAAAAACCCCTATTTTTACACCCATTTTTCACCCATAACACCCCTGGGTGTATTCCGATCGGGCTGCAAAGTTTCAAGTCATAATTAGGGCCGAAATGGAGCATGTGTGCGAAAGAAGGAATTTTTTAGACCGAAAATGAAGTCGGTATGCGTGATACGGCGGACGGACATTGCACTTTTGGAATCTACGAACCTTGAAATGTAAAAGAACAAATTTTGAGGGGGTGTTATAAAAATAATTTACTGAGCGCTTACAAAGGTGTATTATTCACGAATAATACAGCGGACGGGCGGAAATTGTCTTATTTAATTTTTGGCGGCACCCGATGGGGGGGGGGGGGGGGGTTATATTCATGCTCGACTCCAAAGGTTTATTAATTATTGAAAATAATAAACCAAAACGGGGGATTCAGTTGTATTGATCCCTCCCTTGTTGAGATTCATGACGGGACGCGCTGGTCAGCCGTGTGTTTTCAACTAATACGAAGAGATTTAAATGAGGGGGAAATGCAAACAACCGACAAACAATCTCAACGGGAGTTTTAGAGGCTGTTAGTGGGTTGAAAGGTAGAAAACATTTTCCGGATCACGGAACCGAGGAGGTTTGAATAGCAAACAGCGCAAACGTGTTCGCGCTGAAAGGATGAGGGATCAAACTGAATCACGAGTGCATCTCTGTAATCTCTCCACGTGCGAAACAAAGTCACCGCACGCGCTAACCAGTTGATTCCGCCGAACAGAATTATATTTCTGATAAAATGAGACACGAGCTCGTTTGAAAATGGTAAAAGATGAAAAATACATTCGTTATAATATCTGTCCGTAGGCCGATCGAATTTGAATTTGAATTTGAATTTTATTTCCTCCTTCTTTACATTGTAAGTAGATACGTTTACATTATACAATAGTAGTACCAAAATAATATTAGTGTCTTCAGGTACCTAAAGTCTCCTATGTAGTTCTATTTTACATCGAAGGAAAATGTAAGCCTATAAGCATAGCTTGTGCTGGCTTACATGAGTCATTACCAGAGCCCTTCAAATGCCATATTGCCATGGCGCCATACAAAAATGCCATATTCTGCAATTTTTTTTTTTAAATGCCATATTCGGCCGATTTTTGGGAAAATGCCATGTTTTACCTTTTTTTCGCCATGCTCCTTAAAAAAAATTTTTTTTTTTTAAATTTGAAGTGAAAATTTCTGTATGACATGAGGTTTCTCGAACCCTGAGGCCATTAGTGTAGAGGGATTACTAATGCCTCTAACCCTTTTGGAATGGGGTGCTTCCACGGGTCGCCACTCTGTCTGGTGAGGAAGCCACTCTGAAGGAAGGCTGGGAACCTGCTGATGTCCTCTCTATGAAAACCGCCCCGGCAACATCAGCTGATGTGGAGAGGACTTTCTCAAAAATGAAATACCTTATGAGTAATCGACGGCTGGGATTTTCAATGGAAAGCGTTGCAGCACACCTGATGTTTTTATTTAATACTAATAGGTAATAACTTAATTATTTGTATAAAGCTTTGTAAATAAAATAAATTATTTAGCACAAATAACTTGTATGTTGTGATATTATCGTCTCAGAATATCTGGGGTGGTCGGAGAGGGTTGAAAAATAAATGCCGTATTGAGAGAAATAAGTGCCATATTTGGGCCAAAATAAGTGCCATATTGCCATATTTTTTAGGGCCCTATTTCACAAAAATAAGTGCCATATTGTGAACGGCTCTGGTCATTACTCTTCCTCACTTGTTCTCATATTTAAGCTTAATTGCCAAGATTTACTTAAGTGTTTTTTTTTTGTTTTTTTAATTCTCCTATCGTTACAATATCTTACAGAGCAATAATCTTACAGTGAAATAAAGTTGAGAGTCTTCCGTAAGAGTGAACTGATGATACGGGTACACCCCATGAAATCTATATAGTCCAAGTATACTGCCGAATTTCTCTTTTGGATCTAAAACCTTATCCTTATAATAACAGTTACAATATCTTTCATTACAATTTATACTTTAGATATGTTGTGATCGGCTGCTCCTCCACAACCAATGTAATGTACATACATGTTGTACCTCAGAGTGGGGACCCCCGACCCCCCTCTGATCATGTCAGGGGCCTATAAAGAGCCGAGGGGCCAACAAATAGATAACCAATCTCAAGCTAACTTTCGGCCTCGTCTGTTCCATCCTTATTCACTACACTGGTGACCCCGAGTGGTGACACGCAGCCTCCGCCCGCCGTCTGCGACCGCGGTGCGACGACAGCGACGACAGCGCCTAGCAACGACGAACAACGCCGCTCAGCACCCGCCGACCGTCTGCGACGAGCCCCACCTCCGCAGCACTACGCCCGGCACACGCACCCCACTCCGACGCCCCAAAGCGCCGCCCCCACCGACGCCACACAGCGGCGCCCCACTCCGACGCCCGCCTCGACGCCCAACGCAGCGGCCCCCCGCTACTTCGCCCCACCACCCGATTCCTATATAAGGAAACGGATGCCGGCGCCTAGGGATGTATGATACTTCGAAATGTATCGATACATATCGTATCGATATTTCTAAAAAGTATCGAAAAGATCAGGCCGATACTTTCAAAAAGTATCGATACATTCAAGTATCGATACTTTTTACAAACTCAAAATTAGAAAAGTTCCGGCCTCATGGATTGTGTTGTTTTGCGCCTTCCCCTTCCAGTGTTCCAGTTCCACCATAGAATAATTCTATGCCTGACATAAGTGCACAGTATCAGTTGAGTTGTTTCACGTTTCCAGTCCTACTAGATGCCGGACAGTATCAGTTGAATGAGTGATCATCTCCATTTTTATGTCAAGGTTGTTGACAAATGGTGGGACTTCATGCAGGCATGGTAGCGATCAGGCTTTGCAGTCTTCTGTGAAACTTGGAAGTAAGAAAAGATCCTTGAAAAAAGTAACGGTGTCGATACCGCGAAAAAAGAAAAAGTATCCCGATACATTGCAAAAAAAGTATCAAAAAGTATCGATACTTTTTCTTAAAAGTATCGATATTTTGAAGTATCGATACTTTTTATACATCCCTACCGGCGCCTCGCACACTTCCTGCTGACACTTCCAGACGACACCTCTCCGGGACTGGCGCCTACAACGAGAACACGGACCCGAAACCACCGACACCCGCAGAAACGACTCCACCGACATCAACGCTCCAGCTCCGGCCGTACGACCCCGCATTCCCGCACGTCTGATTCGCCCAACTCGAGATCACATTGACTCACGAAGGCCTCACGACGCCGCATGCTAAATTCGCCCGCGCCCTCGAGCCCCGACAAGCGGACCTCTACGACGACCCCAACCGACTTCCGAGCACGAGAATCCGTCAGGCCACGCCCGCCGACTCCGTAGAGCCCTCCCGGCCGACACACCGCAACGCGTAGAACATCAAATCGTCACGAAGGGACCTCCATGCCACGCGAAACTTCGACGAATATTACCGGACCTCAACGCGAAAGCGTCGGCCCATTTCGGCGAATTACTAGCGGCTGGCACCATCGAACGCCAACAGCTACCAGACGTTGACAACTCGCCTTTTCGCCACGCACGCACCGTCCGACGGCTCCCGGCACACCGCCTTACTCAACCGACTTCCGACGACGAACTACCGCCAGTCCTCGCCCGCCGACTCACTCGAGCACTCCCGGCCGACACACCGACCCCGCTCGTTCGGCAGCTTTTCACACGCGCCCTTCCAGACAGCATTCGCCTTCACATAGCGGCGCGTGACGAACCCGACGTCACGAAACTCGCTGCTCTCCTCGATCGCCTCAAACCCTTCGCTCCCCCTCCTCGAGTCGCTACCGTCACCGAAGAGGTTCGTGTGATTCGAACAGACGACAACAGCGACCGCCGACGCAGCCACGACCGACCACACGCAGCGCGACGAACGGCTCGTGTTTCTACCGCCGCACATGGGACCCCCGAGCACAAAAACGCCGCACCCCATGCACCTGGCGCCCTCAACAACAGCCGCCGCGGCCGTACCCACGCACTCAACCAACATCCCGGCTCTTCATACGTCGCAAACGTACCGCCCCCAACGACACCGACCCGGACAGCCACAGCGGACCACCGCAACCAGCACACGCACCTCCCACGCCCGGCAACCGCCACCGCAACAGAACAAAATTTAACTAAATGTGTTACTTAAATTCTGGGGGGAGCAGTGTTGTGATCGGCTGCTCCTCCACAACCAATGTAATGTACATACATGTTGTACCTCAGAGTGGGGACCCCCCGACCCCCCTCTGATCATGTCAGGGGCCTATAAAGAGCCGAGGGGCCAACAAATAGATAACCAATCTCAAGCTAACTTTCGGCCTCGTCTGTTCCATCCTTATTCACTACAAGATACAGAACATTAACTTCAACCGATCTATTAATATCTTGAAAGTCTTTATAATTTACTTAGACTAGTACATTATGTAGGATATCGAGTCTTATTGCAGTCTGTGATCAATTCGTCCCTTGTTACAATATGTTTCTTCAAAATATCGATTAATTTGTTCATAGAGTAACGGTTGTCGTTCGTGAACAGTGGATGCATTATTTCGAATAAAAAGTTGAATACAACTATCATTCTCTATTTCGGACTGCGCCCCCAAAACGTATTCCTTATTTTAGGTAATTCCATCCTATAAGGCTTTCCTCTTATATATCTAAAATTATACCCAAATTCATTTTTATTCTTCAAAATATATTTACACAATCTAAAAGTGTAAAGCTGCTGAACACTTAAAATACGCAGTTCTTTGAATAAGTCGTACGTTGAGTACCTTTGATTTTTATTGAAATCTTTTTTCAGAACTTTCTTCTGCAAAACAAATAGTGGTTCAAGTACGTACTTAAATTTTCCTCCCCATATTGGAATAGCAAATTGTAAAGATGACTGTGCCATGGCATAGTATACTGTTTTTTTTTTGTATTATCCTTCAAGAATTTAAGCTTATTCCTAACGTGGTCGTCTCATTTAAGCTTATAATCGATGTAAACCCCAAGATATCTCACCATTCTTACTTTATCCAGTATATTACAATTGCAAGGAGTTATTCTCGTGGCGCATTTTTGCACGTGCATCCGAACTTGCAAGCTATTTGGCCATTCTTTTTCAGATACAACGATAGGTAAGATGTTACATTTTTTTACATTCAAGTTCAGCTTATTCAAGTTCATCCATAGTGTAATGTTATTGAGGTCTGCCTCAAGGTTAATTTTAGCATCCTCCCAAGTATGACCATCAACAATCAAAGCAACATCATCGGCGAATAAATACGTGCTTCCCAGCAAATTTACGTTAATTATATCATTCATATAAAGAATAAAAAAACTTGGGCCCAGGGCTGTTCCTTGGGCAATACTATATTCCCCTATTAACGTGGGATCGCTCCAAATATTACCGTTCAGAGCAATGATATTATTCATTCCACAGCAACGGACGGATGCAATTCTCCGCCTGAATGTTACGAGAGATAATATCTGAACCAGTTCCGAACTACCATCACCAGTTAAGCACTTCATATCGATTTTACGAGGAAAACACGTTCTTAGAAACGAAAAACTGGAGGAAAGGTTACAAAAGTAATATAAATACCTATGCTAATTCCTAATTAATATAGCTAATTTCTAAAATGAGCTGGTAAAATTCATGTTCAGCGAATTTTCAAAGAAAATGAAACTATTGCAATTGATTCAACATTTTCAGAACATGAATTTTTGCAATTTTTTTTATAGGCATCCGTTTCTGAGCATCCAGTTTACTTCCTAGATTCTAACAAAAATATATATGCATACTATAATATGCATATATAAAACTAAATTGTATACATACTAAATATTATATGTATATAAATATATCGAAAAAACAATGATATAAACATCAAAAACGCACGCACACACACACACAAACAATTTATTTATTCATTTATTTAAGGGTCACTCCAGACGGCATCTGACCTCATACATCATACAAATTCCAAATATTTCCAGAAATGTTCGTAATCAGAAGGATGAGTTCGAAGACGACCAATTTTCGAAAATTCTAAGGGAGTCAAATTTGAGTTTTTAGGGCTCAAAAATCGGTAAAAACTTCTAACGCGAAAAATTGATACAAAATCACTGAAAGTTGTGTGGAAGGGTGAGTAGACAGAAAAACACTACTTTAGTTGTTTTTTACACATAATAGAGGTCAAATTGGGATTGGGGGGAGGGGGGGTTACAAATTGGTATTAAGGGCCAAAATCAATGTTAATTCACCGGTCACGACGGAAAAGGGGACTATTTCGATTATAAATATAATTTTCTCCAAAAAGAGTGGGTCAAATTTATAAACATCAAAAATCGGTAAAAATGACTCAAATTAGGATAAAGTTATATTTACAGAAAAATTATGTATAATCTTTTTACACAATACATTTATTTGAAAATTCTCTCTTATAGCAATGCTGCATGACTGTAACCCCCCCACCTTTTTCCCCCTTCAATATAAGCTCATTACAGTACTGAGTGTTCACATGTAAGGGAATCCTGGTAGGTTCACGAATCTCGACCGACATCTAATAAGTGCCCAATCGAAAAGCTGAGACTTCACCCCTTGAAAGGAGACGAACCTGCGATACATTTGTAACAGTTCCTAATGCATGAGCACGCAGAACCGTTACTCAGGAACGGTGCCACCCGTCCCATTGGTAGGAAGGAGAACAATCAATCCGTTTCCTGCCTACAACCAGGTAAGACCTCCCACATTTTAATTTATATCACTCGATATTTAAACCATTTCATCCATTTAACAATAATTCTGCGGTTGCCGATAGGTCATCTCTTGAAACAGTCACCCTTCGGGAAATATATAAATCAAGCCACCCCCTCCCTCAATTGGTTAATTTAGCTTCCTCTTTATTCTCTCCTCTAAAATAAAGTTCTTGGAGCTTTATTTTTTGATTAACCAATAAAAAGGTATCGAGTCACAGCAGATCATTGTCTACTTAATATTATCATTCCCTTCTCCTATAATAGCACCTGATTTAAAAGATATTATTTTATTAGGGCAATTTAGTGACCCAATCCGAGCAGAGTCGAGGTATAAAATAATATCACCCACTCTGTTACACATTCTACAGAGAAGCGCAGGGAATGATGGATATGGAAAAGTGCACGAGTGATTTGAGCTATGCCACGGATTTTCTGGAGGGACCGGAAATCACATCACTGAAAGGCGCGATCCCGACAACGATACGGGCCGGAAAGACGGCGGCTTCACGTCGACACGTGCTGTGGGCCGTAATGTAATTACGAGAAAATCCGATAGAACGGCCAACACTGAAACCTGGCCCGGGCGTGGCGTCTGAATTGAATTTGTACCCACATCGGCTGGAATTCGCAACATGCAAAGGTTATACCGGCAGTATAACCTTGCATACTGCTGGCATAAACTTTCATACTTGCATACTGCTGGTATAAGCGACAGGTTGAAATGGTTCGTCTTCGGTGATTAAAGAACACGAATGCATCAGCAAGCTCGCTTATATCTGGGTCACCAAAGTAAACACAAATCCATGATACGTACCGCATTTTAACATCAACGCGATTGTCTGTCAGGTATAAATCTTGTCTGTCAGGTATAAATTTTGTTCGCTATCTTGTCTGTCAGGTATAAATTTTGTAATAGATTTTTCGCCCACTTCCCGAAGCCCGGTTGAGCTGAAATTGTGCATGTTCACTTATCTTTGGATGACAAAAATTGAATCAATCATTGAAAAAACGCTGCAGATTATAACACAAACATTTATTATTTACCTGTATAGGATGCCCCTTCTGTGTCGATCACTTTTCCTGTGGTCAATCGAGTCGAGCACCCCCCAGGAAAGCCCTAAATCAAGTACTGGAGTCGGCTCGGGAATGACAGTTTCATACAAATTCGTGGGATTCAATAAAATTCAATCATTAAATTACTTGTTGTTATTCATGAAGAATAACGTTTGTTCAAATTACAAAAGTGCCTGTGGTGAACGCGTGGTTTGAGGTAGGTTTGGAAAGATGAGGTTGAGAAGGTGAGGTTGAATGAGGAGGGCGAGAGCGTATCCACGCAGTTTTCACCTCCCTGGATGCATCTATAGGATGGGAAAATATCCGTCCGGTTTTCACCACTTTGGATATTGGGATAAGGAAATAACCGCACGGTTATCACCTCCTTGATATTGGAAAGAAAGGAAGGAAAAGTATCCGTCCGGTTTTCACCTACTTGGATGTGTCTGTAGGATAGGAAAATATCTGTCCGGTTTTCACCACGTTGGATATTGGGGTAAGGAAATATCCTCACGGTTATCACCTCCTTGGATATTGGAATGAGAAGAAGGCAAAAAATCCGTCCGGTTTTCACCTACTTGTATGCGTCTCTAGGATAGGAAAATATCTGTCCGGTTTTCACCACGCTGGATATTGGGATAAGGAAATATCCGCATGGTTATCACCTCCTTGGATATTGGAAAGAAAGGAAGGAAAAGTATCCGTCTGGTTTTCACCTCCTTGGATGCATCTATAGGATGGGAAAATATCCGTCCGGTTTTCACCACGTTGGATATTGGGATAAGGAAATAACCGCACGGTTATCACCTCCTTGGATATTGGAATGAGAAGAAGGCAAAAAATCCGTCCGGTTTTCACCTACTTGTATGCGTCTCTAGGATAGGAAAATATATGTCCGGTTTTCACCACGCTGGATATTGGGATAAGGAAATAACCGCACAGTTATCACCTCCTTGGATATTGGAAAGAAAGGAAGGAAAAGTATCCGTCTGGTTTTCACCTCCTTGGATGCGTCTCTAGGATAGGAAAATATCCGTCTGGTTTTCACCATGTTGGATATTGGGATAGAGAAATATCGGCACGGTTATCACCTCCTTGATATTGGAAAGAAAGGAAGGAAAAGTATCCGTCCAGTTTTCACCTCCTTGGATGTGTCTCTAGGATAGGAAAATATATGTCCGGTTTTCACCACGTTGGATATTGGGGTAAGGAAATATCCTCACGGTTATCACCTCCTTGGATATTGGAATGAGAAGAAGGCAAAATATCCGTCCGGTTTTCACCTACTTGTATGCGTCTCTAGGATAGGAAAATATATGTCCGGTTTTCACCACGCTGGATATTGGGATAAGGAAATATCCGCATGGTTATCACCTTCTTGGATACTGGAATGAGAAGAAGGAAAAATATCCGTCCGGTTTTCACCACCTTGGCTATTGAGATAAGGAAATATCCGCACGGTTATCACCTCCTTGGGTATTGGAAACAGAGGAACGAAAAAATATCCGTCCGGTTTTCACCTCCCTGGATGCGTCTCTAGGATAGGAAAATATCCGTCCAGGTTTCACCATGTTGGATATTGGGATAAGGAAATATCCGCATTGTAATCACCTCCTTGATATTGGAAAGAGAAGAAGGAAAAATATCTGTCCGGTTTTCACCACGTTGGATAATGAGATAAGAAAATATCCGCACGGTTATTACCTCCTTGGATATTGGAATGAGAAGAAGGAAAAATATCCGTCCGGTTTTCACCACGTTGGATATTGGGATAAGGAAATATCCGAATGGTTATCACCTCCTTGGATATTGGAAAGAGAGGAAGGAAAAATATCCGTCCAGTTTTCACCATGTTGAGAACATAGGGTTGAGGAGAAGGGAGAGTTGATGAGGTTGAGGTAAGGTAAGAGACAGAAGGCTCTGGTTGGAGAGAAGTCGGATGAATGTGGAGCTGGGCAAGCCTGGTGCCTGATAAAGGCCCCTCTACCCTTCCCCAGTCAACTCATGGCAGTTGGAGGGTGAGAGCTACCTGGCCCATCCCTTACCCTGCAGCTCGACTTCTCCCTCTCTTTATTGGTAACAATCTTATATATTTGTAGGAATGTTATATTTTAAGGGTACCATTACAGTACCCATCAACAAAATCCAAAAGAGCCACCATTCTTCAAATTAAATATCACAGAACAACCAACTGTACTTCATACAGCCATCCGTGATTATAATCATGTGCTCCCTAGCAATGATATCTGGGCCAGATTTATACCGTTTCATTCCCGATCATGTTGACTAAGCTTTTCGGTGCGAACAAACGGCTGGCCTTAACAAAGCTCCAGGTGGTCTCAAAAATTCTTGAGTTTGAGATCAATTTATAAACGCTAAAAAAACCATAGCCTTCTATTGAGTTTTCGAGCTACGGAGTTCTGAAAATTTCTACCCGTATTTTTCATCCCTTAGAAGTGACTGAGAGTAACACCGAGCTTTAGGGACCAACTAGACCCCAAATAGTACCTACAAACCAAATTTAATTAATTACACAAAAATTATTACACAACGGTTTATCATATACCTTACGCTTCATGAATAACTACAAATAATTAATGATTGAATTATTGAATCCCGCGCATTTTTATGAAACTTCAATTCCCGGGCCGGATTTAGGGCTTTCCTGGGGGGAGCTCGTGGGTAGGTATTGACCACAGAAAATTGATCTACGCAGAACGGGCATCTATACAGGTACATAATAAACTGCTATGTAATAATTTGCAGCATCTTTCTGAGATTTCAATGTTCCGTCAACGAGTGAGGTGATACTAGAGCAAGAGAGTCCCGCCCAGGCGGCAGGGGTGCACTGACGTCACTCGTTGTCAAAATTTTGAAATCTCATAGAAATATAGCTGTTTATCGTAGGCGATTGCGGTTGGTCTCAAAATGCTTAGAACGGGACCTACTTTCATTTCAAAATGGGAAAGCAATGTAAACAGAAATCATTCACATTTCAAAAACTGATCCCTATTTATTATTATAATAGTTCGGTGGGCATTTTAAGTTAACTACACTTCGCTTACATATATTATTATGACGTACACAGTTATACTTTAAAAGGATAAAGTAAGAGGCGGGAGGAGAGGATAAAAGTAAGTATTAGGTGTTTTTCTTCCTCACTACCAAAGGTGGGGGAAGCCTTGGATTCGTGATTGAGTAAAAAAATTGATGTCTTCCAAAGTGCAAGCATTTTAACATGGAACATGTTTTTACGGGGGTAAACCAGGCTGGAAAACGTCCCCGTCCAGTCCAGGTGAACTCGGCTCCCCTCCCCATCGCCCGCACAGTTCTCCCTCTACCCCACTCCTGCCAACCAACTCCCAGGAGAGCATGGCCAAACCCCACTCCGCCGAAAACTGCCCAGGGGGTTCTACCTACCCGGAAAACGCAAAAAGCAGCTGAGGACGTGTACCTATTACATAACACTGCTTTAGGTCGCTGGTCCGAGGCTTGGAAATCCCACGAAGTTTTTTACTTCCTCACTACCGAAGGCAGGGAAGCCTTGGATTTGTGATTGAGTAAAAAAAAGTTCATGTCCTCCAAAATGAAAATTTCCAATACCATTTTCCGTTTCAGACATCGAGGAACATATTATTTGGTTCTGTGTCTGTCTTTTTGTCTGTGGTAATTCCTTGCAACACCCATAGCTACCCGAAATAATGGTCGAAGTGGGCTGAAATTTCGAGGGTAGGTGCGGGTTGTGTCACAGATGGTCTCATACCAAAATCATCGAAAAAGTACCGTAACTTTCGTCTGCGCATGCGCAAACGTGTAATAATTGGAACACCCATAACTACCCTAGATATCGTTGAAATCAATTCAAACTTGGAGGGTCAGTCAGGAATAATACTTTGGTAGTTCCAAATCAATTTCATTGGAATGGTTTTGTAACTTTGATCTACGCATGCGCGAACACGAAATGTTGACCATTTCCTTTTAACGTTTCTAACTACGCGATAAATAGTAGTAGAGAGCTGAAATTCTGAGGGTATACGCGGGTTGGATCGCAGATGGTCCCGTTTCAAAATCATGAAAATCATTTAGTCTGCGCATGCGCAAACGTGAAATACTTGGAGTGCCCATAACTACCTTAATTATCGTTGAAATGAGTTCACATTTGGAGGGTCGATCAGTATAATACCTTGATGGTTCCGTATGAAGTTCATTGGCATCTTACTGTAATTCCTCTCTCCGCATGCGCTAACATGAAATTTTCACCGTTTCCTTATAACCAGAGCCCTTCAAATGCCATATTGCCATGGCGCCATACAAAAATGCCATATTCTGCCGATTTTTTTGTAAAATGCCATATTCGGCCGATTTTTGGGAAAATGCCATGTTTTGCCTTTTTTTCGCCAAACTCCTTCAAAAAAATTTAAAAAAAAAATTTGAAGTGAAAATTTCTGAATGATATGAGGTTTCTCGAACCCTGAGGCCATTAGTGTAGAGGGATTATGTACTAATGCCTGTAACCCTTTTGGAATGGGGTGCTTCCACGGGTCGCCACTCTGGTGAGGAAGCCGCTCTGAAGGAAGGCTGGGAACCTGCTGAAGTCCTCTGTATGAAATACGCCCCGGCAACATCAGCTGATGTGGAGAGGACTTTCTCAAAAATGAAATACCTTCTGAGTGGTCGACGGCTGGGATTTTCAATGGAAAGCGTCGCAGCAACCCTGATGTTGTTTTTTAATGATGAAAATAATAATAATAATAATAATTAATTATTTGTATAAAGCTTTGTAAATAAAATCAATTATTTAGCATAAATAACTTGTATGTTGTGATATTATCGTCTCAGAATAGCTGGGGTGGTCGGAGAGGGTTGAAAAATAAGTGCCATATTGAGAAAAATAAGTGCCATATTTGGGCCAAAATAAGTGCCATATTGCCATATTTTATAGGGCCCTATTTCACAAAAATAAGTGCCATATTGTGAAGGGCTCTGCTTATAACGCTTGTAACTACGCGAAAAATAGTCGTAGAGAGCTGAAATTTTGAGGGTACACGCAGGTTGGATCGCAGATGGTCCCTATCATAACGAACCTACCCAACTATTCTATACGTTCATGGTCGAAATAGGCTTTAATTTGGAGGGTAGGAGCGGGTTTGTCGATTGGGAATAATACTTTGATAGTTCTACACGAGCTGCATTGAAATCGTACGGTAACTTACGTCTGCGCATGCGCAAACGTGAAATACTTTAAACGCCCATAACTCCCTTAAATATCGTTGAAATGAGTTCCGACTTGGAGGGTCGATTAGGAAAAACACATCGATAGTTCCGCATGAATGTCATTGGAACCATACTGTAAATTTCATCTGCGCATGCGCGAACTTGAAATGTTGAAGTAATGTTGAAATGTTTGATTCTATTACGCTTGTTAGATAGTTTATTACTACTCTGTTTATTGCTATTCAATCATTTTGAAGCATCATTTTTTTACCAACTGATTCTACACGTCCATGTTACAATAAGTGAGGAAGCTTTTTTTTAAGGGCATTTGCGGGTTACGGTTCCGTAACTATATTTGAAGGGAACAAAAATCATCAGCAGATTATATTACATGCACTAGGATGATCGATTATTACACAGTTTACTAGTCGGCTCAAGAACTATTGAAAACACTCCGTCGATGTTATAGAAACTGCGATATCCGAAGCACGTACGTCCATGTTGTGGGCGTTCCAGGTTTGCACCCACTCGATAGACATAAACCGCGTATCTCCCGTTTCAACCTCGACAGGCAAATCCATCCGAGCGAATTTAACGCGCGGAAATTCGCTCGGCCGATATGGGGAAGCTTAGCAATGCGGGAGCTTCGACCGAGAGAGAAATCGAAAATCCTTTGGACGGTGAAGCTCCCGGCGAACGAGGAGAGAACGTTCTGAATAAAGATTATGGTAGCTGGAACCCAAATTAACGGAAGTGTCTTGTGACTGCAAGCGATAGGGAGAACATAAAGAAAGCTCGTATTAGTCCGGTTCAATACATAATATTACATATATATCTGATACAGGGTGGAAGGTAAAGGGTCGTTCACCCCTTCTTCCGGGCTTATGGCTCACTCCAAAAAAAATTCTACTCCCACTAAATCGGTAATTCTCTATCGATCTAGCCTATCGGCGGCTGTCCAAAAGTGTCCAAACGGGTACTGACTTCCTTATTTCACATGGGAACCCCCATTTTGGTTTATTATTTTCAATAATGAACCTTTGGAATCGAGCGTGAAAAAAAATTCGAACCCCCGTACGCCCTACCGAGCTTCTACTTGTCCTACCTAGTTACCATGAGCCAAAATTGATGGAATTTTGTAAATACGTCCCGTTCGGGGTTCTAGTTGGTCCTCGAAGCTCGGCGTTACTGTCAGTCGTCTCTAAGGGGTTCAAAATAGGGGTTGACATTTTCAGAACGCCGTAGCTCAAAAACTTTCGATGGTGGGGGTTTTTTTAACGTTATTGAATTTGTCTTGAGCTAAAAGATTTTTTGAGACCACCCGGAGCGTTGTAGGTCCAGCCGCTCGTGTGCACCAGAGAGCTTCGTCAACACGATCGTGAATCAAATCCGGCCCTGATATCATCACTAGGGAGCACCTGATTATAATCAAGGATGGCTGTATGAAGTCGAGTTGGTTATTCTGCGATATTATTTCATTTGATAAGTGACGGACTATTGGACTTTGCTGGTAAGTACTTCCGAAACTTGAACAAACGTTGAAGTATTACTGATAGGTAAATTATTACACAACGGTAAATTATTACACAAGATTCATCTACCTAGAAGGGGCTGGATTTTGTTGATCGGTATTTTTGCAACTTGAACAACCGTTGAAGTATTATTGATGGGCATGTTATTACACAACGGTCCATTATACTTGACCAGAGGGTAGGTACTGACCATAGAAAACAGTGATCTACGCAGGAAGGGGCATCTATTTCACTCCAAATCAACAATTTTCCTTCAGAACTTCATTATTTGTGTTTCTTTTTGCCATTTTAGTTGATGTTTGTCATCGACAGAATTATTTTAGCAACATTTAACTCGTGATTTAGGTAGGCACCCGGTAACGAGTACGGAGTCAGGTACCTACTAATCTACGGAGGTTCTGCGATCTACATAATATGTATAGAATAGTACATATTATACTATATAGACGGGTTATCTATACACAGAGCTGTGATCTGTAACAGGAGGGTATTCTGTAGAAAAAAAATAAACCGCTGTTCAGGGATCTGCAGCGTTTTTATTGCAGATTCGGATTCTACGTAACATTTCATCAATAACAGACCCCTTACTCGATTTTTTTACACCAACTCGAAAACCGGCCAAAATCGGAAAAAATTTTAGGCAATTTTTACCAAATTCAACAGCGGCACATGACTTTTGACTGTGGCTTTTTTTTTTCATGCTGAATTCAAGGGTATCAATTATTTTGAATTTCGAGCGCATTTGAGGTTTCAAATTCCAGCGAGAATATTTTTGTAGCGTTAAAATGGTTAAAACTGCTCCTAACGCAAATTCTGACCAAAATATTACACTAAACCTCACATGCATTCGAAATTCAAAATAACTGTTACAGTTGAATTCAGCGTGAAAAATCACTCAAAAGTCATGCGCCACACTTCGAAGTTGGTGAAAACTCCCTAAGTGTCCAATTTTGGCCAGTTTTGGAAGTGATGTAAAAAATCGGGTAAGGGGTCTGTTATTCATCAAATTTTGTGTAGAAACCGAATCCGCAATAAAAAAAAATGGGTGTTCCCATCTGAAATAACGAAATTAGTACCCGTTCGGACACTTTTGGACACTTCCGGACAGCCGGCGATAGACTAAAGAATTACCGATTTAGAGGGGTTAGGCGTCTAGTTTTTTTTTCTAGAGTGCGAAATTACCCCGGAAAAGAGCCATCCTTCACCTCCCACCACGTATATAATCAGATACAATAGAGTCGGAGAGAAACGTACCTCCTGATACACCACGTATGAGGTTTCCTGTACGATAAGTTATACAGCTGTTTCAGCTTCATCAAGAAATTGTGACATCAAGTTCCAACAGCCCAACATTTCGACTATCCCCAATCCGGAAGGAGCATTTCGGAGCCATTCAAGGAATTTTCGAGATGAAGCTACGAGATGAATAGCTAATAAACTGAATGGCATCGAATAACGAGGGCGATGAGAAAACTCGCTCGAGGCAGATAATAAATAGACTTGATGTGGAAAACGAATTGTACAGTGAAATTTTTATTCCATCAGCCAGATTCCAAATATTTGGAAATCCATAAATTAAAAATAAATATCAACGATCTTTTTACCCGTTAAAATAAACATGGAATGAAAGAACGTTGTCAGGGAGGCCAAGGCCCTCCAAGGGCTGTAGCGCCAGCCAACGAGATAAAGCAAGGTAAAATAAACACAGAACTTATTGCATCAAGAAGTTATTGTTTGCATATTTACATTATTGAGAATATTAAAAGTATTCCTCACTATGAGTACCTACTAGTTGAATTTGGCTAAGCACAGCATAATATACCAAAAGAAATATAAGAAAGTAATTACCATCATTATAATGTCGCGTTTCCAAGGTGTTTCAGTTGATATGTTCTCGAACTGAAGCAGTTCTAAAACTCATCCCCCACCCTTCAGAAAAACTTGGGTTCCGGTTTTGAAACTTTTAAAAATCAGTTCTGGTGGCTGGAAAAATACCTAATTTCTCGCGAATAAACGGTCCGATTTGTAGATGGTCTCCTACGCATTTCAAAACGCTCGGATCATTGTATGACGACTGCGCATTCGCAAACGCGACGCCTTAAGTCAGTGGTCCGCAACCGGGGTGCCACGGCACCCTAGGGTGCCGTGAGCCCCGTCCAGGGGTGCCGCAAGATTTTGAGATCGGAATAACTTTTTGTATAATTATAATAAGAAAGGAGAAAAAAACAAATATTGAACCTACTGCAATTTATTGGGACACGATTAAACTAAACACATCCCAAAACACTAACAGATCCGCTACCTAGTATAATATGTGTAAAACGAAGTATTATAAAAGCAACTGGAAGGCAGAGCTAGTGCCAACGTGGTCATGATTTGATCGGAAGTGCAGAGCAACAGCTGTTCAAAGTTCATTCTCCCTTGTTTTGTTTTCTTTTGTTTGTGTCCCGAGATGCCGAGATCAATCTGCTTGTACGATTCGTTCACGTCAGTGATTTAGAATTTATCCAATCCGAGTGGTTTTTTTTCAATCACTGTGATAAGTAGAAGTTCTCTTCGAAAAATGGATAGATTTGTGATTAAGGGCCGATTTCACCAACATTTTTAATCAAGGTTAGACGATCCTAATCACGATTTACGTTGCTTAATCATGGTTAACAGAACTGTTCGATTCCACCACACTCGGTTTAGCATTAACCATGATTAAGAACTAATCGGCCGATTTTGGTCGATTAGCGTTCTTAACCACAATTAGACAACCATTTTGGTTTATCATGCAACGAAACTACGTCAAATACGTCTTTCTTATAGTGATTTCGGTATTATATTTACACCTACGATGCCTCGCGCATTAGTGCGTGCTTTCGAATTATCATTCCAAGATGAAGATGATACTGTCGACCATCCTAAATAGACAAGGGAAAGCAGTGAAGATTTCATCGACTTTTCAATGCGGTACCGACTATCAAAACAACTGTTCTCAGCGTACTGGAACAAATAGAAGGCCGTCTAGAATCCCGCCGACTGCCAAGTAAGTTACATGCAGAACATTAATAGAAAATAATGTACCTACATGTAACTGCATATTATTTTCGCATGTGTAACTGTACCTGTTACAAGTTATTGTGCATGTAGGTAAACCATGAGATGACAAATTTGAAATATTTAGGTGCGCACTTATACTAGACTGGACTTCTATATGCAATTGTTTTTTCGAATAATGATCATAATAAATAACAGTAATCTCTAGGTAACATTTTTGAAGTAGGTGTAACAGTATCTAGAGGGATAGTAATGCTTTTCATAACGAGGTTATTCTTTGCAAATCTTTTTTACCTTTAATCATTACGCCCAAACACTTTTTGAAAATATATATTATAAAGCCACAGGAATTTGTAGTATTTATGTACAATTCGGCAATACTGGAACGTACCTATTTATGTATATAATGAAAACCAAAATGTATTTTTTTAGGCGCTGAGTAATTGATTTATTAAACCTATTATCACTATTTCTTTTCAGATTGGCAAGACAACCAAATGGAAATGGAGAGGATGAATAATGAAAGGCGAATTTGAGTTTTCACGTTGTATTGTTCTAATAAATAAAACCTTTTTAATTGACATTTCTCAATCACCCAAGCTTTGGCAAGTTCATTTTAGGAGGTACCTACCTACATCATAAATTTTAAAGTCAAAAACACTGTGTAACGATGAATTGATAGTAAATAATCAAAAAACAGGAATTGCTATTTAGGTCCTAATGGGTATGTAGGTTGTGAAATATAATCGTACCTACGGTAACAAAGTTCTCAAGTAAAAGGTAGAAGAGTAATTCTGAGTAGAGAGTTGAATTCGTCGCATATTCACAGTTTTATTGCACTCAACATAGTAGTTATTTTTTTAGGAGCACTACAAGTAAATTTTCATTCGACACTTCGAAAGCTGGATCCCCCTTCCTTTTTTTTTGGGGTTCATTATTAATGTTATACCTCATGATAATAGAAATGGCATAGAAAACAATCATTAAAATGACAGGCGATTAGTCTTGACAGCACTAAATAACCTGGTTTTGTTATAACCTCATTACACCACTGCCTTGTTGATACGGAACATATAGCATCCATAGTGAAGTAAATTGTGGTTAGCTAACCAAGATTAGTGGGATCCATGATTTGCATGGTGGAATCCAAACGACGTTAATCACGATTAAAAGGTTTGGTTAACTCAAATCTTGATTAGCTTAATCACGATTAGTGAGTTTTTGGTGAAATCGGGCCTAAGAAAGGAAGATTTGACGCTGATGAAAGAATGATGGATTGAAACGGGGTCTGATTCAACAACTGCGAGTACTTCTTGTTCACCAATTGTGACGCAGCCGACGAATGTGACATCGAAGCCCCCTACCACGAGTATGAAAAGCGGAGGTAAGAATAGGCAATACCTTGACTCCTATGAGGGATCCCAATCTTGAATCCTGCAATTGCTCGATCCTGCAGGATCCTGCCGCTTTTTGGGAGGTGCGGATCCTGCAGGATTCGTGCGTGGATCCTGCAATCCTGCAAAAATGTGAATAACAGTTTCCACTCTCGGGGGGAGTCAAAAATGGAGGGAACGCATTCCCCACCCCTCCAGCCCCCTCCTTCTAAGATCTTCTGCGTGAATCAAAATTTCCTTCTATGATTCACAGTTTCCCCCCATTTAGGCGCCAGCGCAGTCTTTTACCATTTTCATTTATTATCTTTTTGCAACATGATGGTATTATTAACTTGTGAGCTGATTTAAAGCTATGGATTACACGGCCTTTTGGGATCATTTCTCGAAATCTAAAGATGGGGTGCTACATGTAATATTTGCGAAAAGACCTTGAAGTTAAGCAATAGATCAATAAAAGGTCTTCGTGCCCATCTGAATGCCGTCCATCGATTCACGATTCCGCCTTCCTCTCCAGAAAAAGATGACTCTGAACCAGCGCAGAAGAAAGGCAAAATTACTACTTACTTCAGCAGTGGTTCTTCGTCGGATACCAGTCTGGAGGCCGTTCTCGCTCGTATGACTGCCAAGGATGGTATTTCTTTTCAAAGCTTTGTTACTTCTGATGACTTGAAATTGTTTTTTGTGAAATGTGGATTTAAGCTTCCCTCTTCCGCAACTACCATAAGGTCCATATGGTAATGAAGTATGCAAATCACGTGGACTCAACAGTGACACTCTGAACGCGTTGTGCATGCTTCGGTCGTTCTTACTAAGTAAAAACATCCAGTTTTCAATTCATAGCGTTTGTAAAAATCATAATAATTATATTCTGTCATTAAATACTCTTATTGACGACCTAAATCTTTTAATTTAACCTACATACCTATTAGGTATTTTATAATGACGTACCATTATAAATTAGCAGTTAATTAGGTAATTTAATGTATAATTAATTTGCGCTGTTGGGCAGATGCAGGATCCTGCAGGATTGGCAAGTTCGAGGTGCGGATCCTGCAGGACTGAAAATCCGTGCGGATTGGGACCCCTACTCCTATCTGACAGTCGGGTTTACCTGGTGTGGGCCTCCAGACAAACCGATTCCTAAGTGTGTTGTCTGTGGTGAAACATTGAGCAATGCAGCAATGGTCCCAAGTAAATTGAAACGCCACCTTTCTAGTAAACATTCTCATTTGGAGGACAAGGATGCTGTTTATTTCAAGAGGCTTCTTTCTAGCAATAATAAACAAGCTGCTCAGTTCACAAGAAAAGTCAAGGTTTCAGATAGAGCTCTCGAGGCTAGCTTCGTTGTTTCCCGAATGATCGTAGGAGAAATGAAAGCACACACCATTGGAGAAAATTTGGTTAAACCTGCTTGCAAAGGAATGGTACGCATAATGCTTGGAAATGCATTATGCATTATTGCATGCATTATTGCAGCAGCTTTGGAAATTGACAAGGACCCCTCTCGGCTGAAACTGTCGCTCGTCGTGTTGCTGAAATGTCGTTCGACATAAAAGACAGAACCTCTGAAATCATGAAAACCTCGCCGTTCGCGCTCCAAGTTGACGAATCAACGGATTCCACTGGAAAATGCCACTTGATAGGGTTTGCCCGTTTCATTGATGGAGATGAAATTGTCAGCCAGTTTTTTTGTTTGAAGGAAATGAAAACGACAACCACGGGAAAAGATATTTTCGAGACCATCGAATCATTTTTTGCTATCAACGATATACCGTGGAGTAACTGTGTTGGTATATGCACAGATGGAGCTCCAAGTATGATCGGCTCTATCAAGGGATTCGTAACCTTGGCAAAATCAAAAAACCACAGTCATGCAGCATGGCTATAAGAGCGAATTTTCGAAGTTTTCGGCATCTTCCTCCTCCGCCTAAAATTTTCTGAAAATTAATTTTCGGCCAATGTTTTCCCAACTTGATACCATACAAAATTAAAACAGGAGTAGTTTTACGCAAAGTAAAATTTGGGGTGGAAGGAGGGGGAGGGGAAAATCAAAAATGTTTTGAATACCAGAAGAGTAGGTAGGTACCTATTGGGTACGTAACAAATTTTTTGTTCCATTTTTTGCCGAGTAACACCTCGGTTTGTAGATTTTCCAACGCTGAACACGATGGTGAAGTCAGAATTGCGATATCCCATTCCGTTATCAGATTAGAGCAGACGAACCAGGAAGAACATCTCAAGAAATAACCACGTTCCTTCATCTTCAAAGTGCTCCAGTTTGAGAATGGAATGAGATATCGCAATTCTGATTTCACCATCGTGTGCAGCGTACAAAAACCTTTAAAATGAGGTGTCACTTGTCAGACTTTTTCATTTTGGGAATTTATGGGTAATTTCCCCCCCTTAAAACTCCCCAAAACTCCCCCTTAGGGTGACCCGATTCTGCCCATCTTCGAACTCAGCCTGTCGATTGCCAAGACAGATTTTTCGTGCAAATTTGAACTTTTTATCTCAATTCTTTCGAGAGTTATCGTCTGGAATGACACATACATATATAAATATATATATAAATATATAAATATATAAATATATAAATATATAAATATATAAATATATAAATATATAAATATATGTATAAATATATATATATATACATATAATTTTTGGTGTCTTCCGGCAGGGAATTCAGGATGGTCTGAAACGGATTTTGGTATAAAAATATTTCGGAAATTCGAGTTTTAAAAATTTTGGACCGAGAACAATAGCTTCCTTTTCTTCGAAAATTCGCTAAAACCCCAACATGGTTACAACTCACTGTTTTATTCATAGGGAAGCCCTCATGACAAAAACCTTAAGTCGAGAATTCGAAGTTGTTTTGAGCGATGCAGACAAAATTGTGAACTACATAAAAGCAAAACCACTGAAAAATAGGATTTTCAAACAGATTTGTGAATCTATGGGCGCAGAGTTCACAGGATTGTTGTTCCACACTGAGGTTAGATGGTTATCGAGAGGAAAGGTACTCACACGTCATTATGAGCTCAAAGAAGAAGTTCTGCTCTTTCTCATGCAAGAAAATCATGACGATTTTTGTGCTCTCTTGACAGACGACGACTGGAGGACGAGACTAGCCTACCTGGCTGACATTTTTCAGCACCTCAACGCTGTCAATTCTGGTCTACAAGGTCCTTCTGACAGTATTCTATCGTCCACAGACAAACTTTCTGCGTTTGGAGAGAAAATCGGAATGTGGCTGAAGAATTTGGAACAAGGGCACACTGATATGTTTCCACTGTTTTCTGGTGAGGAAAACTCGAACCCTCCTATTTTGCAAGGCATTGCAAACCACCTAATGAACTTGAAACTGGCCCTCGACAAATACTTCCCGGACCTGGACATCAAAAAGCATGACTGGATTCGAAATCCGTTTTCCACCATGGTGCAAGTAGAAGGCATGCCTCTTCAAACCGAATTTATTGATTTGATAAACGACCGAACTCTACAACTCAAGTTCAATGACGTCCCACTGAACACCTTTTGGATTGACGTTGCAGCAGAATATCCTCAGCTGTCGAAGAAAGCAATTGACATCCTTCTCCAGTTCTCAACTTCGTGGATGTGCGAACATGGATTTTCGACACTTGCGACCATGAAAACGAAAAAACGGCAAAGAATGTTGGAAAGCACATTAGAGGACGACATGAGGATTTGCCTTTCCCAACTGCCTCCTAGAATCCTAGAAATTTGTCGAAAACATCAGGGACAAATTTCACATTGATTCAAGTCACCAACCACTAAAGAAAAGAATTAACATTTTACTTACCTACCTACCTATTAATTATTAATTAAAGTTTTTGTGCTCTTTACTGAAAACTTGTTTCTATTCCGAACTTATTACACTGCGAAATTTTGTGTTTGTATGGTGGGGTGCCACAGGGTGAGGCCGTCACGAAAAGGGGTGCCGTGACTCAAAGAAGGTTGCGGACCACTGAAGGTTGCGGTACTAGTACTCAATTTCTCATGAACCAATTTCTAAAGCACGATTTTGATGAAATTTTCTTCAACCTACGAAGAGAAATTGTCTTTCATTTCTAAAACCACACGTTATTATGCTACATGCATAGCAACAAATTATTTATTATAAAAATTCTTGAACCCACCGCATATTTTGTAAGAAACTGTAAGTAAATAACCGGCCGGCTTCGCCACTCGATTTAGGGCTAGGTAAGATTTAGGGTTAGGGCTCAGAGGCAGGTAGCGACACATATATGGGTTATACAGGAAAAAATAAACCGTTGTGTAATAATTTGCAGCGTGTTTTATGACACAATTTGTATCCTAACCACATTTTCATCATATTTAAAAATTAGTTGTCTATTCCTATCACGAAAACTGTGAGTTCCTTATAACATGTTGGACGGCCATAAAACGGGGTACGAAAAATATCAACAAGAAACAAAATTCAAGAAAGCTATATTGGGCATAGTTCGAAGTTGTTGTTCTACAGTTCGATGTTTCAAAAATTGAAATCTCTTGTTGCTAATAATTATGAATCCTCGACATGATCTCTGAGGCAGAATGAAAGTTATTTAGGGAGCCTTCAGAAGAGCAAAACCTTCGAGCTTCAGCTTTCGAAGTGTTACAAGTTTGAGAGTTACGACCTTTCGCACCCCAAGCTCAACTCCCTCAGGATATTGGAATCTCCTGGTTGATTAAACAACGGTTCTTGTGATCGATAGCTGAATTTACCCTGACGTAGGTACCGAGCCCAACTGAATGTTCAAAAGAATAAACCAGCCGACGGAAACGTGCAGTCATTCCTAGATAAATTGTCAATGATATTTATGTCCAACGAAAACAATTTGAATTTAAATGGAATTTCATAAATACACGAACGGGAGATCGTGTATTATCTGCTTAAAGTTTCGGGACACAACTAGGGCCCAAATAGAGCATGTGAGCGGATGAACGAACTGTTGCAGATCACAGCTCCCTATATACAGGGTGTATCAGACTTGACTCGCCAAAGTTCAGGGATCGATTCTACGACTAATTTGTAACAAAAAGTATCGTAGCATATTTTGTTTACCCCGCCAAAAACCCTTTATTTTTTAAATTTTAAGATTTTTCAGTTTTTTCAACCTTGCGGCACTAAAATGGCCATAACTCCCTTAATTTAATGAGTAATTTCCAGCGGTGTTCTCAAATTTTAATTTGCTCATTAAACTAAGGGAGTTCTGGCCATTTTAGTGCCGCCAGGTCGAAAACACGATAAAAATCTTAAAATAAAAAAACGCTGCAAAGTCCTTGTAACATGGGTTTATTATTCCACTGGACAAACCTACAGAAATGTTGGCTGTTCATTTATTGTTTCTTTCACGTGAAATAATTCGAATAGCCATTTTTGATGGTTTCCACCAATTTTGGCCCCCAAAACACGAATTAGGTAGGCTACTTTTTTTCTTTTTTCTTTCAATTATCTTTGACCATTGGTAGTGCCATCTAATCGTCTTGAGCTAGGTACATGCAGAAACTTTTTCTGGTGTTATTGTACAAACTGATGGTGATTTCAGTCGATTTTCCAAATTTTTGCCTCATAAAAATTCAATTCCGGCAGCTGAACCTTTGGTAGAACCTCAATTTTCCACTGTTTGGTCAAAATCGTCTTCATAATATTCGGTCTTCTCGTCCCCAAAAACATGGAAGAAGCCCGAAAAGCTCATGTTACTAAAACACAAAAAGTACTTATTTTTATCCACATTTTCACTCATAACACCCCTGGGTATATTCCGATCTGGCTGCAAAGTTTCGGGACACAACTAGGGCCCAAATGGAGCATGTGTGCGAAAGAACGACTTTTTTAGACAGAAAATGAAGCCGGTACACGTGATACGGCGGACGGCGTATGGTGTACGGCGGACGGACATTGAATTTTTGGAATCTACGCACCATGAAACGGAAAAGAAAAAATTTTGAGGGGGTGTTATACAAATTTTTTGCTGAGCGGATACATAGGTGTATAATTATTCACAGAACAATAAACCAAAAGGCGCCAGATTTCCAAAAAAAAACAACACTCACAACACTTGCTGGAAGTTTATCCCTGCTCTATCTCCATGGTTTGGAGGCTTCTATGAACGACTAGTAGGTTTGGTAAACTCGCGGGATACCCTGTATAACATAGGTAGTACTTACATACATTTATGTTTAACAACCAAAAATTCCAACCATGTATCATGTTTTTTCCTCAGCTTTATCTATTTCTCAATTAGCTTCTTTTTTTCCTCGTCCATCGTCGACAGAAGAAAAAAAATGTTTAAGAACCAAAAATTGCAACCATGTATCATGTTATTAACTCGAAAAGTTAAGGCTAGGTAGAAATCTACTACTTGAAACGTATGTGCTCGTTTCTTCTGACGATGTCTCGTCTACATTTCTTGAGCACCATAGATGTAGAGCAACCAAACAAGCGTCATTGTTTACTATCCATTTATAACATTCATTTATATAGTTATAGTATGAAACTAGGAAATAAATACCAAGAACAAATACGAAATAAATTCTTGATAAATCAAGAGATTTCCAACGAATGGAAAACGATTTTTGTCCGATGAAAATGAAAGAAGTTTCATTTCCCTAGCAACTACTCGGTTGTACGTGAAAACCACTATGCATTGTGCGCGAAAAAATTTGACGCTCAAATTTGACGCTCAAAATTGACGCGCAAAATCGACTCGCAAAAAATGCTAAGTACCCCAGGGCTAAAACATGAGACATGTTAAAAAAAATAAAAACGCTGCAAATCCGTGCACAACGGTTTATTATTTTGTATAGAATACCCTTCCGTTACAGATCACAGCTCTATGTATAGATAACCCGTCTATATAATATGATATGTACTATTCTATACATATTATGTGGATCGCAGACCCTCCGTAGGTTAGTACCTAACCCCGTACTCGTTACTAGGTACCTACCTAAATCACGAGTTAAATGTTGCTAAAATAATTCTGCCGATGACAAACAGTACCTACCTAACAAAAAGAAACACACATAATGAACTTCTGAAAAGAAATTGTTGATGAGGAGTGAAAAAAGTTGCGAAAGTACCTACCAACAAACTCCAGCCCCTTCTACGTAGATGGTATAATGAACCGTTGTGT